>CM042890.1:13951651-14683433 GCA_023653495.1 Melastoma candidum | reverse complement strand
GTACACATTCATATCAACCTCCTTAATCATTTCTCCTTTTCTTCGGTGGTGGTGTGAACTTCAATTATATTATTATCATCATTATTATTATAAGTAAAAAGAAACGTGTTTTAAGAAGGATAACAATTCAAAAAAGGTTTGCTCACCCAACCTTTGTTTGTTTGTTTGTGTTGATATAATCTCAAACAAATTAGTAAAGAAACCCTAAACTGGCATCTTCTCGAATTATTGACTCTTGATCTTCGAATTTGCTGCCCTCTTATTTTCGTGTAGAGAGGTTCATACACCGACCATGTAATTTGCTTTGACCATGTAATCTTTTCCCCACTTGTTACATGAGTTTTTTACGGATGTAAAGTTATTTCTTACAAAATTAGTCAATTACGATTTCGGTTTTCAAAATCTAAAAAATATAGTCCTCAGCTTTTAATTTTATGAAGGTGGCTTTGAAAACTCATCGTTTTTCCTCTTTTGAGAAATCCCCCTCCTTCATGTTAAAATAAATTACTTTGGTGGGGGAATTTTCAAAAAGCACCCTTCTCTTCCCTCACTTAGAAAAAAAATATAATTATTTAATGAGCGATTTTTAAAAACACACATTTTTTTATAAGATTATGGACAGGTTTTAAAAAACTGCCCTAATGACGATAAATAAATAATATTTCGTACTTTGTAATTTTTTTTAAATACTAACCTTATATTTGTACAAACCTCCTTGTTTCATTACGAAGATCCGGCACCAGCACGACCTCCACCATGAGGCCCATGAGTATGGGGTGGAAGATGACGTCATCGTCTTTCTTTAAAAGAAGCTATTTGGGATGTGTTGTTGCGCTTAAACCAGTAGCTCTTGGGGCTGCCTTGATCAGTTGCCCGACTGGTGTGAACAGTGGAGTTGTGGAATGTTATATTTGATTGCTAATCAAACCACTACTTAATCATACGAGTAACAAACAGTAAGCACTGTGCTCGGGATATGTTTATTGTAATTCCTTAAGACACACATTATGTATTAAACACTTTCAACAAACACGCGGTCGCCGACCGAGTTATAATTTGGATTTACCACAGCAGCCTCCATTATGTGGTCATCGCTAACCGGGGCGAGTTGATCGGCGTCCGCTCCAGCTGGTGGGTTTGAACATGAGGTGTTTCCATCACGTAAACCTGGACTAGGGGAAATTACAGGGAAGTGGTTGCCGATGCCATAGAGAGACATTGAAGCCCATATAAGAGTGATTAATTCGCCGCCTTCACTCAGCACTCGGGCATGGGAGTCTGCTCTGCGGTGAACAGCTGCGTACAACAACAGCTCCACCCACACCATATAAAGGACCTCCCACATACTGTCATTTTTGCTAAGTAGATCAACCAACTTACATGAGTCCTTCAATACTGAGAATGGGTGATTGTTCTCTTTGATTTCGGGTTCAATGATGTTGGCATGTCCCCCAAGAATCAACCTGCAGAACTCCTGCATTGTAGGAACCTCCAACTTCTTCCTCGCAAGCAGCTTCACCTCCGCACGGGTGTCTCTGCACCTAATATGGCTGATTCCAGCCACTGCGGACATCAACTTTGGTCGCCTGACCAGAAGGTACATCATGTAATCTGACAATTTCTTACTGAATCTCCTCTTCTGCTCCCTTTCCTCATTGCCAATGTAACATGACGGTGCCTCCAAGTTGAAGCAGATTTTGGTAGCAATGTGCCATATCAAAAGCGTATGATCAAACTGGAAGCCCTCGATATATGGCATCAGTTGGTAACAACCGATTCGTCTGAGCGCCCGATCTCCCCTCGCTTCATATAATTCTCTCAATCTTGCCGCGTGCATTGCCTCCTGAGCCTTTTCCTTGATGTCCTTGTGTACAGAGGTCCACAACAACATATCAATGTCTTCACAGGACACATGTCTCTCTCTGGCTAGCTTGTTCCATATAAAACCTGCTATCATTGTAGAAGCATCGATTGGTAAACCAGAACACAAGGAATTTGAGCACCTGAGAGTAGTGGAAGACAAAGTGAATGTAGTTTTTACCTTTCTTCCCAGCTTCCTTTAGGGTGCTCTGTTTGAAGCAATGGGACAAGATATTGAAATATGCCATTTTTTTTTACCATTGCCTTTCGAATATGCGATCATGGACTGAGGATGCTGGAGTGAAGTGAGTAATATAAGCTAATCCAATTATCAGCAAAGGTGGAAAAATCCCCTGCTCCAAGACCAACAAAGAGATATCCTTAAAACTGTAATCTGAGAAAGAAGTTGTCATTAACGTCATCACGTTGGCTACATGAAGAATAAAAACTCCTGCAAATAAAGCATATGTGATTACGAGATCCCCTCTGTGAAACTGGTGCTTATGTCCAATACAGAACAAAATGAATGCCACCAATGTGCTGTAAGAGGCGATGGCTCGGACAATCTTTCCCCACGTGGAATTTGACGCCTTTATTTTCGTATAGAGAAGATCATACAGAAGATTTAGTTCCGCAGAGATACGATACAAATTGTACGCGCGTCGCCGTTACAAATCGTTCCCCTCATGTACCTGAGACCCATCGGAATGGCTTTACATCGGTCGGGCTCGTCAGTTGAGGCCGCTTTCGAGATACGCTTCCACCATGGGTTTCCTCACGCGCCTTCAATCTTCGAAATTCATTTTGTCGAATTCCCATGAAGCTCGATTGATTTTCATGCAAATCAAACCAGAATGCGGTGGCCAGAAAATATAATTGAATATTTGAAATAATTAAAATTAACTATTGTAAGTCAGAGTGAGACTTACCGGGCGTTGTGTGGCCCGTTGATGTCGATCTTCCGTGATGTCGGAAGATAACGGGGCGTTGTGTGGCCCGTTGATAATGATCTTCAGTGATGTTGAAAATGGATGTCTGGGGCGTTGTGTAGCCCGTTGATGTCGATCTTCCGTGATGTCGAAAGATAATTGGGCATTGTGTGGCCCGTTGATATTGATCTTCGGTGAAGTCGAAAATGGATGTCCCTTGGTAATGAATACCTCGTTGTTTTACAAGCAAAACAAAGGAAAAGAGAGAGAGAGTAAAGCCTTTAGTAACGGTTAAATTGACGTAAATTTAACCGAACTGAAACAGTAAGGCATGACTTACAGTTTGAAATGATTGAATTAAATGGGGCATTTTGTAGTCCATTGATGTCGATCTTCCGAAATTGTATAATGATGCATTTGGGCCCATTAAGGTTGATCGCTGAACAATAATTCTTTGGTGCGTCCATGCCAAAATAAACGGGCGATGTCTTGGCGTTCCAAATAAATCCTCCGCGTCGTCGATGTGTTTCTCATGTAAGACAAATGGGGGAATATGCGTTAGTTATCATAGTATTCATATCATCGATAATTGTATGAATGATAATAAAATTTCTGACTTTTTTTTCAAAACATACGTGAAGGAGATGAAAGTTTTACACACATTCATTTGGACAGACAAATAAAACATAATGAGGCTGTAAAATTTAAGCCTATCAAATTATTTTTCTATAATAGCAAGAGATCCTTAACAACATGTAAAGAGGCAACGAAGAACCACAACGATGATTTTTCGAACAAATTAAAAATCCTTTAATGGAAACGATGATTTCAAACAAATTAAAAATCCTTTTACGAAGGGGAACACGAGAGATCTTTGACGAATACGCTACCACACACGTGAAGAGGCAAGTGCTCTTGTGAAATAATTGGCGAAATAATTGCTCTTGTTTTGTATCCGTTGTGTAAGGCTGCTTATGTACCTATCAAATAGATGACATGAAACAAGTGAGTTTATGTGACTTGTTTCTTTTAGAGTATGATTGAAGTTTGCTCATGTAACCTCATTTATAAGAAAAGTGAAGTAAAGTTTTGGTACTTCCCTTTTACATGGTTTTGTCATTGCGTCTTCGTCCGATGGAATCGAAGGATTGACAAAATAGTTATTTTTGCCTGACGTCTGTTGTATAGGGAAGTTCATATACCTATCAAACAGATGGCGAGAAACAAGTGAGTTTATGCGACTTTTTCTATTGGAGTAGAATGAAGTTTGCTCATGTAACTTTGTCTGTAAGAAAGGTAAAGTAGAGTTTCGGTACTTCCCTTTTACATGGTTTCGTCATTGCGTCTTCGTCCGAGGGAATCGAAGGTTTGACGAAATGGCTACTCTAGTTCTGTATCCGTTGTATAAGGCTGCTTATGTACCTATCAAACAGATGACATGAAAAAAGTGAGTTTATGTGACTTGTTTCTTTTAGAGTATGATTGAAGTTTGCTCATGTAACCTCATCTATAAGAAAAGTGTAGTAAAGTTTTGGTACTTCCCTTTTACATGGTTTCGTCATTGCGTCTTCGTCCGATGGAATCGAAGGATTGACGAAATAGTTACTTTTGCCTGACGTCTGTTGTGTAAGGAAGTTCATGTACCTATCAAACAGATGGCGAGAAACAAGTGAGTTTATGCGACTTGTTTCTGTTGGAGTATAATGAAGTTTGCTCATATAACTTCATCTGTAAGAAAGGTGAAGTAGAGTTTTGGTACTTCCCTTTTTGTATGATTTCGTCATTACGTCTTCGTCCGATGGAGTCGAAGGTTTGACGAAATTACTACAAGACTTTGGCTTGAAGCTTTGCCGCCCTACCACCCTCGCCTTTGCCATAGGAGTTTTGTACCATTCGCGTGAGGAGCTCTTATACCTGCCCACGAGACAAAGGACGTAAACGAAATGTGCTAATGTAATTTCGCTTAGTTTGATGAAGAGAGTAATGACTGTGTGATTATCCATTTTCATGTGTATTTGTCGATGTTCATTGCCCCAGTTCTTTGGGGATGTAAAGAAGATTGTTGATGAAGGTTGTGTTCTGAAGTTCTGGTTTGAAGCTTTATTATTTGTCTTCATTGTCTGTCTAGGGCGCTCATGTATCCCTATTCATGTAATTTGTTGTCTTGTTGATGACATGTTGTTTTGAAGCTTTGGTTTTCATTGTCTGATTGTTTGTCTAGGATGCTCATGTACTTTCTGAGATAAACATGGAGGGCACAACAAGTAAGCTCATGTAACTCATTTTGCGAATAAAGCATTAGTCAAGTAATGAATTCTCCATTTCATGTGATTCGTTGGTTTTCCAACGGGGAATTAGCCAAGATTGACTGTCTTGTCCCATGATAGCTTGGAGGTATGTCCCAGGATCGCTTGGAGATATGTCCATCACAAGGAGATTTGCCCCTGGATCGGTCGAAGATCTGTCCCATGATAGTTTGGAGATTTGCCCTGGATTGTTCTCGTGTTGTTGTCGTTGTTTTGCCAACAAAGGTTGTCTCGAAACTTTGGCTCGAAACTTTTTCACCCTGTCACCCTCGCCTTCGTCGTCTGTCTAGGATGTTCATGTACCTATAAGACAAGCCGAAGGGCGAAACAAGTAAGCTCATCCAACCTGTTTTGCGAAGAAAGTATTTGTTAAGGAACAAATACTCCCTTTTCATGTAGATCTTTGTTTTGTTGACGGAGAATTCTCCAAGATTGCTTGAAGTTTGCCCCAATATTGCTTGGAGCTTTACCACCCTGCCGCCCGCGCCTGTTGTTGTCTACTTAGGATAATCCTGTACTTTCTCATATGTCTTTGTGTTGACACTGAAGATTTCTCCAAGATTATTTGGGATTTTGCCCCAATATTGCTTGGAGCTTTACCACCATGCCGCCCGTGCCTGTTGTAGTCTACTTAGGATAATCCTGTACCTATGAGACTAACGTAGGGCAAGAAAAATGTAACCTCATGTAACATGTCTTTGCGAAGAAAGCATTGGCTTTAGGAACGAATACTTCCTTATATGTCTTTGTGTTGACACTGAAGATTTCTCCAAGATTGCTTGGGATTTTGCCCCAATATTGCTTGGAGCTTTACCACCCTGCCGCCCTCGCCTTCGTCATCTGTCTAGGATGTTCATGTACCTATAAGATAAGCCAAAGGGCGAAAGAAGTAAGCTCGTGTAACCTGTTTTGCGGAGAAAGTATTAGTTGAGGAACGAATACTCCCTTTCATGTAGATCGTCATTTTTTTGTTGACAACGAAGGACATTTCGAAGCTTTGGCTCAAAACTGTTTCAAGGCTTTGGCTCGAAACTTTACCACCCTGCCACCCACGTCTTCGTCAACATGCGACAAGGGCTAAAATGAATGAGCTCATGTAACTCATTTTTTCAAATAAGGAAGTACTGATTAAATAACGAATACTCCATTTCATGTGATTGTAACGTCGAAGAGCTTCCGCGTTAATTGTTTGTGACAGTTCATCTTTGTTACAACAGTTGCTCTTTTGAAAGGCGTGATTGCATGAGATGTGCGTTGTTGTAGCACTTTGTGGTAGGCATGGGCGATGACCGCTACTGTGGTGAGCGGGCTAGGGAATTGGCCGCTCATGTGGTGAGCCGAGGTGCTTGTTTCTCGTCAATACGTGAGGCGGTGACTGACCTTCTCTTCTTTTCTTTGGTGAGAGTCAGTGGTTGACTGCTGTCGAGATGATCGCTTAGGTGCCACAGGGAATTCAAAGGGAATTGTCCCAGTCGAAGTATGCGTCGTCATTTGGCAGACGTCATGTTATTTGGTATTGGTAAGCTGTTGTGTGAGCTTCAGATGAGTCATCTTGTGTTGGGATGCTCCGGTATTGGCTGTTTGAATATCGGTGGCCCCCGCCAAACATTTCTTGAGTTGTTGGAAGGCGGGTAAAGCAAAGTAGTTTGAAGGATCTAGTCCATATTCATGTTTTGGTCATGGGGATGCTTTGGATCCGGTGTTCGTCGAGTTCTTGTTGTCGGAGAAACGATGAGGTTGAATAAAGTGTTCGTATTTGGGAGTTGATTGCTTGCAGCTGTCCTGATCTCACGATGCCGTTGTGAATGATGGGGTTTGCCCCCTTTTACTGGATTGTGTTGTTGAGTTGTAAGCTGGGGAATTGCCCTTGTTTAGAATGATGTTTCTATTGGTGCCGAAGTTGTGATGATTGATGATTAGGGGCGTGATGTTCCCGACGTGTCTGATCTGAGCATGTCTGTGGATATGGGCTCGCCATTAGCTCTGATATTTGCTGTGATTGGCTGGTGAGATGTAACCTCCTTGGGGTTTTCATGTTGTTGTAGATTTGACTTTAAACTTTGGTAGCCGTTGGGTGATCTTTGGTATTTGTGTTTGGCCTTGTACTTTGGTAGTCGTTGATAACACTTTGGGCTCATGTCATTGGATAACGGCTTTGGACCTTGGTAGCCGTAATGGAAACTTTGGTCTTCATGTTGTTAGATGTTTGGCTTATGCCTTGGTAGCCGTCGATGAATCCTTGGCATTTTTGTGCTTGTAGATTTGTAATGTCATGCTTTCCCTAAGCCCCGTTCGAGGAGCCATGTTGGAGAACTAAACCTCGAAAGGAAAGTAGAGAGAAAGATTGGATTAGCATCAGGCAACAGCGTAATCTATGCATGATAAATTTGTGATGATACTTGCATTCATATATGCAGAAACATATGCATATGCGGTGATGCAATGGATCGGTTACTGTGAGTGACATGATAATGTAACTACTGCAATCAAATAGACACTCATGTGGTCATGCAAATGTATGAATGCAGTGAGCAATAAAATAGGTTTGGAAGGGAGAAAGAGGATTCTTGGAGTCCTCCATGATTAACCCAAACTATTACAAAATAAGTAGTGTTAGTTCTATAGTTTATCGCACACAAAACGTACTTGACACATGTCCCTGCGTATGTAGCAGTCACTCAGTAACAAACAAATGCACATGTGGCGTCTGGTGCCTGTAGTGGGCAATCAATACTAGACTCTCGGATGAAGGTTTCTAAACCTCCCTCGAATTAAGGGAGGTGGGCGCCGGGCCGTAGCCTACTAGCCGCAGAAAGCAACAAGGTCGTGCCTTTTGGTGACCCCTAAAATCCTAGTCCTGGGTATAGGGACTCACCTAGACATGCCTAGGAAAGCAGTAAACAAACACAACCATGAGAGCAAACAAAGGGCACTGAGCCAAGCAAGTACATGCGCAAACAAAAACTCCTCTCCGCATGTAGATTAAAAATGTAAGAACGTTCGAAAGAAATCCACATGTAATATCCCCAGTGGAGTCGCCATCCGGGATGTACGCGCGTCGCCGTTACCCATCCATGATGGCTCCGTAGAAAACATGTTGTTGCTTAACCTAGGTAAGCTATTACGGAGTCGCCACCGACTTTATTTATCAAAGCTGTTTAAGTCGGAAAAAAACAGTTGGTTCGGGAATTCCTATTTATTAACTCTTACATTCTAACATTCGAAAAGGTGGCGTTTGCTCCAAAAGTTTGCTTTTGGTTAACGGGTGTTGGACCCGATTCGAGCTTTTTGCGCCTGAACTCATGTGTGTTTGGCAAATATCATGCGACGATAAACCTACGAGCCTAAGGCACACGGACAAGCACAAACAAGTATTAAGATCAAAGAGAACGGGGAAGGGTGATGATCGTAGGCCTACGCATTTTGGCCCACGACCCGTTACATGTGGAAATAAAGAAAAACGGGAGGCCCGCACCTCCCTCTTGTACTTGAGGCCTGCCGGGATGGCTATACATCGGTCGGGCAAGTCAGTTGAGGTCGCTTTCGAAATGTGCTTCCACCATGGGTTTCCTCACGCATTTTCAGTCTTCGAAGTTCGTTTTGTCAAACTCCAGTGAAGCTCGATTGATTTTCATGCAAATCAAACCAGAATGCGGTGGCTAGAAAATTCTAATTGAATAGTTGAAACCAGTGATTTCAAGGCGAGGCGCCTTGAGCGCCTAGGCGCCAGGGCGAGGCGAGGCGAGGCCTCGTCGCCCATTTTTGCTCTGGGCGGGCGCTACGGCCTGGGCGCCGCCGAGGCGAGCGCCTAACACCAGGCGCCAAGGCGACAAGGCGCTGGCGCCTCCCCCCCCCCCCGTGTTTTCCCCTTTCCTGTTGGAGTCTCGGTTTGATTGGTAAAAAATAAAAAAATTGAAGGACCAGAAAGGTATTACAAATTTAATCAAACCCTATCTCCCCCCTCACCTCCTATCGCGCCCTCGTTTCTCCTCCTCCATTGCAAATCAGAAACTTCGATCACAGGCTCCCGGGACCCTTTTAATCGTCATAGTAGGGCGCTGGAAGAAGACTGCTTGTTAGGGTATTTGATCGTCGGGTAGGTTTCTTCTCCTTCTCGCTTGCCTCGTTCTTGAAATATATTGCCTCGTACAGTGATATGTGTAGGCGTAGTGTTCGTGGGGGGGAAGAAAGAGGGGGAGAGGGAGTGGGGGGAGGGGAGAAGGAGGAGATAAGGGAGCGGAGGGCGGGGATTTTTAGCTAAATGATTTGCGCATCCATTATCTGTGAGAGCATTCTCCTCAGCTTATTTTTACTAAGATGGATTAACTGTCCCTTTCATCTCTTGGATTAATTTATGATTATGTTTGATATACCAAATTTGTAATCATGTTTGATATGATCAAACAGAATGGCTGAAGCTTCAAAACATGATATTGGGTGGAAGTATAATTTTGTTGAAGATCCAAAAGATCCCAATACCGTGACATGTAACTTTTGTGGTTACAAATCAAAAGGGGGAATACACCGAGCGAAGCAACATCAAGCCGGGAAATTTAAAAATGCAAAGGCATGTCTCAAATGTCCCGAAAACGTGAAAGAGGAGCTTCTTACTCAGTTGACAACATCGAAAGGCTCAAAAACAACAAGTTGTGGTATTTCTTCAAATGATTCAATTTCTATGAATTTTCCTAATGCGGTTATTGGCGATGACGTTGCACAAGAAGGTGATTCGGTATTTGAAGATAGAGTTCGGAAACGATTGAAGGGCAAGGGTCCTATGGATGCCTTTTTAATGGAAAAGGGAAAGGCAAAGCAGACGAGCGTAGTTGATGCCGTTGATAAAGAAGCTCGTTCGAGGACCGTTCAACTCATTGCCCGATGGTTTTATCAGGCTGGTATTTCTTTGAGTACCGTCAAATTAAAGAGCTTTGAGGAGATGGTGGATGGGATTGGCAGATACGGTCCAAATTTGAAGCCCCCAAGCTATCATGAGATGCGAGTACCTCTCCTGAAGAAGGAGGTTGACTTTACGAAAGACATTATGAAAGATCATGTTGATAGTTGGTGTCGATATGGGTGCTCTATAATGTCAGATGGTTGGACTGATAGAAAGCAGCGATGCCTGATCAACTTTCTTGTGAGTGGTGTGAAGGGGACGATGTTTATTAAGTCGGTTGATGCTTCCGATTATTCTAAAACAGGTGAAAAGTTATTTCAACTGCTAGATAGCTTTGTGGAGGAAATTGGAGAGCAAAATGTCATGCAAGTGATCACGGATAATGGAAGCAACTATGTGTTGGCTGGTAAGATTTCATTTTCTTTAAAAAAGGTTATGCTTCTTTTTTATTAATTCATAACACTAATGAGTAAATTCTTAACAATTTGTCTCTAACCAGGAAAATTACTTATGGCAAAGAGAGGACACTTGTATTGGACGCCTTGTGCGGCTCATTGCATCGACTTGATGCTTGAAGATATCGGCAAGCTCCCCAATGTGAAGAAAACTGTCCAAGATGCCATCTTCCTTGTCGGATTTATCTATAATCATGGTAGTGTTTTGAGCACCATGAGAGCTTATACGGAGAATAAGGAGCTGCTCAGATGTGGTATTACAAGATTCGCGACGGCCTTCCTTACTTTGCAGAGGCTTCATATCTTGAAGAATAAGTTGAGGACAATGTTCAGATCTGCCGATTGGGAAGCAGACAAATTGTCGACCTCGGCGAAAGGAAGAAGGGCATTTCAGATTGTGTTGAGGGAATCATTTTGGGACCAGGTTATGTATGCATTGAAGGTGATGGGTCCATTAGTATCCGTTCTTCGTATTGTGGATAACGAGAAGAAGCCAGCGATGGGGTATTTATATGAGGCGATGGATAGGGCTAAAGAGACCATCCAGAAGTCTTTCGACAACAAAGAGGAAAAATATGCAGCCGTGTTCAAGATCATTGACGATCGATGGAATTGCCAGCTGCATCGGCCCTTACATGCAGCTGCACATTATTTAAATCCGGCTTACTTTGATAAGATTGCCAACTTGGAAACAGATTCTGAAGTAACAGATGGTTTATATGCTTGTATCGAGAAGTTCTCTCCAAATATCGAGCATCAGGATAAGATACTTAATGAACTTTCATTTTACATGCGATCTGGAGGGAAATTTGGTACGGCTCTAGTCAATCGAGCAAGAAAATTGAGATCGCCAGGTACTTTTTCTTTTACCATTCTCAAAATTCATAATTATGTGTTACATTCAATGACAAATTACATATTTGAATGACAGCGGAATGGTGGGAAATGTTTGGAGATAATACTCCGAATCTACAACGTCTTGCGATCAAAATTCTAAGTTTGACTTGTAGTTCAAGCGGTTGTGAGCGCAACTGGAGCACATTTGAGCATGTATACCTCTCTTACTGAAGTGTTGTATTGATTATTCTTATTATCATTTATTACATTAACATTTTTCTTCTTTGTAGATTCATACAAAGAAGAGGAATCGACTTGAACATGAAAGATTGCTTGATTTGGTTTATGTCAAGTATAATCAGAAGCTAAAGGCTCGCTACGATGCTGTCGATGTTATAGATCCACTTACTTTGGATGAAATTGATGAGAGTAATGAGTGGATGCTAGGAGAAATGGATGATGAAGTGGAGCATGGCGATGACTTGGTTTTTCCTGACGATACTTTGACGTGGAGAGAGGTGGAGATAGCATCAGGCGTCAATGAACCAGTTCGGACAACTAGACGACAAGCTACTTCAAGTAGCTCACGAAGCATACTTCGAGATGAAGTCGACTTCGTTGTTGAAGATGACAATGAACCACAACTTGGCAATGATAATTTGCTAGAAAAGGATGTTGACTTCGATGATGATGATTGTGCTGATTTCGATCTTGATATGTAGATACGGATGTCGTTTATTTGGAACTGATGTGGATTGTGATTGTGGATGGTGATGCTTTTTTTTGGATTGAGGATGATGATGCCTCTTATGGATGAGGATTGTAGATTGTGGAACTTGAAATTGTCTTTTTGATTGATGAAGACATTTACATTTGGCATTTTAATTACAAAAAATTGTTCTATAATCTATACATTGATGCATTAGCGCCTTATCTAGCGCCTAGCGCCTCGCCTAGCGCCCAGCGCCCTGGGCGATGAGAGGCCTTCTCGCCTTGGTGCCTTGAAATCACTGGTTGAAACAATTAAAATTAATTATTGTAAGTCGGAGTGAGACTTACCGGGCGTTGTGTGGCCCGTTGATGTCGATCTTCCGTGATGTCGGAAGATAACAGGGCGTTGTATGGCTCGTTGATATTGATCTTCAGTGATGTTGAAAATGGATGTCTAGGGCGTTGTGTAGCTCGTTGATGTCGATCTTCCGTGATGTCGGAAGATAATGGGGCGTTGTGTGGCCCGTTAATATCGATCTTCGGTGATGTCGAAAATGGAAGTCCCTTACTAATGAATTCCTCGTTGTTTTACATGCAAAACAAAGGAAAGGAGAGAGAGAGAGAGAGAGAGAGAGAGAGAGACTTTAGTAACGGTTAAATTGACGTAAATTTAACCGAACTGAAAAGTAAGGCATGACTTACAGTTTGAAATGGTTAAATTAAATGAGGCATTTTGTAGTCCATTGATGTCGATCTTCCGAAATTGTATGATGATGCATTTGGGCCCGTTAAGGTTGATCCCCAAACAACAATTCCTTGGTGTGTCCATGCCAAAATAAACAGGCGATGTCTTGGCGTTCCAAATAAATCCTCCACGTCGTCGATGTGTTTCTCATGTAAGACAAAGGGGGGAATATGCGTTAGTTATCATAATATTCATATCATCGATAATTGTATGAATGATAACAAAATTTCTGACTTTTTTTCAAAACATGCGTGAAGGAGACGAAAGTTTTACACACATTCATTTGAACAGACATAAAACATAATGTGGCTGTAAAATTTAAGCCTATCATCAAATTATTTTTCTATAATAGCAAGAGATCTTTTAAAAATCCTTTAACGAAGGGGAACGCGGGAGATCTTTGACGAATACGCTACCACACACGTGAAGAGGCAATTAGGAGACGTGACAACAATTTTAAACAAATTAAAATCCTTTAACGAAGGGAGGGATCTGTTACCTCAAACTCACCCCAAAGGAAGCTTCCTCAGCACGATCCAAGCATAGGGCCAGGGCGATCGCGCGACTGGAGAGGCGCCCGCTTCGTCAACCGCGTTTCAGGTGGTGAAGTCCGTCGATGCTGGATCCAGGGAGGACCTCGTCGCCGTCGAGAGTGGGTGCATGGGGAGTCCGAGGAGACCGGAGTCGTCGCGGTTCGGAGATCGCCGGAGCTGAAGGTTCGCTGCCGCCGTGGCCCGGATCTGAGGGAGCCCATCGCCGGCGGAGTGCTGCTGGACAAGGAGGACACCGGGGAGAGGTGGATTTGCCACCGTGAGGCTGGGGACGCCGGAGGAGAAGTGGGTCTGAGGGGAAGCGGCTGCTGAGGTCTTGGGCAGCACCGGAGAGTGGGTCGCCGTCGGGCCCTGGATGCGCAGGAGAAGATGGATGCTGCCACCGTGAGGGGACGCCGAAAGGGGAGAGTTCCGTCTCCGGGGTTGCTGCGCCGTCGCCGGGGACAGAAGGGCAGCCGCTTTGGGGAGCACCGGGAGGTGGGTTCGCCGCTGCGAGGTCCGGGAACGCCGGGAAAGTGGGGAAGGCTGCCGTGGGAGGAACCCGGGAGCTACCATCGTCGGAGGAGTGTTGCTGTCGTCGGAGCACGAGTGGATCCGTCATCATCGAGTGCAGGGACGCCAAGGAGAGGCCGATGAGGCGCTGGGACGGAGGAGTTGCTCGCTGCGAGATCCACGGGCGCTTCGTTATGGATGGTTACGAGGCTTGCCGTCCTGGGAAATCAGAGAGGCAGGGGAGGTAGTGGGCTGGACGTCGGGGAGCATCGAGGGATGCTGGGGAGGACATGTTTGTCGTTGAGAGAACAGAGCTTGGGGCTAGAGATGGATGAATGCGGGCTGCCTGTTCAGGAACGTTGGGGAGGTGCAGGGGTGAACCGCCGCTGTCAGGGGACACCGGAGGGACGCCGTTCACGATTGCTGGTTGCAGGGACGCCGGGAAGCGAGGTTCGCCGGAGATGGGCTATTGGTTTGCTGCCGGTAGCTGGATCGATTCTGAAGCCGACGATGGAGACGGGTTGCCGTCGTGCCGTCGTCGCCGAATCTGGTGTAGGTCCTGGGGATTCCGGGGACACCTTCTTCCTCTTTACCTTGGAAGGAAGACGGCTCAAGGGGGAAGAGATGCTGGCCACCACAGTGGGGATGGAGGTACTGCAATCGTAGAGGACCTTCCAGGAGGGAAGGAGAGGAACCCTCATTATGTTAGTGTCCCTTTTCCTTTTCAGAAAGTTGATTAGCCTCCCTCCCCTCCTTCTCGTATGATGGTGTCGGGGTTGATTTTGTCCCCCCTTCTGCAATTTGGGGATCAACACAAATACTCGACATAACTGATGTACCTCCTGCTCTTGTTACATTCCTGAAGATCCGGCACAATATCCACAACGAGGCCCTTGAGTATGGTGTGGCAGATGTGGACGCCATCACTTTGTTCCTCTCCTTTATCTTTCTCAATGGTCTTCTGCAGGTTTTCCAAGCTTGCGAGATACAGAGCCCGACTCCTCTCCTCATAGTTAACCACACCAGTCACGAATACCAGGATCGTGGGAACCAAGTGCCTGTTGTTTGGTAGGGTCTTCACAAAGATGTACATAAACACAGAAATTTGGACGACGAGGCCAACGAGGTGGCGCATCCACAGGGCATTATCCTCCATAGAGAAGGCAGTTATGTTGTCGGGACCCCCCAAGTGGACCAGAAGGAAAGCTGCCCAGAACGCCAGGACATCAGAAGGGACCTGTGCTTGATTGTTGTCCAAGTTCCGGCACCCGGCATTCGAGATCAGCCCGAATGCAAATGTTGCGGCCCAATCAAATAGAAAGTAAGCAAACCAGACCGCGAATATGACGAAGCGGTTGGACGTCCTCTGCCGTTGAGGGGCAAAGATGGCGAGAAGTACCTGCACACAGAGGCTAAGAATCATGAAACCCCGAATATTCCACGTGTTCCATTGGTTCTGAAAGGCCGCTGCTATAAAGGCATAATCCATGGCCCAAGAGGGGGAGGGCGAAGACTAAGAAGGGAGATGGAACTTGGACGCCTTTGGTTAAGCAAGAGCTGACATCCAGTATGTGAGATTTGCCGAAATACGAACGATGCGGCCCAATATGATAGTAAGTAGGAAGACCAAACGACGAATATGATGATGCTGTTGGATGTCTTCAGCCTTAGATGACAGTGAATGTAAGTATGAGCTGCATACAGAGAGAGGCTAAGGATCACGAATCTCCCCTTGCGTCATAGAAATCTCTCATTCTTGCCGCATCAAAAGTATCCGCTGCTTTACCCTTACTGTCACGACGTACTTTCCCACATAAAGATATCAAAGTCTTCCCTAGACATATGTCTCTCTCTCCGGTGAGTCTGTCCCATATAAAACCTGTTACCGTTCAAGCATCAACAGAAAACCAGAACACGGGGAAGTTGTGCTCCAAGTAGCCGAAGACAAGGTTCACGGAACCTAGTCTTTGGCCTTTCCACATGGACTGTTAGAAGCAATGACACGAGATATTGAAAGAACTTGTTTTCTTCGACCATTCCCTCTTGAGGAGGCGATCAAAAGCTGAACCTTTCGCGAAGATGGAATTAACAACAGTGCAAGTACCATAAAAAGGAGGAAGAATCCCTTACCCCGAGGCCAACAGAATAACATCATTCAAACTTGCATCCAGAAAAAGATGATTTCAGTAACATCATCGTGTTGGCTATATGAAGAATAAAAAATCCCGCGAAATAGTGCATACGTGATGGTGAGATCAAAGCGGTGAGGCTCGTGCCTGTCCGCAAGGCAGGACAAAATGTAATAGGTGATGGCTCGGGCAATCTTTCCCCATGTGAAATTTGCCGCCTTTATATTCATGTAGAGAGAAGTTCATACAGGAGTTTTAGTTCCTACGTGATAAGATCTAATATGAACCCAGGAGAACTACCCACGATGAGTCCTTCAATACTGAGAGCGTGAGATTGTTCACAGCTTTGGTGGGTTTAGTGATGCTTGCGTTTTCCCTGAGAATGGACAAGTGGCTGCTGCCAGCCACCACGGACATCAACTTTGGTCGTCTGACCGGAAGATACGACATGCATAGGATCGTATGGGTTTCCCGCTATTGTAGCAAATAGGATCTTCCAATACTTCGGATGCTTGAGCGGGATTTAGCGATTGGGCAATCTTTACACATAAGTTTTGCTTCATTAACTCTTGCTGCATGAGTGAACTTCTCAGTGAAATCAACGTTGGGCTGTTGTCCTACTAACAATGTGCGCAAGTATACACACGAATCGATTATAGCACTTAAGATATCATTCTCACGAGGACTAATTATTCCTAAATACCAATTAAACCACTAAATATTATCTAGACCAATCGAATAAAAGATGGATTAAACGAAAATTGCTAAAATAAAATAAGCAAGGATCACGAGAACATATCAATAAAAAAGCCTAGGGCAACTAAATTTACTTAACTTGTCGTGGATCAATCGAACGTTTAGATAAAGCTTTCCGAGGATTTAAATCATGCTCTCCTATATATTAGACGTATCCCTACGATCTTTATTCAATTAACTCCTAGCATTCTATTCAATTAATATTAACCGTGATATCCCTATCTACGGTCATTATTAATCTACTCCTAATAGTCCATCCAATTAGTATCAACTGTGATATCCCTATATCCAGTTTCTATTACTTGTTCTTCGATTTTTCGCTCGAATTAATCTTACACCTCCCGATGCTAAGGTAATCCGAGTTATTTCAGAAACCGACGCCAATCGTATTTCGGAAAAATAAACACGCAATCACATCAAAGAACACCAGACTTTCAAATAAAACAAATCACGCACAAAATCACATTGACAAGTCTCACAAATTTATAACCCTAAATATGAAAATTAGTTCATATTAAAATAAGAAAACATTCAAAGTTCAGAAGAAAATAGCATCGACATAAACATCAAGGAAAATGGATAAAGAACGCCCTCCCGATCATCCGAGCTGGTTGGTAGTCGCCTCGTCCGAATCTTCTCTCGAACCCTAGTCGGCATCTCCCCCTTCTCCTTAGAGCAAAAGTCTAAAAACTAAAACAAATGAAAAACTCGCCCTTTCTCCTCAGGCTATCCTAGAGAATATATTGTTCCCTTAAAAGATTTCTTAATATTCTCAAAGATTCTAAAAAAATCCTAAGAAAATAAATAAATAGCAAAATAACCTAAGAATAATAAAAAGATTAACTAATTAATGCATTCTCTCTCTTCAAATCGTAACAATGAAGGAATCAAGTAATTTGGCGAGATCTTATATAGATTGTCGAAGGTTGCGTCCTTCTTCCAGACGGACCCATCCTTCTGCTCTTTGTGGTCTATTGATTCCGCACGGTCGCGTCCTTTAGATTGAAGGACGCGTCTTTCGACCTTCTGTAACTTTTCAGCACTTTATCAAATTTTGTCCATTTTTCACTTGCCCAACTTATGATTCTCTTCATTTACCTACATCAAATCAAAACAAATCTAAGATGCATCAACTAGTTTCCAATTACTCTAAAAAAATGCTCAAGATTTAATAAAATAAGAAAACTTAAAACTAAGCTGAAGTAAAAACACAATAAAAACTTGTAAAACTCTAACATAAACTCATGTAACTAGCCATATATAGCCCCGTTAAGAGTACCAAATAACTGTACTTTCATAGAGTTATCAGCTGTTTTATGTAACCCTTTGGTACAATGCAAGCTTTGTGCTTCTGCACACTTCCATCCTCATTAAACTTTGTTTTGAACACCCATTTCAGGCCAATTGCTTCTTTTCCTTTAGAAAGGTCTATTAGGGACCAAGTATCATTCTTCTCAATGCTAAACATTTCTTCTTTCATTACATTTGTCCATTTTTCTTCATTTGCGTCCTATTCGAAATTTTGCGGCTCAAAGTAGCAAGTGCAAAGTTAGCTTGCTCGTAAACTTCAATGAACTAGCGATACCTCCTTGGTTGCATATCATCGTCATCATCTTCATTCTTTGAATTTACTCTTGAGGAACTATCTGTTGCTGTATCAGTGAGATTTGAGGAAGGCACTACTACTGGTGCTTCTGGATAAGAAAACGTTAGTTGTGTCCGAGAGAACTTGTTCTCCTACTTCCATGCTGTATTCTCATCGAAGATAAACATCTCTTGAAATAACAAGATTGTTAGTCTTTAGGTAACAACCGGTAACCTTTAGATTCCTTGCTATAACCAATAAAGATTAGCTTCACACTCTTTTCATCAACCTTATCCTCGTCTTCGTCAAAAGAGCATATGCAACACATCCAAATACCTTCAAATGATCATCCACATGATTCCTCTTATGCCATGCTTCGTAGGCGTCTTGTTCTGAATAGCTTTCGTCGGTAGTCGATTGAGAATGTAAGCCATTGTATTCACAGCTTCGGCCCATGATGAATTCGAAAGACCCTTGCCTTTGAGCATACTTCGAGTCATCTTAACAACAGTCCTGTTCATTCTCTCAGCAATGCCATTCTGCTGAGGTGAGTACTTCACAGTAAGCTGTCGTTGTATGCTTTGCTGCTTGCAATTATCTAGAAACAGCTTGTAAATGAATTCTCCTCCACAATCTGTCCTCAAAGTCTTTATATCCACTTTGATTCTCTGCATTGGCTTTGAAACTCAAAAAAGTAGCGAAAGCCTCCAATTTCTTTTCAAGAAAGTATAATCATATCATACGATTGTAATCATCAATAAATAAGAGAAAGTATATCCCGTTACCGACCGTTGGAGTTTGAGTTGGACCACGGATGTCCACATGCACCAATTGAAGAGGGGCTTTAGCTCTCTAAGAGGTATTGAGAAAAGGAAGACAATGTTGCTTCCCATACACACGTCCTTCACAGACGCATATTGCTATTGGTTGGTGTAATACCTCAAATTTACATGCGGGCCACAAGCAATGGTTCACAAACAATAATAAACCCGATATTCATTCTCCCAAAATGGCCAAAGCCCAAATCCATACATCTTTGGAATCTCCTTTTACACAAATAATAAATTTCCTTTCACCACACACACTATCTCCTAAAACAACAAAGGATTTGTCACTCGCTGCACCAATCTTGCCGCAATCTACAACAAGCTGCCCTGCAAACTACTTCTGTCATATAGCTGGCCATAGTCCAGTCGGCTGCCGTTTCCAATCCCCAACGAAGTCAGCAAACTTCGGTTTACAAACCTGCACAATCCATGTTGCAGCAGCCACATCAACAACAGCAGTACAGCAGCAACAACAGATGCGGTTTCAAACGCAAACGCTACAGCAGGCGCATAAGCCATAACAGCAGTAATTACAGCAGTCGCAGCAACAACAAAACCCCCAGCCATTATTTGAAACCATGCCGAGGGCAGCGTACTTACCTGTCTGTCACCCCAACTGGTGATTGCGGACGTTCCTCCAGGTCAACCCGCCGTAATGCAGAATGCACAGCATCAATGGCGCCAGAGACACCTGCAGCAGCTTCAGCATAATCATTGGCGAACATCCGACTCCAAAGACAGCATCAACTTGCTGCGGTACGACAGCAATAGCAGATTAAGCAGCACAAACGCCATGACAGTTACAGCACAAACGCGTCATCAGTTACAGGTACAACCACGTTCATTTCAGAGACGATAGCGGCAGCATCTACAGTTCGCGATCACAACAACAACAGCGCTTGCACAAGACAACTAGAGGCGAACGAATCCAGAAATTTTCTATCTAGATGATTAGCTGCGAGGAATTGTGCAAACCAAAGTGGAATCCATGATTACACTATAACCGTCAACAATCGCAGGGTCAACTCATGCAATGGATAGACAAACAAAGCAAACACATTGCAGTGGGCTACCCCTAGGATAAACCTCATCGGTTCATGGAGGAGATGCTCGCCCAGGATGCGCAGCATGATAGACTCGTAGAGTTTTATGCCGAGCACAGCCTTGATTCTGCCATGAACCACATGTTGTTAGAACTACTTAAGCAAGATAATTCCAGTAAAGCCAAGGATATTGGACTTAGAACACTGCTTACCGTAGTGATGACACCTTCAGGCCAGCATGTTGGTCTCGAAATTTTCAAAGGATCTACGGCCAGGCACTTTTAACTTCCAGAATTACTATGGATGCTGTAACAAAGGACAAGGCACAAAGATCAGAGCAGGAAACTTGAGGGGAGGGGGGGCTGAAGCAAGCCCAAATCCAAGCCCTGTTAAAAGCAGCCTGATCCAAAGAAAAGGGTGAAGCAAACCCAAACTTTTAATGCAAACTCCAACCCTTTCCCCAAAAAGCCCAAGGCAGCTCTCAATCCACAAAAATTGGCCAGACTCACATCCAAACAAAGGGAAGCTCAAATCAAACCTGATGGCCTAATGCCATCAACAAGCCCACGCCCAAGCCTGGTTAAAAGGCAGCCTAAAACAAAGCGGAGGGGAGAACAGTTACAAAAGGGACTTACCAAATTCTCGGGGGTTGAATCTTTTCTTCCAGAGGGAGAGGAGGAGATGGAGGAAGATGGTCTTTCTAGCTTCCTTCCTCACTCCTATAAACAGCCAAAGGACCTCAACAGCCGCAGAGGGGCCCATCTCCTGGCCTGTCCATTCGCCAAGGTAGGAATGAAAACGTCAGTTGCAGGAAACCCCCTTTGGAGGATCAACCGAAGCAGGACGGCCATACCTCAAGCGGTGACAGGCCTCGCCCTCCTGGATGTAACACGGGCAACCAACTTCCTGCCCCGATATCCCTTCCGGCGCATCTTCACCAGCTCCAGGACGACGACACAACCGCCCCTGTCTCGGCGCATCTTCAGCCCCAAGGCGGCTCCCCCACCTCAGTTTCTCGACACTCATGGGATCAGTAGCGGCCACAGCAATCCATTTCCTTCTCGGCCTTGCAGATTCCCTCCTCACCTCCGGAATCCTCCACGGCGGCCTTCCGCGCTTCCCCGGCGTTCCCGGACCTTGCAGTGGCGAACCCACCTCCCGGAGCTCCCCAAAGCGGCTGCCCTCCTCGTCCCCTGGCGACGTCCGGTCCCGACAACCCTCTAGCAGCAACGTCCCTCCCATCAGCGGTGTCCTCCCCAACAGCGACATCCGCTCAGCACTCCCAGCCGTCTCCAAAGTACAGCGGCAACGACGACCAACGTCTTCTCCGGCGTTTCCCTCCAACAATGATGACTACCATGTCTTCCCGGCACCTCCCATAGCTGCCTCGACAACCCGTGGCCAGGTATCCCCAAAGAGCCGCCCTCCCGCATCCTCCCGAACGGCGAACCCATCGGCGGCAGAACTAGCAGCGGCGTCCTACTTCTTCTCCCCGACGTTCCCGGACTTCGTGGTGACAGACCCATCTTCCTCGGCGCCTCAGATCGCAACGACGGCAGCCCACAGTCCCCGGGCGCCCTCCAAGGCCAGTGCATCCCCAACCCCGGCATACCCAGGGCTGTCCTTCACGAAGTGGGGTGCGGCGGCTTCGAGCAACCCCCTAGGGACTCAAATCTGGTCCGCTCAACGCCGGATCTCCGATCCCAACGAACTCCGTTCTTCAGAGGAGGAAACCCATCTCTCAGCGCCCTGCCCAGCCAGAGTCGGGGTCGGCAGCGGGTAATCTCAAAACGGTTCCCTTCTTCGCCTCTCAGCTTCGACTCGACCTCCTCAACAACTCGGCAGAATCATCTCAATCGGGGAAGCTCCAGTCGATCGTGGAAGACCCATCTCCTCCCTGTTCGTGATTGGGATTGTTCTAAAAAGGAGAAGAACGACCCGAGGCTTCCCTTTCAGCCAGGTAAGTTTCCTTCTTTTAATTATCCAATTTTTTTTTAATTGATTAAATGCTTTTCACTTTGAATGTTGTCTGGACATCTGTTAAATTCTTAGATTTTTTTTTAATTATCAAAATCCACGTGGCCCACATCAAAGGTGAATGCTTTCTTCAATTTTGACTTCTGCCGTGGGGTTTGACAGTGACGTTCAATTTCGTCTGTTTGCACATTAGATTCACGATTAGCACTTAGGATAGAAATAATAGTCTAATATTACTAAAAAAGAATTATTGTTTCTCCATTTTTGGTCATTATTTGACTATACATGCATTTCATTTGATTAAATCATTGTTTGATTGTGTTGGACACTAATCTCCATATACATTCATTTTTTAATAATAATATAAAAAAAATCTGAAATTTTATTTTCATTTACAAATGAATGCTTTTCTTCGTTATTTTCCTTTTCCTTTACATGAAACATGATTAGAATTACACAACACATTTGGAGAATTGACATTAAGATGATTTATCAAATAAGAATAGTAAGACATGCCTTACACTTTTTAATTTTATCGAATTTCATTTAAATTTAACGATACTAACCACGTTTACATTTTTCTTGACATGTACATCGAGCGCTTAATCTCAAAGATTCAAACCCGAAATTTCGAAGATCGACTCGAAGGCGCGTGTATCAAACCGCGTGGATCCACCTCGGCCTAAAAACCGCGGGCTTGAAGACAAAGCGGCCCCCAACCTTCAATTTAAGGTACAAAGGGGAGGTGCGGGCCTCCCTGAATTTTTTATTCAATCCACATGTAACGGATCGAGGGCCCAAGTGCATAGGCCCACGATCACCACCCTTCCCCGCTCCCTTTGATCTAAATACTTGATCTGTGGTTGCGGTGCGTGCTGTTAGGCTTTTAGGATTTTTTTCGTCGCATGTTGTTTGCTAAACCAATACACATGAATTCGGGTCCAACGCCTGAATCGGGTCTAACGCCCGTTAACCAAAAGCAAACTTTTGGAGCAAACGCCACATCTTCGCATGTTTAGATGCAAGAGTTAGTAATTAGGAATCCCCGAATCTACTCTGGTTTTCCGACTTAAACCAAGCTTTTATAATTAAGTCGGTGGCGACTCCGTAATAGTTTACCTAGGTTAAACAACAACACATTCATTTTACGAAGTCATTTTGGATGAGGGACTGACGACACGAGCCGCTCTTGGAACCTCCTAAAGCTTCCTCCTCGGGCCATGCGCTTCTTTTCGCCCGTCGCCTCTTAAGGAGCATGGAGACGATCGGCGAAGAGTCTGGGCAGACCCGGTCAGGAATCGAAGGAGGGACCACCTTGGTCTTTTCCGCAGCGTTCGACGCTCGAGTCGCGACGCCGACCGGAAGACTCTAGGGGAGCGGGCCCGGATCCTCGGGTCGTCCGAACCGCCGCGCGCGTGCTAGGCCGGAAGGCGCGCGTACATCCCGGATGGCGACTCCGCTGGGGAATCTGCATGTGGATTCCTTTCGAACGCTCTTACATTTTTAATCCACATGCGGACAGGAGTTTTTGTTTGCGCATGTACTTGCTTGGCTCGGTGCCTTTTGTATGCTCTCATGGTTGTGTTTGTTTACTGCTTTCCTAGGCATATCCAGGTGTGCCCAAACTCGGGGCTAGGATTTTTAGAGGGGTCACCGAAAGGCCCAGCCTACTGCTCTTTGCGGTATGGTTTTTGGCCGGGGCCCCGCCTCCCTTAGTCCGAGGGAGGTTTAGAAGCCTTCATCCGAGTCTAGCATTGATTGCTCACTACAGGTACCAGACGCCGCACGACGCCGCACGTGCATTTTTATGTTACTGAGTGACTGCTACATGTACAGGGACAGGTATCAGGTACGCTTGTCTGCAATAAACTGTAAACTAACGTTGCTCGTTTTGCAGTTGGGTACTTTTTACACCGGGCTTCAAGAACCTTTATTTCTCCTATCCTTACCTATTTTACTGCTTACTGCATTAATCCATTCACATGATCACATGAGTGTCTGTTTGATTGCAGTAGTTACATTATCATGTCATTCACACTAACTGCTCCATTGCATCATTACGAGTGCGATTAAGTACAAGCACAAGAATGCATACTTTTCTTTATGTACGAGTGTGATTAAATATCATCACAAATTTATCATGCATCGATTACACTGTTGCATGATACTAATCCAAACATTCTCTCTACTTTCCTTTCGAGGTTT
The DNA here is from genome assembly GCA_023653495.1 of Melastoma candidum. Taxonomy (NCBI): domain Eukaryota; kingdom Viridiplantae; phylum Streptophyta; class Magnoliopsida; order Myrtales; family Melastomataceae; genus Melastoma; species Melastoma candidum. Next base: position 14,659,128 of record CM042890.1, on the reverse strand, counting down.
AATTCTCCAACATGACTCCTCGAACTGGAGTAGGGACAAGGCGTGACATTACAAATCTACAAGCACAGGAATGCCAAGGATTCATCGACGATTACCAAGGCCCTAAGTCGAACATCTAACACCTAAAGACCAAAGTTTCTATTACGGCTACCAAGGTCCAAAGCTGTGTATCCAACGACAAGATCCCAAAGTGTTATCAACAGCTACCAAAGTACAAAGCCAAACATGAACACCAAAGATCACCCAACGGCTTCAAAAGTTCAAAGTCGAATCTACAACAACGTGAACACCCCAAGGAGGTTACATCTCACCAGTCAACATCGGAGCTAATGGCGAGCCTATATCCACAGACATGCTCAGATCAGACACGCCGGGAGCATCACGCCCCTAATCATCAATCGCCACAACTTCGGCACCAACGGAAACATCATTCCAAACAGGGGCAATTCCCCAGCTTACAACTCAATAACATAATCCAGCACAAGGGGCAAACCCCATCATTCACAACGGCATCGCGAGATCAGGACAGCTGCGAGCAATCAAACCCCAAATATGAACACTTCATTCAACCTCATCGTTTCTCCGACGACAAGAACTTGACGAATGTCGGATCCACAGTATCCCGACGACAAAAACATGAACATGGACGAGATTCTTCAAGCGACGGCGAACACATAGCGCGGCTGGTATAAGATGTCTCGTCTGGGGCTCACACAACAGCTTACAAAATACCAAAGAACATGATGTCTACCAAACGACGACGCATACTTCGACTGGGGCAATTCCCTTTGAATTCCTTACGGCACCCAAGCGGTCATCCCGACAGTAGTCAACCATCGACTCTCACCAAAGAAAAGAGGAGAAGGTTAGTCACCGCATCACTCATTGACGAAAAACAAGCAACTCGGCCCACTACATGAGTGGCCAATCCCCACCCAAGCCCACCGCATGGCTCTATCAACTTTACACATTCACGACATTCAACCGAAGATCAATCATCTTAACGGAGAGTACTGTCATAAGCAATCGATGTAGGCGTTCTTCGACGTTACAATCACATGAAAGGGAGTATTCGTTCTTTGATTAATACCTCCCTATTTATGAAAATAAGTTACATGAGCTCACTTATTTTAGCCCTTGTCGCATGTTGACGAAGGCGTGGGTGGCAGGGTGGTAAAGTTTCAAGCCAAAGCCTGGAAACAATTTTGAGCCAAAGCGTCAAAATATCATTCGTTGTCAACAAAACGACAATCTACATGAAAGGGAGTATTCGTTCATCAACTAATACCTTCTCTGCAGAACAAGTTACATGAGCTCACTTGTTTTTCCCTTTGGCTTGTCTTATAGGTACATGAACATCCTAGACAGACGACGAAGGCGAAGGTGGTAAGGTGGAAAAGTTTCGAGCCAAAGTTTCAAAACAGCCTTCGTTGGCAAAACAATGAAGACGACACTACGTGAACAATCCGGGGCAAATCTCCAAACGATCATGGGACAGATCTTCGAACAATCCTGGGGCAAATCTCCAAGTAATCATAGACAAATCTACAAGCGATCCGGGACAAATCCCCGACCGATCCAGGGGCAAATCTCTGAGTGATCATAGACATATCTCCGAGCAATCCTGGGGCATCACCTCCAAGCTATCCTGGGACAAGATTAATTCCCCATTGACAAACGAACGAATCACATAAAAAGGAGAAGTACATGAACATCCTAGACATACAATCAACATATTTCGGACCAAAGCTTTGGAGCAACATGTCATCAACAACACCACAAATTACAGGAAAGAGATACATGAACGCCCTAGGCAGACAATGAAGACAAACAATAAAGCTTCAAACAAGAACTTCAGAACACAACCTTCATCAACAAACTTCTTTACATCCCCAAAGAACTAGGACAATGAACATCGACAATACACATGAAAATGGAGAATCACACAGTCATTACTCTCTTCATCAAATTAAACGAGATTACATGAGCTTATTTCGTTTACGTCTTTTGTCTCGTGGGCAGGTACAAGAGCTCCTCACACGAATGGTACAAAACTCCTATGGCAAAGGCGAGGGTGGCAGGGTGGCAAAGCTTCGAGCCAAAGTCTTGTTGCAGTTTCGTTAATGCTTCGATTCCATCGGACGAAGACGCAATAGCGAAACACAAAGGGAAGTATCAAAACTCTACTTCGCCTTTCATATAAATGAAGTTACATGAGCAAATTCATTTTTAAAAGAAACAAGTTACATGAGTTCACTTGTTATCCGCCCTTTGGCGAGTGTAGGCACATGAACATCCTGCATTACAGACAAAGGCGCGGGCGGTCGGGTGGAAAATTTCAAACCAAAGCTTCGAAATTGCCTTTGTCATCACCAAAGATGACCATACCAAAAGGGAGTATCATCTACACTGCTCTCTAACAAAATTTCTTATATTTCCCCAGATGGAGTCGTATCTCCGTTTCCCCAGCTGGAGTCCTGCCTTCGTTCAAGCTGGAGTTGATTACATGCATCCCATTCCTCAACAAGGATCGAACATACAAGCATATTCCTCCTGAACTATCATTGAGACAGACATATCCACCTCATCTCCCCAGCGGATACTATACTTTATTATTATTCACCCAAACAAGAGGTGAAGTATATGAACTAACTCCGTCTCCGTTCGTTGTCAACTGTGTAGGCACATGGGCATCCGCACAGTACGATACAGACTCCAGGCAACGGCAAGGGTGGTCGGGTGGAAGCCGTTTGATTTTAATCTCAAAGAACATGACTGGGGGCATGAAAGTGCAAACACTTTCCCCTCGAAAGTGTACAAGAGCACCGCGGAGGTTTGAGTATCTAAACCTGTTTATTTCTGAAGCATTTGTGTGCTCATTCGCATATAATTCGAAATTATCTTTAATAAAATGTTTCTGAGCGAGAATGGAGAAGGCAAGCCTATTCCTAAACACTTACCCAGAATGATGAGTGAAAACACTGTAAGGATTCATACACAAGCATTCAGGCGAATAACAAATCCTTTGACAAAAGATGCTCTAAACCGGAATGAGATCGAGCATTTCTTCTCTATCCCAAACACGAAACATCAACCATTGCTAGCCCCTTCCGAGCCAAAGTGGAAGTTTTCGTATACACTACACCTAACAAGTCTAAGGACCGCCTCACATCGAGGTTAAAAGGGAGATCTTGTAGCTAGAAACCGGAAGCAACGGATCGTAGAGGCTACACTTCCTTAAAATTCAAGCAAAGAGGCACCATCGATAATTAGGCCTACCAGTTGAGTCGTTCCTGAAGACCAAATTTCTCAAAGAATTTCCCAAAGAGCACAGATACCAAAGAAAAGTACCAGAAAACAGAGTGGGGCAAATACCTATGATCCAGTAAAGAAAAAGCAAAATCAGCGCAAAGACCAAAGTCTTCAACAGCAAAGCGCAAGATGAAAATCAAAAGAGCAAAAACAAAGCATCGGGACTGACATTGACGGTCGCAAAAGCAAAGATGCTACCCTTCTAAAACAAAGCTTTCCCCAAAGTGGATTGATCACACCTGCCAGTAAACCATTTATTCATCCCCAAACAGAACATGTCAACTGGTGACCTGTCTAATGGATGGAAAATTTGCTTGAATGGTGGAACCTCTACGATCCAGTAGCTTTTGATGAGGTCCTTAAACTTTTTCTTTCAGACAAAGAATTTAAACTTTCAGTCTAACGGCCTTATGCCGAACCTACATTACAACCCAAGCAAAGACTCCTTCGACCGGTATATGAGCATCCAAGTCAAGGGAATTCTGAAATCTAACTGAAATAGCTTTCAGAAATAAGGGTAAAACACGAGAGAAATCAGAAAACCTTCTCTGCTCTCGCTTTGAAACATGCTTTAAAAGAGAAAAAGAAAACAAAACATAATGTGCATATACATTTAGTTGTTTTCGTTTTCATTGTGACTAATGATTTTCTTTAAGAGCATTCAGGGTGTACGTCTACCAAAAACGCTCTCGAAATATATTTTGAGGTATTCCTGATATCCTTGCGAGAAAATCTTTCCAGATTCCCTCACAAGGAGGGGCAAACTGTAATACCTCAAATTTACATGCGGGCCACAAGCAATGGTTCACAAACAATAATAAACCCGATATTCATTCTCCCAAAATGGCCAAAGCCCAAATCCATACATCTTTGGAATCTCCTTTTACACAAATAATAAATTTCCTTTCACCACACACACTATCTCCTAAAACAACAAAGGATTTGTCACTCGCTGCACCAATCTTGCCGCAATCTACAACAAGCTGCCCTGCAAACTACTTCTGTCATATAGCTGGCCATAGTCCAGTCGGCTGCCGTTTCCAATCCCCAACGAAGTCAGCAAACTTCGGTTTACAAACCTGCACAATCCATGTTGCAGCAGCCACATCAACAACAGCAGTACAGCAGCAACAACAGATGCGGTTTCAAACGCAAACGCTACAGCAGGCGCATAAGCCATAACAGCAGTAATTACAGCAGTCGCAGCAACAACAAAACCCCCAGCCATTATTTGAAACCATGCCGAGGGCAGCGTACTTACCTGTCTGTCACCCCAACTGGTGATTGCGGACGTTCCTCCAGGTCAACCCGCCGTAATGCAGAATGCACAGCATCAATGGCGCCAGAGACACCTGCAGCAGCTTCAGCATAATCATTGGCGAACATCCGACTCCAAAGACAGCATCAACTTGCTGCGGTACGACAGCAATAGCAGATTAAGCAGCACAAACGCCATGACAGTTACAGCACAAACGCGTCATCAGTTACAGGTACAACCACGTTCATTTCAGAGACGATAGCGGCAGCATCTACAGTTCGCGATCACAACAACAACAGCGCTTGCACAAGACAACTAGAGGCGAACGAATCCAGAAATTTTCTATCTAGATGATTAGCTGCGAGGAATTGTGCAAACCAAAGTGGAATCCATGATTACACTATAACCGTCAACAATCGCAGGGTCAACTCATGCAATGGATAGACAAACAAAGCAAACACATTGCAGTGGGCTACCCCTAGGATAAACCTCATCGGTTCATGGAGGAGATGCTCGCCCAGGATGCGCAGCATGATAGACTCGTAGAGTTTTATGCCGAGCACAGCCTTGATTCTGCCATGAACCACATGTTGTTAGAACTACTTAAGCAAGATAATTCCAGTAAAGCCAAGGATATTGGACTTAGAACACTGCTTACCGTAGTGATGACACCTTCAGGCCAGCATGTTGGTCTCGAAATTTTCAAAGGATCTACGGCCAGGCACTTTTAACTTCCAGAATTACTATGGATGCTGTAACAAAGGACAAGGCACAAAGATCAGAGCAGGAAACTTGAGGGGAGGGGGGGCTGAAGCAAGCCCAAATCCAAGCCCTGTTAAAAGCAGCCTGATCCAAAGAAAAGGGTGAAGCAAACCCAAACTTTTAATGCAAACTCCAACCCTTTCCCCAAAAAGCCCAAGGCAGCTCTCAATCCACAAAAATTGGCCAGACTCACATCCAAACAAAGGGAAGCTCAAATCAAACCTGATGGCCTAATGCCATCAACAAGCCCACGCCCAAGCCTGGTTAAAAGGCAGCCTAAAACAAAGCGGAGGGGAGAACAGTTACAAAAGGGACTTACCAAATTCTCGGGGGTTGAATCTTTTCTTCCAGAGGGAGAGGAGGAGATGGAGGAAGATGGTCTTTCTAGCTTCCTTCCTCACTCCTATAAACAGCCAAAGGACCTCAACAGCCGCAGAGGGGCCCATCTCCTGGCCTGTCCATTCGCCAAGGTAGGAATGAAAACGTCAGTTGCAGGAAACCCCCTTTGGAGGATCAACCGAAGCAGGACGGCCATACCTCAAGCGGTGACAGGCCTCGCCCTCCTGGATGTAACACGGGCAACCAACTTCCTGCCCCGATATCCCTTCCGGCGCATCTTCACCAGCTCCAGGACGACGACACAACCGCCCCTGTCTCGGCGCATCTTCAGCCCCAAGGCGGCTCCCCCACCTCAGTTTCTCGACACTCATGGGATCAGTAGCGGCCACAGCAATCCATTTCCTTCTCGGCCTTGCAGATTCCCTCCTCACCTCCGGAATCCTCCACGGCGGCCTTCCGCGCTTCCCCGGCGTTCCCGGACCTTGCAGTGGCGAACCCACCTCCCGGAGCTCCCCAAAGCGGCTGCCCTCCTCGTCCCCTGGCGACGTCCGGTCCCGACAACCCTCTAGCAGCAACGTCCCTCCCATCAGCGGTGTCCTCCCCAACAGCGACATCCGCTCAGCACTCCCAGCCGTCTCCAAAGTACAGCGGCAACGACGACCAACGTCTTCTCCGGCGTTTCCCTCCAACAATGATGACTACCATGTCTTCCCGGCACCTCCCATAGCTGCCTCGACAACCCGTGGCCAGGTATCCCCAAAGAGCCGCCCTCCCGCATCCTCCCGAACGGCGAACCCATCGGCGGCAGAACTAGCAGCGGCGTCCTACTTCTTCTCCCCGACGTTCCCGGACTTCGTGGTGACAGACCCATCTTCCTCGGCGCCTCAGATCGCAACGACGGCAGCCCACAGTCCCCGGGCGCCCTCCAAGGCCAGTGCATCCCCAACCCCGGCATACCCAGGGCTGTCCTTCACGAAGTGGGGTGCGGCGGCTTCGAGCAACCCCCTAGGGACTCAAATCTGGTCCGCTCAACGCCGGATCTCCGATCCCAACGAACTCCGTTCTTCAGAGGAGGAAACCCATCTCTCAGCGCCCTGCCCAGCCAGAGTCGGGGTCGGCAGCGGGTAATCTCAAAACGGTTCCCTTCTTCGCCTCTCAGCTTCGACTCGACCTCCTCAACAACTCGGCAGAATCATCTCAATCGGGGAAGCTCCAGTCGATCGTGGAAGACCCATCTCCTCCCTGTTCGTGATTGGGATTGTTCTAAAAAGGAGAAGAACGACCCGAGGCTTCCCTTTCAGCCAGGTAAGTTTCCTTCTTTTAATTATCCAATTTTTTTTTTAATTGATTAAATGCTTTTCACTTTGAATGTTGTCTGGACATCTGTTAAATTCTTAGATTTTTTTTTAATTATCAAAATCCACGTGGCCCACATCAAAGGTGAATGCTTTCTTCAATTTTGACTTCTGCCGTGGGGTTTGACAGTGACGTTCAATTTCGTCTGTTTGCACATTAGATTCACGATTAGCACTTAGGATAGAAATAATAGTCTAATATTACTAAAAAAGAATTATTGTTTCTCCATTTTTGGTCATTATTTGACTATACATGCATTTCATTTGATTAAATCATTGTTTGATTGTGTTGGACACTAATCTCCATATACATTCATTTTTTAATAATAATATAAAAAAAATCTGAAATTTTATTTTCATTTACAAATGAATGCTTTTCTTCGTTATTTTCCTTTTCCTTTACATGAAACATGATTAGAATTACACAACACATTTGGAGAATTGACATTAAGATGATTTATCAAATAAGAATAGTAAGACATGCCTTACACTTTTTAATTTTATCGAATTTCATTTAAATTTAACGATACTAACCACGTTTACATTTTTCTTGACATGTACATCGAGCGCTTAATCTCAAAGATTCAAACCCGAAATTTCGAAGATCGACTCGAAGGCGCGTGTATCAAACCGCGTGGATCCACCTCGGCCTAAAAACCGCGGGCTTGAAGACAAAGCGGCCCCCAACCTTCAATTTAAGGTACAAAGGGGAGGTGCGGGCCTCCCTGAATTTTTTATTCAATCCACATGTAACGGATCGAGGGCCCAAGTGCATAGGCCCACGATCACCACCCTTCCCCGCTCCCTTTGATCTAAATACTTGATCTGTGGTTGCGGTGCGTGCTGTTAGGCTTTTAGGATTTTTTTCGTCGCATGTTGTTTGCTAAACCAATACACATGAATTCGGGTCCAACGCCTGAATCGGGTCTAACGCCCGTTAACCAAAAGCAAACTTTTGGAGCAAACGCCACATCTTCGCATGTTTAGATGCAAGAGTTAGTAATTAGGAATCCCCGAATCTACTCTGGTTTTCCGACTTAAACCAAGCTTTTATAATTAAGTCGGTGGCGACTCCGTAATAGTTTACCTAGGTTAAACAACAACACATTCATTTTACGAAGTCATTTTGGATGAGGGACTGACGACACGAGCCGCTCTTGGAACCTCCTAAAGCCTCCTCCTCGGGCCATGCGCTTCTTTTCGCCCGTCGCCTCTTAAGGAGCATGGAGACGATCGGCGAAGAGTCTGGGCAGACCCGGTCAGGAATCGAAGGAGGGACCACCCTGGTCTTTTCCGCAGCGTTCGACGCTCGAGTCGCGACGCCGACCGGAAGACTCTAGGGGAGCGGGCCCGGATCCTCGGGTCGTCCGAACCGCCGCGCGCGTGCTAGGCCGGAAGGCGCGCGTACAGTTGGATTTTTGGAACACCTATATTTATTTCTCTCCACAACGTTATGCCCTTGTGATTCGAATGTCCATATCGTAGATGTCATAATGTCATCTTCATTACAACGATCCTTTTCTCATTTTTGTTTACGATCTCACATTGACGATCAGCAAAGGAAACTTCACATTGACCATCAGCAAAGTCGTCTCAACCAACTGATGGCGATAATCCTTTTGACAAGGTTATGGTATCCCCTGTGCCACAGATAAATTTGGAAAGTATCTCGTCAAGTTACTCTCCGTCGGATTCTTCCCCAAAAGCTTATTCAACTAAAGGCTTTGAAGTCATGCCAGTGATGATGGCAGATACTCCTTCACTTGAAGATCAGGTCGCAGCTCTCACAAAAACTGTGGATGCTATGATGCTTTTTATGAAAGAAAGGGAGCAGCAAATGGATTACATTGTCAAAAAGCTGGAGAATAAAGACGCCGACAAAATATTTATGGAAGAAAGTTCGCACACCTAAGTTGACAAAAGGAAAGGGAGTCATGAATGTTGATGATTCGACAAAGCACACGTCCGTTGTTGAAGATCCTATTCCAGAAGCAATGATGGAATTAATAAAAGAAATGGTGAAGAATCATTGTCATCTTCAGCACACTATATGCCTTACAGCCGAAGAATCGAAGGCTTCAAGATGCCAGACAGATATCGGCCTCCATACTTCCAACTTGAGGGAAAGGGGAATCCACGTCAACATGTGGCTCAGTTCATCGAAACTTGCAACAATGCAAGCACTGATGGGGATTGGTTGGTTAAACAGTTTGTTCACTCTTTGAAGGAAAACGCTTTTGATTTGTACATTTACCTCAAGCCAGGCACCATTGACAGTCGGGAACAAATGGAAAGGGAGTTTCTAAACAGCTTCTACAACACGCAGCGCGTGGTGAGCATGATCGAGCTAACTAATACTCGCTAATGGGAGGAAGAGCCCGTCGTCAACTCACACGCTCAGTAACCGCGCGTGTGAGTCCGCTTTGCAGTGTCCGGCTGCATACGACAACCGCTCCTTTCCCGTACTATAATCAATTACAAATTTATTCTTTTAATTTTGGTTGTGCTATCTTCGCATCTTCCGCTTTATTATTAACATGATTTGATCCGCTTATGATGAGAGGAAGACCAAAATTATCGACTTTATCGGGTTAATTGTCTTCTCAAAATAATCGAATCCTAAAACTAAATCATTCTTGTTCAGTGACTAACCGCTAACCTGAGTCGGTGATTTCACGTTTCAATCTAAACCGTATGATCACGTGGTTAATCCAACATCTTCATAAACTCCAACATAGCAATTACTTAATATCATGTCGAGGAGTTCTAAAATCTGTCGGGGATAGATTTACTTATCAGGGGAAATTAATAAGATTTTACTTCGTCGATGTGGATTACTCCACTGGGAACTGCACGCTGACGCCGTAATGAGCCATCAACATCCACACGAAAGTGATGAACTCGCTGCCTTCACTGAGCATCCGTGCGTGCGATTCTGCTTTGTAGTGACCGGCCGCATACGACAACAGCTCCATCCGCCCTTAAAGATGATCTCCTATCTATTCTCGTTCCGTTGTAATAATCGGACCAACCTGCATGATTCACTCAACATGGAGCACCCACTGTGCTCCACTTTAATCTCGGGTTCAGTGGTGTTAGAGTGTTCCTGGAGGATTAATACACAAAATTCCGCATGGTCGACAACGTACTCTCGTTCAGGGGCCTCTTAATCGACTTCTTTAGTTTCTCCAAGCTCGTGTGTTACAATACCCTCGTCCTATGATGGTATATGCTCGGTAGTATGCCTAATATCTAAGCAGCAGCACCCGGGCGATTGCGGAAGCTGAATCAGAGCAGATTGTTGAGCCATTTGAGGAATTTGAGGAGCTCGGAGCCATTGGAGATGCGATAGTGATGTCCAATTCAGCACCAAACAGCTCAACTTAGGTGATACAACAATACTATAACCGTGCCCTCCGCTTTCATCCTTACAATCTTGCCTCAAGGTTTTAAGACAGGCCAAGCCATTTGGGCATGTTTGTGTTATTACAAAGAAAGGCAAAAAAGGTATTGATTGTAAACATGCCTTAGCTTAATGAGCAAGTGTCTGTTATTCTACAGGGAATCGCGCGCCTATGCCGTAGTGAGCCATCAACATCCATACGAATGTGATGAACTCGCCACCTTCGCTCAACAACCGCACGTGCGAGTCCGCTTTGCAGTGTCCGGCCGCATACGACAACAGCTCCATCCACACCTTGAAGAAGATCTCCCACCTCTGGTCGTTCCCTCCTATTAATTGGACCAAGCTGCACGCGTCGTTTAATACAGAGTACGCACAATGCTTCACCTCGAGTGCCGGTTCGGTGACGCTGGCGTGTTCCTCGAGGATCAGCCTGCAAAACTCCTGCCTGGTTGAAGCCCCAAATTTCCTCCCCAGCAGCTTCACCTCCACGAAGGTGTCTTCGTTGCTTACATGGCTGATTCCGGCCACCGCAGACATCAACTTCGGCTGATTGACCAGTAAATGCATCATGTAATCCGACAAAATCTTACTGTACTTCTTCATGTCGTCAGCATAGCCAACGTCGCCCTCAATGTTGTAACAGATCTCGGTGGCGATGTGCCAGATTAGAAGAGTATTGTCATACTCGAAATCGTTGATGTAAGGCAGCAATTCGTGACATAAACTTTCTTCAATCGCACAATCTCCCCTTGCCTCATATACTTGTCTCATTGTTTCTGCATCAGTGGCGTTTGTGGCCTTCCTCTCGAGGTCCTTGAAAACTAGCCCCCACAGCTCGGGATTAAGGGCTTTCTTGGATGTTGATCTCATAACGGCAAGTTTCTCCCAAACAAAGCCTGTAGTCGGATGACAATCGATCGGTGAACACATACTCTAGAAATTCTGTTGCGGGTAGCCGAAGATGAACTTTACCTGGTTTACGACATTTTCTAGGAGCACATTCTCTGAAGCAATGGGATAAAAGGTTGAAAGAGCCCATCTTTTCCGACCAGACTCTGTCCATGAGGCTTATGAAACCAGAACCCTCAAAGCAGCACCTCACGACAGCATAAACTGCTATACCAACCAGGAAAGGGAAAAATCCCTGTCCGATGACTTGAAAACCGAGGTTCATCTGATCGTTGGTATTCGTCCTGTCGGACGTTGCGACCATCACACCGCTAGCCACGTCAAGAACAAAAACACCAGCGAACAAAGCATATGTGATCGCAATGTCAACTTTGCGAAACTCATCCTTATCCGTGAGGCAGAACAAAATGAAGGCGGCCAGGGTGCCCGAATAGGCAATGCTACGGGTGAATACTCCCCACCCAGAGTTTGCTGCCACGATTTTCGTGTAGAAAACCTCGTACAAGAAATCAAGCTCAATCGAGATTAGGCGGAATACCTCGTTGGCATCTTTCTGCAAGATAAACTCCCGGCTCTCATTCCGCTCTGAAATATTCGGCATGATATCGACAGTTAGGCCCTTCAATATCTTTTGAAAGTGGATGGCCTGTTTTATATCTGCAGGGAAGTGAGCCTCATCGTCCTCGTTATTGGGAGTCTTCTTGATCAACGTCTTCAAGTTCACGAAGCTCGCAAGATACAACGACCTTGTCCTCCCTCCGCATTTAATCACGCCGACCACGAATATCAGGACGGTGGGAATCAAGATCCCGCTGTTGCTCAGCGACTTCACGAATATGTACAACGAAAAGGAAACCTGGCCGATAAGCATGATGAGGTTACGGAGCCACAGAGCGTTGTCCTCGAGGGAGAAGGCGGTGATTGTGTTGGGTCCCCCGAGGTGGATCAGGAGGAAGGCCGCCCAGAACGCCATCAAGTCCTGGGCGACCTCTGTCTCGTAGTTTGTGCTCCAGTTTCCGGCAGTGAAGATCAGCCCGAAAGCGAATGTGGCTGCCCATTCCGAGAGGGAGTAGGCCGACCAGACGACAAAAGTGACGAATCCGTTGGAGGTCTTCTTCCTAAGAGGGGCGGCGAGGGTGAGGACGATCTGCAGACAGAGGCTGAGGATCATGAAACCCCGGATGTTCCACGCGTTCCATATGTTCTGAACGGTCGCGGCAATGAATGTCGAATCCATGGCCTCGATGGACCACCAATCCCCAACAGAAGAAGAAGAAGACGACCACGCCGACTAAACGGGAGGCAAAGGCCAGAGGGAGTACACTTTCTGAGGTATGCAGAATGAAACGCGGAATGGGCTCAATCATTACACTCTCCATCATTACGACTAATGGATTAAAAAAAAAATAACTTTTAAATTAATATATCACGTTTTTCAAAATAAAATATAATTTCATGTTTTAATTTAAACCGTACGATCATGAGTTGAAACATTGGATTAGGCAGTCCAGCTTCATTATGAACTCCAACTTAATATTATAAAGCATATTTCATATCTCCAACGGTAAAGAGTTTACTAAGGAACGTTGTGCTGAAACAACAAAAGAACAATTATATTTAGTTTGATTTTATGATATTACAATATCATAAAGGTCCCGACCACAATGTAATTGTCGTTTAGTCAAGAAAAATTATAGGCGCCAACTACTCACAAATTGTCCTTTCCTTTTCTTAATGGTCTGTTCATGTTAAAATTCAAACACAGTGTAAAAGTAAATAGACATGTTTGACTAGTAAAATAAATAAAAAAATGTGCATAAGTCTGAATAAATCATCGACATATCTAAACAGTTGCTAATGTCGACGGTTCTTACATGTACGGACTCATGGAGTCCCGAACACGGGCATATTTTAGTCGTGACCTTCTTTATATATATATATACCCTCCAACCTGCTCAGAAATTGTCTTTTTAGCATTCCAATGAGTTGGATGGACACCTTTATCTTTGTTTAATCCAAGTTGGTATTAAACAATTATTACTATTATTATTTTTAACTTAGAATCCAAAAGAGTCATGTGAGCCGTGATTGCTTGGTGTTGTATCACGCTATCGACGATATAATAAATGTGATAAATGATTATCGTGTTTCTCGAGTTAGTTCGTCTGATTGATTCATTTTTCTGTTCTTAGTATAGTGCATTGAAAGGACTTGGGCTACTAATGGTTTTCCACATCCTGGGCAGGGAGTTCTAGTCCTCCTTAGCCAAGGGTTACTTCGGGTTGCACGTCCTGGGTCACGGCCAAAATCCCGTGTACGGACTCCCGTGAGTTCGGACATGTAATCGTAAAAAATCGCCGACATTGGCAACTTGTCAGACATGTTGGCGATTTATTCAAACTTGTGAGCATTTTTTTCCTACCTATCGTTTTACGGTTCAGGCATGTCTATCTACTTTTATACTATGTCCAAATTCACCAGAGTCTCCGGATACAAAATATGATAAGCTTGAAAATGAGATGGTCGATTTTCATGTAGTCCATCGAATATTGCTTCTCCCACCTGCGGCTACTGTACTGGCTGCTGACCAGCGGGGAACTGGTCGCCGATGCCACAGAGAGACATCAAAATCCATACGCTGGTGATGAATTCGCTGCCTTCGTTCAGCAGTCGGACATGGGAGTCTACTCTGCAATGACTTGCTGCAAATGTCAACAACTCCTCCCACACCTCATAGATGACCTCCCACCTATTTTCGTTCTCTCTTAGCTGACGGACCAAGCCGCATGAGTCCTTCAATACCGAGAATCCAGGATTTTTCCCTTCAGTGGCAGGTTCACTGTTGTTGGCATGGTTGTTCTCTTCTTCGATATTGGGTTCAATTATGATGGCATGATTATTTTCTTTGATGGCGGGTTCACTGACATGTTTCGCAAGAATCGACTCGCAGAACTCCCGCATTGTAGGAACTTCCGACTTCCTCCCTAGCAGCTCCTCCAACTCCGTGCGGGTGTCTTTGTACCTAATGTGGCTGATTCCGGCCACTCTGCAGACATCAAGTTTGATCGCCTGACCAGAAGGTACATCATGTAATCTGACAATTTCTTACTGAATACCCTCTTTTTCTTAATCAAAGCTTATTATAATATCTATTTTATCGTGTTTATTTATTCATTTTTTTAGTATCTATTTAATTGCATTGCAGTTACCCATAAAATAAAACACAATTGACTTTTAGTGGCAGGAAAGTGATGCAAAGGCACGTGCTGTGTTGCTGAAGCCAAGAAAATGTTAATATTACTTTAAGTTTCTTTCAATTTATAAATACGCTCTGATGAATACAAAAAAAAGAAGAAGATCAAGGCAGCATCTACTTCAAGATTCAACACCCAGTTAATGTGACCATCTCTCTAGTTGATGCCCCATGCCACAGAGAGCCATCGACATTCATGCGAGGGTGATGAAGTTGCTCACTGCCTTCGCTCGAGAGTCGTGCGTGGGCGTCGACTTTGCAATGACCGGCCACATTGGACGGGCAACTCCAACCACACACCTCCCACCTATTGCTGTTTTCTTTTTTTTTTTTTTGTAGTCGAGGCGTAAGCCTGAGAATCTCTTGAGCAGCTTCGTCCCTTTTGTCCAGCCCAACTTCTTGTCTCCCGGCCTCCCCTTTCTCGATCAACTCAAGCCCATCTGCTCCTCAAATCCCACTTCTAACTTCCTGGATTCGCTTCTGTCAACTTCATCATCGAGAGAAATGTTCTTTTTTAAAGTGGTCCACAAACTATTTTACTTTTTACGGTCGTGAGTTTCAAAATTACCGTTTTACGGCGGTCTCTCTCCTCACTTTTTTCTTACTTTAAAATTAACCCAAAATTTTTCTTATTTCGTAATTTAGTCCATCAAAACAAAATTAACAAATTTTTGATAAGTGGCTCTAATGCCAATTTAGATAAACAGGAATCGAACTTAAGAAGATTTCTATTTTTGTCTTTCTCATCGGCGTTCTGCCAACCTCAAATACTCGTTTGAGTATTTTGAACTAGCCGTAAATCCCAAATTGGACTTACCTTCAAGGAAGAATTCATCAAATTCACTCTGAACAAGAGTCAGCTCTTCTAATTTCTTAAAATAACTCTCTATAAGCCTTGATAACTGAGTTATTTGAGCTGATAGATTTTCCAATCGATCTACTACTGTGCTCAGAAGACCGGTTGTAGATTCCTTACCAATACCATAATCCAAATGGAGCAATTCTGGATTTGAACAATCGGTCATAAGAATGACTCGTGCACTTGTACCACTTTAATTAAGTTTTCTTAATTAAAATCTTCTTTCAGGATAGAACGAACAACATAAACAACTAAAATTAAGAAGATGTATATCATACTTTATTCAAATGAATAGCTTCGAGGGTTCATCAAGCTTTCGCAACTTTGGAGATTCGAGAGTTACTCACTTCTTAGATTTGAGAATTCCATGAGATGGAGAGGCTCTTCTCTGTCATTCTGTGTCTATCTCGAGGGTTTTATATAGACACTCCTCCTCCTAAACAAGGTTTTGGTCACAATGACTTACCCTTCAAGGTTTCGAATCTAACCTTCAGTTAGACTTAACCAATTCTAATTAATTCTAAGAACTCTTGATTCCTTAAGGTATTCTTGGAGGCCGATCAAAGAACTCAGCTCAGAACGATGTGAGAGAAAGTTCTCTATTTGGATCGTCTCCCCAAATAAGGTAGAGGGTTGTGAAATATATACACAAAAGAAGCTGGTTCCTTTGTACTATTTGCCAGCTCAAAAGTAAAAAGAATCGATATTATCAGAAAACTACAAAAGCTAGCTAGTGGTCCTATCTAACCAGACTCGTCTATTCTAACTTTGTACAATTTTCTTCTCCTGTCTACATCATTGCTTTGTCTTGAGAGATTCCTTCTTTATTAGCGTTTGATGTTTCGCCAATTCCTCAGAGAGTCCCTGCTGTTGTTGATAACCTAATTTATCGGGCTCTTTCCAATGATTTGTCAGTGTAATCGGTAATTTTTCTCCAGACTTCAAATGTGTCTGTCTAGAGGCACAATTTAGAGTTTTCTCTCTTCCAGAAACTATCTAGAAGATCTAAAACTCTTTCTCATCCCCGTTCCCCTGCTTGTTCATCTGCATAGCTTAAATAGGAACGAAGGATCGTAACGGTTGTCAAATCGTCACTGAGCACGTTACAATTCTTTACGAGTGAATACATGCTCCAACACATCTTTTAAGAACTCAACCTTTATGGCTTTTCTCACAGTTTTGTCTTTGTAATACTTTCGCCATAAACCTTTGTGATTTACGTTCTGTCGTTAAAGTTCTATCAGACACCTACTTGCATATTGGGAAGAATTACTTTCCCAAACTTTTCATGTTCTTCTTCTTCCATCATAGTGCTAGCAATCAATGTCGTGGCATACTTTGGTCCGTATCCCAGGCATCCCAACATAAACTTTACCAAATGAGGCAGTGGTTCTATCTGTTTTGGTTCTGAACGATCAATCTCCAGAATGTCTACAAATCCTACATACAGATATGATAAAGCTACTCCCACCATTCCTGAATTAATTCTCAGGGACGACAACTTCTCCGATATTCAATGTAGATTTGGGTGAAGTACAGAGTTATCCGCAAAAGAGGATTCTCTCATATCCACTACTACCTTTGAGGTCTCAAACTATTTGACCTCATACGGTATTATGGACATCGTTATGGGGAGAATCTGTTGTCTTTCCCTTATGGTCTTGGACAACTCTTCTCCATCTGAAGCCTTATATAACAACTTAGACTCCAGATCTTTGATATACTCTATTGCTTTGGTTGCAAAAAACTCAATCTGGCGCTTATAATTATTTTTGATGCCACCCATGAGTCATCCACAGACAACAATTGCATCCCAAGATAGGGATCCATCTTCAAAAGGGTCTAAATCAAAATACCAGCATTCTTCTAAATCCTCATGACTTACGCCATCGTGAGCTTGCTCACCAGATTCTTTAGCCAAATCTCCTTCAGGAATTGCTTCCTCAAGGTCCTCCTTGATTTTAGGATTACCTTCTTCGAGTGTGCCTGGTATATCTTAGTTGAAGTACTCATCATACCTATGAAGGCTTTGAATCTTGCCTCCTCCTCAGCATACTCAGTCTCCACCTGCTCTTTCTCCTCATTTCGACTCTGTAATAGAATCTTATAGGATTTGACCGCTTGGTTTATGGAGATTTTCTGCTCTTTGGCCAGGTGATTACGACAGTAATCAAACTGTTCCGTGGTTAATGGGTACCACCAAGGTTCTTCAACCTTTCCATCCTCCTTAGGACCAGAAGACTTAAGCTGCTTTGCTTTCATCTTCCTTTTGGTTTTCTCTTGAGAATAAGCCTGAGCTTCTTCTTTCAGATCTACCATTTTCGCATTTCCTTTAGATCTTCCTTCCTTAGGATCGGCCACCCTCTCTTGAGAGTCCTTTTTCATGTCTCCCTTAGAGTGGATATCATCTTTCTCCTTTGGATCCATCTTCTCTTCTTGGGAACTTTTCTTCGCTTTTCCTTTAGAGTTAGCTGAAGCTTTCTCTTTAGTATTGGCCATCTCCTTCTGGAGATATGTTTTCGCTTCTCTCTTAGAGTTGGTAACTACCTCCTTTTTTAGATTAGCCACTCCCTTCTGGGAATTCGCAGTTTTCGACTTGCTTGGACATTCGAAGGATCTATGTCCAGGTCGCCTACACTGCTAGCAAAGCACTGCTTTTGTTCCTGAAATAGAACCAGCATCACTATGCTCACTCTCTTTCTTATTCGGACATACCTTCTTGGAGTACCCCTCTTACATGCATCCCCAGTAGATTTTCCTCTTTGCGGCTGGATCCATCTGCAAGTTCTCTAGAGAGAGAGTCAGCTAATATGTATTTATCCGAAGAAATGTATTCGACATTAAATTTATAATAGCTAAACCATTCCAGCAACCTCAAAAGCCTAGTTTGCCTAGCCTCCTTGAGGTTCAGACTCTTGAACCTTTTTGCATAGGTTGAGTCAGAGCGCACTGAGAATTTCTTCGGTGCTAAAAAGATGTAGAAGGACTTTATTCCATTTTTTAAAGCCAATACCTATTTTTCATGTATTGGATATCGGAGTTCATACCCCTTAAAACTACCCGACCAAAACTTACAAACGGATTCCGATTTTCTTCCTTTAATTTTTAGGACTGCCCCCCAGAACTCATTAGAAATATCAATTTCCATGACTAACTCATCTTTGTCAGAAGGTAAGGCTAGTTGTGGTAAATTTTTAACCTTTGCCTTTATCCTCTGAATAGACTGAGTATCCTCATTTTCCCATAACCAAGGATTCACAGAAGATGTTTCCATTGAAATCCTTCCTAAATCTTGAGAAAGATCTTTCACAAACTTCCTAGCATAATTAACAAATCCACAAAACCGTTGGTCTTGTTTTCTATCCTCATGTTTGTTAGGAAAATCAACAATTTTCTCGGCAATATGGATTTACAATTTAGTTTTTCCCTTTTCAATATCTATGCCTAGAAAATTAACTGACTCCTTAAACCACTCCATCTTTCTTTTTGATAGAATCAAGCCTTCCTGTCGGAATACGTCAGTCACCTTACCAAGGTGCCTCATGTGATCGTCCTCAGTCTGACTGTAGATTAGCACATCGTCAATATAGACCGCACAAAACTTGCGGACCTGCTTGAAAGCATTATCCATTTTGCGCTGAAAGATGCCTGGGGCATTCTTCAGGCAGAACGACATTACCAGCCATTCAAACATTCCTTGCGAAGCATTGAAGGCAGTTAAAGGAACCAAATCTTCTTCCATCTTGACTTGCCAATAACCACTTTTCAAGTCAAATTTGGAAAATAATTTTGGTTGGCTCAAACTAATCCTATCAATCAGGTCTCCAACAGTGGGAATCTTATACCTATCATCTTTGGTAGCTTTGTTAAGCTGACGATAGTCTATAACCATTCGTGCTTTTCCTCGCACCTACTCGGCATGATTTATTACCATAAAGGCAGGACCAGAATATGGACTATAACTGTCCTTAATCAAGCCTTTTCCAAGCAACTCAGGAATTTTTTTGTCAAATTCCTCAACCATCTCAACCGTATATGTAATCTTTCTGGCTCTTATTATGATTCTGGGATCTTTTAGTTTGAGTATAGCCTTGAGGCCATTCTGACTCCATAATTTTTATGGATCTTCACTAAAATTATCGGCAAGTTTTATAAGGAACTTATCCCATTCTTTCCCTGTTAACTGTACTGTCATACACGTTTATTATTTGGGCAACAAGTCATCATACCAGTTAGATCTTCTGATATTCGTCGGAGAAAACAGAGTTTGTATCCATGAGCCGTTCTCTTCCAACCGTATATCACCACGCTGAGCTCGCACTCTAAAAGTTCTTTCACATGGCGTATTACCACGATATTCTGTCTGTTTTATCGGATAGAATCCAAATTTTAATCTTAATTTAGGCTCCTTTAGAATATTGATTTTCACACCACCATTAGAAGCATCGTTGATATCCTGCACAAATAGAAGATTTTCCTTTTGTCCCTTAAGAAAAGCATTACTAAGAATGATATTTGCTTCTAACAAGGGATGTGTCAGGATCTCTTTAATGACGAATTTTTGTCTGCCAATAAACAAAGGCACATTACTGTCCTGATGGCTATAAATCGTTGCCATTCCGTTGACATTTACTATATGGATGGGTCTAGTCAGTGGTTTCCACCACTCATCTGGTAACGCATTGAGTCAGCACAACTTATGCTGTACCTAGTGTCTATCAAGGTATCTAGAGAATACGCAATAGTATCTGGGAAATTTGAAAGTCAAAGCAACATATGTGCTTAGTTCTTCCTTCCTCACACTAAATCCTGTGTGTCTAGGTACTTCTTGGGATGGTTCTATCATCCTGATGGAAGGTTTCTTCCTCCTTCATAAGATTCGGGACGGTGCACACGTCCTCTCCCCGTAGTTAATCACACCGGCCACGAACATCAGCACCATGGGCTTCGTCCCCTTTGTCTAGCCCAACTTCTTGTCGCCCGGCCTCTCCTTTCTCGATCAACCCAAGCCCATCTTTACCTTGCGCCTCAAATCCCATTTCCAACTTCATGGATTCACTTCTGTCAACTTCATCAATCCCAGTATTCCCTTGAACTGGTTTCTGCCACTCTTTACCTTAAACTTGTTTTGAAGGTTGAAAGCACCCAATACACTATTTGACCTTATCCGTAGAAAATCTAAGGCCGGCCCACTCCAAAACCCAGCATACAAGCCTAACAGGGTCCAACACTTTCAACAAACACGCGGTCTCGTACCTCCCCCGACGATGCTTTACAAAACAGTTCACAGTCCCTCCATCTCGCATATACTCAACCCTTTCCGGATAACTGAAGAATTATAAGAAGAAGCATAGAATAGAAGTAGGACGTTACGCAACCAAGGCGGTGGACAGACCACTGAGTTACTTGCAGCCGCGTCATCCCGATCACCACCACCATCGTCATCGTAGTTGCTAAGGAGAAACTGAAGGAAGATTAATTTGCTTTCGAACTCTCTGTTGTTTGGGGGGATTAAACTAAGCAGAAACTGGAGGAAGGGCTTGAGAATCGCAGTCGGTCTTGATTGTTCCACAGTAAGAAAAGCTCAGACGCTTGATCGGCATTTGGATACACCGCAGCAGCTTCCACGATGTGGTCATCGCCAACCGTGACGACATTATCGGCGTCCTCAACCCGTTGCGGCACCCTCAACGCGCCAACAGCCGCTTGATCGGCATTTGGATCTTCCGCGATGTTATTGTCAACCACGGTGACTTGCTCAGCATCCTCGTCCCGTCGCCACTCCCTCAACGCAAGTGCAGCAACTAGATTTGCATTTGGAGCTTCTGCGCCATCTGGAGCCACCGGAGCAGCTTCCGGTGGCCACACTCAATAAGAGATCACGAATAAATTGCTCCATTTCGCCGTTTGGGGCACGCACCTGGTTCAGTCTTCTTTTCAGGCCCTTCAACTTGTTTAGAAGTTTTGACCATGTCGTTCTCCGGAAGGTCTCTAAATGATGGTTCAATCTCGACAACACACCTAACTGAGAATTTGAACGAGCCACCGACACAGTCGAAATGTTGAACGACCAACCGGAAGGGAGTGACTTCGTTAGCACGAGTACAAACCAGATCCGGACTTTGATTAATGGATCGGTCATATAATGATGATTAATAAGTACTAAAACTTGTATTATTTTAAATTTACAATATTAATACGGCGAACATTTCCACCTTTCCATTAACAAGAAAAAGAAAATCGCAACATAATTGTTTGAAGCAACGGGACAACATATTGAAAATCTGAATCACACCTTTGAACCGTGATGAGAATATTGAAGGTCTTGGCGCTCCTGCCACCCTGCTGGCCGGTGGATCATCCCATAGAAACAGAGACTTGGCACTCTTGGTGGGTTTGAACATGGGGTGGTTCCATCACGACTAGGGGAATTTACTGGGAAGTGGTCCCCGATGCCACAGAAAGACATCAAAGCCCATATAACAGTGATGAATTCGCTGCGTTCACTCAGCACTCGGGCACGGGAGTCTGCTCTGCAATGACCGGCTGCGTACAACAACAGTTCCACCCACACCATATAAAGGACCTCCCACATATTGTTGCGTCCACTTAGTAGCTCAACCAACTCACATGAGTCCTTCAATACTCAGAATGGGTGATTGTTCTCTTTGATTTCAGGTTCAATGATGTCAGCACGTCCCCCAAGAATTAACTCGCAGAACCCCTGCATGGTAGGATCCTCCAACTTCTTCCTTCCAAGCAGCTTCACCTCCAAACAGGTGTCTCTGTACCTAATATGGCTGATTCCAGCCACTGCGGACATCAACTTTGGTTGCCTGACCAAAAGGTACATCATGTAATCTGACAATTTCTTACTCAATACCCTCTTCTGTTCTTTTTCCTCATTGCCAATGTAACATGCCGGTGCCTCCAAGTTGAAACAGATTTCGGTAGCAATGTGCCAGATCAAAAGCGTATGCTCGAACTGGAAGCCATCAATATATGGGATCAGTTGGTCACAACCGAGTTGTTTGAGCACCCGATCTCCCCTCGCTTCATATAATTCTCTCAATCTTGCAGCGTCCATTGTCACGTCAGCCATATTCTCGATGTCCTTGCTTACATAGCACCACAACGATATATGAAAGTCTTCCCAAGACACATGTCTCTCTCCGGCTAGCTTGTTCCATATAAAACCTGCTGTCATTGTGGAAGCATCAATCGGTAAACCAGAACACAAGGAATTTGAGCACTGAGAGTAGTGGAAGACAAAGTGAGAGTAGCTTCCGACCTTTCTTTAGGGTGCTCTGTTTTAAGCAATGGGACAAGATATTGAAATATCCCATTTTATTCGTTCCAAATATGCTAACATAATTTGAGCTGTCTGGAATGAAGTTAGTAATATAAGCTAATCCAAATATCAACAAAGGAGGAAAAATCCCCTGCTCCAAGACAAACAAAGGGAGATCCTTTAAACTGTTTTCTTTGAAATCAGATGTCATTAACCCTAACGTCATCGTGTTGGCTACATGAAGAATAAAAATTCCTGCAAATAAAGCATATGTGATTACGAGATCCCCTCTGTGAAACTGGTGCTTATGTCCAATGCAGAACAAATTGAATGCCACCAATGTGTTGTAAGAGGCGATGGCTCGGACAATCTTTCCCCATGTGGAATTTGAACCCTTTATTTTCGTGTAGAGAAGTTCATACAGGAGATTTAGTTCCTCCGAGATCAAATCTAATGTTTCCAGATAAGTCAACTCAGTGATGTATGCCATGCTTTTGTAATATTTTAGATCTGGCACGATATCCACAACGAGGCCCTTGAGTATGGTCTGGCCGATGTGGCCACCATCACTTTGTTCCTCTCCTGTATCGTTCTCAATGGTCTTCATTACGTTCTCCAAGCTTGCGAGATACAGAGCCCGACTCCTCTCCCCACAGTTAATCACACTAGTCACGAATACCAGGATCGTGGGAACCAAGAGCCTGTTGTTTGGTAGGGTCTTCACAAAGATGTACATAAACACAGAAATTTGGGCGACGAGGCCAACGAGGTGGCGCATCCACAGGGCATTATCCTCCATGGAGAAGACAGTTATGTTGTCGGGACCCCCAGGTGGACCAGAAGGAAAGCTGCCCAGAAAGCCATGACTTCAGGAGGGACCTGTGCTTCATTGTTCTCCAAGCTCCAGCACCCGGCATTCGAGGTCAGCCCGAATGCAAACGTTGCAGCCCAATCAGATAGAAAGTAAGCAGACCAGACTGCGAATATGACAAAGCGGTTGGACGTCCTCTACCGTAGAGGGGCAAAGATGGCGAGAAGTACTTGCACGCAGAGGCTATGGATCATGAAACCTCGGATATTCCACGTGTTCCATTGGTTCTGTATGGCCGCCGCTATGAAGGCATAATCCATGGCCTCAGAGGGGGAAGGCGAAGACTAAGAAGGGAGAGATGGATAATAGTTCTTTTCTTCAGCATCCAGTGATTGATACATTTGGCCTACGGGATGACAAATCCGGACTCGACCCAGAGACACTCGGCTATGATGAATGGGGTTTCAACAGGAATGGCTGAATAGGGGTCTTCTTAAGCAAATTTAAGCCTTTTGCCACTTGAACCAACTCATCGTTACACATTTCTTTAATTTTTGGTAGGCATTTTAAATTCTTTATTTTATTTTTTTTTTCAATTTTATCACACCCTCGAATGTGATATATTACATGTTTTTACCATACACATTCTCGACTTGCTTCGTGAATTTGCTATAATCTCATAATGATTAGTAGATGCGACACTAATAGTGTGCTTCATTAATCTTCAAGATATAGTAGCACCGTCACATGTGAATATATAACCTCATTGAGGTTAACTATTATGAGGCTACAATAAATATCCGTCATATGCATATTCAATAAATTTCTCTTTAGGCGTAAAAGGGTATCGTAGTCTCATGTCCATTGTTCCAAGAAGATGCCCAAAAAATATCTATAATTAAATTACAATATCTCCTTGTCAGTCAAGAATTATATCTATCTAATTCTTCTGGAGCCTCAATACGATGCCGTGATCAGCAATACATATTAATGCCTCAATACGATACTTCAAGAGCAATTAGTTCTTCATCATGGTAGAAATGGAAAAGGGTATTCTCCATTAAAGGTATAATCATGGCCTTAGAAGGCAAAGGAGAAGAAAATGGATTAGAAGTATTAGAACAAAATGGGAGATGAGGGTAATGGTCCCGCCCAACCACAAAGAAATCGTCGTTTAGTAAAAAGAGAAAAGCTACAATCGCCCGATGTCATTTGGTGGAAGATAATTCAAAAGTTTTTCAATGTCAGGGGAGTATTTAATTTCATTCTTAGAAAGTGAAGGTTGGTGTACCGATGTTTGAAGATATCGGGGATAACAAAGCAAGCTAACGTAATTACATTCGCCAACTACTTATCATTTATGTTGGGAAGTAGTCCCACACAAGACAGAGAAAGGCCTGGGCTAATGCATATATAAGGTTGAGATCCTTTACGTAATTACTAGTTTTTAGGTGAAGGGAAACCCAACACGATTTCTAACAATTTAATCATGGAAGATAATTAAAAAAGATTTAAAGTCAAGGTAACATGCTCACTTTGCTCAGAAATTGACGTTTAGTATTTATTATACTTAATTGAGTTGGACCAACCAACTTTTTATCTTTGTTTAGTATTTTAGTTGCATTGAAGTTTACCCATAAAATAAAAGACAATTGACTTTTATTGGCAGGAAAGTAATACAAGGGCTGTGTCGCTAAAGCCAAGATTACCTTCATATTACTTTTAAGTTTCCTTTTAATGTAATAAATAAGCATGATGAATTAAAAAGAAGAACAAGCAGCATCTACTTCAAAGATTCCACACCCAGTAAATTTGACCATCTGTCTAGTTGGGCAGGCGCAGTTGTAGAGGGACTGAGAAGTTACAACTTGGCTTTCTAAGCCGTATTTCCCTCAACTAGCCTTTCCGTCAAACCCTTATTTTCTCCATCATATGGAGGAGGGGGGATTCTACTTGTTTGAGCTCATGGTAATCCTTTCCATTTTAAATGGTTAGTTTCTTTGTCTCCTACTGAGATCGCCAAAAACGTGTTCGAGTCGAAAACAGAGCATGTTGGAAATATTTGGCACTAACGCTTACAGGGTTTTGGATGTGGTCGCCAGTAATGAAAAGCAGATGAATTATATTAACAAACAATGTCAAATGATGTCTTACAATCAAATGAAAAAGCTTACAGCCATGGAAAGGCAAAAGAAATGAAAGCTTAGATGATGAAGACGTCGTAGACTTGCTGCTGACGCAGTAAACTTGTGTACTAGTACGACAGAAACTAAGCTCTGGTAAAGTAATAGACGGGGTGTAGACGAAGTTAGATGTGATTGTGGAAACCAAGGGCACTATGAGCTCACCCTGATGGTGGAATGGTTTGGACATAGGTTGGGAACAGGACGCTGGAAAGCTGTGAACTGAGGGCTATCAAACAATCAATGCACTTTTTGGCCTTAGATGATTGTTGTCCCTTAAAGAAGATCTTCTTTCCTTTTATACTGAATTTAATACGCCAAGGTATGAGCCACACTTCCCTGATTTCTCTGCACTAGAATACCGTCTCAAGTTATGGGGACGTTGTCTCCTCAACAAATCCCCTAGAATTTCGGAGTCAAGATCTTCTTTAGCCACGGTAGACGTTGGTTTCTTCTGCGTGGACTCGCCCTTCGTAGACTTAGTTCTTTTCCTGGCAGACTAACATAATAGTGGGCTTGCAAACACTCTTACAGACCCCTAGCCTTATGAACTTCCTGTATAATGAGCCCAAAATTTCTTTTATTTTGTTAGTAGACGTGGGAGTCCACTGGGTAGACTCAGTCCGTCTTACCTTCCGTAGACTTAGTAACATTTCCTTCTCATAGACTTAGTAGTCTTACTTTCATAGGCTTAGTACGGGTTCGCGTCCTTCAATCCTTTGTTTATCTTAACGGGCTGGTACATTGAATTTTGTGTTTTGGCCATTACTAAATTAGACCCAAGATTTTTTGTCAGGTCAATGAGGGCGAGATGGATTAAAAGCACACAGGTTTGCTCCCAATTGGGGGGAGACTACTTTCAAAGGTTTCTTGCATTCATCTGGCCGCGGCTTTACTGAAGGATTGACAGCTTCGATCGGTGTTTGAGCATTGGATCTTACCGGCATGTGATGTCAAGATTAAAATATTCTCTATCCATCCCTCGGATCATCACCCATTTTTCACTCCATTCTTACTTCGAAACCCAGATCCCTATGCTATACACCAGGGACGAACTCGCAGCCTTGGCTCATCAACCACAGGTGGGAGTTGACTCTGCAATGTGTCAGATTAAACAAGCCTATCCAATTATCGACAAAGGTGGAAAAATCCCTATCTCCGTTTATATCTTCAAATATGTGCCTTGTTTATGTATTAGTTTCTAAAAAAATCGTCGTAGATAAAGACTTTGTTAATAAATCTATCATATTTTCTTATAAACGTATTTGTTGAACGTCAATACCACCGCACTTACAGAAATAATGTGCAAATAGATTTGTTATGTTCTGTTCATTTTATTGCCTTTGATATGCTCCTGAAGATCTGGCGCAATACCGACAACTAGGCCCTTGAGTATCTTGTGGAAGATGTTGACCCAATTGCTTCGTCCCCATACCATAGGTTTCTCAAATGTTTTCTTTAGGTTCTCCAGGCT
Source organism: Melastoma candidum (assembly GCA_023653495.1). NCBI lineage: Eukaryota > Viridiplantae > Streptophyta > Magnoliopsida > Myrtales > Melastomataceae > Melastoma > Melastoma candidum. The sequence goes on along the minus strand of CM042890.1, from coordinate 14,631,916 downwards.
CGCGAGATACAGAGCCTGAGTCCTCTACCCGTAGTTAATGGCACTAGCCACGAACATCAGGGATCGTGGGAACCAAGAGCCTGTTGTTTGGTAGCGTCTTCACGAAGAAGTACATAAACACAGAAAGTTGGGCGGTGAGGGCAACGAGGTGACGCGTCCACAGGGCATTATCCTCCATGGAGAAGGAGTTAATGGTGTCGGGACCCCCCAGGTCGACCAGAAGGAAAGCTGCCCAGAATGCCAGGAGATAGGGGGGGGGACTTGCGCGACATCGTTTTCCAAGTTCCGGCATCCGGCATTCGTGATCATCCAGAATACGAACATTGCAGCCCAATCAGCAAGTAAGTAGGCAGACCAGACGGCGAATATAATGAAGCAGTTGGACGTCCGCTGCCTAATTGGAGCAACAATGGCAAGAAGTAGCTGCATACAGAGGCTAAGGATCATGAGACCTCGGATATTCCACGAGTTTCATTGGTTCTGCAAGGCTGCGGCTATGAATGTATAATCCATGGCCATAGTGGGGGGAAGGCATTCCCATATATGTAAAGAACTACTACGTCATGTTAACATCCCTCCCTAATCAATTTGTCTCTTTCGTGGCGTGTTCTACTTCAATTATATAACACGTTGACTTCAACATTTTTTTTTTCTTTGGCTTCATTGTTTTTCAATTGGTAACGTTGCCTTGGCTCGGCAGCCACACGTGCGAGTTGACTCTGCCATGGAGATTCGACGCATGGAATTCCCGCATGGTCGATGTCCAAACGCCCCGACCAAAGCTGCTTCAACTCGATGCAGGTGTCTTCGTACCTACTATGGTTGATGCCAGTCACCAAGGACATGTACTTCGGTTGCTTGACCAGAAGATACATCATTCGGCGATGGTGGTGGAAGAAGACATCATCGTCCTTTCTTTATTCCCCAACTGTGATGTCTATGAATAGTCTTCTTTAAGTTATCCGAGCTGGCGAGAGATAACACCTGGCTATGAAGGTTCTACACCCTCCGTTCCTTCTTCATGGCGGTGGTTATGAACGTAGAATCCATGGAAAGGAGTTGGAATGTATGCACTTGTAGAATGAAAGGGGAAAATAAGATATTTTATGTAAATGTAGCAAGGCTCTTGGAAAATATGTAATATGATGTGGTTTGGTCCGAATCAACACAACAAGAGGATCATATAGCCTCCCCGCCTACAATTTCTAAGAATCCACACCTGGATAATGTGAAATCTCTACTTAACAGGGAACTGGTAGAGGATGCCACAGCAAGCCATCAACAGCCATACAAATGTGAGGAACTCGCAGCCCTGACTCAGCTGTCGCAGGTGTAAGTCGACTCTGCAATGACCGGCTGCATACGACAGCAGCTCCATCCACACCTTATGAATGGCATCCCATCTATTGTCCATTCCTCTTTGTAGCAGTAGTTGGACCAGCCCGCACGAATACTTCAGCACTGAGTGCACATGATTGTTCCCATCGATGGAGGATTCAGTGATGTTGGCGTATTCCTGGACTATCGATGCGCAAAACTCCCGCATGGTTGGAGAACCAAACCTTCTCCTTAGGAAATTCAACTCGACACAGGTGTTTTTGTACTTAATTCGGCTGATGCCAGCCACCGCAGACATCAGCTTCGGTTTCCTGACAAGAAGATAAATCAGGTAATCTGATAATTTCTTGCTCGTCTTCCTCTTCCAATTAGAATTGTCGAGATAATCTTCCTCTCCCACGATGACATAATCTTCCTCTCCCTCGATGACGTAATCTTCCTCTCCCTCGATGTTGATACAGATCTCGGTAGCAATGTGCCAGATTAAAAGGGTATTCTCGTACTCAAAGTCCCTGATGTAAGTCATCAATTCACGACAATTGATTTCTTCAAGCGCCTGATCCCCCCTCGCTTCATATAATTCTCTCATTCTTGCCGCAACAAAGGGACCTGCTGCTTTTCGCTTAATATCCTCGCATACAGAGTTCCATAGCAAGAGATCAAAGTCTTCCCTGGACGTGCGTCTCTCTCCGACCAGTTTGTTCCATATAAAACCTGTTTAACATAAAAGCATTGATCTGTAAACCAGAACATTAGGAATTTGAGCCCCAAATAGTCAAAGACAAATTTTACTTTTACCTAGCTTACATCCTCTTCTTGGCCCACCCCGTTTGAAGCATTGGGACAACATATTCACAGAACCCATTTTCTCGAACCTCCTCTTAGTGAAGAGGAAGTGGATAGATGAGAATTGTTTAAGTTTTGCCAGAACAAACTCAAGTGCATATATTAGGAGAAGAGGAAAAATCCCCTGTTCCAAGGCCAACAGAAAAATTCCCTTTCCACGGAAATCCAGTAAAGCAGTTGCGCGTAACATCAGTGTGTTGGCTAGATAGAGAATAAAAACTCCCACAAATAGTGCATATGTGATTGCAAGATCGACTCCACGGAACCCGTGCTTATCGGCAAGGCAAAACCAAATAAAAGCCACCTGGGTGCTGTAATAGCTAATGCCGTGGGCCAAAATTCCCCGGGTGGAATTCGCCGCCTCTGCTTTTGTGTAGAGGAGTTCATATAGGATATTCAGCTCCCTCTTGATGCCTTGAAGTATATCGTTAGAACAATGTTTGAAGATCAAAGCCCTGGTCTTGTTATATTCCTGAAGATCCGGCAGGATATTACCGACAAGGCCATCGGCTATCTGATGGAATATTTCTGCCTCCTTCGTGAGATTCGGGACAGTAGTTTCCTTTATAAACTTCGTCTTCAGGTTCTCCAAGCTCGCGAGATACAGCGCCCGAATCCTCTCCCCGCAGCTGATCACACCGGCCACGAACATCAGCACCGTGGGGACCAGTAGCCTGTTGTTTGGGAGCGTCTTCATGAAGAAGTACAGGAACACGGAAAGTGGGGAGACGAGACCGACTAGGTGACGGAGCCACAGGGCATTATCCTCCAAAGAGAATGCGGTGATGGTGTCGGGACGCCCCAGATGGACCAGAAGGAAACCGGCCCATAAGGCCAAGACGTCCTGGGGGACACGCGCGTCGTTGTTTCCGGAGTTCCTGCTACCGTAGTTCGAGATCAGCTTGAATACGGACAACGCAGACAAGTCCGCCGTTACGTAGGAAGACCAGACAAGGAATATCACGAAACGGCTGGATGTCTTCTGCCGAAGAGGAGCAGAGATGGAGAGGATGAGCTGCATACAGAGGCTAAGGATCATCAAGCCTCGGAAGTTCCACAAGTTCCACAAGCTGCCCATGGACTTTAGTCGATAGGAAAAGCAAAGACAATGGACAGACGGTGGATTAATTGAATGATCTGAACTGCCTTCACTTGACAAAAAAAAACATCCAGTCGCTCTGGTAACTTAATAACTACCAGCCCAGTGTAAGGGATTCTCGCTCGAAACAGACCACACAAGAATATGACGATGACTTCGTAGGTCTTCTGCATACAGTGGCTAAGGATCGATCATGAAGCCTTGCATTCATTTGGCCGTGGCTTTCCTGGATGTTTCCTTCCTTTCGTTTTAATTAATAACCAAAGCAGACCAGTTGTCATTTTGTGGAAGATAATTCAAAAGATGGCCTGCTCAGAAATTGTAGTTTATTATTACCAAGTGAGTTGGACCCGCCTTTACTTTGTTCAATGCAAAGAATTAGTACACGATTATATTATTATTATTATTATACCATTTGAAAGAAACAACATATAAGTTAATTGATAAGACCCGATTTCCTAGAAATTGTGATTTGTGGAAGAGAATCCAAAAAGAGTCACGTGAGCTGTGACTAGATGAAGAATATCAACAAAGGTGGAAAAATCCCCTGCTCCAAGACCAACAAAGAGGGCAAGATGCAGAGAGGATGATGGAAAATGAAATTTATATTTGCCAACTGCTTACAAGTTGTCAGTTTGTGGAAGATAATTCAAAAGATGGGCTGCTCAGAAATTGTAGTTTATCATTACCAAGTGAGTTGGACCCGCCTTTACTTTGTTCAATGCAAATAAGTTGTACACAATTATATTATTATTATTATCATTATTATTATTTTACCATTTGAAAGAAACAATATAAAAGGCAAATTGAATGCCACCAATGTGCTATAAGAGGCGAGGGCTCGGACAATCTTTCCCCACGTGGAATTTGACGCCTTTATTTTCGTATAGAGAATTTCATACAAGAGATTTAGTTGGCCCGAGATGAAAAATGATGTCCAACCATTAATGATGTATGCCCAGCTCTTGTTACATTCCTGAAGATCCGGCACGATATCCACAACGAGGCCCTTGAGTATGGTGTGGCAGATGTGGACGCTATAACTTTGTTCCTCTCCTGTATCTTTCTTAATGGTCTTTATGAGGTTCTCCAAGCTTGCGAGATACAGAGCCCGACTCCTCTCCCCATAGTTAATCACACCTGTCACGAATACCAGGATAGTGGGAACCAAGAGCCTGTTGTTCGGTGGGGTCTTCACAAACATATACTGTAATACCCCAAATTTTTTCGTCCGATCAACATCTATCACTCCAAAAAAAATATATATCACATTTTCAATTTAAAAAAAAAATATCTTACCTTCTTTGTCCCATTAGAGGATGAACCTAGACACAATCCCCTTCTCGCAACCTTACAATCCTTAAAAGGAGGAAATGGATCAATCGTTCCATCAGACATTCGTAAGAGAGACAAAGTCTCCAAAAAACATCAATCAGACAATCACATGTACAAAAAAATCAGAGATTATCCGGAGATCTCTGAAATCCTCCAAGCAAAAGCCTCCCCAATCCCTTTTCAGAGAATGATCACATTATCAGACAATCTCCAATTAGACGTTTCAGCCCAGACGCTCCTCCCCTCTAAGGAATCGGAAGGCAACTCCTCCTCCCGAGACATATAACCGGAAGCCAACTCCTTCCGACGTACACATAGAAACCGGAGCCAATGACTCCTCCTCTTCAGGGCTGACGAGCCAAAGCCTTCCGACCAGCCGATCAGCCGACATTTTTCTCTCCAACGACATCGCCTTCTGCCACGGCCACAACACAAGCGTGGTGCTCCAAGGCAGCCTTCTAACGGACTCCCGGACGTCCTTCTTCCTCCCTGGGCAATCCCAGGGCGAGCCAACCCCTTGGTGAGTTTTAAGTCTTTTTACTCATAACCACAACTATCCTTTCACCTTAGAGCATGGCTGACCACCTTTAATTAGTTTTTTGAACTCGTTGCATGTGACATGGGAACGTGAAACCGAGCCCTGACGGAGACATCCGCTCTCACTTTCATACGTATCCACTTTTAGACGCTCCGACTTTCAGAGTAATACGCTCCCACCCTCACAGACTCCAGGCCTTTAGACGTTTCGTTCCTTCAGCGACCCCAAGGTAGGTCCAGCAACCAAAGCTTGAAGGAACCCCCGACATCAACTTGAACCCAATCGGCAGCCCGGCTTTCTTTCTCCAAGCGGCCGCAAGTGGCCAGAGCTCCTGCAGCAACGTTTCACCAGTCGTAACGGACATTAGTGAAGCCTAGACCAGTGGCAACGACAAATCCCAAGCCTAGCCATTCCCACTCTACAACGTCAATTAATATCAAAGCCGGAAGCTTCTCGCGGCTGCACATTAGCACCTCAAGAAGTCGTTTTATATTCTAATGGACTTACCTTCTTGTGCAGAAAGAAAAGAAACAGGTACCGGATGACGCTACCCCATCTGGCGGCAAACTTGTCTTATCCCGTACTTTCTCAATCCAGCGACGCCATCTTCCAGTCTCGAATTCGTCTTCCGTCCGACCATCTATTTCTTCTTATCACTGCTACCATCCACCTCAACACCAATCCAAAAAAAAAGGAGAGCGTTCCTTAACCACGGAGAAATCAGGTGGTATATTTTCCCTTTCCCAATTCTGTTGACACGATAGATTATTTTGGGCCTACTATTTCTGAAAAAGCCCACAATAGACACGGAGCCCATGACAGAGTTAGACGCACCAGGCCTGCATCTATAGTCTACACAGACTATATGGCAGAGTAGTGACCCCGTAACCAGTGGAAGTCTACAAACCCACGCCTACACAGGACACACGCTATGGAGAACGGTTTAATAGCCCTGAGATAAATGGAGCTTACAACCCACGTCTGCACTGATGCACGTCTTAAAAGACAATTGATTAACCCCGAAGTCAAAGGAGTCTACGACCCACGTCCATACGAGTGGAAGTCAGTTTGTGGGCTCCGAGATTCTTGGGGGTGGTTGAGTCTAGAAGATCTTCAGGAGGTCGTAATAGACCGGGTATAAAAGGGAGGAGATCTCCCTCAGAGAAAATCACGAACAAAATCAGCCAACGGAAGCTTATTTTGCTCGTCACCCCTTAGTTGTTAGTTGTTAGGATTCCTCGACTTGGGCGATACCCCTAAGGTTTCATTGGTCTTCACTTCCACCATCAGAGTGAGCAACCGTAGCTCTGGTAGCAAATCCCCGCCTTCACTTCCACCATCAGAGTGAGCAACCGTAGCTCTGGTAACAAATCTCGGCCTTCGACTCCAACGCCAGGACGAGCCACCGTAGTCCCAGTACACTTCTCAGCCTTCGACTCCAATGCCAGGACGAGTCACTGTAGTCCTGGTACACTTCTCCGCCTTCGACACCGCCACCAGGGTGAGCCACCGTAGCCTTGGTATCCACATCCGCCTCTACATTAGATCACATTCCATCTACCAAGCCCAGCGGCCAAGTTCTGCCAGCCAAGAAGTGCAAGTCTACAGTGCTCTGTCATCAAGTCTACAACTACGCTGACCAAATTCTCGAGTCCGGAGTGCCCAGCGTCAAGTCCATGACGTCCTTCACCGTTCAGACTCGCTGGATTGCAGTTTCCAGCATCATGTCTACGACCCCGCTCCGAGTCTATGGACCCTAGTAGCCAGTCTACGACCTTACCACCATCCTTGTTTTTATTTTTATGGCTATAAGCATTCTTTACTTATTGTAAAACTGCTTGCATTCAATCAATTTCATTCAATTACTTACTGGTGACCACATTTACAATCGTTGTGAGTCTTATTACCAAATTTTTTCGACGTGATTCGTTTTCTACGCAAACACGTTTTTGGCGACCACAGTGGGAGTCGTGAAACTTAAAGTTTTCATATGGTAAAAAGTAACATGAGCGGAGCTAATCGCGACCCTTCCCTCCATTAGATGGAGATGATCAGCTTATAGCATGAGACTTAAATGTCGAGAATGCGGCTCTAGGAAGCCAAGAAACTGCGAATCAACCTGATTCCGGGGTGCATACTCCCTCTGAGTTCATATCCAAACTTGAATTCCATAAAGAGTTAAATGATATGAGGAGCCTAATGGACAGATATATCACTGGATTACAAGACAATATAGCTCAGATTTTGGAGCAGCTCAGCGCTTTGAATAGGCCAAATGCCACTACAAAGCCAAGTACCCCCTGTAGAACTCTTGCATGGGAGACGCTCGACGTGCAGAGAGGCGCAATGTATCATTCCAGGATGATGAACCTTGGGGCGGCGCTAACCCACGCGCTAGAGAGGTCAGTAATAGGGACTGGATGTCTCCATCAAGGCCTACTACCTCTCGGTCTCCCACTTGGAGGGCAAATGTTGTGTATGCAGTGAACCCTATAGAAGACGACATAGAGGGTGAAACAAATAGGTATGCAAGTGTCATACCCTCTCGCCGACCTGGTAAAGCACCTGTAGAGGAGATACATCCAGAGGAAGCTCCCGTTATGGGAAGTCTTCCACGGGCAGAGATCTTCTACACTAAAGTCTCGGTAAACCCACAGCCACCTCGAGCTACAACAAGGGTGTCTTATCCTCCAGAAAAAGTGAGTCGGAAATATGTTCGGAAACAGTTCGATCTTGTACCACCACCACAACAGAATCTGAGGAGACGATTGCTCAGGTCTTAGAGCAGATGGTACCTGGGGCGGTCAGGCAGGACGACCCTGGTCGATGCAGGAGTCCGTACCCTGCCTATATCGACAGGGATTAACCCTTACCCAGGGGGTTCAGAGTACCTGATTTTACCCGCTTTTCTGGGGAATATGAGATGACACCCATAGAGAATATAGCCCAGTTCACTCATTTGGCAGGAGACGCTGTAGCCAATAATTTTTTGAAGCTAAAGTTATTCCCGAATTCTGTTATGGGAGATGCTTTCACATAGTATGCGAGTCTACCTCCTGGATAGTAATATCATGGGCGGAAATGCAGTCTTCCTTTATGAAAGCATTTGCTCGTTTAGACACACCAATGTCAATCTTTGAGGTGATGTGGCTTAGACATGTGTACTTCTTTTATACTACGTCCAAACTCACGAGATTTCCGGGGGATTTTAGCCTTGACCTGTAAAAATCAATGTATTCAAAACTATCTCATTTTTTTTAAATAAAATTATAAGATATCACACCCAAACATATGCTAAGCTTGAACATGGGATGGTCGATTTTCATGCAGACCATCGAATATTGCTTCTCCCGCCGGCGGCTACGGTACTGGCTTCTGACCGACGGGGAACTGGTCGCCGATGCCACAGAGAGACATCAGAATCCATACGCTGGTGATGAATTCGCTGCCTTCGTTCAGCAGTCGGACATGGGAGTCTACTCTGTAATGACTTGCTGCAAATGTCAACAACTCCTTCCAAACCTCATAGATGACCTCCCACCTATTTTCGTTCTCTCTTAGCAGCCGGACCAATCCGCATGAGTCCTTCAATACCGAGAATCCAGGATTTTTCCCTTCAATGGCAGGTTCACTGATGTTGGCATGGTTGTTCTCTTCTATGATTTTGGGTTCAATGATGATGGCATGATTGTTCTCTTTGATGGCGGGTTCACTGACATGTTTCGCAAGAATCGACTCGCAGAACTCCCGCATTGTAGGAACCACCGACTTCCTCCCTAGCAGCTCCTCCAACTCCGCGCGGGTGTCTTTGTACCTACTGTGGCTGATTCCGGCCACTGCAGACATCAAGTTTGGTCGCCTGACCAGAAGGTACATCATGTAATCTGATAATTTCTTACTGAATACCCTCTTCTTCTTCATGACGTCATTGTCGACGTAATCTTCCTCTGCCTCTACGTTGAAGCAGATTTAAGTAGCAATGTGCCAGATCAAAAGCGTGTTCTCGTAATGGAAGTCCTTGATATAAGGCATCAGTTGGTTACAACCGCTTCTTCCGAGCGCTTGATCTCCCCTCGCTTCATATAATAATCTCAATCTTGACTCGTCGATGGCCTCCGCCGCATTTTTCTGGATGTACTTGTAAACAGGGTCCCACGAGAAGATATCAATGTCTTCCCAGGATACATGTGTCTCTCCGGCTAGCTTGTTCCAGATAAAACCTGCTATCATTGTACAAGCATCAATCGGTAAACCAGAATATAAGGAAATTGAGCTCCGAGAGCAGTGGAAGTCAAATTGTATTTTACCTAACGTCCGGCCATTCTTTCGGTTGCTCTGTTCAAAGCAATGGGACAAGATATTGAAATATGCCAGTTTAAACGACCATTCACTTCGGACGAAGAAACGACCGACAGCTGAGTCTGATATATGAATAATAAAAACCCGTGCACTCATCATCAAAGGAAAAATAATACCCTGCCCAAAGATCAACCAAGCTAAATCCTTTAGATAGAAATTTTTGAAGCTGGAATTCAATAATGTCATCATGTTGGCAATATGAAGAACAAAAACTCCTGCAAATAGTGCATATGTGATTACGAGATCCCCTCCATGAAACTGGTGCTTATGTCCAGTGCAGAATAAAACGAAAGCCACCAGTGTGCTGTAATACGTGATGGCTCGGGCAATCCTTCCCCATGTGGAATTTGCCGCCTTAATTTTTGTGTAGAGAAGTTCATACAGGAGATTTTGTTCCCTCGATATTACAAGTAATAAGACCTCTGGAGATAATTTCAAGATGTCTTCCCGGCTCTTGTTACATTCCTGAAGATCCGGCCTGATGTCAACAATGAGGCCCTTGAGTATGTTGCTCCTGATGTCAATGGACTTAATTTGTTCTTCCACTGTAGCTTTCTCAATAGTCTTCTTCAGGTTCTCCAAGCTCGCGAGATACAAAGCCCGGGTCCTCTCCCCGTAGTTAATCACCCCTGTTACAAATATCAGGATCGTAGGAACCAAGAGCCTATTGTTTGGTAGTGTCTTCAAGAAGAAGTAAATAAAAACAGAAAGTTTGGCGATGAGGGCAACGAGGTGACGCATCCACAGGGCATTATCCTCCATAGAGAAGGCGGTTATGGTGTCCGGACCCCCAAGGTGGACTAGAAGGAAGGTTGCCCAGAACGCCAGGACATCAGGGGTGACTTGCGTGTCATTGTTTTCCAAGTTCCGGCATCCGGCATTTGAGATCAGCCCGAACACGAAAATTGCAGCCCAGTCAGCCAGTAAGTAAGCAGACCAGGCGATGAATATGACTAACCGATTGGACGTCTTCTGCCTGTAAGGGGCAACAAGGGCAAGAAGTAGTTGCATACAGAGGCTGAGGATCATGAAGCCTCGGATATTCCACAAGTTCCATTGGTATATCCGAGGCTTCATTGATTCTTTAAAATATCAAAATATCAACCTACACCGTAAGATGACAAATCATCGGCTCAAATAATGTTTGTTTGTGATGATTTATCTAAATTGATAATCATTAAGTAAGTTATCTTACAAGTTATGGAAACTAATGTTCTCATTCGTATGGGGATATCAATCAAGGGAAGTCACCGTTGTGGACTTACCTTCTAGGGCGCAACAGCCATCTGCTCAGATTGCAACTGGACTTTTGAAACAAATCACAAAGATTGTCCCAACGTATCTGGACATCTTCTACGCCTTTGTGCGTCTGAATGGTTGTCCAAAGCCTGAGTGATCTGAATTAAGCTTTGAGGGTTGGGGGAGAGCGGAAGGTGCTAAGTGCTCGCCTGGTTCTTATCTCTTACAAGCTACGTGTGAGAGTGTCAAGGGCCGAGTGTGACCTTGATCGTCATGAGAGGGATTAGGTGTCCTCGGTGCGTTCAACGAGCGGCTGGCGAATTGTCTGAGGGAAGCTAAGTGAATACCCGTTCTGAATTCAGTAGCCAGTTGTTAACCCATCGGCAAGAAGCCGTTCTTGTCGTGTTTCTTCGCGGGAAAGTCTCGAGCCCACGGAGTTTGAGCAGTGAGACATGCATTTGCGGGTACGCCCAGAAGTCTCGTGCCTGCAGGGTAGAGCAGGAGTTGGGAACGCCGACGGAGTGGAAAGAGGTCCTCCCGAGCACAGAGGTGCTGTTCAGAAGTCTCGACCTCCTGCTGAGGGACATAGTCTCGCAGGAAACTACTTTTCCGGTTTAGTACCCGCCTCGATTTTCAACAAAACCTCTCTTATGGTAATAAAGTTCACGTACAACAAACTCCAGGGAGGTCTTCCTCTGGATCTCGGAATCACTCTTCCCAATCTCCAGTTCTTCAATTTCGGTGGTAATCAGTTGACCGGACCTATTCCCCCTTCCATAGCAAACGCGACAAACTTATTGAGCCTAAGGCTGTCCGAGAACCATTTCACCGGATCGGTATCTAACAGCACGTCGGGCGATTTAAAATTCCTCAAGTCCCTCAATTCCACCAAGCTAAGGGTTCTGGGTTTTAGTTTTCACAATTTCGGAGGTACGTTGCCTCGGTCTGTTGGGAACTTATCTCCCAATTTGAAGTATTTGGGATTCCAGTCGAATGAGGTCAGATGGACCATCCCTTCTAGCATCGGGAATCCTCACAACATGGAATATCTACGTATGGGCTGGAATCTGTTGACGGGTATGCTCCCAAAAGAAATCGGTAACCTCCACAAGTTGAAGAACCTACAAGCACGACACAGTGATTACTGAGGGGAAATCCCATCTTCTCATGGAAATTTGACTATGTTGACAATACTGTCGTTGGCGGGGAACGCATTCAATGGGAGTATATCAGCAAGCCTCGGAAATTGCCAAAACTTGATCGTTTTGGATCTATCTAGAAACCACCTGAGTGGAATTATACCAGCACAAGTCTTAGGTATTTCTTCCTTATCATACGCTCTCGATTTATCTCGGAAGAAATTAACCGGCACACTGCCAGAAGAAGTCGGTGATCTGAAGAACCTAGCAATATTATTCGTGCACGGGAACAGTCTTTCTGGCCAAGTCTCGAGCACTCTCGGCGGATGCACCAGCTTGGTGTCCTTGGACATTGGGAATAATCTGCTTGAAGGCAACATCTCCGCGTTTCTATCTCCTCTGAAAGCATCTAGACTTATCGCAGAATAACTTCTCCGGTGGGATCCTGAAATTCTTAGGAGATTTTCGGCTCGAATACCTCAATATATCATTCAACCATTTCGAGGAAGAAGTTCCGAATAAAGGAGTCTTCCTAAATGCCACGGGGTCTCGGTCATGGGAAATTACAAAATCTTTGGTGGGATTCCAGCATTGAACTTACCATTCTGTCCTGCTTCTAAACTGAAGCGCGGAAGGAAAAAAAATTGTTGTTGAAGATCCTCATCATGATTGCCAGTGGGATTGCTTTCCTGTTCATTCTGCTTTTGTTGCTTGCATCGCATCGTTGCATGAACAGAAAAAGGAGGAGAAATGTGAGGTCGTAGTCTGGGTTGGTTCCCAAAGGCCCATTTCCACAAATTTCGTACAAGGATATAATCAAGACAACTAGTGGGAAGGCACCGGCTTAGTATTTCCATGGACATTGCATGTGCTGTGGAGTATCTGCATCGCAAGTGTGATATGCTGGTGATTCACTGTAATTTGAAGCAGAGCAATGTTCTCCTGGATGTGGAGATGACAGCAAAGGTCGGTGATTTCGGACTCACGAGAATTCTCTGTGCCGGTGATGTTGTTGTACAAGTAAGCTCGACAGGAGTGAGAGGGACGGTCAGCTACAGCCCTCCAGGTTCGTCGATTTATGTAAATGTGGTTTTGGATATTTGTTAGCTCGTACTCAGTAATATAGGCCGTTTAACGTGAAATGTTGTAGAGTTGGAATGTGAAGGCAAATGTCAAGGGAAGGTGTTGTTTACAGTTTCGGAATTCTTCTGCTGGAGATCTTTACGGGAAAGAAGCTGACCGACGACATGTTCCAGGATGCTTGGAACATCCGAAGCCATTACGAGGCCGGGTTGCTGGAAAAGAGTGGGAGAAGTAACAGACCCTTGTATGTTTCAAAATGAGTTTGGAGTAGGATCGAGCGCCCGCGCTCCAAGAAGGATTCTTGAATGTCCGGCGAAGGTGTTCGATATCGAAGTCGCATGTTGTAGTGAGTCGCCGGGAGAAAAGATGGACATCCGTGAGGCCGCAGCGAAACTAAGATCCATCAAATCTCTGGCAGGCTGATGCTCCGAATCCTGAATGCCAGCCTGAAGGATTGTATCCCCGACCGCTTTCTTGTTTGCTGGTGGTAGCCGAAATAACTCAAATCCAAGTGTTGTCTCTGCTTGTTCCTGTAATGTATATGCCACCCTGAATGAAGCAGCATACGATGCTCTGTTTTTTTTTTTTTTTTTGTCAATTCTCGTATTTATTTGTTCATCAATTTGATTTCCATCATTCTTCTTTGCCCCGGGGTTGAGTTGATTGGATTTAGATATATCTTTCAATTGTCATATAACGCAAGATCGTTGATTCAAATACGGTCATTTATGAAATTCAATATAGAATGCTTATATGATAAATTAGTAGGAAAAAGTGATTATGGATCCCAACATCCTGCTCGTGATCGGATTGGATTGCTCATGCCCGTATCTACCTCATGCGTATCGTGATCTAGGAACTGCTCGTCTCCAGCCATGGGAGTTTTGCAGTGGCACTTGCTATTCCTCCATTTGATATCTTTGAGCAATGGACAAGTCGGAGTCGTTCGAGTTTCCAGCCACTACAAGAACAATAAACACGCAAAAGTCAGGCGACATCGTGCTATCACATAAGACTACCAAATATGATTTGTCTAAGCATTTCCAGAATGCTTGTCGCAGAGTTTCGATGCCTTCCACACTAATTCACAGGCCAGTAGTTTGACGATGATGAAAATGCAAATGGATCGATTCCAACGCCGTCAAATGATTCATCCCTCTCCTCCGCACCGATCAGACATAACATACACCCAATTGAAAATGCAGGAAATCAATCATCCACACTAGCATAGAACAACGCAATTAGATCCTCCAACGACAGCGCCATGACAGGAGATCCTACCTCTTTTGCGTAAAATTCCTGAGCGTGAAGAACATCAAGCTCGTTTGCGCTGTTCTCGTACCTTCTATGATATAATTCAGGAGATTGTCGTCACCAAAGTACTCTATGTTGATATCCATGTAACCCCCGCGACTATGATCGACAGCATGGCGATACATCTTTATGAGGTCATATCGCGTGCTGCCGAGGACATAGCATGCACGTTCAAGATAACCGCTGTTCCACATGTCAATGCTACGCCAAAAAGAAGGATCCATGCAGACATGGTGCCACCATGTGCACACCTTCGGAAGCTCCAATACATCATCTCCTGCAAATCTTGATACCTCTGAGCCATGGTTGATGATTTGGAGTCGTAAGATAACGTACCGAAGCAATCCAAAGGAAGGAGAGAATGAATCGAAAATAATAACAAACAGAAGAGCCTTTTTTTCTTTAAATACCTCTCTTCTATAGAGAATGAATGTCAAGGGGTCGCCTCTTGGAAATCGACCCTCCCTGCTACAACTGCCAAGCATAAAAAGCCCTCCTGACTCACAATCAATTATATCCTCAAGAAACTAAAAATGAAATACTTAAATTAATTCCCACCATTTCTTTATTTTTTTTAATTTCATTTTTAGAAGACATATTTTCAAAAGTCGTACAAAAAAATATTAGTGCAAAATTTGGAACGGTACAATAAAATACTGTAAAAATAAATTCTTTTTATCGGGCTAATGTTATTATAAATATGCTCCTCGACTTATGATCATGTTTCGAAATCCCTTCTTTTGGCACAACCTCCAGTTAAAATGTCTCTAATATATCTTTTTTTATGTATATAATAATGTTGTTGTGATTTGATTTTAATTAATAAAATTTAATATACATATCTTTTATAACATGACGACGTGATTGTAAATAAAGAATTACAATTGATTAGGAAATTCAAACTATTGTCTCAATCTTGGAATTGGAAATACCCTTCGAAAGGAATTGATTAACGAAAGAAAAAGAAGTATTAATACACTAAATACATATGGCAAGAGATTCGAATAAACAATGGAAAAAAATAAACATAAAAAATGTGACCTGATTATAAAAAGAAAAAAGTTAAAATGAAAAAAGCGCTGAGAATGAAACGAAGAGAAAGAGCCACGGTATACAGAAATTTGTTATACTTGGTGTTAGCCTGAAGTTGTCGCGGCCGGGATTCGTCGCAACGTTGGATTGTTGGAACAGAGGAGAATGGGGGTGGAGCTGATTACAGTTAATCGAGATTTAGACAAGTCATTTTAAAGTTGCACGTAAAAATAGTTAGGCTGCCGTTTACTTCCCTCCCGACTCCCTTGAATCCCTTTTGGTTAACCAAAAGTCACAGTCCTCCATCCATTTCTTTTATTTATTTACATTGTCAAAAGTTTTGTGGGTGCTATTCTGTGCTCGTACTTTATTTAAGTTAATGATTTTATGGTGACAAAATTTGGCAAAATTAACATAAAAACAGTGACAAAATCGTATAACAAACTAATTTTTTGACAAAATAATTTTTTATGTTATCGTATATTTTGGCATTTAGAAATTGAGGTGGTGACGTGTCGTGCACCACAACAATATTTTTTATCAATGACCGCGACACAACAATATTTTTGATCAATGACCGCGAATGAACATAATAATTAAAATTAATGGTGATTAATTTTTTTAGCCGAAGGGTTCTAAAATTATTGCTAATCATATCTAGCGACCGTTAATAAAGTCAAATTCATTTTAGAGAGCACTACCAATCTCGTTAGTGTTAAATTTAACCTAAGCTTAATCACATGATATTTAAACTTTATAGTTAAATAAATATTAGCTAAAACGAGTTGGTTTGCGTAACGGCTTTGAAATTAGCCAATTTTTATTATTTAGAAAAAAGTGTTGAATAGGTTTTGATGATGAGTCTTGATTTTCTATGAAACAGAAGTCAAACATCTCCCATACAGAAGCTACTCATGTTGAGAACTTTCTGTAAGAAATATTTTTATAATTAAATGAGTGTTTAGTGATTGTTTAATTACGAAATGAAAAAGAATTGATGAAGATGTTAATCTGATTAAAAACCATGGATTACGTTTCGAAATAATCATAATAGGAATTACATTTTCCGTGGAATGAAATATATCACCTATTTATAGTAAAGTTCTGCAAGGTTGTCTCCAACCTTACGTGGATCAATCTGACCACTAATGAACCATTATTTAGGATGATTATGCATGCCATATGTCTAGCTTCGTTGAAATAAACATCTTGGAAAAAATGAAATCGAATTTGGTACTTATGGAATATAATATTGGATTATTTCCGTTTGTAGAAGTTCGTTGATCA
The DNA here is from genome assembly GCA_023653495.1 of Melastoma candidum. Taxonomy (NCBI): domain Eukaryota; kingdom Viridiplantae; phylum Streptophyta; class Magnoliopsida; order Myrtales; family Melastomataceae; genus Melastoma; species Melastoma candidum. Next base: position 14,615,307 of record CM042890.1, on the reverse strand, counting down.
GTTTCAGCCAGAATCTTCTGTACTGCAGTAATCATAGGAAAAATCATCAAATCATAATCCTATTGATATGATATGATTACCTAAAAAATATCTGCCTGGGTGTGACGTTTTTGTAAATAATAAATTTTAATTCTATTGTTTTCTTTGTTTGCAGAAGGCTGATTGATCAAGATTTACCTACTGCATTTAGCCTAAGATACATTGCATAATTATAATCATTCAGCCACATTCTCTGGTGTCGGTTGATTGTGTATCATAGTGTAAAATGTAGACAGTAAGCTGAGAGCTTGTAATCTTTTCGTTTGAGAGCTAATCACACACGAGGGACGTGAGCTGCAGAAGGCTATAGCATTGGTGAAGTTTTCTGGGAAATTAACCTGGGGGCTACGAGGGACTCTTTGGAGGCTGCAGGAGACTTTGTGGAGGCGTGTTGTTGGAGGCTGTCGTGGCCAACGAGCGGTGGGCCGGAGAGTTGGGCAGATACCCCATGAGCACAGAAGGTGAGGGACTGACCGGTTTTGTGGTGTAATGTTATGTGTGTACAGGAACCTAGGACAGAGGCTGCTGTCTACTTGCGTGAGGCTTGTTGCATGCTTGCATGAGGTGGAACCGCTATATTGAGGAGATCGCGCAGGTCGTGTGGAGCCGCCGGATAGAAAATCCATCCTTGGATAGGGGTCGCTATCTGCTTGCGTAGAATTCGCTACGTGCTCGCGTGGGTTATGCCATGAAGTCGTTGTCCTGCGGGGATTGCTCTTGGTTATAGTCCCGTTAACACGTGCACCAAGTCACTGCAGTACAGAACCTTTCGGTCTGTCCTGTTAAAGTCAGTCACCTATGGTGCTGAACCTTCTAGTATGTGTTGTAGAGGGTTGACACATTTGGTACAAAACTTTCTGCTTTGTGCTAAGCTACGAGTCACCTTTGGTGCAGAACCTTCTGGTCTGTATTGTAGAAGGTCGATCTCATATCACCTTCTGTAATCGCTACTACGTTACGTATCACCTTTTGTAATCTCTATTACGTTACGTCTGAGTGATAACCATCCAAATTCTGGGTGAAGAGTGGATGTAGGCAAGTTGCCGAACCACTACAAAAGTCTTGCGTCCATCAAATAAATCGCAATCACATTCGTACGTTCTGTCTTACAGATCCTGTCTCTACGGTTCTGTTTTACAGAAGCTTTCTTCCATTGTGGGGTTTGTGAAATGGAGCTAAAAATTCCTAATTAGACTTTAACACTAATTCACCCCCTCTTAGTGTAACAAAAAGGGATTGATCGAATATTTGTGATGAGGTAATTCGCAATTTGGGTATCTATGGACCCAAAAATTCCTGCTACGGTTGTAGATGGTTCTAAATCCGAGTGTCACCAAGGCGAAGTTATTAGACATGGAAAGGGCGTCCATTCCTTCCCCTTTCCTATGAAATATTTAAAGGGTTTGATGCATGAGAACGCAGATGTTCTCTGCTACGTCGAAAGTACATAAGATTCACATAATATTTGCTCCTCCGGCCACATCCACCAGCATCGGCACTTGACGTGTGGCACGGCAAAGAACATGAGAAATCATCAAGCGTCATAAAATGATAAACAGGGTCGCGCACGTATTAAATATTTATCGAATTTATTACTTCGCATAGGCAAGCGTAAGATGTAGTGACTCTTAGCCACACGAGATGATGGTGATTTGATTTGTTTCTTTTTTTGCGTTGTTCGTTCTTTGGATGACTTCATTGTATCTACTCCTTCATATTTAGAGGCCAGATCTTATTCAATGTCCGGAGCCCCCGTGAGTTCGGACATTGAATCGTCGAAAACCGTCGACATTGACAACTCTTCAGACATGTCGGTGATTTGTTTAGTTATATACGTGTTTTTTTTTTCTACATGCCGTTTTACTGTTCAGACATGTGTATTTTCTTTTATACTATATCCAAAGTCACGAGAATTCCGGACACGGGATTTTTGCCTTGACGCCTAAAAATTAATATATTCAAAACATCTCATTTTTTAAAATAAAATTATAAGAGGTCACACCCAAACATATGCTAAGCTCGAACATGGGATGGTCGATTTTCAGGCAGACCATCGAATATTGCTTCTCCCACCCGCGGCCACTGTACCGGCTTCTGACCGACGGGGAACTGGTCGCCGATGCCACAAAGAGACATCAGAATCCATACGCTGGTGATGAATTCGCTGCCTTCGTTCAGCAGTCGGACATGGGAGTCTAATCTGCAATGACTTGCTGCAAATCTCAACAACTCCTCCCAAACCTCATAGATGACCTCCCACCTATTTTCGTTCTCTCTTAGCAGCCGGACCAATCCGCATGAGTCCTTCAATACCGAGAATCCAGGATTTTTCCCTTCAATGGCAGGTTCACTGATGTTGGCATGGCTGTTCTCTTCTATGATTTTGGGTTCAATGATGATGGCATGATTGTTCTCTTTGATGGCGGGTTCACTGATGTGTTTTGCAAGAATCGACTCACAGAACTCCCGCATTGTAGGAACCTCCGACTTCTTCTCTAGTAGCTCCTCCAACTCCGCGCGGGTGTCTTTGAATCTAATGTGGCTGATTCCGGCCACTGCAGACATCAAGTTTGGTCGCCTGACCAGAAGGTACATCATGTAATCTCATAATTTCTTACTGAATACCCTCTTCTTCTTCATGACGTCATTGTCGACGTAATCTTCCTCTGCCTGTACGTTGAAGCAGATTTCAATAGCAATGTGACAGATCAAAAGCGTGTTCTCGTAATGAAAGTCCTTGATATAAGTCAACGGTTGGTCACAACCGCTTCTTCCAAGCGCCTGATCTCCCCTTGCTTCATATAATAATCTCAATCTTGATGCGTCGATGGCCTCCGCCGCATTTTTCTGGATGCACTTGTAAACAGGGTCCCACGAGGAGATGTCCATGTCTTCCCAGGATACTTGTCTCTCTCTTGCTATCTTGTTCCAGATAAAACCTGCTATCATTGTACAAGCATCAATCGGTAAACCAGAATATGAGGAAATTATGCCCCGAGAGTAGTGGAAGACGAACTGTATTTTACCTATTGTCCGGCCTTTCTTCAGGTTGCTCTGTTCAAAGCAATGGGACAAGATATTGAAATATGCCAGTTTAAACGAACGTTCACTTCGGAGGAAGAAACGACCGACAGCTGGTATATGAATAATACAAAGCAGTACACTGATCATCAAAGGTAAAATAATACCCTGCCCAAAGATCAACCAAGCTAAATCATCTAAATCGAAACTTTTGAAGCTGGAATTCAATAATGTCATCATGTTGGCCATATGAAGAACTAAAACTCCTGCAAATAGTGTATATGTGATTACGAGATCCCCTCCATGAAACTGGTGCTTATGTCCAGTGCAGAATAAAATGAAAGCCACCAGTGTGCTGTAATACGTGATCGCTCGGGCAATCCTTCCCCATGTCGAATTTGCCACCTTAATTTTTGTGTAGAGAAGTTCATACAGGTAATTTTGTTCCCACAATATTACAAATAATGCGGCCTCTGCAGTTGATTTCAAGATGTATTCCCGGCTCTTGTTACATTCCTGAAGATCCGGCCTGATGTCGGCAATGAGGCCCTTGAGTATGTTACTGATGTCAATGGAATTAATTTGTTCTTCCACTGTAGCTTTCTCAATAGTCTTCTTCAGGTTCTCCAAGCTCGCGAGATACAGAGCCCGGGTCCTCTCCCCATAGTTAATCCCCCCTGTTACAAATATCAGGATCGTGGGAACCAAGAGCCTGTTGTTTGGTAGTGTCTTCAAGAAGATGTAAATAAACACAGAAAGTTTGGCGATGAGGGCAACAAGGTGACGCATCCTCAGGGCATTATCCTCCATAGAGAAGGCGGTTATGGAGTCCGGACCCCCAAGGTGGACTAGAAGGAAGGCTGCCCAGAACGCCAGGACATCAGGGGCGATTTGCATGTCGTTGTTTTCCAAGTTCCGACATCCGGCATTTGAGATCAGCCCGAACACGAAAATTGCAGCCCAGTCAGCCAGTAAGTAAGCAGACCAGGCGATGAATATGACTAACCGATTGGACGTCTTGTTCCTAAAAGGGGCAACAAGGGCGAGAAGAAGCTGCATACAGAGACTAAGGATCATGAAGCCTCGGATATTCCACAAGTTCCATTGGTTCTGCAACACCGTGGATATGTAGGTATAATCCATGGCCTTAGAGGGCAAGAAGCAGAGAGGAAGAAGGAGAAGAAGAAGAAGATGGATTAAGAGTATAGACCAAAATGTTACTCAGATCTGGTTTTCTGTTCAGCTGCACTTCCATAGATGTAATCTTGGGAAACTACATCATATTTAACATCCCTCTCCAGCCCAATCACATAGAAGTTGTCGTGCAGTAAAAGGAAAATGAAATTTAAATTTGTCATTTTGTGGAAGATAACTCAAAAGACTGCCTGCTCAGAAATTGTAGATTACGGGTTCCGCTCGAACTCCAACGAGACATCCACGTCCTGGGAGATTAATCTAGGAATCTACTTGTCCATTCGATATCATCAAGTTTTTTTGGTTTGAACACAGAAAGAAAATGTAATACCACAAGCAAAGAAGAAAAGTACAGATTAGAAGGATTCTGTGCAGATGCAACTGTAAACTGTGGAGTTGTTCCTTCTGTAATATCAGTTGAGTGATTCTCTTATTTCTTGATGTCGCTCTCCTTGGAGCTCCTATCAATAGGGAATTGTTTGCGTCCAAAGGCTTCGTCATCCTCTTCCTAGCAGCTCCTTTCATCAGGGAACTGATCGTGTCCGATTTCGTCGTCATCCTCCTCCGCGCAGCTCCTTTCAACAGGGAAATGGTCACTGATGCCACAAAGAGCCATCAATATCCATACCAAAGTGATGAACTCGCCTCCTTCATTCAGCAGTCGGGCGTGGGAGTTGACTCTGCAATGACCGGCCGCATATGACAACAGCTCCACCCACACATTGTAAATGACCTCCCACCTATTGCTTTTCATACTCAGTTTCTGAGCCAACCTGCAGGAATCCTTCAACACTGAGAGGGTGTTATCGTTCGTGTCTTTGGTGGTTTTATGAATGTTTGCAGTTTGCCTGAGAATCGATGTGCAGAACTCCTGCATGTTCTGGGCATTATATTCCGTCCTTATCTTCTTTACCTCATCGCAAGTATCTTTGTACCTAACCTGGCTGCTGCTAGCGAACACGGACATCAACTTTGGTTGCCTGACCTGAAGATACATCATGTATTCCGACAATTTCTTACTATATCTCCTCTTCAAATTGCCATCATCAACATGTCCCTCCATGTTGATGCAGATCTCGGTAGCAATGTGCCAGATTAAAAGGGTATCCTCGTACTCAAAGCCCTTGATGTAATTCATCAATTCATGAAAGTTGCTTTCTTTAAGCGCCCGATCCCCCCTTGCTTCATATAAATCTCTCATCCTTGCCTCAACAAAGGGACCTGCAGCTTTTACCTTAATGTCATCGCATACAGAGTACCACAGCGTGCGATCAAAGCGTTCCCTGGGGGTGTGTATTTCTCCGACCAGTTTGTTCCACATAAAACCTGTTCAACATACAAGCATTGATATGTAAACCAGAACATGAGGAATTCGAGCCCCAATTAGTCGAAGATAAATCTTGGTCTTACCAAGCTTCTGGCCTCCTTTGGGCGGGAACTGATTGAAGCATTGGGACAACAGGCTCAAAGACCCCATTTTCTCAGACCACGTCCTTTCGAGGAGGCTAAAGACAGCCGATTCCACCGGGAGGAGTGATTGAACACAAGTAATTGCCCATACCATGAGAAGGGGAAGCAACCCTCCTTCCAAGGCCAACAGAAGCATTTCCTTTGAAGAATAATCCATGAAATCACTTTCAGCTAACATCATTACATTAGCTACCTGGAGAATTAAAACTCCCACAAATAGTGCGTATGTGATTGCAATATCGACTCCACGGAACCCGTGCTTATCGACAAGGCAGAACAAAATGAAAGCCACCTGCATGCTGTAATAGCTTATGCCACGGGCCAAAATTCCCAATATGGAAGTCGCCCCCTTCAGCTTCGTGTAGAAGAGTTCATACAGCATATTAAGCAAACTATTGATCATGGAACTTATTCTGTCCAAAGAATATTCCAAGATAAAACCTCGGCTCTTGTTGTATTCAAGAAGATCCGGCTTGACATCGGCGACAAGGCCGACAGCTATCTGGTGGAAGATTTTTTCATCCTCCAAATAATCCGGGACAGTAACTTTGTCTAGAGAATTTGTCTTCAGGTTCTCCAAGCTCGCGACATACAGCGCCCGGGTCCTCTCCCCGTAGTTGACCACACCCGCCGCGAATATCAGCACCGTGGGGGCCAGCAGCCTGTTGCCTTGGAGCGTCTTCATGAAGATGTACAGGAACGCTGAAACCTTGGTAACGAGACCGATGAGGTGACGGAGCCACAGGGCATTATCCTCCAAAGAGAAAGCGGTGATGCTGTCGGGACACCCCAGGTGGACTAGAAGAAAAGCCGCCCATAAGGCCAAGACGTCCGGGGGGGCTAGTGAGTCGTTGTTACCCGAGTTCCGGCAACCGGAGCTCTAGATCAGCCCGAATACGAACAACGCGGCCGTGTCCGCTAGTAGGTAGGAAGACCAGACGAGGAATATGACGATGCGGTTGGAGGTCTTCTGCCTGAAAGGGGCAACAAGTGTGAGGATGAGCTGCAAACAAAGGCTAAGGATCAAGCAACCTCGGATATTCCAAAAGCTCCAATGGTTCTGCAAGGCCGCGACGACGGAGGCATAATCCATGGCCTTAGAGGGCAAGAGGCCAAAGAGGAAGAAGGAGGATGAAGAAGAAGATGGATTAAAAGTATTGACCAAAAATTGTAGATAATACAACATATTAGTAGCAAGAAAAGTTGGTTCATACTGAACATCCCTCCCTAATCATTTCTCTTTTATAATAAAAAACAATTTTGGACCGTTTGGTGGATCATGTTGATCAACTTGCAGCAAATCATTTATGTATTATAAAGTCCCATGCCTGTTCAGAAATTGTCGTTTAGTTATTATACCAAAGGAGTGGGACAACCTTTACTCTCTGTTCAATGCATAGAGGTATTAAACATATATTATTTTTACCTTGAAAGAAGCAAAGCCTTACAATATATTATATATATGCATATATTATTTCATTTGATTGATGTTTATTTATTTATTATTTTAATATCTATTTAATTACTAATATCAACGTGTCTGAACTGTTGCTGATATCGACGATTATCGGTGATTAAATATCCGAATTCATAGGAGTATGGGACACGGTATTTTACCCGTAACCTTTTTTTATATATTTATAAATCCCCCAAGCTGCTCAGAAATTGTCTTTTAGAATTCCCATGAGTTGGATGGACACCTTTATCTTTGTTTAATCCAAGTGGGTATTAAATAATTATTTCTATTATTATTTTTAACTTAGAAAGAAACAAAGCCTGACAATAAATGTATGCATATTTAAAATAATAAATTGATTATAACAGATTATGTAGAAATTGTGATTAGTGGGAGAGAATCCAAAAGAGTCATGTGAGCTGTGATTGCTTGGTGTTGTATCATGCTATCGACGATATAATAAATGTCATAAAGATTATTGTGTTTCTCGAGTTTGTTCATGTGCGCGCGCCCTTCCAGCCTAGCGGCGCGCGACGACGGTTACGGGCTAGCCCGAGGATCCGGGCCCGCTCCCCCGAGGCCTAGTCCGGTCGGCGTTACGGCTCGAACGCCGGACGCTGCGGAAAGGGGCCCCGGGTTGGGCCTTCCCTTGATTCGCGAACGGGTCTGCGGGGCGTTTCGCCAACCGTCTCCAGTTCCCCGGAGGCGGCGAGCGAAAGGCTGCGTTAAGGCCTCGCTCGCGAATTTCGGGGAGGGCCCAGGGAGCGGCTCGAGTAGCCGTTACCTCATCCTAAATGGCTCCGAAAATATGTGTAGTGGGGTTTAGTTTTACTTTGGAAAACTTGTTCGGAGTCGCCACCGACTTAGTTTTAAAAGTGTGATTTTAAGTCGGAAAAATCAGAGTTCTGGGTTCGGGGATTCTATTTACTAACCTTAATACTCTACCACATGCGAAAAGGGTGGCGATTTGTCCAAAAAAAGTTACTTTTGATTGACGGGTGTTGGACCCGATCCGGGAGTGGGCCGGACTCGTATCGACATTTTAACGGGCGTTGGACCCGAATTTAGGTTTGTTTGATTAAAAATCAACACACGACGTAAACCTAAAGCCTAAGTCATGCGTGCAATCACAAACAATAAACGAGATGAAAGAGGGCGGGGAAAGGGGCGGTGATTGCGGGCCTATGCACTTGGGCCCGCAACCCGTTACAAGTGGATTGAAAGTAAAATTTGGGGAAGCCCGCACTTCCCCTTTATACCTGAAATGACGGTTGGGGCCGCTTTGTCTTCGAGCCCACGGTTTTTAGACTGGGGTAGAACCGCGCGGTTTGATACACGCGCCTTCGAGTCGATCTTCGAAAGTTTGAATTTGGTCTTCCGAAGTTGCATGCTCAGTGTACATGCGAAGAAAATATAAGAGTGGTTAGTATTGTCAAACTTAAATGAAATTCTAACAAAATTGAGAAAAGCAAGGCATGTCTCACTATTCTAATTTTGATAAGTTCTTTTAATGTCAATTTTCCTAATATGTCATGTAATTTTAATCAAAGAGGGTAACAAAGAAGGTTATTCGAGATTTCGAATTTTAAAAGAATATGCATGCATATTAGTGTCTAAACACAGTCGAACAATAGATAATTAATCGAACGAAATGTATATTCGTATTCAAATGACGATTAAGATAGATACGGGGCAATCATTCGTTTTGGTGTTACTAAATCATTATCTCTATCCTAAGTGCTCACGTGAACCCAATACACGAGTCACAAAAATTAAGCAACACGGTCAAATACCCAAAGTAAAAGTCAAAATTGAAAGAAACTCTTACCTTTCTTACGGGCTGCGTGGGGATCAGCGTGAGGAGGAAGTCTTAGAGACTGCGAGAAGCTCCTACTGGGAATGGGAGGCAAAGAGGGAGGAAGCGCTTGGAGGTTGTCCGCCACAAGATCCGGGTGAGTCACCGTCCAAAAAAAGGAGTCGCCGCTGTGGGTCTGTCGCCCGAGGAGAGCTTGGGTCGCCGTGAGCGCAGGAGGTCGTCCGTCACAAGATCCGGGTGGGTCACCGTCCAGAAGAGGGAGTTGCCGCTGTGGGTCTGTCGTCGTGGAGGAAGAACGGATACGGCCCAGGAACGTTGGGGAGGAGACGACTGTGGAGACGGGTTGCCGCCGTGGGATCGTCCGGGAGATGGAGGTGACCGGGGAAGGTGGTTCGCCGGGAGAAGGGCTCCGCCGTTGCGGGGCGTGGGTTGTGAGGGGTCGCCGGAGGGAGTGGGCTGGATCTACCGTCACGGGAGGCGCCGGGAAGAGGCTGATGAGAGTGAGGAGCCGCCGCTGGTTCTGAACACCAGGGAGCCGGGCTGCCGTCGGAGTTGGGCTGGCTGGCTTCGCCGTCACTGTGGAGGTCCCCGGGGAAGGTGGCTCGCCGGGAGGGGAGGCCTCTGGCTTGTCGAGGACGCCGGAAAGAGGGAGAACTCCTATTGGATGCGCCGGGGGATGGTGGAGCTGCCACCGCTAGTCGTGGGTCTGACCTGGGGATGAGGGACTGGGACTGTTGTCGGTGCTCGGGCTTGGAATGCCGGGAGGTAGGCTCTCCGTCGCCCAACCTGTGGAGGGAGACCGGTAGGAGGCTCGTGGGTCAGCCATGGCGGGTCTGGTTCCGCAGTCGCCGTAGCAAAGGAGCGCTGGAGGGAGGCGGAGCTGTGGGCATCTGGTCACCGTCGGCGTGGCGGCTGGGATGCGCCGGGAAGAGGTGGTCTCGCCACCGTGAGACTGGGTACGCCGGAGAGGGCCGCGATCAGCCTTTGCTGGTGGAGCTGCAGAGGAGACGAGTGGATCTGCCGCCTCCGGGTTGGGGACGCCAGAGCTGTAGGTGGTGCCGAGGAAGGACGCCGGAAGTGGGCTGTTGGTTTGCTGCCGAGGGAATCAGTCCGCCTTGGGGATCCCTCGATTGGCCCAGAATGATGCCTGGGAGTGCTGCCTTCTGGTTGTCGCCGAAGGGAGTCGATGATGACAGTTGCAGAAGGAGGTGTTGTTGCTGCTGCTGAGTTTTTTTTACAGTTCGATCAACCCCCCAGGAATTGGTAAGAATTCTTTGGAATTCTGTCTAATCCCCCCCAGAGAATTGGTAAGTTTCTTTGGAACTCTCCTCCTCTGATCCACCTCCTCCCCCTTTGTCTTCTTCTTCTTCCTTTTATTCTATTCCTTCCCCCTCCAACCAGAAGTCTTCTGGTTTATCTCCTGTTCCTTCTCGATTCTTGTCCATTCTCCCTCCTCTTCATTTCTAGTTCGATTCCTTTCATTGGGTTAGAATCTGGTTAGTTCTGGTTTGGAAAGTTCGAAACCGTTGGGAGACATAATCTCCAGGGACGTTGCTGAATCGTCCTTCTCAGCAGGGGACCGACAATGGCGGGTGGTTCCAGGGGAGCGACTTCATGCAGCCAGGTGTGACAGGATCCTGTCGGGGGATTGCATCGCAGGTTTGTTTTAATTCCTCCTTTGATCTGGGCTTGGGCTTAGGTGATGATGTCTTGTGGGTTTAGCTTATTATTGAGGGTTGAGCTACCTTGGGCTCTGAAGTTTTAGGCTTTTTCTTTGGATAGCCTTTGGGTTTGCCCATTGGTTTTGTCTAGCCCTTTTTCCTTTGGCTTGGGCTGCAGTTTGGGTGAGTTAGCTGTGCCACTGCTTTTGCCTGAAGTTGGGCAGGCGGTTGTCGCATATGAGACATCTGTTCTTGCTGAACTGTTGTCGATTGTAATGGCTGCCCCCCGAGTTGTCAATGAGTTAGCATCGCCATCTTGTATTTGTTGTGGTGCTTGAGACTTTGACTGTGCAAGGAGATACATTGGATGCTGTCCAAACTGGTTGTCGATTAACTGTTGCTGCTGATGCAATCAAGTAACCGAGGGTAAGATAAATTGCTCTGTTGACTCAGCTATCTTGACTGGTCTTGTTGTTGAGGCCATTGTTGTAGATCCCCCACGCTGCTCTGTTGCTTGATGAATTTGTGGCTGTTGTTGTGGTCGCTGTATATTTGATCGTTGTTGATGTTTGTTGAGGTTGATGCCGATGCGGCATGGACAGGTCGAGGGACAGCCACTACTGCTGAACACGGATAGACTGCTGGGAGTGAAGCTTAAAAGAGGATATTTGGCTGCAGCGGGGATTAAAGCACTAAAATGATCACTGTAGACACTTCCATCACTGGCTGTTGAAGTTCGAGCAGCAGTTGCAGCTGTAGCAAATGGCCGCTGCCGTCGTGAAGAACTTGGCCCATCCTCTTCTGCTGGGCATTTTGGGCGATAGCAGCCACAGCCGCATCAAAAACCATTATGTTGGTGAAAGACATTGCAAAAAGCAGGAGATGGCGGGGACTTGGTGGCAGGCAACTTCGAACCATCATGTTGGGGTGCCAGCTGTGGCCGCAGCTTCTTCTTTTTAATGTTGCTTTTACTTACATTAAAATTTATGTAATGTTCGTCTGCACCGAATTTTAGGTAGTCGTGTTGTGCTATTTACGACATTGTAATTCACGTTTATTTGAGGTATTACAGTTTGCCCCTCATTGGGAAGGAATCTGGGAAGATTCGTTCACAAGGATATTAATACCTCAAATAATGTTCGGTCGACATGTATTCTGGTAACTCATCAAGAAAATCATTAATCGTAGCGAAAACAAAAGTAGCTAAGTGTTCATGCACATTATGCTTCATTTGTTTTTTCCTTTTTAAGAGTATGTTTCCAAGCGAGAGCAGTGAAGGTTTGTTGGTTCTCTCGTGTTTCGCTCTCATTTCTGATAGCCATTTCAGTTGGATTTCAGAATTCCTTTGACTTGGATGCTCATGTACTAGTCGAAGGAGTCTTTGTTTGGGTCGTAATGTGGCTTTGGCATAAGGCCTTTAGATTGAAGGTTTAAATTCATCGTTTGAAAGAAGGAATCTAAGGACCTCATCGGAAGCTACTTGACCATAGAGTTTTCACCGTTCAAGCAAATTCTCCATCCTCCGGACAGCTCGCCAGTTTAGGCATTCCGTTAGGGATGAATAGTTGGCCTAGTGTTAGGTGCTGATGATCCACTTTGAGGAATGTTTTCACTTGACTTGTTAAAAAAATGTCACCTTTGCTCTTGCGACCGTCAATGTCGGTCCTGGTGCTTTATTTTGCTCTTTTGACTTTTATCTTGCGCTTTGCTTTTGAAGACTTTGGTCTTTGCGCTGATTTTGCTTTTTCTTTACTGGATCATAAGAATTTGCCCCGCTTTCTTTTCTATAATCATTTTGGAGATGCTTTGGACTCCTTGGGAATTTGTACTTCTTGTAGTATTGTTGGAGAAGTTCCATCCTTGGGAACGACTTAACTGGCAAGCTTGACTGTTAATGATGCCTCTTCGCTTGAACCTTGAGGAAGTGTTGCCTCTACGGCCCGTTGCTTCCGGTTTCTAGCTACAAGATCTCCTTTAACCTTAATGTGAGGCGGTCCTTAGACTCAGTGGGAGTAATGTATATAGAAACTTCGACTTTGGCTCGGAAGGGGTTAGCAATGGTCGATGTTTTGTGTTTGGGATAGAGAAGAAATGCTCGATTTCATCCCGGTTTAGAGCATCTTTTCTCAAAGGATTCGTCATCCGCCTGAATGCTTGTGTATGAATCCTTACAGTGTTTGCGCTCATCACTCTGGGTAGGTGTTTGGGGATAGGTTTGCCTTCTCCGTTCTCGCTCAGAAACATTTTTATTGGAGATAGTTTCGAATTATATGCAAATGGGCACACAAATGCTTACGAAATAAACAGGTTTAGATACTCAAACCTCTGTAGTGCTCTTGTGCACTTCGAGGGGAAAGTGTTTGCACTTTCATGCCCCAGTCACGTTCTCTGAGATTAGAGTCAAACGGCTTCCACCTGACCACCCTCGCCGTTGCCCAGGAGTTTGTACCGTACTGTGTGGATGCCCATGTACCTACACAGTTGACAACGGACAAAGACGAAGTTAGCTCATGTACTTCGACTCTCGCTTGGGGAGTTAAAAATGAAATGAAGTATCCGCTGGGGAGATGAGGTGGATATGTCCATCTCAATGATAGTTCAGGAGGAATATGCTTGTATGTTCGATCCTTATTGAGAGATGCGATGCATGTAATCAACTCCAGCTTGAACGAAGGCAGGACTCCAGCTGGGGAAATGGAGATGCGACTCCATCTAGGGAATTATGAGAAATTTTGTTAGAGAGCAATGTAGATGATACTCTCTTTTAGTATGGCCATATTTGGTGATGACAAAGGCAATTTCGAAGCTTTGGTTCGAAATTTTTCCACCCAACCGCCCGCGCCTTTGTCTGTAATGTAGGATGCTTATGTACCTATATTAAGCAAAGGACAGACAACAAATGAGCTCATGTAACTTGTTTTCTTTTAAAATAAGAATGAAGTTTGTTCGTGTAACTTCATTTATATGAACGGTGAAGTCGAGTTTTGATACTTCCCTTTTCTATGTGTTTCGTCATTGCATCTTTGTTCGGAGGAATCAAAGGATTGACGAAATGGTTACTCCTGCTTGACTCTGTTGTGTAAGGAAATTCATGTACCTATCAACAGATGGCAAGAAACAAGTGAGTTCATGCGACTTGTTTCTGTTAGAGTAAGAGTGAAGTTTGCTTGTGTAACTTCATTTGTAAGAAAGGCGAAGTAGAGTTTTGGTACTTCCCTTTTGTATGATTTCGTCATTGCGTCTTCGTCCGATGGAGTCGAAGGTTTGACGAAATTGCTACAAGACTTTGGCTTGAAGCTTTGCCGCCCTACCACCCTCGCCTTTGCCATAGGAGTTTTGTACCCTTCGTGTGAGGAGCTCCTGTACCTGCCCACGAGACAAAGGACGTAAGGTGACGAGAAACAAGTGAACTCATGCGACTTGTTCTTGTTGAAGTTCGCTCATGTAACTTCATTTGTAAGAAAGGTGAAGTAGAGTTTTGGTACTTCCCTTTTGTATGATTTCGTCATTGCGTCTTCGTCCGATGGAGTCGAAGGTTTGACGAAATTGCCACAAGACTTTGGCTTGAAGCTTTGCCGCCCTACCACCCTCGCCTTTGTTATAGGAGTTTTGTACCATTCGTGTGAGGAGCTCTTGTACTATGATTTCGTCATTGCGTCTTCGTCCGATGGAGTCGAAGGTTTGACGAAATTGCCACAAGACTTTGGCTTGAAGCTTTGCCGCCCTACCACCCTCGCCTTTGTTATAGGAGTTTTGTACCATTCGTGTGAGGAGCTCTTGTACCTGCCCACGAGACAAAGGACGGAAACGAAATAAGTTCATGTAATCTCGTTTAATTTGATGAAGAGAGTAATGACTGTGTGATTCTCTCTTTTCATGTTTATTGTCAGTGTTCTTTGCCCCAGTTGACTCCCTGGGGATATAAAGAGGTTTGCCGACGAAGATTGTTATGAAGCTTTGGTTTGAAACTTCATCGTTTGTCTTTGTTGTCTGCTTAAGATGCTCATGTATATTCATGTGACTTGTTGTCTTGTCGTCTTGTTGATCATGAGTATTGTTTCGAAGCTTTGATTCGAAAGTTGTCTTGATAGGCATGATATGATGTTGTTGTATTTACATGCACTAAGGACAAAAACAAGTGAGTTTAGGGGACTTGTTTTCATAGAGAAGTATTGATCAAGGAACGAATACTCCCTTCATGTATATTGTTGTTTTGACAACGAAGCTATTTTGAGATTTTAGCTCGATAATTTTCCAACTGGACATATTAGCCTTCTCGTCTGCCTAGCTTGCTCATGTGCTTTCATGTTATTCGCCATTTTGTCAACTGAGAGTTATCCAAGATTGCTCAGTCTCGTCCCAGGATAGCTTGGAGATATGCCACAGGGTCGCTCGGAGAGATGTCCATGATCTCTCGGTGATTTGCCCTAAGATTGCTCGTAGCCATGATTACTCGGAGATTTGCCCCAGGATTGTTCGAATATCTGTCCCATGATTATTTGGAGATTTGTCCCTGGATCGCATGGAGATTTGCCCCTGATTGTTCACATATTGTCGTCGTTGTTGTTTTGCCAACGAAGGCCGTTTCGAAACTTTGGCTCGAAACTTTTCCACCCTACCACCCTCGCCTTCATCGTCTGTCTAGGATGTTTATCTACCTATAAGACAAGCCGAAGGGCAAAACAAGTAAGCTCATGTAACCTGTTTTGCAGAGAAGGTATTAGTTGATGAATGAATACTCCCTTTTATATGATTCGTTGTCTTGAAAATGAAGATTTCTTCAAGATTGCATGAAGTTTTGCCCCAATATTGCTTGGAGCCTTACCACCCTGCCACCCGCGCCTGTCGTTGTCTGCTTAGGATGTTCATGTCCCTATGAGACCAACATAGGGCAAGAAACATGTAAGCTCATGTAACATGCTTTTCTGCAAAGAAAGTATTTACTTGGCAACGAATACTTCCTTCCATGTTGTTCCGTTGTTTTGTTGACAACGAAGAATATTTCGAAGCTTTGGCTCTAAATTGTTTCAAGGCTTTGGCTCGAAACTTTACCACCCTGCCACCCACGCCTTCGTCAACATGCGACAAGGGCTAATATAAGTGAGCTCATGTAACTTATTTTTGCAAATAAGGAAGTATTGATTAAAGAACGAATACTCCCTTTTATGTGATTCGTTGTCTTGGAAACGAAGATTTATCCAAGATTGCTTGAATTTTTGCCCCGATAGTGCTCGGAGCTTTACCACCCTACCGCCCGTGCCTGTTGTTGTCTGTTTAGGATGTTCCTGTACCTATGAGACGAACATAGGGCAAGAAACATGTAAGCTCATGTAACATGTTTTTTCTGCAAAGAAAGTATATACTTGGCAACGAATACTTCCTTTCATGTTGTTACGTGTTGACAATGAAGAATATTTCGAAGCTTTGGTTCGAAATTGTTTCAAGGCTTTGGCTCGAAACTTTACCACCCTGCCACCCACGCCTTCGTCCACATGCGACAAGGGCTAAAATGAGTGAGCTCACGTAACTCATTTTTTTAAATAAGGAAGTATTGATTAAAGAACGAATACTCCCTTTCATGTGATTGTAACGTCGAAGATCTTCTGCGTTGATTGTTTGTGGCAGTTCCTCTTTGTTACGACAGTTGCTCTTTGGATAGGTGCGATTGCATGGGATATGCATTGTTGTAGCACTTTGTGGTGGGCATGGGTGGGTAACTGGCCTCTCATGCGGTGGGCCGTGGAGGAGCTTGATGGAAGTTGCCCCAGTCCGAGTACGTGTCGTCATTTGGTAGACATCATGTTCTTTGGTGTTGGTAAGCTGTTGTGATCGCAAGACGAGTCATCTTGTACCAATTGCACTATGTGTTCGTCGTCACTTGAAAAATCTGGTCCACGTTCATGTTTTTGTTGTGGGGATGCTGTGGATCCATCTTTCGTCAAGATCTTGTTGTCAGAGGGACGGTGAGGTTGACTCTCCGTGGACATGAAGTGTTTGTATTTAGAGATCTACTTTGGGAAGTTTGATCTTGCGAGGTCGTTGTGTAGACCGGGGTTTGTCCCGGTGACGTAGTGAGATCGCTTCTGTTTCTTTGGAGCGGTTGTCAGATTTGTAGGCGCGTGATGTTCCAAGTGTGTCCGATTGTAGCATGTCTGTGAACGACTCTGTGGGCTCGTCATTAGCTCAAATGTTGACTGCGGTTGGCTGGTGAGATGTAACCTCCTTGGGGTTTTCATGTTGTTGTAGATTCGACTTTGAACTTTGGTAGCCGTTGTGTGGTCTTTGGTGTTCGTGCTTGCCTTTGTACTTTGGTAGCCGTTGATATCACTTTAGGCTCATGTCATTCGACGCACGCCTTTGGACCTTGACAATTGTAATGGAAATTTTGGTCTTCATATTATTAGATGTTCGACTTTGTGCATTGGTAGCCGTCGATGAATCCTTGGCATTCTTGTGCTTGTAGATTCGTAATGTCATGCGTTGTCCCTAGTCCCGTTTGAGGAGCCATGTTGGAGCATTAATCCTCGAAAAGAAAGTAGAGGGAAAGATTGGATTAGTATCATGAACATTTAGAGTCGTGCAATCTGAAAAGAAAAAAAATGATGATGAAGTTGTTAAAAAGTCGGAAAACCTGAGATGAACGAATAGAGATGTTTGTGGTGATCTTTGCGAGTTACTGGTTGACATGAGCTATTTGGAGTGTATTCTTATTAATGTTGAGTGTACAACCTGCTGGGATGAAGATATTATGTTTTAAAGCCTTTAATTGAGCATGTTCGGTAGTGAATGGAATCTAGATGCATGCGGAGGATGCACCCATTTCTGAGAATGTTCTAAAAGATGCTTCTACGTTTGACTGACTTAGGGTAGTCGAGGAGAGTGTTTTAATTTTTATTTTCTTCATTTTTGCTCGGGACTAGCAAAATTCAGGTTTGGGGGTGTGATAACTCTATGAAAGTTTAGAGCAGTTTCATACTTAGATTTTGTTAGATTTGTGAAATATTGTGTTTATTGCGTAATATTCCTAGTTATTTCACATTATTCCCGAGAAATAGATTACTGCTGAGTTTTCTGGTTTATTTCAGGATAAATATGAAGAAAAGAGGACCTCGGCGTAATTATGAAGACTTTGTGCAAAGGGAAGATCTCTGGATGCTCTTGCAAGACCAAAAGCTACGATGGGGAGAAATTAGAAGATTTTCTTTCCTGATTTGTCAGAGATTCTCTAGGTTTATTTGGGGATTATAAAAACATTGTAGTTTGACCTAGAGAAGGAGGGGGGCGACTACAGAGAGCCGTCGACAGAGACTTTGGGAGTTTTTCTTTTAGTTTTCCTTTATGCCGTTTTCATTGTCTACGATGGATTTGATGTTTTCGTTTATTTCGGCTATGAACTAAATTTCTTTGCCTAGGGTTAAGATGGATCTTGACGATTAGTCAAGAGTCTATTTCTTTTGATACACTCGAATGATTTTGGTTTGATTATTCCTGTTCGTTCTTAACGCTTTCTTATTGCCTGATCACCAATAGGATTGAATAGTGAATTTAGGTGAACTCGGAAGGGGAATCCTAGATTAAGCACAGGAAGAGGAATAACTTAGGGTAAACTTGGTCGGAAGACGGGTTTATTAACGAGCGGGATAGGAATATACCCAATCGTCCTAAGTAATCGAATTGGAATTGATTCGTAAGGGGCACTCGATAGTTAATCTACCTAGGAATAGAGTGATTACTATTTACAGAGTTGTACGTTCTTATGACCTCGGGAGGGGCGTAGGGAGATAATCGAATTCCAGATTATCAACCAGATCATTTTAAGCGTGTTGATTGAGGTATGACTTGCGATTAATTGTCCGGTGAAATCGTCGCCCTAGGTGCTTTTCTCATCTGAATCTTAATTCGATTTACTTACTCGTTTTCTTTAGTTTTACATTTAGTTTGATTAATTCTCAACTCGCTTAGTTGGATAATAGAGGTTGACGGTATTTTAATAATTGGGAGAAGTTTAGACCAGTCCTCGTGGGAACGATATCTTACTTACACTTTATTACTTGTACGATCGCGTGCACTTGCGTGGTGAATACGTTTTCGACGTGACATCTGTGCACGAAAATGCTGACGAGACAATGGATGCGGCAAGATTGAGAGAATTATATGAAGCGAGGGGAGATCGGGCGCTCAGACGACTCAGTTGTGACTAACTGATCCCATATATCGAGGGCTTCCAGTTCGAGCATACGCTTTTGATCTGGCACATTGCTACCGAAATCTGCTTCAACTTGAGGGCAGGGGAAGATTACGTCTACAATGAAGATTACCAGATAGCGGAAGCTGCTGCGGTAAATCCAAATTATAACTCGGTCCGCGACGGCGTGTTTGTTGTTTGTTAAACACTTTCAACATATCCCCAGCACAGTGTTTAACTGTTTGTTACTCGTATGATTAAGTAGTAGTTTGATTAGTAATCAAATATAACATTCCACAACTCCACTGTTCACACCCAAGGGCCTCATGGTGGAGGTCGTGCCGGATCTTCGTAACGAAATAAGGAGGTCTGTACAAATATAACGTTAGTATTTAAAAAAATTACGAAGAACGAAATATTATTTGTTTACCATTATTAGGGTGGTTTTTTAGAAACCGTCCTTAATTTTATAAAAAATGAGTATTTTAGAAAAAACCCCCATTAAATGATTATATATTTTTTTAAGTGAGGGAAAAAAAGGATGTATTTTGAAAATTCTTCCTCCAAAGTAATTTATTTTAACATGATGGGGGCGGATTTCTAGAAAGAGAAAATATGACGAGTTTTCATAAGTCGTCTTCTTTTTAAAATTAAAGGCTAAGGATTATATTTTTGAGATTTTGAAAACGGAAATCGTAATCGACTAATTTTACATCCGTAAAAAACTCACGTAACAAGAGCGGGGAAAAACTTACATGGTGGGTGTATGAACCTCTCTACACGAAAATAAGAGGGCAGCAAATTCGAAGATCATTGATTCTTGGGGGACATGCAGCATCATTGAACCCGAAATCGAAGAGAACAATCGCCCATTCTCAGTATTGAAGGAGTCATGCTAGTTGGTTAAGCTACTTGGAATAGATAACAACAATATGTGGGGGGTCCTTTATATGGTGTGGGTGGAGCTGTTGCCGTACGCAGCCGGTCATTGCAGAGTAGACTCCCATGCCCGAGTGCTGAGTGAAGGCAGCGAATTCATCATTGTTGTATGGGCTTTGATGTCTTTCTGTGGCATCAGGGACCACTTCCCTGTAAATGCCCCTAGTCTTGGTTTACCTGATGGAACCACCCCATGTTCAAACCCACCAAGAGTGCCAAGTCTCTGATTCTACGGGATGGTCCTTGCGGTCATCGGCCAGCAGGGTGGCTGGAGCGCCAAAAAGCCACATGCCGAGTCTGTTTTTCTTTCTTTTGATTCCTCTCTCCTACGAAGATATCTTCCAGATGATTATACGAGTCTGTTTTACCTATCTTTCTCTTTATTAAGCTACAATGATTAAACAGAAAACTCGCTCATCACGGTTTGAAGGTGTGTGATTCAGATCTTCAATATGTTGTCCCGTTGTTTCAAACAATTATGTTGCGATTCAGATCTGCAAAGAAGACCCAAATGCCGATCAAGCGGCTGTAAGTGCTTTGAGGGTGCCGCAATGAGTCGAGGACGCCGATCAAGTCGCCGCGGTTGGCAATGACCACATCTCAGAAGCTGCTGCGGTTTATCCAAATGCCGATCAAGCCGCCCAGCACCGGCGACTCTTAATGGAAATTTTGGACGGTTAAGGAAAATATTTCGGTGGTAGGTTTTTTTTGTTGTATTTTCCCCTCTGAGCTCTTCTTGACTTGTAAAAGTGTCTGAGTGACTTATAAAAAAAAAAAGTGTCTGAGTTTTTCTTACTGTGGAACAAACAAGACGATTCTCAAGTCCGTCCTCCTGTTTCTGCTTAGTTTAATCCATCCAAAGAACATCTGAGTTCGAAAGCAAATTAATCTTCCTTCAGTTTCTCCTTAGCAATGATGATGACGATGGTGGTGATGATCGTGATGACGCGGCAGCGGGTAACAAAGTGGTCTGTCTGCCGCCTTGGTTGCATAACGTCCTATTTCTATTCCATGCTTCTTCTTATAAGTCATCAGTTATCCGGAAAGGGTTGAGTATACACGAGATGGAGGGATTGTGAACTATTTTGTAAAGCATCGTTGGGAAAGGTCCGCTGTTGAGAGTGTTTAAGACAAAATGGGTCACACCTCCATTATCAATTGGTTTTGGAGTGAACCATGTTGGGCGTATATGCTGGGTTTCGAATTGGGCATACTCGAGATTTTTTCTACAGTAGATAAGATCAAAAGTAGTTTAAGGGAAAGAGTGGCAGGAACCAGTTCAAGGGAATACAGGGATCGATGAAGTTGACAGAAGTGAATCCATCAAGTTAGAAATGGGATTTGAGGAGGAAGGTGCAGATGGGCTTGGGTTGATCGAGAAAGGAGAGGCCAAGCGACAAGAAGTTGGGATAGACAAAGGGGACGAAGCCCAAGAGATTCTCAAGCTTAGGTGGGAGGTGTGTGGTTGGAGTTTGCCCACACAGAAAAAGGTGATGGTGGAGTCTGCCCAGTTTGACGAGCACCTGTTTGGTTACCTTCTGCCATGATTTCCAGAAAACCAAGGATCGAAGTGTGTCGTATGACTTGGGCTCTGATACAATGAAAACCAGGAAGCTTGATGCTGAATGATCAGAAAACAGAGGGAAGAAGAAGAAGAAGCAAGAAGGAAGGAAGAAGAGGAGATAGATTTCTGTATTTCACTCTTGAAAAACTAATGCATTATATCTTGCTTACAACCAGATTCTATATAAAGAGCAGTTAAAATGGATAACATTGAATCTTAGGGTAACAAGAATCTGTCCTTTGCTGCTTGTCTATTGGTGTTGTGCATAATTCCCCGGGATAACAGCAAACATATCTACTCTTGTCTTCTGCTGTTAGGCTTGGACTTTAACTTTCACCAGGCCTCTTACCCTTCCCTAAGCCCATCAGCAGCACACTTCCATAATATATATACGATTTGGTCCAAATTTGTTTTTGTTTGTAAGGATGGTTCGAGATCTTAACAGGAGTAATCGAGAAGGAACCAACGGATCCAGGTCGAGTTCAAAAGATCAAGATGGAGGAACAAACACAGCCGGAGCATCAATGAGAGTTGAGTCGATTCGTGTATGAAGAGGAGGGTCGAGTTCATTACGTCTCCAGCGAGCCAAGTCTAGGAGGGCATCTCCGTAAATGGTGTCCCAATGATCGGCCATTCCAGTCTTGTTGTACCCATGACCCTTGGAAGTTTTTCTAATGAAGACATGGAATTTGTAGTTAGCATTATATAAATAGGTCCTGGTAGTTTCACTTTTCGATGCAGACCAATTCCGAGAAACTTCTGGCGCTTATTTAATCTGGCACATTGCGACCGAGATCTGAATCATTCATTGCAGAGTCAACTCCCACGTGTGGCTGATGAGCCAAGGCAGCGAGTTCGTCCCTGGTGTATAGCGTAGGGATCTGGTTTTTGAAGTACGAATGGAGTGAAAGATGGGTGATGATCTGAGGGATGGATTGGGAATATTTTTGTTGAAAATAAAATTAATTGAAGATAATTTATGTTTGGGGTTTTAATATTGAATTTAATATGTTTTTAATGTGTAGATTTAAGTGGGTGTTATTGTGATGTTTGGTAACGGTATATTTATTTTAATTTAGGAAGATGAGTAGTCAGGTAATTTGCCATTTAAATTTCTTTGTAATGTTGGTTTGATTAGCAACGTGAGTGTACTGAGTCTTCCCCTAAAATTATCAAATTATTTTCCCGGTGAGTTCGCCGATTTTTCCGACAAACTACGACGAGTACCCGCCAGAGTTTCCAATAAAGTGGTATCAGAGCAAGGATGTCTTTAAGCTTCTAGTATCCGCGTCTAAGAAAGGACAACTACGATAGTTGGTCTTTCCGAGTGATGGCAATACTCGGTTCCCAAGGTACGTGAGAAATTGTTAGCGATGGATTTGTCAAACCTAACGAGGAGGCGGAGTTGATCCTTATTCAAAGATTCGAGAAGAACAAAAAGAAGGACCATCATGCTCTATCAATTATCCACCAGTATTTAGATGATGTCGCTTTTGAGAAAGTAGCAAATGTCTCAACTTCGAAGGAGGCATGGGGAATTCTTGAAAATTCTCACAAAGGAGTCGATAAGGTAAAGAAGGCACGACTTCAGATTTTATGAGGAGAATTTGAAGCTCTTTGTCAGGAAGCGTCGGAGTCTATTTTAGACTATTTCACGTGTGTCTTGTCCATCGTCAACCAAATGAAATGAAACGGTGAAAGTATAGAAGACGTTCGAGTGATCGAGAAAATTTCACGTTCTCTACATCAGAGATTTGATTATGTTGTGGTTGCAATCGAGGAGAACAGAGATTTGGAGAATATGTCCTTTGATGAATTAAACGAATTGTTACGGGTGCACGAGGAGGAGGAGCGTATGAACAAGCACAAGAAAGAGCCATTGGAGCAAGCCCTTCAAGTCAAGCATTCGTTTGACGAAAAGGGGAGTGCGGTTCATCGAGGTCGCAGTCGTGGTCGAGGTCGCGGTTATTTTCATGATGGCTGTCGAGGTCGCGACATAAATCAATAAGTCGAGAAAGCGAACGATGAAAAACCTCGAGAAAATCTGAGAGCTCGTGGTAGAGGAAGAGAAAGAGAACTCGGACGAAGACAAGGAAGAGACTGATACGAGAGGGGTACGACAAATCGCGGGTGGAGTGCAAAATTTGTCACAAAATGAGTCACTATGCCCGCAATTGCTGGCACGCCGAGGATGCAAAAGAAGAAGTTAATCTGGTCGAGGAAAAAGAACCAGAGGAGTTGACGTTCTTGTTAGCGCTCAACCAAAAAGCTAATGGAGAAGGAAGCCAATGTTGTCTCGACAATGGTGCGAGTAACCACGTGTGGCGACAAATCAAAATTTGTGGAACTGGAAGAAAAGGCTACCGGGAGTGTCACATTTGGAGATGCTTCGAAAATTCAGATTGAAGGCAAATGTACTATTTTGATTCGGTTGAAGGATAGTACTCACAAGTTTATTTCTGATGTATATTATGTCCCTAGATTGAAGAGCAATATCTTGAGTTTGAGGCAACTCATGGAAAAGGGGCTACGAGATTTTAATGAAGGATCATAATCTTTGGTTAAGGAACGGGCGCGCAAACTTGATTGCGAAGGTGACAATGTCGAATAATAGGATTTTTCGCACCCTATACAAACCGAAGAGCCGAATTGCTTGCAAGTGAGTGTGAAGAATCAATCATGGTGTTGGCATATGAGGATGGAACATTTCAATTTTGGTAGCCTGAAAATGATGTTCGAAAAGAAGATGGTGAAGGGGATGCCTTTGATCAATCATCCGGATCAACTATGTGAAGCATGTCTTCTTGGCAAACATGTAAGAAAATGCTTTCCGAAAGAAGCAACGTCTAGAGTGACGAAGCCACTCGAATTAATTCGCCGATGTTTGTGAATCGATTAAGCCGCCGTCTTATAGTAAAAGTAATTATTTTTTACTTTTCATCGACGATTTAAGCCGGAAGACTTGAGTTTATTTCTTGAAAGAAAAATCTGAGTGTTTTGTTATTTTTTAAAAATTTACGGCTTTGATCGAGAGAGAGTTGTTACGTAATTTAGGCGTTGAGAACCAATAGAGGAGGAGAGTTTGTTTCTGGTGCTTTTAACCGTTTTGGGAAGAACGTGGTATTAAGCGCTTCCTTATGGTTCCAAGATCACTGCAACAAAACGGAGTGGCTGAAAGAAAGAACCGGACTATCCTCAACATGGCGCGGAGCATCATGAAAAACAAGAAGATGTCTAAGGAGTTTTGGGCGGAAGCCGTGGCTTGTGCGGTGTATCTCATCAATCGTTGTTCGACAAAAAGCGTGAAAGATCAAACACCTATTGAAGCATGGAACGGAAAGAAGCCGGATGTATCTCACTTAAGGATCTTTGGGAGTATTGCTTACAACCATGTGCCGGATCAAGAGAGAACGAAGCTTGACGATAAAAACGAGAAATTTGTGTTCATCGGCTATGACGGAAAATCAAAGGGGTACAAGCTCTACAATCCTATCAATGGGAAGATTGTTGTGAGTCGTGATGTGGAGTTTGATGAAGATGCTTCTTGGAATTGGGAAGCACAAGAAGATGTCGTCGACGAATTTTTTCCATTCTTCGATGAGGAAATTCAAGGAGAAGAAACATGGCAGCCCGCGGTTCCTCTGATGATGCCGAACACACCTCCTAGTGCATCTTCATCAAATGGAAGCTCTAACGAAGGATTGCGAAGTATGAGAACTATTCAAGATCTTTACGAAAACACAGAGGTAATCGATGATGTCTCTATGTTTTGTCTTTTGGCCGAAACGACACCTTTGAATTTGGAAGAAGCTAGTAAGGAGAAGAAATGGAGACAAGCCATGGACGAGGAGATTCGAGCCATTAAAAGGAACGACACGTGGGAACTCTCTTCTCTTCCCGCGGGCCAAAAGTCGATTGGTGTGAAGTGGATGTTTAAGGAGAAAAAGAATGCCGAAGGTGTTGTGGAAAAATATAAAGCGAGATTTGTTGCCAAGGGGTATGCGCAACGACATGGAGAGGTATTTGCTCCAGTTGCCCGTTTAGAAACAATCAGATTTATTATTTCTTTTGCGGCACAAAGAAACTGGAAAATTTTTCAATTGGACATGAAGTCGGCGTTTCTTAACGGTTTCCTTGAGGAAGATGTCTTTGTGGAGCAACCAAAAGATTATGTGGTGAACAGACAAGAATAAAAGGTTTTGATGTTGAAGAGGGCTTTGTACGGACTCAAGCAAGTATCTCAAGCTTGGTATAGTCAGATTGATGCCTACTTTCGGGAGAAAGGTTTTGCGAGATGTCCTCATGAGTATGCACTTTATGTAAAGACGGATAAAAATGGCGATTGTTTGTTCGTATGCCTCTAGTGGACGATCATACTTTTACAGGAAATAATCCGAGTCTCTTTTAATATTTCAAGAATAATATGGCTTGAGAATTCGAGATGACAGATATTGACGTAATATCATTTTACCTTGGATTAGAAGTGCGTCAATCGGATAATGGAATTTTTGTTTGTCAACAAGCATATGTGAAGGAGGTTCTTGACAAATTCGATATGTCGAATAGTAAACCAGTGTCTACCCCAATGGAGGTCAGGACTAAATTGTCCAAAATTGATGAGGGAGAAAAGGTGGATCCGACATTGTTCAAAAGTCTCGTGGGATGTCTAAGGTATTTGTCATGTACTCGGCTCGATATTCTTAGTGTGGGGATTGTTAGTCGATTCATGGAGGTGTCTATAACGAAACACATGAAAGTGGCGAAAAGGATTTTAGGGTATTTGAAAGGTACCATCGATTTTGGACTGTTTTATTCGTCGTCCAAGGAATTTCAACTTGTTGGATATTGCGATAGTGACTTTTTCGGAGACAAAGATGATCGGAAAAGTACAACTGGATTTGTGTTTTTTATGGGCTCTAACGCAATTTCGTGGAGTTCGAAGAAACAGGCGATTGTTACGCTATCTTCCTGTGAGGCTGAATATGTCGCGATTACGGCATGCGCTTGTCACGCAATCTGGTTAAGAAGAATGTTAAAGGAGATAGGTTTGACAGAGCATGAAGCAACCACGATATTTGTGACAACAAATATGTTCAAGAATTGGCGAGGAATCCTGTTTTTCATTATCGAAGTACACACATCGATATACGCTATCACTTCATTCAAGAGAGTATTATGAAAAAGGAGATCAAGCTTGAATATGTAAAATTTGCTGATCAAGTTGCAGATATTTTTACGAAGCCTCTTGGAGTTGACGTTTTCACCAAGACGAGGAGCCTACTTAGAATCGTGAAGAAAATCAATTTTAAGGGGAAGTGTTGAAAATAAAATTAATTTAGGATAATTTATGTTGGGGTTTTTTAATATTGAATTTAATATGTTTTTAATGGGTAGATTTAAGTGGGTGTTACTGTGATGTTTGATAACGGTAGATATGTTAATTTAGGAAGATGAGTAGTATGGTGATTTGACCTTTAAATTTCTTTGTAACGTTGGTTTGATTAGCAGCCTGAGTGCATTGAGTCTTCCCTCAAAAGTATCAGATTATTTTCCCAAATGGCGATTTTTCCGGCAGACTACGGCGAGTGTCCGCCGGCGTTTCAAACAATTTTAATCTTGACATCACATGCAGGTAAGATCCGATGCACAAACAGCAATCGCAGCTGTCAATCCTTCAGTAAAGCCGCGGCCAGATGAATGCAAGAAACCTTTGAGAGTAGTCTCCCCCAACACAAGCGATTGACCACAGTGAGAGACTACAGTGGAGATGAAAAAATTGACCATTTAAAATGGCAACGAATAGCATGAGCTCAAACCAGCAAGATCCCTCCCTCCTCCATGTGACGGAGAATACGATTCAGGAAGCCAAGTTGTGACTTCTTAGCCTCTCTGCAATTGCGCCTGACCAACTAGAGAGATGGTCAAATTAACATTGAGTGGAATCTCTGAAGTAGATGCTGCTTGATCTTCTTCTTGTTGTATTCATCGTGCTTATTTATTACATTAAAAGGAAACTTGAAAGTAATATGAAGGTAATCTTGGCTTTAGCGACACAGCCCCTGGTATTACTTTCCTGCCAATGAAAGTCAATTGTCTTTTTATTTTATGGGTAAACTTCAATGCAATTAAAATACTAAACAAAGATAAAAGGTTGGGGTATAATAAGTATACTTTTAAACGACAATTTCTGAGCATGTCATTAATAAAAATGTATGAATTCATTCGTTGACCTTAAGAAATATAATAGAAATGCCACCACCCCACCCCGACTTTGTAAAACCTTTTGAATTATATTCCACCACTAAATGACAATTTGTAAGTAGTTGTCGAATGCACGTAAGTTGCTTGCTTTACTATCCTCGAAGACATCTTCAAACATCGTTACACCAATTGCTCCCTCCACATGTTCGGACGTCATCGGATGGGCTCCTATTTTTGTATTTTCGATATAAACTACAAAAAAGAGAAAATAACCGTGGCTACAATCCCTCACCACATTCACTTGCTACAAATTCCTTCTCTTGGACTTGTTGTACGCCAACACCTGACACAAATAGCAAACAACCAAGATAACCAAGTATCGAAGGTGGTAGGTCCCTTTAAGTATCGAAGGTGGTAGGTCCCTTTAAGTCATAATTTAAATAAGCTAATTTTGTTTGTGAAACTTAGAACAAAAAACAAGGTAAGAACCCAAAAGTCTAAGAGGAAAGCGATGTGAACTTGTAGTAGTTAATGACTTCCCGGTTCACATGAACAAGACTTTTTTAATTATTTTTTCAACGGAAAAACTCAATAAATGAAGATGGAATCGTCCAACTCTTTCTTTATGAGATTAACAAAAATAAACAAAGGCTGGTTGGGTTAATATCACAATCATCCTCCACCTAATTTTTCATTCTTAAAAATCGGAAGCAACCACAACACGACCAGTTCTACATCCGATTTCGAATTATTTTTATTAGCCAAATGAATGCAAGGCTCCATGACCCTTAGCCTCTGTATGAAGAAGATATCCGGCCACATCGTCGTATTTTTGGTGTGCTCTGTTTCATGCGTGAATCCTTACTCTGGGCTGGTAGTCATCTAATCCACCCCCTCTCCATTGTCTTTGCCATTCCTATCAGCTAAAGTCCACTAAGAGGCGGTGAATTAATCTTTTCGCTCAAAGGAATTTTCGGGACAACATCACAACGGAAGACTTAACTTCTGTGGTTTATAGAAGGTTAAAGACAAATCGAATCATAATGTTTTATAGTGGTTCTTCTTCACCAATGTCGCTCATGGAGTGTTCCTAAGTCTTGCCTTCATTGCCCATACTCTCGAGCGTGTAATGAACCTCTGTCACTAGAAGAAGTCGACGTCCTTGTCAACACCTTATCGACGTATGTCTGTACCTCGCACTCGAATTTTCACATGTAATTTTTCTTCTGTTTGTATGGATTAATTAAATATATTCTATGGTATATTAAGGGAATCAAAATTATTTAAAATTATTTGATTGACGATTTACTTCCATGGGAGTGGATAAATTTCCTCCAAGGAAACAAATCAGTTTGTATATCAAATATTTTCTTGCATCCAGATTCATGATGAATCATGGCAAAGCTGATGATCATGTCTTGTATGAGGTTGATTCCTTGAAGAAAAATAACAGAAATGCCACCACCCTGACTCTCTGGCGAATGTAGCACTCTTTACTAAACCACAATTTCTTTGTGGTTGGGCGGGATCATCTCCCATTTTCTTTCTCATTTTCTTCAAGTATCGTCCAGTCCGAGTCTTTCTTTTACTAATTTGTTTAAAAAACGTTTTTTACTTAATAATATTATTATAATAATTGAAGTTCACACCACACCGAAGAAAAAGAGAAATGATTAAGGAAATGTGTTCTTATCCCCATTATTCTTTTCCTTCGTCGTCTTCGCCATCCCCCTCTGAGGCCATGGATTTTGCCTCCATAGCCGCGGCCATGCAGAACCAATGGAACCAGTTGAGTATCCGGGGTTTCATGATCGTTAGCCTCTGTGTGCAGGCACTTCTCGCCATCGTTGCCCCTCATAGGCAGCGGACGTCCAACCGCTACGTCATATTCACGGTTTGGTCTGCTTACATTCTATCTGATTGGACTGCAACGTTTGCATTCGGGCTGATCTCGAATGCCGGATGCCGGAACTTGGAGAACATTGAAGCACAGGTCCCTCCCGATGTCCTGGCGTTCTGGGCAGCTTTCCTTCTGGTCCACCTGGGGGGTCCCGACAACATAACTGCCTTCTCCATGGAGGATAATGCCCTGTGGATGCGCCACCTCGTTGGCCTCGTCGCCCAAATTTTTGTGTTTATGTACATCTTTGCGAAGACCCTACCAAACAACAGGTTCTTGGTTCCCACGATCCTGGTATTCGTGACTGGTGTGATTAACTATGGGGAGAGGAGTCGGGCTCTGTATCTCGCAAGCTTGGAGAACCTGAAGAAGACCATTAAGAAAGATACAGGAGAGGAACAAAGTGATGGCGTCCACATCTACCACACCATACTAAAGGGTCTCGTTGTGGATATCGTGCCGGATCATCAGGAATGTTACAAAAGCTTGGCAGGCATCATTAATTTGTCTCATCCAAGGGCATTATCTTGTATCTCTGCGGAACTAAATCTCCTGTACGAACTTCTCTACACGAAAATAAAGGCGTCAAATTCCAAGTGGGGAAAGATTATCCGAGCCATCGCCTCATACAGCACATTGGTGGCATTCATTTGGTTCTGCATTGGACATAAGCACCAGTTTCACAGAGG
Source organism: Melastoma candidum (assembly GCA_023653495.1). NCBI lineage: Eukaryota > Viridiplantae > Streptophyta > Magnoliopsida > Myrtales > Melastomataceae > Melastoma > Melastoma candidum. Next base: position 14,585,172 of record CM042890.1, on the reverse strand, counting down.
GGATCTCGTAATCACATATGCTTTATTTGCAGGAGTTTTTATTCTTCATGTAGCCAACGCAATGACGTTGATCACATCTTCTTTTGTCAAAGAAAACAGTTTAAAGGATCTCCCATTGTTGGTCTTGGAGCAGGGGATTTTTCCACCTTTGTTGACAATGGGATTATTTTTTATTACTATCTTAACTCGAGATGACCCAATCTGTTATCGCATAGTTTTTGGAAGGGAATGGTCGAATAAAATGGCATATTTCAATATCTTGCCCCATTGCTTCAAACAGAGCACCCTAAAGAAAGTTCGGAAGAAAGGTAAAAAGTACATTCACTTTGTCTTCCACTACTCTCGGTGCTCAAATTCCTTGTGTTCTGGTTTACCGATCAATGCTTCTACAATGATAGCAGGTTTTATATGGAACAAGCTAGCCGGAGTGAGACACGTGTCCTGGGAACACATTGATATCTTGTTGTGGAAATATGTATTCCAGGACATCAAGAAAAAGGCTGAGGAGACAATGGACGCGGCAAGATTGAGAGAATTATATGAAGCGAGGGGAGATCGAGCGCTGAGACTAATCGGTTGTGACCAACTGATCCCATATATTGAGGGCTTCCAGTTCGAGCATACGCTTTTGATCTGGCATATTGCTACCGAAATCTGCTTCAACTTGAGCGCAGGGGAAGATTACGTCTACAATGAAGACATGGAGAAGAAGATGGTATTGAGTAAGAAATTGTCAAATTACATGATGTACCTTCTGGTCAGGCGACCAAAGTTGATGTCCGCAGTGGCCGGAATCAGCCATATTAGGTACAAAGACACCAGTGCGGAGGTGAAGCTGCTTGCGAGGAAGAAGTTGGAGGTTCCTACAATGCAGGGGTTCTGCGAGTTGATTCTTCGGGAACGTGCCAACATCATTGAACCCGAAATCAAATTGAACAATCACCCATTCTCAGTATTGAAGGAGTCATGTGAGTTGGTTAAGCTACTAAGTGGACGCAATAATATGTGGGAGGTCCTTTATATGGTGTGGGTGGAGCTGTTATCGTACGCAGCCGGTCATTGCAGAGCAGACTCCCATGCCCGAGTGCTGAGTGAAGGCAGCGAATTCCTCACTGTTATATGGGCTTTCATGTCTCTCTATGGCATCGGCAACCACTTCCCCATAATTTCCCCTAGTCCAGGTTTACCTGATGGAAACACCTTATGTTCAAACCCACCAGCTGGAGCCGATGCTCCAGATGCCGATCAAGCGGCTCCACACGCATTAAGGATGCAGCGACGGGAGGAGGATGCCGAGCAAGTCGCCGCGGTCGACGATAACAAAATCGCAGAAGATCCAAATGCCGGTCAAGCGGCTGTAGGTGCGTTGAGGGTGCTGCAACTGGTCGAGGACGCCGATCAAGTCGCTGCAGTTGGCCATGACCACATAGTGGAAGCTGCTGCGGTAAATCCAAATTATAACTCGGTCAGCGACCGCGTGTTTGTTGAAAGTGTTTAATACATAATGTGTGTCTTAAGGAATTACAGTAAACATATCCCCAGCAGACTGTTTACTATTTGTTACTCGGACACTCCCATCAAATAAATTTATATCTCAATGGGAATCCACTGCATGATTAAGCAGTGGTTTGATTAGTAACCAAATATAACATTCCACAACTCCACTGACGGATCGTTGTAACGAAACAAGGAGGTTTGTACAAATATAAGGTTAGTATTAAAAAAAATTATTTGTTAAACCGGTCCTTAATTTTATAAAAAAATGTATATTTTGGAAAACTGTCCATTGAATGATTATATATTTTTTTAAGTGAGGAAAGGGAGGGTATGTTTTAAAAATTCCTCCTCCAAAGTAATTTATTTTAACATGAAGGGGCATATTTCTACAAAGGGGAAAAATGACGAGTTTTCAAAGGCCGCCTTCTTCGTAAAATTAAAATTAAAAGCTGAGGACTATATTTTTGAGATTTTGAAAACCGAAGTCGTAACTGACTAATTTTTTAAGGACTAACTTTACATCCATAAAAAACTCATGTAACAAGATTACATGGTCGGTGTATGAACCTTTCTACACGAAAATAAGAGGGCAGCAAATGCGAAGATCAATTTATTAATTTGTTAATTCGAAGTCTTTCTTTATTAATTTGTTTGAGATTATATCAACACAAACAAACAAATAAAGTTGGGTGAGCAATCCTTTTTTGACTAGTTATCCTTCTTAAAACACGTTTCTTTTTTACTTATAATAATAATAATAATGATGATGATGATATAATTGAAGTTCACACCACCACCGAAGAAAACATGAAATGATTAAGGAGGTTGGTATGAACGTGTACTTTCACTACATACGTTATCTTCTTTTTTTATGTTGATGCCAGACATTTCAGGCCTTTGACACGTGCCGACATGATAGTTAACATTCAAAGAATGGATGACATACTGTCGATGAAACTCGTCGCCGAAACTAACATTAACACGATCATCATCCTTTGTCTTACCTTCATGGTCCCCGCAGCTAAGCTCCAACTCCGGTGTCAAAGTTCCAATACTTTTTCGTAGTTGACGAAATGATGCGTCCAATTTCTCGGTCAAAAAGCATATACATCTGCATTCTGTCATGAGAATACCCTGGTGCGGATCAGAAACGTTAACACCGTATTCCTTGCCTGAAAATCCTGTACATATTATATTTTTAGCTGTCTTTGTCCATCTTTTCTTGACTAGATGACTTGGTACCAACACGAACCTTCTATTTTCGCAACGTGGAATAGGGGTGAACACGAAAAACTAAAGGTCTCAAAATCTAAGCACCTGCAACTGAGTTGGACATCCCCGGTGCTCATCGTCATAACACGAAAGAATATATACCCTTGTGATGTTCCCGTCGAGTAAATTTTTCATGTAAAATCTTGATTCTTTTTGTATCTCAAACTGAACCTTACGAAAGGAGGTCATGGTGTAATCGACGTGTATCCTCCTCAAGCCGGCGCAACATCGTAATTGGCCTGAAAGCTTTCTGCTATGAGTTAAAATCCTCCTGACATTCCTTGTGACAAAGATAAGCTATTGCACGCTCAAAATTGTGTACAAATCATGCAGTTTATGATTCACATTGACATATCCCTTCATATATGCATGCATTCGTTCGTAGCGTTGAGTGCTTCTAAGCATCGCCCAAAAATGTCCTTGAAGATACGTTTGCCACTACATATGTCTGCATGCAAAAATCTGTTGTAGCCATCTAATGCTTATCGATCTTGTATGTGTCATTAAAGTAGACCACTCCTCTTCAAAATCTTCACATGGTCTACTGCTGTATATGAAGGACGAGATACGGGCTCGCATTGCCTGATCCTGTGTACGACGCGCAATGCTCCGGCTGAAATGCCCAAGACATAACCTCTGTCTTGCAAATGGACAACTTCGCTTTGTCGGCGTCCGTGAAAACGCTAATCGGATGTTTCCCCACCATGACATGTGTATGAGTACGCTGGAGCCAAGTGTAGTCAGCATTGGTTTCATAAGTCATCAAGGTAGCCTCAAAGACAGTAGTTTGATGATGATGCTTCACATTCACGATGATGACCATTTGCATTCCATATTGTTCGTCTTGAGTGTAGCGTTTAGAGCTACGACATCGCCGAATGATTGGTAATTAGATATGAAGGTACTTTCGGTCCAATATATGCCACTGATTTCATTCTTTTTGCACAAATGTTTCGAAGGACATACAAGTCTCACAATTCCTCCTAGAAAGGAGGTATGCAAGGACGGAATCACAACCACCATTATCCCCAACTGACTCTTCCTTCAATTTTCGGCTATTGAGGTCCTTCATTAGGAAACCAACACGTGAATGTCCATCAAATGCATGTACAAATAGTCGCATAATATCGCACTGTCTAAATCGAACGTCAAGCATTCGGTGTACAAATGTCATATCGTGGTCGAAAATGTTGCGCCTTTCTCGCATGAAATAGGACAAACCATTACTCATCATTTCCAACTGAACAGCAACCAAAGTCCATTGTCCATTAGCATTGACTCCAGCTTTGAAGAAACAACGGCAACCATCCTTGACAGACGCTTTAACCCGACTATTGGCCATCAACACAAAGGAGTCGGAACATTCCCCTTCCCTTGAGCAAATCCACTTTCTTATTATGCATTCACCATTTCAAAGTTTTTAACGATCTCTTTTCCTAACTGAAAAGCCATGAACCGTCGCATACATTTTAATGAACTTTTCAGCTTCTTCAGCAGTACCAAATGACATATTCAACAATTGATCTTCATTCATATCCGTGAGTATATAGAAGAAGTCATTCATATCCTGCTCACCTACAATCACATATATCAAATGAAGAGGTTAACAATAGCTTCTGATTTTCTAGGCAAAATTCGATGTCCAAAACACGTCATGGGGGACAATTTTGGGTGCAAAAGAGGCTTCCCGTTTTGCTTCCACTCAAGATTCGGTGAACAATCATTTTTTTAGTGGTTCTTTGCCGGAATTACCTGGGAATGGTAACCTGCTGGAGATGGTCCTGAGCCTCACGAACATTTCAGGGGCATTGCCAGAGTTGATTGCAAAATTACAAGGTCTGCAAAGCATCAGCTTGGCTAACTGTAGCTTCACGGGATTGATTCCGTCCTCAGTGAAAAATCTCTCATAGTTGACTTTTTTGACTTCTCGTCGAACTATCATGAAATGGTTCTATCTGCTTGGTCCGCTTCTAATTATCAGGTTGCTTACATAAATGGCTCTATCTCATAACAACCTGACCGGAGACATCCATTCTATAAGCTGGGGTGACCTTAGAATGTTGGCGAACCTCGACCTGGGACACAACTCATTAAAGGGTTCAATACCTTACTCCCTGTTGGCGAGCCAAAAATGGTGCACAAGAAGGGTATACAACTTGCTTAGGAACCTCTCAGAAATGGTTCTATCTCATAACAATCAAACCTCGAAAGGGGTCGGTTGTGTGCCAAGCTGGTGCAAAGGAGGCTGATGTTCACGGAATCTTGGGTGGAAGCAAAACAGGAAGTAAAGAAATGGATAAAGGGAGGAAAACGATTGTTCATCGAAACTTGGAAGGAAAAAAAACAGAAAGCCAATAAATGGATAAAGCGAAGAAGCATATGTTCACCGAATCTTGGGTGATCCATGTTGAAGACACTTTCCATTTCTTCAAGTGACGGAGAAGGAAGTTGGGATTCCACCTGCAAAGTCGGTTGAAGACGGTTTGTGGCTTAGTAAGCTGGGATTCCACTAGCAACCTAAGAGGATAAAGCAGGGATTCCACCTACAAAGTTGGTTGAAGATGGTTTGTGGGTTAGTAAGCGGAGATTCCACCTGCAATCGAAGAGGAGGAATCTGGGATTCCACCTACAAAGTCACCACTCACCCAATTAAACGTTTACTATTGGGATTTAAGTCGGTAAAAGTTACAAAACTAACGTACTACTTTTCAAATAATTTTACTAATTTGAACAGTGTTTTACTAAATATCATGAAAAATTAGTAAATTATTACAAATTTTTTTCATATATTACAAATAAAATTTAGAACTTTTTACTAAAAATGAACAATAAATTATTTGTAAAAAGTTCTAACCAAAAAGTAGTAAATTGGGCTAAGAAAAACAAAACTTTTGCTAACAAAAATAGTAATCGTCTACTAAACTGGAACTGTAAATTTTCGTAAAAGTTACTAAAAATATGATGATTTCTCTGATATTTTTAGTAAATCGTTACTAAAACTAATGTGGAAATTATTTGAAAAAACTGGGTAGAATTACTAAATAAGAATTAGTAAAATTTACTAAATATGAACCGTAAAAAAATAGTAAAGTTTACAAAATGTTTTACTAATTATGACGTCTTTTTACTAAAAAAAATGTTTTTTTAGTAAATTTTACTAAAAACAGAGTGAATTTATTAAAATAGGTAACGGTTACGTGTACGTATCATGACTTTGTAAACCTTTTTGAATTATCTTCCACAACTAAATGACAATTTGTAAGTAGTTAGCGAACGTAGCTTGCTTTATTATCCTCGATATATTCAAACATCAGTACACCAACCTTCACTTTCTAAAGAATGAATATAAATTGCCCGCCAGACATTGAAAAACTTTTGAGTTATCTTCCACCAAATGACACCGGGTAATTGTAGCATTCTTTTACTAAACGACAATATCTTTTAATACTTCTAATTCATTTTCTTCTCCTTTTCCATTTCTACCATGAATCAATGGAAAAGAACTAATTGCTCTCGAAGTATCGTATTGAGGTATTAATATGTCTTGTTGGTCACAGTTTACTTGATATATCATTTGTGGTAAATTTATTAGCTAGATATAGTTCTTGATTGACAAGGAGACATTGTAATTTTATTAAACATATTTTTTTGGATATCTTCGTGGAATAATAGACACAAGATTACGATACCCTTTTACCCCTAAAGAGAAATTGATTGAATATGCATATTACGGATATTTATTGGACCCTCATAATAGTTAACCTCAATGAGGTTATATATTCACATGTGACAGTGCTACTATATCTTGAAGATTACTGAAGCAAACTATTAGTGTCGCATTTACTAATCATTATATGATTATAGCAAATTCACGAAGTAAGTGGAGAATGTGTATGGTAAAAACATGTAATATATCACATTCGAGGGTTATGCGGCGCATCCGTAAATAAGAATACCCTAACAATATTATACCCTAACAATCGGTTGAGGACGCATATCAAGTTGCCGCAGTTGGCGATGATCACATCGCGGAAGCTGCTGCGGTGTATCCAAATGCCGATCAAGCGTCTGAGCTTTTCTTTTTGTGGAACAAACAGGACCGACTGCGATTCTCAAGCCCTTCCTCCAGTTTCTGCTTAGTATAATCCCCCCAAAGAACAGAGAGTTCGAAAGCAAATTAATCTTCCTTCAGTTTCTCCTTAGCAACGACGATGACGATGGTGGTGGTGATCGTCGCTGCGGGTAACTCAGTAACACACCCCAAATAGTGTATTGGGTGCTTTTAACCTTTAAAAAGAAGTTTCCTGCTTTCAACACCCTTGAGGACAATGGCGTTTTCATGGGATGGGAGTGGTATTGATGCATGGCAAAAGGTGGCAGAAACCAGTTCAAAGGAATAGAGGGATTGATGATGAAGTTGACAGAAGTGAATCCATCAAGTTAGAAATGGGATTTGAGGAGCAAGGTGCATATGGGCTTGGGTTGATCGAGAAAGGAGAGGCCGGGCGACAAGAAGTTGGGCTGGACAAAGGGGACGAAGCTGCTCAGGAGATTTTCAGGCTTACGCCTCGATTACAAAAAAGAAAACAAACGAAAACAGAGGTGAGAGGTGTGTGGTTGGAGTTGCCCGTCCAATGCGGCCGGTCGTCGACTCCCACTCGCAACTCTCGAGCGAAGGCAGCGACTTCATCACCCTCGCATGAACGTCGATGGCTCGCTGTGGCATGGGGCATCAACTAGAGAGATGGTCACATTAACTGGGTGTCGAATCTTGAAGTAGATGCTGCCTTGATCTTCTTTTTCTTTTGTATACATCAAAGTAATATTAAGATTTTCTTGGCTTCAGCAACACTGCACGTGCCCCTTGTATCACTTTCCTGCCACTTAAAGTCAATTGTGTTTTATTTTATGCGTAACCGCAATGCAATTAAATAGATACTTAAAAAAATGAATAAATAAACATTAATGATTTGGTGCAAGTTGATGACACGATGCACCAAACGGTCCAAAATTGTTTTTTATTATTTGTTTTATTTAATAAAAGAGAAATGATTTAGGGAGGGATGTTCAGTATGAACCAACTTTTCTTGCTGCTAATATGTTGTATTATCTCCAATTTTTGGTCAATACTTTTAATCCATCTTCTTCTTCTTCCTCCTTCTTCTACCTCTTTGGCCTCTTGCCCTCTAAGGCCATGGATTATACCTCCATCGTCGCAGCCTTGCAGAACCATCGGAGCTTTTGGAATATCCGAGGTTGCATGATCCTTAGCCTCTGTTTGCAGCTCATCCTCACTCTTGTTGCCCCTTTCAGGCAGAAGACCTCCAACCGCATCGTCATATTCCTCGTCTGGTCTTCCTACCTACTAGCGGACACGGCCGCGTTGTTCGTATTCGGGCTGATCTCGAGCTCCGGTTGCCGGAACTCGGGTAACAACGACTCGCTAGCCCCCCCGGACGTCTTGGCCTTATGGGCGGCTTTTCTTCTGGTCCACCTGGGGGGTCCCGACAGCATCACCGCTTTCTCTTTGGAGGATAATGCCCTGTGGCTCCGTCACCTCATTGGGCTCCTTACCAAGGTTTCAGCGTTCCTGTACATCTTCATGAAGACGGTCCAAGGCAACAGGCTGCTGGCCCCCACGGTACTGATATTCGCGGCTGGTGTGGTCAACTATGGGGAGAGGACCCGGGCGCTGTATGTCACGAGCTTGGACAACCTGAAGACAAATTCTCTAGACAAAGTTACTGTCCCGGATTATTTGGAAGATGAAAAAATCTTCCACCAGATAGCTGTCGGCCTTGTCGCCGATGTCAAGCCGGATCTTCTTGAATACAACAAGTGCCGAGGTTTTATCTTGGAATATTCTTCGGACAGAATAAGTTCCATGATCAATAGTTTGCTTAATATGCTGTATGAACTCTTCTACACGAAGCTGAAGGGGGCGACTTCCATATTGGGAATTTTGGCCCGTGGCATAAGCTATTACAGCATGCAGGTGGCTTTCATTTTGTTCTGCCTTGTCGATAAGCACGGGTTCCGTGGAGTCGATATCGCAATCACATACGCACTATTTGTGGGAGTTTTAATTCTCCAGGTAGCTAATGTAATTATGTTAGCTGAAAGTGATTTCATGGATTACTCTTCAAAGGAAATGCTTCTGTTGGCCTTGGAAGGAGGGTTTCTTCCCCTTCTCGTGGTATGGGCACTTACTGGTGTTCAATCACTCCTCCCGGAGGAATCGGCTATCTTTCGCCTCCTCGAGAGGACGTGGTCTGAGAAAATGGGGTCTTTGAATCTGTTGTCCCAATGCTTCAATCAGTGCCCGCCAAAAGGAGGCCAGAAGCCAGGTATGACCAAGATTTATCTTCGACTAATTGGGGCTCGAATTCCTCATATTCTGGTTTACATATCAATGCTTGTATGTTGAACAGGTTTTATGTGGAACAAACTGGTCGGAGAAATACACACCCCCAGGGAACGCTTTGATCTTACTCTGTGGTACTCTGTATGCGATGACATTAAGGTAAAAGCTGCAGGTCCCTTTGTTGAGGCAAGGATGAGAGATTTATATGAAGCAAGGGGGGATCGGGCACTTGAAGAAAGCAACTGTCGTGAATTGATGAATTACATCAAGGGCTTTGAGTACGAGGATACCCTTTTAATCTGGCACATTGCTACCGAGATCTGCATCAACATGGAGGGACATGTTGATGATGGCAATTTGAAGAAGAGATATAGTAAGAAATTGTCGGAATACATGATGTATCTTCAGGTCAGGCAACCAAAGTTGATGTCCGTGTTCGCTAGCAGCAGCCAGGTTAGGTACAAAGATACCTGCGATGAGGTAAAGAAGATAAGGACGGAATATGAGGCCCAGAACATCATCGATTCTCAAGCAAACTGCAAACATTCGTAAAACCACCAAAGATGCGAACAATAACACCCTCTCAGTGTTGAAGGATTCCTGCAGGTTGGCTCAGAAAATGAGTATGAAAAGCAATAGGTGGGAGGTCATTTACAATGTGTGGGTGGAGCTGTTGTCATATGCGGCCGGTCATTGCAGAGTCAACTCCCACGCCCGACTGCTGAATGAAGGAGGCGAGTTCATCACTTTGGTATGGATATTGATGGCTCTTTGTGGCATCAGTGACCATTTCCCCATTGAAGGGAGCTGCGTGGAGGAGGACGACGAAGAAATCGGACACGATCAGTTCCCTGATGAAAGGAGCTGCGAGGAGGAGGACGAAGCCTTTGGACGCAAACAATTCCTCAGTTGATAGGAGCTCCAAGGAGAGCGACGTCAAGAAAAAGAGAATCACTCAACTGATATTACAGAAGGAACAACTCCACAGTTTACAGCTGTATCTGCATGAAATCCTTCTAATCTGCACTTTTCTTCTTCTGCTTGTGGCATTTGATTTTCTTTATGTGTTCAAACCAAAACAACTTGATGATATCGAATGGACAAGTAGACTCCTAGATTAATCTCCCAGGACGTGGATGTCTCTTTTGAGTTCGAGCGGAACCCATAATCTACAAGAAACTCGAAGCATCTCCTGATCACATTACCGTCTTGGGTGATTATGTTGGGGACTGACCCCCAGGTTCTTGCTTAGTGAAGTCTTGACTCCTCGTGAATACGACGAAGCTTTTGGTGATGGGAACTACAAGCAAAATGAGTTTCTGCGGAATCCTTCGGCTGTACAATTGATTCTCCATTAGTCATTGTGTGACAACACTCATTAAGGTGAGGCGAAGTGGGTATGCTCTTCTTGACTCCATTATAAAGTTTCCCCTTGATTCCGCCATCATTTTATTCTGGTTGGAATAGGGAGAGGATGAAGGTGGAGAGGGCGAGGAGCAGGAGAGTAATGTTGGCAACTGTGATGGCCCTTTTTGTCCCGCCTACCATTTTCCCTCTGTGGTGTGGCAAGCAGGAGGATATTGAAGGTGGGAGACCTCGCGTGCAGGAGCTCCGCGAGACAATTCTAATGGAACTTGCTGACATCATCGAGCCTGCCGTCGAATAGAACAATCACACCCTCTTGGTGTTGAAGAATTTTTGCAGGATGGTCCGGTTACTAAAGAGAAAACACCAGTAGGTGGGAGATGTGGTTGGAGCAGTTGTCCTATGCGGACTGTCACTGCAGAGTCCACTCTCACGTGCAACTCTTGAGTGAATATGTACAAACCCATGAATCATCCGTGCACGGAATTTTAGCCACGTCTTTTTCTGTGTAACTGCAATGTAATGACATGGATGTTACAAAACCCACATCTCACGTGACTCTTTTTGGATTCTCTTCCACAAATCACAATTTCTAGGAAATCTGGTGCTTAACTTTATATCTTGTTTTCTTTCAACCTCTTTGCATTGAACAAAGTAAAGGCTGGTCCTACTCACTTGGTATAATAAACTACAATTTCTGAGCAGGCAGTCTTTTGAATTATCTTCCACGAAATGACAATTTGTAAGCAGTTGGCAAATATAAATTTCATTTTCCATTTACTACACGACAACTTCTATGTGGTTGGGATGGAGAGGGATGTTAAATATGATGTAGTTTCCCAAGATTACATCTATGGAAGTGCAGCTGAACAGAAAACCAGATCTGAGTAACATTTCAGCTACCACCACCAAACATACAACCAGTCGGGTATTCTGGATTCCGAGCATCAGCCCACCAGAGATTTGATGGATCGTAGTTTCGCTGCGGCCTCGCGGATGTCCATCTTTTCTCCCGGCAACTCACTACAACATGTGACTCCGATTTCGAACACCTTCGCCAGACATTCTAGAATCCTTCGCGGAGCGCGGGCGCTCGATCCTTCTCCAAACTCAATTAAAAACAGGTGAGGGTCTGCTATTTCGCCCAGGCTTTCCGGCAATGCGGCCTCACAATGGCTTCGGATGTTCCAAGCATCCTGGAACATGTCGTCGGTCAGCTTCTTTCCCGTAAACATCTCCAGTAGAAGAATTCCAAAACTGTAAACATCACCTTCTCTCGACACTTGGCTTCTCATTCCGTACTCTACAAATATTTCATATTAAATGACCTATACTACGAGTACAAGCTAACAATTATTGGAAACCACATTTGCATAAAAATTCACTCACCTGGAGGGCTGTAGCCGACAGTGCCTCTCACTCCCATCGAGCTTACTTGCACAACAACAGCATCAGCAGAGAGAATTCTCATGAGTCCGAAATCACCGACTTTTGCTGTCATCTCCACATCCAGGAGAACATTGCTCGGCTTCAAATCACAGTGAACCACCGGCACATCACAATCCAGGAGAACATTGCTCGGCTTCAAAGAGATACTCCACAGCACATGCAATGTCCACGGCAATACTAAGCCTGTGCCTTAAACTTAATTTCCAGCACACTCCCTCGTGTGTAACTCTAGGATACAGCCAATCTTCTAGGTTTCCATTTTCCATGTACTCATACACAACCGCCTTAAAATCATTACCTCGGAAGTCGATGGTTGAGCAGACAGTAGAAATCTTAACGAGATTTCAGTGTCTGATCTTCTTCAATACTTCACACTCTGCCACAAAACTCTTTGAAGCTGCTCGAGTTCGGAGGTCGAGAACCTTAATGGCAACAACATTATCAGAATTTCCAAGGATCCCCTTATACACGGAACCAAAACCACCGACACCGATCAAGTTATTTTGATTGAGCCCAGTGGTCGCCTTGATTGTATCCTCGTACGAAATTTGTGGAAATGGGTCTTTGGGAACCAACCCAGACTGCGACTTTACGTTTCTTCCTTTTTTGTTCATGCAACAATACGATGCAAGAAACAAAAGTAGAAAAAACAGGAGTCCGATCCCACCAAAAATCGTGATGATGATCTTCAACAATGTTCTGTTTCTTTCACGCTTTAGATTAAGGGTAGGACAGCTTGGTAAGTTCAATGCAGAAATCCCGCCACATAGTTTGTAATTTCCCAGGACCGAGATCTCTGTGGCATTTAGGAAAACTCCTTTATTTGGAACTTCTCCCTCGAAATGGTTGAAGGATAGATTGAGGTATTCAAGCTGGAAGTCTCCTAAGAATTTTGGGATCCATCCAGAGAAGTTATTCTGCGATAAGTCTAGTTGTTGAAGTCCTTTGAGAGGAGATAGAAAGGTGGAGATGTTGCCTTCAAACGGATTATTCCCAATTTACAAGGACACCAAGCTGGTGCATCCACCAAGAGTGTTCGGGACTAGGCCAGACAGTCGGTTCCCATACATGTATAATACTGCTAAGTTCTTCAGATTGCCGACTTCATTTGGTAGGGGGCCTGTTAATTTGTTCTGAGATAAATCGAGAATGTATGATAAGGAAGAAATACCTAAGACTTGCGCTGGTATAATTCCACTCAGGTTGTTTTTAGATAGATCCAAAGTGATCAAGTTTTGGCAATTTCCGAGAGTTGCGGGAATACTCCCTCTGAATCCGCTCCCCGCCAACAACAGTATCGTCAACATAGTCAAATTTCCAAGAGATGATGGGATTTCCCCGATGAATTTGTTGTATTGTGCTTCCAGGTACTTCAACTTGTGGAGGTTACCGATTTCCATTGGGAGCATACCCGTCAATGGGTTCCTGCCGATGACTAGATAGTCCAGGTTGTGAAGATTCCAGATGCTAGACGGGAGTGTCCTCGTCAGCTGATTGGACAAGAATGCCAACACCTTCAAATTGGAAGATAAGTTCCCTATAGACCGAGGCAACGTACCTCCGAAATTGTTTCTGCTGAAATCCAGAATCCGTAGCTCGGTAGAATTGAGGGACTCGAGGAATTTCAAATCTCCCGACGTGCCGTTTCCCAATTGATTACCAAAAGTACCAACCACAATCGATTCAAATTTTTGAGATCGGGCACCGAACCCGTGAAATTGTTCTGGGACAATAGTAGTTTCTGCAAGTTTGTGGCGTTTGCTATTGAAGGGGGAATAGGTCCGGTCAACTGATTATCAGCGAAATGAAACCCCTGGAGATTGGGAAGAGTGATTCCGATATCCAGTGGGAGACCTCCCTGGAATTTGTTGTACGAGAAGGCTATGACATTCAGAGAGGTTATGTTGAAAATCGAGGCAGGTACCGAACCGGAAAAGCAGTTTCCTGCAAGAGTAATCCATCGCAACCTTCGCAATTGGCCAAGAGATGCTGGGATCGGGCCACTGAAACGGTTATCGTTTCCGTCAATGACCTCCAGAAACGAGAAGTTGCTGAAAAAATCAGGGAACTTCCCTGTGAAATGGTTTTTGTGGACTTGGAAGACCCGAAGCTTTGACAGAGCCGATAATCCACGAGGTATTTCTCCAACAAGCTGGCTGTTCCCTATAAGGATAACTTGTAGGCTTATGCAGCCAGATATGTTCTCCGGGAGCTGACCCGAAAACGAGTTATTATTCATGAGCAACTCTCTCAACCGACGCAAGTTCCCAATTTCAGGAGGGATTTCGCCGGCAAAACTGTTGTTCATGATGTTGATTATCCTGAGGAAGGTGAGATTCCCAATGTAGGGTGACAAGGAGCCCCCAAGTCTGGAGCCCTGGAACACCAATTCGGTGACGCGGGGATGTCTCCTGCTGCAAGTTACGCCCGTCCAATGACAGAAGTGGGTGGTGTCATTCCAGGAGGAGAGTACCCCGTCGGGGTCGTCAGGTATGCAGGCCCTGAACTCGAGCAACGAAGCTTGGTCGGTTTCGTTGGCCTTAGCCAGTGCTGCTCTCTGGACAACAATCGGAGAAAACAGGAGGCAAGTGAATAATAATAATAATAATGACATAAAAGCAGAGCGTGAAACCATAATTAATTTTTGGCTTAATTATCAAATCTACCCTCAACTTTACCCAATTTTTCCGATCTATCCTGATGTTTAAAACTTATCTTCTTATAACCCGAACTTTTTCCTTTGTCTCAATTTTATCCCCACTCAAATTTAATCTTTTCGATTAAATTTTCCCAGACAATTAAACTGTTATCTTAAGCGGCTCTGATACCAATAAAGACACTGAATAATAAGCAAAGCAAACTAACTCAGATAAGAGTTAGATATCAGCATGCTAGATATTATTCAGTATAGCCAGGAATCGAACTTAAGAAATTGTTCCCAATTGTCTTTGTCGTCGGCGTTCAATCAACCTCAAATACTCGTTTGAGTACTTTGAACTTGTCGCAAATCCTAAGTTGGATTTACCTTCAAGGAAGTATTCCTCGAATTCACTCTGCGCTAGAGTCAGTTCTTCTAATTTCTTAGAATAACTTTCTATCTGCTTTGATATTTGTGATATCTGTGCCGATAGATTCTCAAGTCGATCTACTATGGTATTGAGAAGACCAGTAGTAGAATCCTTGCCTACCCCGTGATCTAAATGCAGAAGATCTGGGTTAGGACAACCAGTCATAAGAATGACTCGTGCACTTGCACCACCTTAATCGAATTGCTCAGAGGGTTCACCAAGCTTCCGCACCAAGAGAACTCAGGAAGTAAAACTTCAAGAGTCTTCTTCTCAAAGAGAAGGCGTTGGAGAGGCTCTTCTGTGCTATCTCAATGCCCATACCATGAGGGACTTATATAGGCACTCCTCATCCAAGGTTTCAGCCTGATGGCTTAGCCTTACAAGGTTTAGTCATAATGACTTATCCTTCAAGGTGTCGATCCGCAGATCTAACCTTTAGTTAGATTTAACCTGTTTTGATTAATTCTAACTTTCTTGGTTTCTTAAGGTATTTTTCGAAGAACAATCAGAGAAAACTTCAACTCAGATTTGAGATCGATGTTTTCATTTTGGATTTTCTTCTGGAGGACAATCAAAGAATTCTTACTCAAGGTTTTGAGAGAGAAAATTCTCTATTCAGATTGCCTCCCCAAATGAGGTAGAGGGCTTGTGAATATATACACAAAGGAGCTGGTGCCTATGCACTGTTTGCCAGCTCAAAAGTAAAAGGAATCTAAACTATTACAAAAGTTAGTGGGGTCCTAATGACCGACAAAAATGTCCTAGTCTAACTTTATGCAATTGTCTTCTCCCGTCCGCATTGGTGCGCTGTCCTGGGAGATTCCTTCATTGTTGTTACTGTTGGCGCTTGCAGGATTGCCAACTTTTTCTTTTTCTGAGAGTCCCAGCGGGTCTTGAACCGCCCCAAGAATTTGTTGCGAGATTTGTAGGGCTCTCTCATCATTTTCAATTTGCTGATTTAAGGTCTTGTCTATGAAATCAGCAATCTTGCTCCAAACCTCAAAGGTGTCGGCTCGGAGGTGTAACTCAGAGTTCTCTCGCCTCCAGAAACTATCCAGAAGTTCGAGCATTCTCTGCCATCCTCGGTCTCCTGCTTGTTCGTCTATGAGACTTAGATCTGACCGAAGAATCGTGACGGTTATTATGCCGTCACAGAGCACGTAGTATTCGTCCTTGCGGGCTAACACATGCTCCAGCACATCCTTAAGGAACTCAACTTTTATGGCCTTTCGGACTGTTTTGTCCTTGTAGTATTTTCGCCATAAACCTCTCTGATCGAGATCCTGTCGTTGAGGTTCCACCAGACGTCTACTCTCACAAGGGTGGATGTTCCATACTTGCAGATTTTGGAGTATTATCTTTCCATACTGCGGATGGTCTTCTTCCTCCCTTATTGTGCTAGTAATCAATGCCGTGGCGTATTTTGGTCCACAGCCTAGGCATCCGAGTACGTACCTCACTAACATAGGCAGTGTTTCCATACACTCTGGTTCAGATCTATCGATCTCTAGGATGTCTACAAACCCAGCATGTACGTAAGGTGCTGCTACTCCCACCATTTCTGAATGAATTCTCAGAGATGGCCACTTCCCCGATATCCAGTGTAGATACGGTCGAAGTACAGCGTTCTCCTCAAGCGAGGATTCACTCATGTCTACTACTACCTTTGGGACTTCATAATTTTTTACATCCCCCGGTATGATTGACATTGTGGTGGAGAATATCTGATGTCTTTCCCTTTCGACTTTAGACATCTCCTCTTCACCTGAAGCCATAATCGATAGCTTATATTCCAGGTCTTTGATATACTCAATCGTCTTCTTTGCGAAATACTCAACTTGGAGTTTATCATCATTTTTGATGCCACCCATGAGTCCTCCACAAACCACAGACGCATCCCAACTCAGGGATTCATCCTCGAATGAGTCTTGATCAAAAAACCAGGATCCTCCCAGATCCTCTTGGATTTCTCCAACATGGCCTTTGCCACCGTGACTTTTGTCACCGTGAGTATTCTCACCAGACTCTTTGACCGAGTCTTTTACAGGAACTGCTTCCTCGAGGCTCTCCTTCTCCAGAGTACCTTCCATTGAAGCGTAAGCACTTCCAAAATCGAAGTACTGCTCACACTCCATCGCAGCCGCTTCCTCAGGTTCTACCTCTTGGACTGGCTCGCCAATTAAGGCCTTAAACTTAGCTTCCTCCTCGGCATACCGTGTTTCCATCTTCTCTTTCTGTTCCTCCTTGCTTTGTAACAAAGCCTTATAGGATTTTACAGCTTGATTAATGGAAATCTTCTGCTCTTTGGCTAAGTGGTTTCGGCAGTAATTGAACTGCTCCATGGTCAAAGGTGACCACCAAGGTTCTTCAACCTTACCGTCCTTCTTAGGACCTTCTCTTACAGAAACATCCCCTTTGGGATCAGAAGACCTAAGCCTCTTGGTTTTCCTCTTCTTCCTAGCTTTCTCCTGTGACTCAGCTCTTGCCTTGTCTTTTAGATCTGCCATTTTCTCATTTCCTCTGGAGCTTTCCTCCTTCAGATCTGCCATCTTCTCTTAAAGATCTTTCTTCATGCTTCTTTCAGAGTCGGTGTTACCCTTCTCCTCCAGATCCATCTTTCCTTTCTGGGAAACACTCGCTTTCCCCTTAGAATTGGCTTTTGCCTTTTCTTTGGGTTCAGCCTTCCCTTTCTAGGAAACAACCTTCGCTTTTTCTTCAGATCTAGCCTCAGCCTTTCTGGGATTAGCCATCTCCTTCTGGATATCTGGTTTCGCCTCACTCTTGGAGTCAGCTTTTGCTTTCTCCTTAAGTTCAGCCTTCCCCTTCTGGGAATCCGCAGTTTTCAGCTTTTTGGGACATTCGTATGAACGATGTCCTAGTTGCTTACACTGCCAGCAGAGAACTGCTACCTTCGTTCCTGAAACGGAACCAGCATCACTATGCTCACTATCTCTCATGTTAGGACATACCTTTTTGGAGTGTCCTTCTTTCTTGCATCCCCAGCATATCTTTCTCTTTGCAGCAGGATCCATCTGCAGAGTTTTTAGAAAGAGAGGTGTTTGCAAGTTCTCTAGAGAGAGAGTCAGCTATTATGTTGTGGTCGGACTGAATGTATTCGACCTCGTATTTATAATAGCTAAACCATTCTTGCAACCTTAAGAGTCTAGTTTGTCTAGCTTCCTTAAGGTTCAGACTCATAAACCTCTTAACATAGGTCGAGTCAGAGCGCACTAAAAATTCTTTTGGTGCCAAAAAGATGTAAAAAGCCTTTATTCCGTATTTTAAGGCTAATACTTCTTTTTCATGTGTCGGGTATCTTAGTTCATACCCCTTGAAGCTTCCCGACCAGTATTTGCACACCGGTTCTGGTTTTCGTCCTTTAATTTTGAGGACTGCTCCCCAAAATTCTTCAAAAGCATCAACTTCTAAGACTAACTCATCTTTGTCAGATGGTAAAGCTAATTGTGGCAAATTTTTCACCTTAGCTTTTATCCTTCTAATAGATCGAGTGTCTTCATCTTCCCATATCCAAGGATTAGTAGAAGAAGTCTTCTTCGAAATCCTACTTAGGTCTCGGGAAAGATCTTTCACAAACTTTCTTGCATAGTTAGCACATCCACAAAATCTTTGGACTTGCTTTCTATCCTCAAGTCTGTCAGGGAAGTTAACTATTTTTTCAGCAATGTGACTTTGCAGTTTAATTTTTCCCTGCTCAATCTCCATGCCTAAGAAGTTAACTGATTCCTTAAACCATTCTATCTTCCTTTCAGATAGAATCATACCTTCATGTCGGAAGACATCAGTCACCTTATCTAGGTGCCTCATGTGATCGTCTACAGTCTGACTGTAGACTAACACATCGTCAATATAGACCGCACAAAATTTTCGGACTTGCTTAAAAGCATTATCCATCTTGCGCTGAAACACGCCTGGAGCATTTTTCAGGCCGAACGACATCACCAGCCATTCAAACATTCCTTGCGGAGTATTGAAGGCAGTTAGAGGAATCAACTCCTCCTCCATCTTGACTTGCCAGTATCCACTTTTCAAGTCAAACTTAGAGAAGAACTTTGGTTGGCTCAGACTTATCCTATCAATTAAATCTTCCGCAGTGGGAATCTTATAGCCATCGTCTTTTGTAGCTTTATTAAGCTGACGATAATCTATAACCATTCGTGCTTTACCTCGCACCTACTCGGCATGATTAATTACCATAAAGGCAGGACTAGAATGTGGACTATAACTGTCCCTAATCAAGCCTTTTCCAAGCAACTCAGGAATTTGTTTATCAAACTCCTCAACCATCTCAGCCGTATACGTAATGTTTCTGGCTCTTATGACGGTTCCGGGATCCTTCAACTCTAATTTAGCTTTTAGGCCATTTTGAGTCCACAATTTTAATGGATCTTCACTAAAATTGTCGGCAAGTTTTACTAGGAACTTATCCCATTTTGTCCCAGTTAACTTTACAGCCATACACGCTTCTTGTTTAGGAAACAAGTCGTCATATCAGTTAGAACTCCTGGTATCCATTGGAGAAAATAAGGTTTGTTCCCATGAATCGTTCTCATCCAACCGTATATCACCACGTTGAGCTCGCACTCTGAAAGCTCTTTCACATGGGATATCACCACAGTATTCTGTCCGTTTTACCGGATAAAAGCCAAATTTTAACCGCAGTCTAGGCTCTTGTAGAATACTTATCTTTACACCCCCGATGGAAACATCGTTTTCATTCTGCACAAAAGGAAGGTTTTCCTTTTGACCCTTTAAAAAGGCGTTACCAATAATGATGTCGGCCTCTAATAAAGGATGTGCAAGAATCTCTTTAATGATGAACTTTTGTCCACCAATAAAGACAGACACGTTGCTTGCCTTATGGCCATACCATCGACGTTTACCATATGGATGGGTTTCTGCAGTGGTTCCCACCACTCATCTGGCAGAGCATTGAGTCTAACACAAGTTATGCTACACCCAGTGTCTATCAAAGTATCTAGAGAATACTCATAGTATCCAGGAAATTTGAAAGTTAGAGCCACATATGTGCTCATGTCTTCCTTCCTAACACTAAACCCAATATTCTCAGGGACTTCCTGGGATGGTTCTATCATCCTCCAGATTTCGTCTATTGGTATAGACCTTTGCTCGGCTATTTGCTCAATAACCTTACAAACTTCAGGAATCTTGGATAAAGAGTATTCCATACTGGTAACTCTTAGCATCCGTATAGATTCCTCTCTCGGTTGATCTACCGGATCTTTATAGACTGGTAGTGATACCTGTCTATATCCTACGATTCTACCCGTATGTTGCGACGGGGCTCTCGAATCAACAGACCTTCGAGACATCTCTTCTATTAGTGGAGGTGCGCTTGCAACCTCTGGTCGAGAGACTATTACATCTTCTCCTACATCACTAACTCTTGAAGAGACTTCAGAGGGCGCTCTATTGAGCGACTCTCTCAGGATTGGCATCCTCACAGGCAAATGCCTGTCAGCTCTATCGCTAATCATAGGCAGTTGCCTATCAGCTCTCTCATTAACCCTTGACGGATCTCCTAACATGAGGGTAATTTCATTACCCCTTTGTCGGATATTAGCCGCACTAATGGGCCTAGAGCTACTGCCAGGTTCAGTCATAACCCAACTCCTTGGCCAGGTTAATTCCAATGGATTCACCTCACGCCTATGGAATTGTTGGTAGTTGCTATGACCTTCCTCGAACAACTCTGTAAGTCTTGAGATGTTCCTCACACCAGGACTCGTGTTATTTACCAATCGGTAAATTACCCTAGTGTGATACGCCAAATATTTGGCCTGGGGATTCATACGATCCATATTCATCGACTTTATTCTTAAGGTCAATGAAGTCCCCAAACAGCGATCGTTCAAAGCCATCATGAAATTTGGATGGACTTGGAACCATACAGGACCATGTGCAAGATTGGCCTGTACACCTGATATCAGCTGATCTCTAAACTCTCGCCAACGTTTATCGATTACTGCTGCTACCACAGGACTATCCGCTGGTAAATGAAACAGCGGGACTAATCCTATCTGGATTAACCCAATGTGTATATAATTATACACACCTCTCGTGTTACGCATGGTATCTCTTATGCGTTGTACGTTTAAGAGTGGGATATCCAAAGTCTCAAGCTCAGTGCTCGTGACTTGTGCCGTTGCCTCGGTCTGCGAGATATCTATGGTCGATCGAAACCTAAATCTCGATATTTCATAAACTTCTCTGGCATTGACATTTGGCAACCTCCATTCTAGAATTGACTGGGATGGATCTTCATACTGGTGGGTTTCCTCCAGTATCTGATTCGTGGTTTCCAAAGGAACCAACTCATCACCATCTCCTTCCCTATCTGCTCGCATCATGAACAGATGTTCGGTCCAGAGATCTGAATCATCTTCTGAGTCTGTATCATAATTAGATACCACCTCATAAATAGATTCTACTTCCGAGTCTAAGTCGAAAATGTCCTGCTCATCGATAGGTTCGTAAGCAAGAACTTGTTCCTCCTGACTCCTGTCCTCTAGGAAGACCATCCGGAGTCTTTCTCTCCTTTGGTTCTTCTTCGGACAACTGTCCGCCTTGTGGTCTTTTGAACCACAAAACCAGCAGCAATTGCAACTGCTCAAAGGTTTCCCTTTAGGACATTTAGGTTCTCTGCCATGCTTTCTTTTGAAAGCATCAATCCAATCTTTATCCTTCAGGTTATCCCTTCTCCTCACAAACCTTCTTGGTTTGTAAGCAGAACCTCCTTTTTGCTTGCGCTAGAAGTCCTTCTTGGGCCAAACTTTCCTTTTGTTGTACCCAACAAACTTCCTCTTTTGGGGAAAGCTTTTCGTTCTCAAAGTATTTCCTGAAGTACTGCGAGTATCGCATCCATACCTTCCAGGCACATACTCAATTTGAGAACAGCAGCTCTTGTTTAGGTATGGTAGCTTCTTAGCTGCCTCCTTAACTTGGAGCTCTGTACACGCTTTCCTCACCGCGTACATAACCGTGACATCTTTCGTGCATGTTATGTGTCTAACCGTGTACTTGCACGAAAGACACTTGACAAGAGCATAGTGAATACGCCTTGCTTGGGCCGACTGAGTTTTGTCAAGTGTCTTTCGTGCAAGTACACGGTTAGACACATAACATGCTGTGTTAATCGTCTCAGCCCACAGATTCTGTGGAACCTTGCTTTCACACATCATCATTCTGGCCATATCAAGAAGAGTTCGATTGATTCTCTCAGCTACTCCATTCTGTTGTGGAGTATATGGAGCAGAGAATGTGTGTTCTATGCCATTCATGTCACAGAAAGACTTGAACTCATGGTTTACAAATTCTGTACCATGGTCAGTTCTTAGCTTTTGAGAGAGGCTCCTCTCTCATTTTGCAGCTTTGTGACAAGGCTTTTGAACGCACCGAATGCATCACTCTTATGAGCCAAGAACCTTACCCAAGAATATCTTGAGTAATCGTCCACAACCACCATAGCATAGCGTCTGAGGCCCAGACTCTGTGTTCTGGTGGGACCAAACAGGTCCATGTGGAGAAGTTCAAGTGGTTTTGAGGTGGAAATATAACCTTTGCTTTTAAAAGAAGCTTTGGTTTGTTTTCCCAAAGAACAAGCTTCACAGAAGCTGTTCTCTTCAAAAGAGAGCTTCGGTAAACCTCGTACCAGCTTCTTTTTGGCAATCTTAGACAATAATTGGAAATTGATGTGTCCCAATTTCCTATGCCAAAGATTTGTTTCATCCTTGTAGGAAACAAGGCATTTCTCAGAAGACAAGAGGTTGTCTTGAGAAACAATGTAGACGTTCTTTCTTCGTTCAGCAACGAAATAGACGGATCCGTCTGTGGATCCAGAACATCCTTCTGCGTTAAAGGTTATTTGATAACCCTTATCACAAAGTTGGCTCACACTTAATAGACTATGTTTTAATCCTGCAACAAGCAGAACATCGTCTATTTGCATTGTTTGTGAACTACCGATAGTTCCAATGCCTTTGATGTAGCCTTTGTTATCATCGCCAAATGTCACAGAACCACCGTTCTATAACTTCAAACTTGAAAACTTAGAAGGATCCCCGGTCATGTGGCGTGAGCACCCACTGTCCAGGTACCACTCATCCTTCCTGGCTTTAGTTTTCAAGTGTACCTGCGATTAAGAACAAGTTAGGTTACAACAGGAACCCACCTTAAGCCGGTTCCATAGGATTGTGATATGTTCCGTGAGAGAATCGCGTTGGTTATGCTTATAGACTTCTTGATCTGACATTGTCCGATCAAATGTCCAAGCATGCCACAATAGTGACAGGATTTAACCTTTTCTGTCGGTCCGACAAGGTTTTTAATCATAGATTTGTTATGCTTCTGCTCAGAAGTATAACATTTCACAGATTCAGATTTTTGTGGCACCACAGACTTCTGTTTCTGTGCAACTTTGGGACTTATCACAGAACATGCGTTTTGTGTCACATAGCATACATCATCTGAACATTCAGATTTGTTTCTGTGACAATTGTGAGACTGACATTCAGGTAATAAACCTCTGTTAGACTCATCTAGTGGAAAAACCACTTTGTCACGAACGAGTAGCTCGTCCCATACCTCAGGAAGAGGTTCTCTGATCAGAGGAGATGCTTCTGTGCAGAAGATCTCAGCATCCTTTTTCAAGGCAATCTTTTCTCTGTGCAGAGAAGTGAGTTGTGATTGCAGAACCTTGTTCTGCTTTTTCACCGAGCGATATTTTGAGGATAGCTCTTTAACTCTCTCAAGGATTTCTGTCAGAAAACCTTTAAGATCATTAGAAGATAAATTAGACATAGATGTCGAGATTACCTCTTCATCTGAATCATATTCTGATTTGGAACGAGCCATGTAGCAAAGGTTTGCCTTCTGCTCTTCCTCAGACTCATATTCATTGTCCTCCTCATCGCTCCAAGCCAATAAGGCTCTTCTTCTGTTTCGAGAAGATTTTGACCTATCAGCCAACAGAGGACATTCATTCCTCATGTGTCCCAGTTTCTTACATCCGTAACATACTGGTCCCTTTTTGTCCTCTAAGTTAGAAGACTTGGGTTTAACACTTCGTTTGAAGCGTTTCTTGTAAAGAAGTTTGTTCAAACCCTTTACTAACAAGGAAAGCTCCTCATCAGTTTCTCCTTCTATATCATCTGATTCGTCATCAGTAGAAGCTGATGCCTTAAAGGCAATAGATTTGGTCGTATGAGGCACAGATGACCGTTTCTCTTCCTCGTAGGAGAGAAGAGAACCCATAAGCTGATCCAGCCTAAGAGTTGTTAAACCTTTGGCTTCCTCAATAGCGGTCTTTTTAGCTTCCCAATTCATGGGTAAAGACCCGAGGACCTTTCTCACCTTTTCAGCATTAGAATAATTTTTCCCAAGAAGGGCTAAGCTGTTGATGATTGTATTGAGTCTATCATACATTTCAGAGATAGACTCATCAGGCTTCATTTTGAAGGCCTCATACTGCTGGACTAGCAGATTTATTCGTGTCTCCTTGACTTGATCCGTCCCTTCATGGGTTAGAACAAGTCGATCCCAGATCTCTTTTGCTGTGGTACAGGCAGAGATCCGGTTGTACTCCATAGGAGATAAAGCACAGTGAAGAAAGTTGACAGCCATAGCATTCAGCTTGATGATTACAACTTCCTGATCATAAAGTGAAGTCGTGCTGCCATGCTCAACTTTCAGATCTTGTCCTCTGAGAAGCAGAGGACCATTTCGGATGATCCCTAAACACCTCGGTTCTCGGGATGCAATCCAGAACTCCATCCTGCTGCGTCAGCTGGAGAAGTTTTGTCCATCAAATAATGGTGGACTATTATTGTTGGAACCAACAGATTGCATATATCCCATTTGCATCCTATCGGATCTCTCAACAAGCGGTTAAGCTTTTATCGTTGAGCCTGCTCTGATACCAATTGTTGGTATAGGATTGCACTAAGAAGGGGGGGTTGAATTAGTGCCGTAAGAGTTATGACACTTTTTCGCTCACAGAAGCGTGGTTCTGTTAAGTCACAGAGGCTGGATCTGATAAACAAATTCCCAGTTCTGAGACAAGTTATCGTTTGCGTAAGACACAAAGATTTATAGTGGTTCGGCAAACAATGCCTACGTCCACTCTCTCAGCTCTCACCCAAGTAGGGCGTATTCACTATGATTGGAATGTGGGATTTTACAAATGCACACTTCTGCCAGAAATGTGACTAACAAATTGCACGTTATCACGTGTCTAACACAACCCGCACGCAACGTGTCTGACTCCGGCTCCTCACTGAGCCCAACGTGGCTAGATGGCTACCACCTGCCCAACGAGGCTTAACGACTACCTCCTGCCCAACGTGGCTTAACGGCTACCACCCGCCCAAACGTGGCTTAACGGCTACCACCTGCCAAACGTGGCTTAACGGCTACCACCTGCCCTTGCACACAACCTGTGTGACTAACAACCTGCACAAGACAAGATTAGCAACTACAGCACAAACTCTCTGCAGTTACAGAAGACGCTCTCTGTTAGTGGTGATCGGCTCGGTGAATGCACGACGGACGCTCTCAGCTTTTGCAACGGTGAAGGCACAAGGATTCTAGTAAGCTTTTGGTAGAACGGCGACTTGGAATCGTTGCTTCACACTTGCATATAAGCTTGTCCGTAGAACGAAGTTTCCCAATCAATCCCAACGGCTAGTTGATTCACTTGCCATATTCTCCTTGATTTAATCCTGTGGGAAAACTTCCAAAAGCATAAAGCATTACCCTTAGTTACGTTAGATAATAATAAAACAAAGTGATCGCTCAATAAGAGATAACGACTTCTGCTCAGAAGCTGTTTGCTGCGACAGCAGAACCAGCACTCTTTCTCATACGAATTTGGCATTGGGATTATAAGTTTCCATAATATAAAAACATTCCCTTCGTAGAATTATTCTCACCATATAGAGAGATCATAACCTGATAAGGTCATTGCCAAATTACGTAAACATAAGATCACGTTAGTTAAGGAAATAAATATTTCCAAATAACTTAAGGTCCAAAGATGAACCTAGACGTGATCCTGTGTGAGATAAATATCTCACGTGCTCGCATATAGGACAATCTCCAAGAAGGAAATCGTCACTCACAGAAGTACCATTATGTAAACCATAGCAAGTACTCCAGCAAGGAGAGTTATAGCAACTGTGACACAGATGCTCATCTCTGTAATAGAGATAGTGGATTCGATAGTAGATCTTATCCTCAAAACTCCATTTCTGATGGCTAGATCGTTTCCCCTGTTGAAGTACTCCACATAACTCTTTTATGTATTGCACGAATGACAGAGACCAGCTTCTACACTCGAAGACCTGTTCTTCTGTACACTTAAATAACACATTAGCAATACATAACCTTTGTCATCATCAAAACCAGATTATATCAACAGACTAACTTCAGAAACTATCTGGAAGGGATAATGCACTGTGAACAGTGGCTAATTCCGCAGTCTATGTGATTGAGGTTATGCACTGCGAAGGGTGACTCCGAAATCCCTTTGTTTGGGTTTTAACTCGTGACTGCTCCACGCATGCACATAGCGACCCTAGTAGGGAGATAACACAACAGTTGATTTCATTCATATTTATGTTATAAACATTTGACAAGATGTGATTCACGGGCGCGTACATCTGGGTTAGTTATTTTTTAATTGTGCACTGGTTTGTTTGGCTGCCAAAGTAGCTCATGCAAAGTGACAGATGAAGTTCTCTCATATTCCCACTCACTCTCCATGATTAAGAATGATTAAATTTGTGCATCTTTGGTGACTTGGGGGACATTCTTCATCCCAAGGTTTAGTTCTTGCACTTGGAGAAATTTTAGCGCATTTGGGTGGTTGGTTGTATGTTACATACCTTGCCTAAAGGAGAGTTTGAGACACTGCATTGATCTCCATTTGATGGTCATACATTTATCGATTATCATTGTATTTATTGCTTATTAGCTCATGGGTTATTTTGTATAAACAACCATTTATGGTATGCATAAACGGATAATAACTTAGATGTCTTGAATGACCTTGTGTATGATAATAAATATTAATTGCGCACTCACATATTGTCAAGACTTTCCTAGTTACATCATTTTATTTGCTTATGAGTTATTTAAGATTCTACAAGCGTACTGGAGTTGGGAGATTTCGCATGATAATACAAGTGACTCGCTCGTTGAGATAAGGGGAATCCACTTTGCAGCAAAATTTATTGTTGAGATCTGTTAAATCCACTTATATTATGTGTTTTGTTATTCATAATTATTTCTATTAACCGGTTACTGAATTTAAAAACAAATCATCACATTATGATGAGTTCGTTCTTATTAGTTATCTAAAAAAAATATGCAGTGACTCCCTAGCACCACGTAACTTAAATAATTTTGTTTTTCATTTATCTTGTCTTACCTTGATTGCAATAGTTTTTATTATATACTTTAATATTTTTAATATAATATAGAATAATCGAACAATAGTTCAAAAAATATTGGTGTCACCACATATTAAGTTGATTAATTTAAACAATTACTTCTATTAAGTAATCTGTCATTATCACATAATCACTTTTTCATAAGTTTTCCTAATAAAATTGATGAACAAACACCATAGTTGATATAAACAGAGCATGCAATTGGTCTGGGATACGATGGATTCATTTTAGGTATTTCATCTCAACTGCTATCTCTGAGCGGGATTCCGAGCTTCAGACCACCAGAGATTTGAGGGAACTTAGTTTCGCTGCGGCAATGCGGATGTCCATCCTTTCTCCCAGCGACTCACTACAACAGGCGAGTCCAATTTCGAACACTTTCGCTAGACATTCTCGAGACCTTCGAGGAGCACGGGCGCTTGATCCTTCCCCAAACTCATTTAAAAACAGACAAGGGTCTCCTATTTCTCGCGCTGTTTCTGGCAACGTAGCCTTGCAGTGGCTTCAGATGTTCCAAGCATCCTGGAACATGTCGTCGGTCGGCTTTCTTCCCGTAAACAACTCCAACAGAAGAATTCTAACACTGTAAACATCGCATTCCCTCAACACTTGACTTCCCATTCCATACTCTACAATATTTCATGTTAAACGGCCAGTGGATTCAATGGCAATGACCTTTCTTTTGATCGCTTGGATAGGTGCTCCGAATACAACTACCTGGATGAGCATTCTGTTTATGACTACGAAGGCAACACCTACATTCATTGGGATTTCTACGGTTACTAGGCGGCCACCCACCGGGATTTATTATGAATTTTCTGGGCATCTGGGCTTGTAGATTTGCATGGCTGGGGAATGTTACTCGGAAGCTTCTTCCTGTGGTCGATTTCCAGGGCTCCCAGAATGTTTTTTGATCACTTGGTCTGAAAAATGAAGGCGTTCTTCCCGCAGTATGTGACTGTCCTGCGGTGTTTTTGTTGAGACTTTCTTCGCCAGAGAAATTAGAGGCCGTCATCCATGGTTGTCGTACTCACGAATCCCTGGACCTACCACGACCAGTCTCTCCATCGACATGATGCATAAAACTCTTCCGTGTGTTATCTAGTTGACTGCCGGCCGCACACAGGATTAGGACTGGTCGCCATCTTTGTTCTGGTCATTATATTTTACGTAGTTCTTTTAGTCTCAGTCTGCCATGACATCCCCATCCTAAATGCTCTCTAAGCTATCCATCAAGAGACATTTAGGCTTCTGATTCTTCTCGTCCATCGACCAGCGATGTGTCGCGCTGATCAACCTGCCGGCCATCCATGCCCAAGCTCAAGCAGGTGCACGCTTTCGCTCTCCGCTGGGGGGTCTCCCTGTCCTATCAGGTCGCCAAACACCTCGTCTACGCACTCATCTTTGATCCCGAAGCCTCCCCTGGGAACGTGTCCTACGCCCGCACAGTGTTCCTGGGTATTGATGACCCGACGAATGTGTTCACCAGGAATGCCATGATCAAGGGGTAATCAGATAGCGAAACTCCGTCGTCCTCGGTCGAATTTTATTGGGAGATGGTTGGGTACGGGGTTAAGCCGGACAGGCACGCTTACCCGTTTGTTCTGAAGGCCGTGGCGAGATTGGCGGATCTGTGGGAGGGCGAGAAGTTGCGTTCCTGCATTTTGAGGATCGGGTTCGAATCGTTGGTCTTCGTCGGTAACACGTTGATTCACATGTCTGCGGCAAGGTCGAGATCGCACACAAGGTGTTCGACGGAATGCTATACAGAGACCTGGTCGCTTGGAATACGGTCATCAATGGGTTCGCATCGACTGGGATGTCTAATGAGGCTTTGACGCTGTTCAAGGAAATGAGTTCGGATGGCGTGGCACCGGATGGCTTCACTGTGGTTAGCGTGCTCACCACGTGTGCAGAATCTTCATGTTTATATGGTGAAGATAGGTTTAATCGAGAATCTTCATGCCAGCAATTCGCCGTTGGACCTGTACACAAAATCCGGTTGTGTTTGGGAAGCGAGGAAGCTGTTCAATGAGATGAGTGTGAGGAGTGTCTCGTATCTTGGACGTGCTTGATCGTGGGACTTGCGGTGAATGGGATCGGATTTGATGCGCTGGAGCTTTTCAAGGAGATGGAGAGGGAAGGTCTGGTGCCCAGCCAGATAACTTTTGTCAGGGTTCTATATGTTTGCAGCCATTGCGGGATAAGTTGATCAAGGATTCGAGTACTTCAGGAGGATACAGGAGGAGTTTGGGATTGTGCCGCTGATCGAACATCACGGTTGCATGGTTGATTTGTTAAGCCGTGCAGGGTTAGTGCAGAGGGCATACAATTACATCAAAAGCATGAAGATGCGGCTGAATGCAGTTTTCAGGCGAACGTTATTGTCGGCATGCACGACTCATGGGCATTTAACCTTGGCAGAGGTCGTGAGAGCGGAGCTCGCCGAATTGGAGCCTAACCACAGCGGGGATTATGTTCTGATCTCAAACCTTTACGCAACGGACCATCAATGGTCGAACGTCCAAAAATTTAAGCCAGAAATGTTCGGCAACAGAGTCCGTAAGTTTCCCGGCCACAGCCTCGTTGAACTAGAGAACCAGATTCATGAGTTCACGATGGGTGACAAATCTCATCCTCAGAGCGAGTCAATTTACGTGAAGCACGCCGAGATCACGAATTCCTTGAGATTACAAGGGGCGTCCCTCAGGCTGGTATTCGGGATTCGGAGCTTCAGCCCACCAGAGATTTGATGGATCGTAGTTTCCCAACGGCCTCGCGGATGTCCATCCTTTCTCCAGGCGACTCACTACAACATGCGACTCCGATTTCAAACACCTTCGTTAGACCTTCTACAATCCTTCGAGAAGCACGGGCGATCGATCCTTCTCCAAATTCATTTAGAAACAGACAAGGGTCTGCTATTTTGCCCAAGCTTTCCGGCAATGCGGTCTCGCAGTGGCTTCGGATATTCCAAGCATCCTGGAACACGTCGTCGGTCGGCTTCTTTCCCGTAAACATCTCCAGCAGAAGAATTCCAAAACTGTAAACGTCGCCTTCCCTCGACACTTGCCTTCCCATTCCGTACTCTACAACATTTCGCGTTAAATGGCATATATTACTTAGTACGAGCTAACCAATATCCAAAATCACATTTAAATTAAAATTGACCCACCTGGAGGACTGTAGCCGACCGTCCCTCTCACTCCCGTCGAGCTTACTTGCACAACAACAACACTGGCAGAGAGAATTCTCGTGAGTCCGAAATCACCGATGTGTGCTGTCATCTCCATATCAAGTAGAACATTGCTCGGTTTCAAATCACAGTGAATCACCGGCAAGTCACACTCGTGATGCATATACTCCACGACAGATTCAATGTCCACGGCAATACTCAGCCTATGCCTTAAGCTTAACTTCTGGCACACTCCCTCGGGCGTAACTTTATGATGCAACCAATCTTCAACGCTTCCATTTTCCATGTACTCATATACAATCGCCTTAAAATCATTACCTCGGAAGTCGATGGTCGAGCAGACAGTATAAATCTTGACGAGATTGCTGCTCGATTTCGGAGGTTGAGAACCTTAATGGCTACTGCATTATTAGAATTTCCGAGGATCCCCTTTTACTTTGGTGAAGCTTAATAAGATTGCTTCTGTGCAAGATCAAAGAAGGGCTTCTAACTTCTCTCATGTCTTACTCTCAATTCTAAATGCTATCTCAGTTGGATTTTAGAATTCCCTTGACTTGGACGCTCATGTACCAGTCGAAAGAGTCTTTATCTAGGTTGAAATGTAGTTTTGGCGTAAAGGCTTTGGATATAGAATCTGAATTTGTCATTTTGAAGGAACGAGTCTAAGGACCTCATCGGAAGCTGTTGTACCATAGAGGTTCCACCGTCCAAGCGAATTCTCCATATACCAGACAGCAGGCCCGTTGAGACGCGCCGTTGGGGATTGATGGCTGATCCACTAGAGCTTTGGAAATCTGTTTTGGGGGCCCTGCTTTGTCCGGGAGATAGCACCTTCGCTTTTGCGACCGTTCTTGTCAGCCCTGGTGCTTTAATTTGCTCTTTTGTTTTCTTTTTGCGCTTTGCTTTTGACGACCTTGGTCTTTGCGCTAATTTTGCTCTTGCTTTGCTTTCATGCAGGGATTTGCCCCATTTTATGTCTTTTTCTTTGTTTTGTTGGAGACGCCTTGGACTCCTTGGGAATTTATATTTTTGGAGGTTTATGAGGATTTGCCCCATTTTCTTCTCCATTGATCTTTTTGGAGCTGCTTTGGACTTCTTTAGGATTTGTACGTCGTGCAGAATTGTTGGAGGTATTCGTCCCTGGGTAGAAGTCAACTGGCAAGCACGTCTGCTGATGGTACCTCTTCACTTGAACCTTGCTGAAGTGTCGCCTCTATGATCCATTGCTTCCGGTTTCTAACTACAAGATCTCCATTAACCTCGATGTAAGGCGATCCTTAAACTCGGTGGGACTAGGGTGTGTAGAAACTTCAACTTTGGCTCGGAAGGGCTAGCAATGGTCATGTTCGTGTTTGGGATAGAGAATAAATGCTTGATCTTATCCCGGTTTGAGCATCCTTTGTCAAGGGATTCATTGTCTGCCCGGACGTTTACATGTGAACCCTCATAGTGTTTGCACTTATCACTCTGGGGTAGGTGTTTAGGAATGGGTTTGCCTTCTCTATTCTTGCTCAGAAGCATTCTTATTGTAAAAAAACTTTTAAAATTGTATGCAAATGGGCACACAAATGCTTAAAAAGTGAATAGGTTTAGGTAAGCAAACCTCTTTGGAGAAGTCGTACTAAGGTGGTGCTCGTGTACAAGCTTCATGGGGAAAGTGCTTGGACTTTCATGCCCCAGTCATGTCCTTTGAGATTAGACTTGGAACGACTTCCACCCGATCACCCACGCCGTTGCCTAGGAGTTTGTACCGTACTGTGTAGATGTTCATGTGCCTACACAGTTGACAACAGACTGAGGTGAAGTTAGCTCATGTACTTCGACTCTCGCTTGAGGAGATAATGATATAGTTGAGTATCCGCTGGGGATATGAGATGAATATGTCCATCTCGATGGTCGTTCTGGAAAAATATGCTTGTATATTCAACTCTTGTCGAGGAATGCGACATACGTAACCAACTCCAGCTTGAATGGGGGCATGACTCCAGCTGGGGAAATGGAGATACGACTCCATATGGGGACTGATGAGAAATTTTGTTAGAGAGCAGTGTATATTATACTCCCTTTTGGTATGGTCATTTTTGTGATGACAAAGGCAATTTCGAAACTTTGGTTCGAAATTTTCCACCCAACCGCCCGCGCCTTTTTTTGTAATGCAAGGATATTCATGTACCTGCACTCGCCAAAGGGCGGACAACAAGTAAGCTCACGTAACTTGTTTTTGTTAAAGTAAGAATGAAGTTTGCTCATGTAACTTCATTTGTATGAAAAGTGAAGTAGAACTTTGATACTTCCCTTTTCCATGTGTTTCGTCATTGCATCTTCGTCCGATGGAATCGAAGGATTGACGAAATGGCTACTCTGGTTTTGTATCTGTTGTATAAGGTTGCTCATGTACTTGTCAAACAGATGAAAAGGAAACAAGTGTATTTGTACGACTTGATTCTTTTTACAGTAGAAACGAAATGTGCTTTATGTAATTTCGTTTATAAGAAAGGGTAAAGAAGTGTTATGGTACTTCCCCTTTTGTGTTTGTTTCGTCAATGCGTCCCTATTGGATGGAATCAACGGATTGACGAAATGATGTTCTGATCTCGCATCCGTTGTATAAGGGTGTTCGTCTACTTCCCTTTTGTGTAATTTCGTCAGTGCATCTTCGTCCGTAGGAATCGAAGGATTGACGAAATCGTTACTCTTGCCATGTACTATTGTATAGGTTGCTCGTGTACCTATCAAACAGGTGATGAGAAAACAAGTGAGTTCGTGTGACTTGTTTTTGTTAGAGTAAAAACGAAATTTGCTCATGTAATTTCTTTTGTGAGAAAGGTGAAGTAAAGTTATGATACTCCCCTTTTATGTTTCGTCAGTGCATCTTTGTCCGCAGGAATCAAAGGATTGACGAAACTGCAACAAGTCTTTGGCTTGAAGCTTTACCGCCCTGCCACCCTCGCCTTTGTCAGAGGAGTTGTGTACCATTCGTATGAGGAGCTCTTGTACCTGCCAACGAGACAAAGGACGTAAATGAAATCGGCTCATGTAATTTCATTTAGCTTGGAGAATAGAGTAATAATTGGGTGATACTCCCTTTTCATGTTTATTGTCGGTGTTCATTGCCCCAGTTCTTTGGGGATGTAAAGAAGTTTGTTGATGAAGGTTGTGTTATGAAGTTCTAGTTTGGAAATATGACATGCATTAATGTCGTAATCATACATGTTTGATTATTCCCGTACATCACGGGAACACATTTATTACTAATATTTTCTTGATGAGATCCTAAGGTACAGATCTACCAAGAACACTTCCAGTTAACAATTTGGGGTATCTATGACGTCCTTGCGAGAAAATCTTCTCAGATTCTCCCGCAAGGAGGGGCAAACTATAGCTCCCCCAAATTGGCCACTAATGAAGATTCTCTAGACAAAATAATGAGGGCATGGACCACCACCCCATCATAGCCGCCTCCACTAACACCACCCACCACCCTATGATTCCCTTATCCACTAACGAGATTGGGATCTCCCCTTGTTCGGCAGATTGATTGATCCTTTGGGGAGAAAGGGATTGGAGAGGATTTCATATTTGGGGGGGGGGGGGAGGGGGAAGAAAATGAGAAGGGGGCGGAGGCCTTCTCGGACGAACAGAAGGGAATTGGAGGGGATTTCAGGAAGGAGCGGAGACCTTCCCCAAAGAACAAGAAAAACCTCCCAAAAGTGCAAACCTTCCCCAAGTACGATGTCAGCAGTCCGTTCCTGGGGGCGTTGCTCTTCTGTCCAGCGACGGAATAGAGCTTAGTCAGGTTCATTCTCTTTCTTTCTCTCTTTTGGTCGCATGGATAGCTTATGCGTCTAAGCCAGAGCTTATAGCCAGAGTTATGACTGATTCTTGGGATATACGTGTGCTGGAACTTCGCTGCTGTCATTACTTCGTAATTTATGCATAACTCTTCTCTCTCAGGAAATGGATTGAGCTTATTTTAGACTCTTTGGGATCCTTTCTTAATGGAGAACAACTTCTCTGTTGAAAAGTTTTCCAAATAGACGCATTTTGCTAGTGTTTTTCCTCCTTGAATGCCGGATAATAAAACTGACCTGTTTCGTGCATCCACGATGCGGCAATTACAGTCCGTTAGACATAACTTTGTCTGTACAGCTTGGATCTGCATGAAACTACTTTCTATTTGAGTTATCTAAAACTTTTGTGTTTTGGACTTATCTAAAACTGTTTATTCGGAAGTTGGACTGTGATTTAGCCTCTGTCTGCACACGAGCAAGAAGGCTGATTTGGTTTTCTTGACATAACTTTAACAATAAAGCTCCATTTCACCTAAAACTTCATGCATTAGATACCTCTTTTAGTGGCATAAAGCTTTCATGCTTTGTGAATTTTCATTCTAGCAACAAAATCTGGTCAAATCATTAGTGGAATGCAGTTGACACAAAATGTGATTGCACTCTGCAGCAGACAAGTACCGCTGCAAAGAAAATTATGTATTTTTCAAACCACGAATTGTAATTTTATGGAATTTATGTTTCTAGAACCATGTTTCAGTTTTCTCTAACTTTCCTCCTTTGAATTTTTACATTAAATTCCATCTAATTGGTCTAATAATTCAGGGAAGACAAAACCCTCCCTTGTCTCTTGCCTTCCAGCGACAGAATGAGTAGTCTGTGCACCAAAAGGCATAACTTGCTCATATAAACTCCGAATCAATTTAAATTAGAACCTAAAGTTGGAACATTCAATTATTTACAACTTTCATGTTTTACATTTCTCATTCAAACAAGTACAGCACACGGTCAATGGGGGTCAATCTCACCCCTGAAAGCTCTCCGACTGGAACATGTCCAGTTTGAACAGCCCTACTCTTTGCCTTACTGGAAACACATCACATGTTATTGTTTTCTAAATGTTTACATCATGGATTATATTTAAGTTTTCTAGCTTCTGATAAAATTTTACAAAGTTTGGAGAAGTTTACAGCAAGTTATGAATTTTTTAATTATCGTCCGTTTGTCACAATTCAAGTAAACGTTCGAAGATTGGCCAAACATTTCTTTCGATGGCATAACTACATACGTTTGTCTATTTGGTCATATGTTTCGAACATTCTACTTTTGATATTCTTTCACTCTCATAGGATTCACAACATGTATGAATCAACGGACAAGACATGGAACCTCTCTAGCCAGTTATTTGAGGTTTTTCTCGAAAGATCACAAGTTGACTCGATTCCTCATCATCAGACGGTAAGTCATGCCTTGCTGTTTCGGTTCGGTTAAGTTTACGTCAATTTAACCGTTATTAAAGGCTCTATCTCTCTCATTTCCTTTGTTTTGCATGTAAAACAACGAGGAATTCATTACCAAGGGACATCCATTTTTGACATCACCGAAGATCAATATCAACGAGCCACACAATGCCCCATTATCTTCCGACATCACAGAAGATCGAGATCAACGGGCTACACAACGCCCCAAACATCCATTTTCAACATCACACAAAGCCATCC
Source organism: Melastoma candidum (assembly GCA_023653495.1). Lineage (NCBI taxonomy): Eukaryota > Viridiplantae > Streptophyta > Magnoliopsida > Myrtales > Melastomataceae > Melastoma > Melastoma candidum. Next base: position 14,548,964 of record CM042890.1, on the reverse strand, counting down.
CGGCGGGCCTCAGGTACATGAGGGAGGTGCGGGCCTCCCCGAATTACTGATTTACACATGTAACGGGCCTGTGGGCCCAACTGCATAAGTCCACGGTCACCATCCTTCCCCGCCCCCATTGATCTCAATAATTGTCTGTGATTGTCCGCATGCCTTAGGCACGTAGGTTTATCGTCGCATGTTGTTTGTGAAACCAACACACATGAGTTCACGCTCAAAAAGCCCATATAACAGTGATGAATTCGCCGCCTTCACTCAGCACTCGGGCATGGGAGTCTGCTCTGCAATGACCGGCTGCGTACAACAACAACTCCACCCACACCATATAAAGGACCCCCCACATATTGTTGTTTCCGCTTAGTAGATCAACCAACTTACATGAGTCCTTCAATACTGATAAGATGTAATATTGACAGAGAACGCGAATCAATGATGTACCTCCTGCTCTTGTTACATTCCTGAAGATCCGGCACAATATCCACAACGAGGCCCTTGAGTATGGTGTGGCGGATGTGGACGTCATCACTTTGTTCCTCTCCTGTATCTTTCTTAATGGTCTTCTTTAGGTTCTCCAAGCTTGCGAGATACAGAGCCCGACTCCTCTCCCCATAGTTAATCACACCAGTCACGAATACCAGGATCGTGGAAACCAAGAGCCTGTTGTTTGGTAGGGTCTTCACAAAGATGTACATAAACACAGAAATTTGGGCGACGAGGCAAATGAGGTGGCGCATCCACAGGGCATTATCCTCCATGGAGAAGGCAGTTATGTTGTCGGGACCCCCCAGGTGGACCAGAAGGAAAGCTGCCCAGAATGCCAGGACATCAGGAGGGACCTGTGCTTCATTCGAGTTCTGGCACCCGGCATTCGAGATCAGTCCGAATGCAAACGTTGCGGCCCAATCAGATAGAAAGTAAGCAGACCAGACCGCGAATATGACGAAGCGGTTGGACGTCCTCTGCCGTTGACGGGCAAAGATGGTGAGAAGCACCTGCATGCAGAGGCTAAGAATCATGAAACCCTGAATATTCCACGTGTTCCATCGTTTCTGCATGGCCGCTGCTATGAAGGCATAATCCATGGCCTCAGAGGGGGAGGGCGAAGACTAAGAAGGGGGATGGGACTTGGACGCCTTTGGTTAAGCAAGAGCTGAGAATCCAGTACGTGAGATTTGCCGAAATACAAACGATGCGGCCCAATATGATAGTAAGTAGGAAGACCAAACGACGAATATCATGATGCTGTTGGATGTCTTCTGCCTTAGATCAGCGGTGAATGTAAGTATGAGCTGCATACCGAGAGAGGCTAAGGATCACGAAGCCTTGGTCGTTCCACGCATTCCACAAGTTCTGGACGGCCGCTGGGTATGAAGCTCAATTCCATCGAAGAAGTTGGGTGGTGTGGTGGTATGTTGGTGTCAGTTACTGGGAGACTGCAACACAAGTCCCATGATGAATTTATAGGAAAAATTAGGACAATTAACAAAAAGAAGAAGAAATACTTGCACTCATCCAGACGCCAAGAACAAACACTTTGGTCGGTCACTTTTGTCCTCCATCTTAACACGCAATTCCCGACAGCTTCATTGACAAGTCTGGAAAAGTTCTTCACGGCTTGAGAGGATCCTCCTCCTCATCCAACTCCGGTCCCATTGAAACCCCTTTGAGAGAAAAGCAAACAAACAAATCCAAAGAACACTGAAAATTATAAAAAAATATAAATATTGATTGAAAAAAAATCATTTACAAAATATGTATTTTTGGGATTCCTTCGCAGAGTCTCAGACTTTTTAAGGATCAATTTGTAATTCTAAGTAGACTCTCAAAACCAAATGCCTCAGCGACTAAAATAAAAAACCATAACAAACATCCCGGGAGCCGAAGAAGAACCCCCCGCGAATCTCCCGATGGCGACCAGGAGATGCCTCCACACGCTCTGCCACCACGCCGCCTCCGCCGTCGCCTTTAGGCATTCCTTTGGCAGCAGCTTTTGGCGCCTTGGTTTCTCATCGTGGCGGCTCCCTATCCCGTTCCATCCTCGAGTTGGAAACGACGCCATTCTGCGTCGGTCTCTTGGGATCATCACCGTCCTGGCGTCAACAATTTCAAATTTATAAACCCTAAAATCTCGCGCGGAAATATTAGCGTGCAAATTGTTATATGTAGCGAGCTATATCTCTAGTCACATGTACGCGGGCCTTTCGGCCTAGCACGCGCGTGACGGTGCGGACGACCAGAGGATCCGGACCCGCTCTCCAAGGCCCAACCGGTCGACGCCACGACTCGAGCGTCGGACGCTGCGGAAGGGAATTGGGTGATCCCTCCCTGGGTTCTTAACTGGGCCTGCTCGGGCCCTCGCCGACCGTCTGTATTTTCCTAAGAGGCGGCGGGCGAAAGACAGAGCATGATCCGAAGGAGGAACTTTCGGGAGGAATCGGGAGCGGCTCGTGTCGTCAGTCCCTCGTCCAAAATGGCTCTGTAAAATTCTTGTTGTTGTTTAACCTAGGTAAACTAAACGGAGTCGCCACTGACTTCATTTATAAAAGCTGTTCAAGGCGGAAAATACAGTTGATTCGAAGATTCCTAGTTACTAACTCTTACATTCTAAAATGCGAAAAAGATTGATGGGATAATCCATGGCTTCCGAGGGGGAGGGCGAAGACTAAGAAGATTGATGTCCTCGGAGGGGGAAGGTGAAGACTAAGAAGGGACAGATGGGTAATAGTTCTTTTCATGGGACAGATGTAGCACCGTCACATGTGAATATATAACCTCATTGAGGTTAACTATTATGAGGGTCCAATAAATATCTGTCAATTGCATATTCAATCAATTTCTCTATTGGCGTAAAAGGGTATCGTAATCTCTTGTCTATTATTTCAAGAAAATATCCAAAACATTATGTATAATAAAATTACAATGTCTCCTTATCGGTCAAGAACTATAGCTAGCTGATAAATTTACCATAAATGATATATCAAGTTTACTGTGACCAGCAAGACATATTAATGTCTCAATACGATACTTCGAGAGCAATTAATGATGTATTGATTCATGGTAGAAATGGAAAAGGAGAAGAAAATGGATTACAAGTATTAGAACAAAATGGGAGATGAGGGTAATGGTCCCGTCCAACTACCAAAAAAAATTGTCGTTTAGTAAAATGAGAAAAGCTAAAATCGCCCGATGCCATTTGGTGGAAGATAATTCAAAAGCTTTTCAAAGTAAGGGGAGCATTTTATACTCATTCTAAGAAAGTGACGGTGTTTGAATATATCGAGGATAGTAAAGCAAGCTACGTTTGCCAACAACATACAAATAAATTTACAAAGGTTTACAAAGTCACGAAAATTGCGCGTAACCGTTACGTACTTTAATAAATTCGTTCTGTTTTTAGTAAAATTAACTAAAAAATCATTTTTTTTTAGCAAAAAGACATTTTTTAGTAAAAATACGTCACAATTAGTAAAAAAATATGTAAACTTTACTATTTTTTATTGTTCATATTTAGTAAATTTTACTAATTCATGTTTAGTAATTTAATTCAGTTTTTTCAAATAAATTCCACATTAGTTTTAGTAATGATTTACCAAAAATATCGAAGAAATCATCCTATATATTTACCAACAACTTTGACACCGGAGTTGGAACTTAGCTACGGGGACCATGAAGGTAAGACAAAGGATGATGATCGTGTTAATGTTAATTTTGGCGACGAGTTTCATCGACAGTATGTCATCCATTCTTCCAGTGTTAACTGTCATGTCGGCACGTCTCAACGGCCTGAAATGTGTGGCATCAACATAAAAAAAGAAGGTAACGTGTGTAGTGAAAGTACACATTCATATCAACCTCCTTAACCATTTCTCTTTTTCTTCTGTGGTGGTGTGAACTTCAATTATATTATTATCATCATTATTATTAAAAGTAAAAAAGAAACATGTTTTAAGAAGGATAACAATTCAAAAAAGGATTGCTCACCCAACCTTTGTTTGTTTGTTTTTGTTGATATAATCTCAAACAAATTAGTAAAGAAAGACTCGGACTGGACGATCCCTCATCTTCTCGAATTATTGACTCTTGATCTTCGAATTTGCTGCCCTCTTATTTTCGTGTAGAGATGTTCATACACCCACCATGTAATCTTTTCCCCGCTCTTGTTACATGAGTTTTTTACGAATGTAAAAGTTAGTCCTTAAAAAATTAGTCAATTACGATTTCGTTTTTCAAAATCTCAACTATGTAGTCCTCAACCTTTAATTTTAATTTTACAAAGAAAGGCGGCCTTTAAAAACTCGTCATTTTTCCTCCTTGTAAAAATCCGCCCCCTTCGTGTTAAAATCCGTCATTTAAAAACCCTTCCCTTCCCTCACTTAAAAAAATATATAATCATTCAATAGGCAGTTTTCCAAAACACGTATTTTTTTTTTATAAAATTAAGGTTGAGTTATGAAAAACCACCCAAATAACTGTAAACAAATAATATTTCGTACTTCGTAATTTTTTTTAAATACTGACCTTATATCTCTGTACGAACCTACTTGTTTCGTTACGACGATCCGGCGCGACCTCCACTATGAGGCCCTTGAGTATGGGGTGGAAGATGACGTCATCGCCTTTCTTTAAAAGAAGCTATTTGGGTTGTGTTGTTGGGCTTGAACCAGTAGTAGCTCTTGGGACTGCCTTGATCAGTTGCCCCACGGGTGTGAACAGTGGAGTTGTGGAATGTTATATTTGATTACTAATCAAACCACTGCTTAATCATACGAGTAACAAACAATAAACACTCTGCTGGGGATATGTTTACTGTAATTCCTTAAGACAAACATTATGTATTAAACACTTTCAACAAACACGCGGTCGCCTACCGAGTTATAATTTGGATTTACCGCAGCAGCCTCCACTATGTGGTCATCGCCAACCGGGGCGACTTGATCGGCGTCCGCTCCAGCTGGTGGGTTTGAACATGAGGTGTTTCCATCACGTAAACCTGGACTAGGGGAAATTACAGGGAAGTGGTTGCCGATGCCATAGAGTGACATCGAAGCCCATATAAGAGTGATTAATTCGCCGCCTTCACTCAGCACTCGGGCATGGGAGTCTGCTCTGCAGTGAACGGCTGCGTACAACAACAGCTCCACCCACACCATATGAAGGACCTCCCACATATTGTTGTTTCCTCTTAGTAGCTCAACCAACTCACACGACTCCTTCACTACTGAGAATGGGTGATTGTTCTCTTTAATTTCGGGTTCAAGAATCTCCGACTTCTTCCACGCAAGAATCAACCCGCAGAACTCCTGCATTGTAGGAACCCCCAACTTCTTCCTCCCAAGCAGCCTCTTCACCTCCTCACAGGTGTCTTTGTACCTAATATGGCTGATTCCAGCCACTGCGGACATCAACTTTGGTCGCCTGACCAGAAGGTACATCATGTAATCTGACAAATCCTTACTGAATCTCCTCTTCGGCTCCCTTTCCTCATTCCCAATGTAACATGCTTGTGCCTCCAAGTTGAAGCATATTTCGGTAGCAATGTGCCAGATCAAAAGCGTATGCTCGAACTGGAAGCCCTCGATATATGGGATCAGTTGGTCACAACTGAGTCGTCTGAGCGCCCGATCTCCCCTCGCTTCATATAATTCTCTCAATCTTGCCGCATCCATTGTCTCGTCAGCATTTTCGTGTACAGACCTCCACAACCAGACATATAAGTGATCCCATGACACTCTCTCTCCGGCTAGCTTGTTCCATATAAAACCTGCTATCATTGTAGAAGCACTGATTGGTAAACCAGAACACAAGGAATTTGAGCACCTGAGAGTAGTGGAAGACAAAGTGAGTGTACTTTTTACCTTTCTTCCCAGCTTTCTTTAGGGTGCTCTGTTTGAAGCAATGGGACAAGATATTGAAATATCCCATTTTCTCCGACCATTTCACTATAAAAAATATCCCAAAGGTGGATTCATTGAACATAGTAATAAAATATAATCCAATTATCAACAAAGGTGGAAAAAACCCGTGCTCCAAGATCCACAAAGAGAAATCCTTTAAACTCTTGTTTTCGAGAAAAGAAGATGTTATTAACGTCATCGCGTTGGCTACATGAAGAATAAAAACTCCTGCAAATAAAGCAAATGTGATTACGAGATCCCCTCTGTGAAACTGGTGCTGATGTCCAATGCAGAACAAAATGAATGCCACCATTGTGCTGTAAGAGGCGATGGCTCGGACAATCTTTCCCCACGTGGAATTTGACGCCTTTATTTTCGTGTAGAGAAGTTCATACAAGAGATTTAGTTCCTCCGAGATATAACATGGTAGCACACCATTAAAGATGTATGCCCTGCTCTTGTTACATTGCTGAGGATCGGGCACGATATCCACAACGAGGCCCTTGAGTATGGTGTGGCAGAACTGGAAGCCATCACTTTGTTCCTCTCCTGTATCTTTCTTAATGGTCTTCTTCAGGTTCTCCAAGCTTGCGAGATACAGAGCCCGACTCCTCTCCCCATAGTTAATCACACCAGTCACAAATACCAGGATCGTGGGAACGAAGAGCCTGTTGTTTGGTAGGGTCTTCACAAAGATGTACATAAACACAGAAATTTGGGCGACGAGGCCAACGAGGTGGCGCATCCACAGGGCATTATCCTCCATGGAGAAGGCAGTTATGTTGTCGGGACCCCCCAGGTGGACCAGAAGGAAAGCTGCCCAGAACGCCAGGACATCAGGAGGGACCTGTGCTTCATTCGAGTTCCGGCACCCGGCATTCGAGATCAGTCCGAATGCAAACGTTGCGGCCCAATCAGATAGAAAGTAAGCAGACCAGACCGCGAATATGACGAAGCGGTTGGACGTCTTCTGCCATTGAGGGGCAAAGATGGCGAGAAGTACCTGCGCGCAGAGGCTAAGAATCATGAAACCCCGAATATTCCACGTGCTCCATCGGTTCTGCAAGGCCGCGGCTATGAAGGCATAATCCATGGCCTCAGAGGGGGAGGGCGAAGACGAAGAAGATTGATGGCCTCAGAGGGGGAAGGCGAAGACTAAGAAGGGACAGATGTATAATAGTTCTTTTCATATGAAGATATTTATACTTCTTTGCTGATCAATGATAATTATAATATCGGCTAAACCCGTCCATTTTTATGTTTCTGGCTCGGCTACATTTGGCTTACGGGTAGACTAATTCAAACTCGATCCAGAGACACTCGGCTCTGATGAATGGGTTTTTCAACTGGAATGGCTGAATAAGGGGCCTCCTTAAGTAAATTTAAGCATTTTACAACTTGAACCAACTCATGTTCGTCTTTACACATGTTTTTAATTTTAGGTTGTTGTGCGTTTTAAATTCTTTATTTTAATTTTTTTCTTCAGTTTTATAGTACATGGTTATATTGGTCCTCGAAATTAAACGGGAAAGACTATCAAATTCAATTGTAGGTGTTCGCCCCATTATAAAACGAAGAAGGAGAAAAATAGATACAAAAAGAATTACGAAGCTCTTTATTTATAGAGATGATGTAAGCAGATGAAGAGTTTTGGCTGGTGAAATGTTACAACATAAAATCACAAATACTTATAGCACTTCCCTTTAATATCCATTATAATATTACCTCATTAAAAACCGTAGCATGAAAATCATGTGGAACAAAACTGTAGTCAAAGTACAATACTTCTACGTCCTCCTTACAATATCACTTACTTTATATGTTCAAGTTTCCACGTTCCAATCTTATGCACTTACTTTATGTTCTATTCAACTGCCTTTGATATATCATCCGTTTAATTAAGCAATTCAAGCAGCATTATCTTCGTATAATATTATCAGGGCATTCTTATTTAGGGATAGACCGCATGACCCTCGAATGTGATATATTGTATGTTTTTACCATACATATTCTCTACTTGCTTCGTGAATTTGCTATAATCTCATAATGATTAGTAGATGCGACATTAATAGTTTGCTTCACTAATCTTCAAGATATAGTAGCACCGTCACATGTGAATATATAACCTCATTGAGGTTAACTATTATGAAGGTCCAATAAATATCTGTCATATGCATATTCAATCAATTTCTCTTTAGGCGTATCGTAATCTCGTGCCCAAAAAAATATGTATAATTAAATTACGATGTCTCCTTGTCAGTCAAGAGCTAATATCTAGCTAATAAAGTTACCACAAATGATATATCAGGTTTACTGTGACCAGCAAGACATATTAATACCTCAATACGATACTTCGAGAGCAATTAGTTCTTCGTCATTTATTCAAGGTAGAAATGGAAAAGGGTATTCTCCATTGAAGGTATAATCATACGCCCGACCACAAAGAAATTGTCGTTTAGTAAAGAGAAAATATAATTGCCCAATGTCATTTGGTGGAAGATAAATCAAAAGTTTTTCAAAGTTAGGTGTATGTTTGAAGATATCAAGGATAGTAAAGCAAGCTACGTACATTCGCCAACTACTTACAAATTGTCATTTAGTGGTGCAAGATATATTCAAAAAGATTTACAAATTATTTTTCTTAGGGTCAGTGATTGAATTCATACATTTGGCTTTTGCCTTTATATATTAATGACATGCTCAGAAAGTGTCGTTTAGTATTTATTATACCCAATTGAGTTGGGCCAGCCAACCTTTATCTTTGTTTAGTATTTTAACTGCATCGAAGTTTACCCATAAAATAAAAGACAATTGACTTTCGTTGGCAAGAAAGTAATACCAGGGGCTGTGTCGCTAAAGCCAAGATTACCTTCCTATTACTTTTTAAGTTTCCTTTTAATGTAATAAATAAGCTTGATGAATACAAAAAGAAGATCAAGCAGCATCTACTTCAAAGATTCCACATCCAGTTAATTTGACCATCTCCTTAGTTGGTCAGGGCGCAGTTGTCGAAGGGCTGAAAAATTTCAACTTGACTTCCTGGTGCCGTATTTCCCTCAACTAGCCTTCCTGTCAAACCCTGAGTTTCTCCGTCACATGGAGGAGGGAGGAGGGGGATCCTGCTGGTTTGAGCTCATGGTATTCCTTGCCCTTTTAAATGACCAGTTTCTTCTTCTCCCACTATGGTAGCCTAAAACGTGTTCCGTCGAAAACGGAACACGTTGGAAAAATTTGGCACAAACACTCACAGGGTTTCGGACGTGGTGGTCAGTAATGAAAAGCAGATAAATTATATTAACAAACAATGTCAAATGATGTCTTACAATCAAATGAAAAAGCTTACAGCCATGGAAAAGCAAAAGAATTGAAAGCTTGGATGATGAAGACACCGTAGACTTGCTGCTGACGCCGTGAACTTGTGTACTAGTACGGTAGAAACTAAGCTGTGGTGACGCAATAGACGAGGTGTAGATGAAGTTAGATGTGATTGTGGAAACAAAGGGCCCTATGAGCTCACCCTGGTGGTGGAATGGTTTGGACGTAGGTTGGGAACAGGACGTTGGAAAGCTGTGAACTGAGGGCTATCAAACAATCAATGCACTTTTTGGCCTTAGATGATTGTTGTCCCTTAAAGAAGATCTTCTTCCTTTTTATACTGAATCTGACATTGGTGTCTCCTGTGTGGACTCACCCTTCGTAGACTTAGTATTTTCCCTAGTGGACTAACATAATAGTGGGCTTGCAAACACTCTTACGGACCCCTAGACTTATGGGCTTCCCGTAAAATGAGCCCAAAATTCTGTTATTGTCTTAGTAGACGTGGGAGTCGACGGAGCAGACTCAGTTAGTCTTACCTTCAGTGGACTTAGTAACATTTCCTTCTCATAGACTTAGTAGTCTTACTTTTCTTAGGCTTAGTACGGGTTCGCGTCCTTCAATCCTTTACTTATCTTAATGGGCTGATACATTGAATTTTTGTATTTTGGCCATTACTAAATTAGACGCAAAATTTTCTGTCAGGGCACTGTGGACGAGGTGGTTTAAAAGCACACAGGTTTGCTCCCAAATACTGAAAACTTGTGGATTGTGTTGGGGGAGAGTACTTTCAAAGGTTTATTGCATTCATCTCGCCGCGGCTTTACTGAAGGATTGACAGCTGAGATTGGTATTTGTGCATCGGATCTTACCAGCATGTGATGTCAAGATTAAAATATTCTCTATCCATCCCTCAGATCATCACCCATTTTTCACTCCATTTGTACTTCGAAACCCAGATCCCTATGCTATACACCTGGGACGAACTCGCAGCCTTGGCTCATCAGCCACAGGTGGGAGTTGACTCTGCAATGTTGATTCAGATCTCGGTCGCAATGTGCCAGATTAAATAAGCCTATCCAATTATCAACAAAGGTGGAAAAATCCCTAACTCCATTTATATCTTCAAGTTTGCGCGTTCCAATTTTTTTATGTATTAGTCGTAGATAAAGACTGTTAAAAAATCGGTCATATTACCTTATAAACATATTTGTTGAATGTCAATACCACCACTGTTATGGAGATAATGTGCGAATAGATTTGTTATGTTCTGTTCATTTTATTGCCTTTGATATGCTCCTGAAGATCTGGCAGGATACCAACAACTAGGCCCTTGTGTATCTCGTGGATGATGTTGGCCCAATTGCTTCGTCCCCGTACCATAGGTTTCTCAAAAGTTTTCTTTAGGTTCTCCAGGCTCACGAGATACAGAGCCTAGGTCCTCTTCACATAGTTAATCACACCAGCCACGAACATCAGGGATCGTGGGAACCAAGAGCCTGTTGTTTGGTAGCGTCTTCATGAAGACGTACATAAACACAGAAAGTTGGGCGGTGAGGGCAAAGAGGTGACGCGTCCACAGGGCATTATCCTCCATGGAGAAGGCGGTAATGGTGTCGGGACCCCCCAGGTCGACCAGAAGGAAAGCTGCCCGGAATGCCAGGAGATCGGGGGGGGGGGGGGGGGCGGACTTGCGCGGCATCTTTTTCCAAGTTCCGGCATCCGGCATTCGAGGTCAGCCCGACTACGAACATTGCAGCCCAATCAGCAATTAAGTAGGCTGACCAGACGACGAGTATAACAAAACGGTTAGACGTCCGCTGCCTAATTGGAGCAACAATGGCAAGAAGTAGCTGCATACAGAGGCTAAGGATCATGAGACCTCGGATATTCCACTGAGTTTCATTGGTTCTGCAAGGCTGCGGCGATGAATGTATAATCCATGGCCATAGTGCGGGGAAGGCATTCCCATAAGAAATACTACGTCATGTTAACATCTCTCCCTAATCAATTTGTCTCTTTAATTCGTCGTGGCGTGTTCTACTTCAATTGGATACGAACCCTCGTTTGCTTCGACTCTTTACTTGCTTTATTACTATTACTACAACTAAGAGGGTAACGTTGCCTTGGCTCGGCAGCCACACGTGCGAGTTGACTCTGCCATGGAGATTCGACACACGGAATTCCCGCATGGTCGATGTCCAAACGCCCCGACCAAAGCTGCTTCAACTCGATGCAGGTGTCTTCGTACCTAATATGGCTGATGCCAGCCAGCCACCAAGGACATTTACTTCGGTTGCTTGACCAGAAGATACAGCATTCGGCGATGGTGGTGGAAGACGACGTTATCGTCCTTTCTTTGTTCCCCAACTGTAATGTTTCTGAACAGTCTTCTTTAGGTTATCCAAGCTGGTGAGATATAACACCCGGCTATGAAGGTTCTACACCCCCCGTTCCTTCTTCATGGGTGGTGGTTATGAACGTAGAATCCATGGAAGGCGTTGGGAATGTATGCACTTGTAGAATTGTACGCGCGCCTTCCGGCCTAGCACGCGCGCAGCGGTTCGGACGACACGAGGATCCGGGCTCGCTCCTCAAGGCTCAACCGGTCGGCGTCGCGACTCGAGCGTCGAACGCTGCGGAAGAGAATTGGGTGATCCCTCCCTAGGTTCCTAACTGGGCCTGCTCGGGCCCTCGCCAACCGTCTCTGTTTTCCTAAGAGGCAGCGGGCGAAAAGCGGAGCATGATCCGATGAAGGAACCTTCGAGAGAAATCAGGAGCGGCTCGTGTCGCCAGTCCCTCATCCAAAATGACTTCGTAAAAAGGTTTCTTGTTTAACTTAGGTAAACTATTACGGAGTCGCCACCGACTTAGTTTATAAAAGCTTGGTTTAAGTCGGAAAACCAGAGTAGATTCGGGGATTCCTAATTACTAACTCTTACATCTAAACATGCGAAAAGGGTGGCGTTTGCTCCAAAAATTTGTTTCTGATTAACGGGCGTTGGACCCGATCTGGACATTACTCCAGACTCATGTTTCTGTTTTACAAACAGAATGCAACAATAAACCTATAAGCCTAAGAAATGCAGACAGGCACAGACAATTATTGAGATCAAAAGGAGCGGGGAAGGGCGGTGGTTGCCTATGCACTTGGACCCGCAACCCGTTACATGTGGGCTTAAAGAAAAAAACGGGAGGCCCGCACTTCCCTCATGTACCTGAGGCCCGACTGGAAAGGGGCTTATATTGGCGTTGAGTCAGTGAGTTGGGGACGCTTTAGTGAACCCTCTACCGTGTTGAGATCGCCTTGTCGATTACCTCGAAATTCTCGTTTAATTTTCCATGCAAAATAAACCAAGCAATTTGTTAGAAAATTCTTAAATAAAGTAGATTAATACTTAAAATTAACTTAAAGATGAGTTTGATTGTGTATTTCATGTCTCTTATGTAAAATAATGAAAATTGCTTAAAGAAATGTACGTAATACGATCAAATAACTAAATTCATGCAACTATTATTTAAATAAATTATAGTCATTAATTAAAGACATTCGTAAAAGTTGACCTTTAATTGAAATAGTCCCAACTATTTAAAGTCATGTTAGCTAAATTCACAATTTTTATCAAAACATACGGACGAAATCTATGTTTTGTGGAAATAATAATAATAGTAGTAATAAAGATAACAAAGTAGACATGGGCATTTAACTTAAAAAAAATGTTGGAATTTAAAAGCCCAGAAAAATAAAAATCATTTTTACGTAAAACAAAAATAACTAAGGTAGAGTTAAAAAGAGTAACGAAAACATAAGAAAAGGCCCATATTTTAATTATGCGTGGTTGAAATCCTGAAAATCTAACTTGGCTTAAGATTCAAAACACCGAATGCTAACAATTACCGTAAGATTAAAACAAACTATATATATATATATATATGCGAACGTTGAAAAGTCAAAGACTTTTACCTTTATAAAAAGAGTTGCCCTTCCCTTTTTTTAAGTTTCCTTCTGTCCCAGAAGTTTCGTCCTCCCCATGTAGCTTGATCGTGATGAAATCAGAGGGGATGGAGTTACTGCCTCGCGACAACGGCTTCCAGAGCTGGATTTCAACCACCCCACCACAAGTCCGGAGAGAGGAAGCTTGGCTTTTCGTTGTTGGAACTGATTGGTTGGAGACACTTGGGTGCGGCATCCTTGATGGGTGGGTGCGCTTGGGTCATCGTCGCCGGATTTGGATGGGCTGCCATCACCGTGGTTAGATCTGGAAGACCACTGCCGGAGGAAGCATCGTTTCTAGGTCTGAAGGTACGAGGAGGGATGTGGTTGCCGTCGAAAGAAGGTTCGCCGTGGAGGACACCGGACGGAAAAGAGGAGGACTGCGGCTGTCGGATCCTGGCGAGGCTTGGGAACGGCAGAGCCTGTAGCAGAAGGACTGGGTCTGGGCGTCGATTTGAGGAGGAGGGCTGCCGGAGAGGGAATGGTTGTTCCTGTTTCTGATCTTGAAACGGTCGTGCCAGAAGTCTACCGCCATTGCCAAGGTTGGACTGCTTTGGAGCTGAGATAGGAAGGTGCTTGCCGTTGTTGTCGACGACTTATCACCGTCACCGAGCTTCTCGTTGTTAATTGAGGAGGGACTGCTTGAGACGGTATTCTCCATGACGAGGTCTGAGAGACTTTTGGAGATGTGTTTGTTTGGATTGGCTACCTTGGAGTCTCATGGTGCTGGATGGAGGTGTCGTCCAGTTCGAAGAAAGGAAGGGGAGGGAGGTTTGTTTAACCCGTTGTTGTTGTGCTGCGACTAAGGAACGTTCAAGGACCTGCACAATTAAAAGAATACGTCAATACTAAAGGAGGCCTCCATGAGGCCTGGGAACCTCAGGAGGTGATTTCTGATTGTTCTTTGTCTTCAGGGGGGTGGATGGACGCTGGTTGTTCTGCAAGCAGCCACCGTGGATGAAGAGGCAATTCGCCGAAATTTCGACAAGACTTTCGCCGCTCGGAACGTTGATGAAGCTGGCTCAAGACGACTGGAAGTTCAGCGAGCTCCATAGCAAACTGTCGAGGAGGCCATCGTCATCTTCGCCAAGGTAAGTCTGAATTGAACCTGTCGTCGATGTCGCCATATTCTGTTGTTGTCATCGGGTCTGAGCTGGTTCGAGGGGGTTTCTCCTTGATGTCTGGTTTCTTCTTACCTTGTTGCAGAATGTCGGAGGATGACGGCTGGAGCCTGTGAGAGTAGAGTGTATCTCTCTGTCTCTCCATGTCTCTTTTGATTTATAGCCATCCTGAATATTTTTAGCTAGTTGTGTAACCGATGTAGGTTACAAGACTCTTCTTCTCCTTGCAGTAAAACGCTTCTTTGATCAACCGTTATGAGAATTTGAGATATTCAACATTAAAGGCGACGAGGCTAATTTCTTGACTCGCGGCAGTGGAGATTCCTCTGTCTTCTCTTCCGTTCAAAACAATTTTGTCTCTAATTTCCTTGAAGCATTGGAAGCCCCCTGTCCTAATTTATTGCTATGTTTTCCTTTCTTTAAGGGGAAACAACTAAACTCGCCGAGGCAGTGCAGAATAATCGTCTGTCAAACAACCGATGAATTATACTGATGGGATTCCTGGGTAAATTGAAGTCTTCTTTCTGTGACTTAGTTAAAAAAACCGAGACCGTTATCAAAAAGTTGGGTAATCCTATAGACAGAGGCGATCAATGTGGAGGCTTAGCCTTCTCTTGAGTAGAAGTACTTGACCTTAGGACTCTTGGCCTGATCTTTCCAAGAATGTCTGCTCATTACCTTACGCAACACTCGATTTAGATGGGCCATCTGCAATCTCGAGCACTATTTCTCATGTGTCAGTCACTTGGTTCATGGCATCAATCCTGCCCCTCCCCTTAAAGTATGTTTCCCATGATTTATGGTTAAAAAGTCCAACATATAAAATGATTTCTTTTGTAAAACCCCACTTGCTAATAGATGCCCAGAATCTGTCCATAAATTCACGAGTAATCCCCGCCTTGCTTCCACTGCTTCTTGAGCTATGACAAATTCCGCAATATTCAAACTCGGCATGTAAGTCCTCTTCATTAGAGCTTGATGTACTTTCGAGATCCCAAAAAAGTCGAGAAAGAGAGGCGGGGATATGAAGAGATATCGGAAATGAAGACGAAGAGACTGGAGGCACTAAAAATACAATTAACTTTACTAGTGAAAATGCTTATGCTGCTTAAAAAAAACATTTATTTAAAATTGTCTGCAAACACAAACATTAAATTTCCGCATTGTATAATTAGAGGCACATAATACGATCGGTAGAGAGAGCGCTTCTTTTGTTGATTGCATTTCATCTTTTCGTCACAAAATATTTGTCAATGCAATAAATCTCGATTGAGTAGATAAGGAATTTGGGGTATTGACAAGAATGAAACGGGAAAATAAGATATTTTATGTATATGTAGCAAGGCTCTTGGAAAATATGTAATATGATGTGGTTTGGTCCGACCGAACACAACAAGAGGATCATATAGCCTCCCCGACCGCAATTTCTAAGATTCCACACCTGGATAATGTGAAATCTCTACTTAACAGGGAACTGATCGCGGATGCCGCAGAAAGCCATCAACATCCATACAAATGTGAGGAACTCGCCGCCCTCACTCAGCAGTCGCAGGTGCGAATCGACTCTGCAATGACCAGCTGCATACGACAGCAGCTCCATCCACACCATATGAATGGCATCCCATCTATTGTCCTTTCCTCTTTGTAGCAGCAGCTGGACTAGCCCGCACGAATCCTTCAGCACTGAGTGCACATGATTGTTCCCTTCGATGCAGGATTCAGTGATGTTGGCGTATTCCTGGACAATCGATGCACAAAACTCCCGCATGGTTGGAGAACCAAACCTTCTCCTCAGGAACTTCAACTCGACGCAGGTGTCTTTGTACCTAATTTGGCTGATGCCAGCCACTGCAGACATCAGCTTCGATTGCCTGACAAGAAGATACATCAGGTAATCTGATAATTTCTTGCTTAATTTCCTCTTCCTCTTCCAACTAGAATCGTCGACATTATCTTCCTCTCCCTCGATGTTGATACAGATCTCGGTAGCAATGTACCAGATTAAAAGGGTATTCTCATACTCAAAGTCCCAGATGTAAGTCATCAATTCCCAACAGTTGATTACTACAAGCGCCCGATCCCCCCTCGCTTCAAATAATTCTCTCATTCTTGCCGCATCAAAGGGAGGTGCTGCTTTTCGCTGAATATCCTCGAATACAGAGTACCACGGTGTGTCACCAAAGTCTTCCCTGGATGTCTGTCTCTCTCCGACCAGCTTGTTCCATATAAAACCTGTTTAACATACAAGTATTGATCTGTAAACCAGAACATGAGGAATTCGAGCCCCAATTAGTTGAAGACAAATTTTACTTTTACCTAGCTTACATCCTCTTCTTGGCCTGCGCTATTTGAAGCATTGGGACAACATATTCACAGAACCCATTTTCTCAGACCACCTCTTATAGAAGAGGTAGTCGATAGCTGTGTGTTGATCAAGTATTGCCAGAGCAAACCAAAGTGCAAATATTAGGAGAAGAGGAAAAATCCCCCGTTCCAAGGCCAGCAGAACAGTTTCCTGTCCATAGAAACCCCGTAAAGCAGTTGTGCCTAACATCATTGTGTTGGCTACATGGAGAACAAAAACTCCCACAGAGTGCATATGTGATTGCGAGATCGACTCCACGGAAACCATTTTTATTGGCAAGGCAAAACAAAATGAAAGCCACCTGGGTGCTGTAATAGATGCCGCGGGCCAAAATTCCCCAGGTGGAAGTCGCCACCTTTGCTTTCGTGTAGAGGAGTTCATATAGGACAGTCATCTCGCTCTTGATGCTTTGAAGTATCATGTCAGGATTTCTGCTGAAGATCAAATCACGGCTCTTGTTACATTCCTAAAGATCCGGCATGATATCACTGACAAGGCCATTGGCTATCTGGTGGAAGGTTTCTTCCTTCTTCGTAAGATTTGGGACGGTAGTTTGCTCTAAAGACTTCGTCTTTAGGTTCTCCAAGCTCGCGAGATACAGGGCCCGGGTCCTCTTCCCGTAGTTGGAAACACCGACCACGAGCATCAGCACCGTGGGGACCAGTAGCCTGTTGTTTGGGAGCGTCTTCATGAAGATGTACAGGAACACGGGAAGCTGGGTGACGAGACCGACGAGGTGGTGCATCCACAGGGCATTATCCTTCAGGGAGAAGGTAGTTATGTTGTCGGGACCCCCCAGGAAGGAAAGCTGCCCATAACGCCAGGACATCAGGAGGGACCTGTGCTTCATTGTTCTCCAAGTTCCGGCACCCGGCATTCAAGATCAGCCCGCAAACGTCACGGCCCAGTCACATAGATAGAAAGCAGACCAGACCGCGAATATGACGAAGCGGCTGGAAGTCCTCTGTCGTTGAGGGGCAAAGATGGCGAGAAATATCTGCACGCTGAGGCTGAGAATCATGGAACCCCGAATATTCCACATGTTCCGTCGGTTCTGCAAGTCCGCCGATATGAAGGCATAATCCATGGCCTCAGAGGGGCAGGGCGAAGAGTAAGATGATTGATGGCCTCGGAGGGGGAAGGCGAAGCCTAAGAAGAGAGAGATGGGTAATAGTTCTTTTCTTGGGACAGATGGATAAGAGTTCTTTTCTTAAGCATCCAATGATGAATCCGGACTCGACCCTGAGATACTCTGGCTATGATAAATGGGTTTTCCAAATGGAATGACTGAAAACGAGGCCTTCTTAAGCAAATTTAAGCTTACAAACTCATGTTCGTCGTTACATATTTCATTAATTTTGGGTAGCTATGCATTTTAAATTCTTTATTTTAATTTTTTTTCAATTTTATCACACCCTCGAATGTGATATATTACAAGTTTTTACCATACACCTTTTCTATTTGCTTCGTAAATTTGCTATAATATCATAATGATTAATAGATGCGACACGAATAGTTTGCTATATGTACGCGAGCCTTTCGGAGCAGCACGCGCGTGGCGGTTCGAACGACTCGAGGATCCGGGCCCGCTCCCCAAGGCCCAATCGGTCGACGTCACGACTCAAGCGTCGGACTTTACGGAAGATAATTTGGTTGGGCCTTCCTTGACACGGGCCTGTGGGGCATTTCGCCAATCGTCCCCAAGTCCTTTGAGGGCGACGAGCGAAAGGCTGCGTTAAGGCCTCGCGTAGGAGTTTTAGGAAAAACCCGGGGAGTGGCTCGTGTCGCCGTTACCCATCCATGATGGCTCCGTGAAAATGTTGTTGTTTAACATATGTAAACTATTACGGAGTCGTCACCGACTTATTTTAAAAGCTGTTTAAGTCGGAAAACAGTTGTTTCGGGGATTCCTAATTACTGGCTCTTACATCTAAGCATAACAAAAGGTTTACTTTTGTTTAACGGGCGTTGGACCCGATCCGGGCATGACTTCGGACTCATGTCAATGTTTTACGGATGTGGACCCGATTCAGGCTTTGGACCCGACCTCATGTTTGTTGATAGCAAACAACATGCGCCAATAAACCTATGGGTCTAAGACATGCGGACAAGCACAAACAATTATTTAGTCAAAGGGAGTGGGGAAGGGTGGTGATCGTGGGCCTATGCGCTTGGGCCCACGACCTGTTACATGTGGAAATAAAGAAAAACGGGAGGCCCGCACCTCCCTCATGTACCTGAGGCCCGCCGGAATGGTGTCTAAGGCGTTCTCAGTTGGGGACGTTTTAATGGAGTTTCCGTTCTACTTGATCCTGATCGCCTCCGCCGGGTCGCTTTGTCGAATCCTCAAAATAGTTGATTGTATTTTTTATGTGACACAAAATGAGAATTGGTTAGAAAATTCAAACAGATATAATTAATTTGTATGTGTTTTTTATGACATCATATATTTTTTTAAAAATTCGACAGATTGATATTTAAATAAAATTGAGCTAAAATTGATTTAAAAAAACTAATTAATTAATAATCAAAATAAAGCACATCGTTAATTAATATTTAAAAAAAATTAAAAAAATGCTTAAGAATGGACCAACTATTAAATCTTAGGTGGAAATTTCTTTCCAGGCGATTGTAGATTATATAACCAGTAAATATGTTCCCCCACATGTCAATATATTTTATTGTCTGGGAGGAATTACACTGACTTGTTTTTTAGTACAAGTAGCTACAAGGTTTGTTATGACTTTTTACTACCGTCGAACTGTTACTGAGGCTTTTGCTTCTGTTCAATATATAATGAGTGAAGTCAATTTTGGTTGGTTAATCCGATCCGTTCAACGATGGTCCGCAAGTATGATGGTCCTTATGATGATCCTCCATGTATTTCGTGTGTATCTCACTGGGGGTTTTAAAAAACCTCGCGAATTAACTTGGGTTACCGGTGTGGTTCTGGCTGTATTGACCGCATCTTTTGGGGTAACTGGTTATTCCTTACCTTGGGACCAAATTGGTTATTGGGCAGTCAAAATTGTAACAGGTGTACCGGAAGCTATTCCTGTTCTTGCTTTCAAAATACATTTTTTTAAGTGAATTTATATTTTGTAAATTCTAAAATTTAATCAATTATGTTCTAACAAAACATGTCTTTTTTTTATTATGCAAACTTAAAACAAATAAGCAAAAGTTAAAACTATAATAATAAACAAATAATAAAAAGGATGATTGTTATGCAAATTTAGTAATAAAAATCGTTATGCAAATTTAAACAAATAAACAACTATTAAAATAATAATAAAAATATAACAAATTGTTACCTTCGGCGAATCTATTCAACTCACCACGATGAACCCATGAACGTCGCTACGCGGTTGATGGGCTGAGATTCGGAGACGTCGATAAGGGGAATGTTGCAGGCGACGAACATCTGAGAGCGTCTAAGAGCAGGGGGAACGAACGTCTAAGAGCGTCCGTCTGTGTGAACCGGGAAGTCATTAACTACTACTACAAGTTCATATCGCTTTCCTCTTAGACTTTGGGTTTTTCCCTTGTTTTTTTTTCTAAGTTTCACAAACAAAATTAGCTTATTTAAATGATGACTTAAAGGGACCTACCACCCTCTATACTTGGTTATCTTGGTTGTTTGTTATTTGTATCAGGTGTGCATTAGTGAAGCTACTCCATAGGTATCGGGGGTTGTGGATCTGAAAGACTTAGCAGTGGAAGCTGTCCGTAACGTCAAGTTGGCGTACAACAAGTCCAAGAGAAGGAATTTGTAGCAGACGGAAGTGGTGAGGGATTGTAGCATTCTAATGGTTATTTTCTCTATTTTGCAGTTTATATCGAAAATACAAAAATAGGAACCCATCCGATGACATCCGAACATGTGGAGGGAGCAATTGGTGTAACGATGTTTGAAGATATCGAGGATAGTAAAGCAAGCAACTTACGTGCATTCGCCAACTACTTACAAATTGTCATTTAGTGGTGGAATATAATTCAAAAAGTTTTACAAAGTCAGGGTGGTGGCATTTCTATTATTTTTCTTAAGTTCAACGATTGAATTCACCCATTTTTATTATGACTTGCTCAGAAATTGTCGTTTTGTATTTATTATACTCAGTTGAGTTGGACCAACCAACCTTTTAGCTTTGTTTAGTATTTTAATTGCATTGAAGTTTACCCATAAAATAAAAAGACAATTGACTTTAATTGGCAGGGAAGTAGTACAAGGGGCACGTGCTGTGTCGCTAAAGCCAACATTACCTTCATATTTACTCGACGGGAGCATCGTAAGGGGTACATTCTTTCGTGTTATGACGGTGAGAATAGGAGTGTGCAAGTATCATCTGCGAAGTCTACTATCCAACTCAGTCGCAGCTGCTTACATTTTGAGACCTTTGGTTTTTCGCGTTTCCCCCTATTCCATGTTGCGAACATAGTAGGATTCATGTTCGTACCAAGTCATCTAGTCAAGAAAAGATGGATAAAGAAGCTAAAAGCATAATCTGTGAAGGATTTTCAGGCCACCAGGGTATTCTCATGACAACATGCAGACGTATGTGCTTTTTCACTGGGAAATCAAACGCATTATTTAGTCAACTAGGAAAAAGTATTGAAACTTTGATGCCGGAGTTGGAGCTTAGCTACGGGAACCATGAAGGTAAGACAAAGGATGATGATCGTGTTAATGTTAATTTCGGCGACGAGTTTCGTCGACAGTATGTCATCCATTCTTCTTATGTTAACTGTCATGTCGGCAGGTCTCAACGGCCTGAAATGTCTGGCATCAACATAAAAAGAGCAAGGTAATATGTAGTGAAAGTACACTTTCATATCAACCTCCTTAATCATTTCTCTTTTTCTTCTGTGTGGTGTGAAATTCGATTATATTATTATCATAAACGTGTTTTAAGATGGAATACTATTCAAAAAAGGATTGCTCACCCAACCTTTGTTTGTTTGTTTGTGTTGATATAATCTCAAACAAATTATTAAAGAAAGACTCGGACTGGCATCTTCTCGAATTATTGACTCTTGATCTTCGAATTTGTTGCCCTCTGATTTTCGAGTAGAGAGGTTCATACACCCACCATGTAATCTTCTCCCCGCTCTTGTTACCTTAGCTTTTACGGATGTAAAGTTAGTCCTTAAAAAATTACTCAATTACGATTTCAGTTTTCAAAATCTCAAAAATATAGTCCTCAGCTTTTAATTTTATGAAGAAGGCGGACTTTGAAAACTCGTCGTTTTTTCTCCTTTTAGAAATCTCCCTCCTTCGTATTAAAATAAATTACTTTAGTGGAGGAATTTTCAAAACGCACCCTTCCCTTTCCTCACTTAAGAAAAATATATATAATCATTCAATGGGCGGTTTTCCAAAACACGTATTTTTTTATAAAATTAAGGACGTGTTCTAAAAAACCGCCCTAATGATGGTAAACAAATAATATTTAGTACTTCATTTTTTTTTAAATTCTAACCTTATATTTGTACAAACCTCCTTGTTTCGTTACGACGATCTGGCCGACCTCCACCATGAGGCCCATGAGTATGGGGTGGAAGTTGACGTCATCGCCTTTCTTTAAAGGAAGCTATTTGGGGTGTGTTGTTGGGCTTAAACCAGTAGCTCTTGGGGCGGCCTTGATCAGTTGCCCGACGGGTGTTAACAGTGGAGTTGTGGAATGTTATATTTGATTACTAATCAAACCACTGCTTAATCATACGAGTAACAAACACTAAACACTGTGCTCGGGATATCTTTACTGTAATTCCTTAAGACACATTATGTATTAAACACTTTCAACAAACACGCGGTCGCCAACCGAGTTATAATTTGGATTTACCACAGCAGCCTCCACTATGTGGTCATCGCTAACCGGGGCGACTTGATCGGCGTCCGCTCCAGCTGGTGGGTTTGAACATGAGGTGTTTCCATCACATAAACCTGGACTAGGGGAAATTACAGGGAAGTGGTTGCCGATGCCATAGAGAGACATCGAAGCCCATATAAGAGTGACTCGGGCATGGGAGTCTGCTCTGCAGTGAACAGCTGCATACAACAACAGCTCCACCCACACCATATAAAGGACCTCCCACATACTGTCATTTTTGCTAAGTAGATCAACCAACTTACATGAGTCCTTCAATACTGAGAATGGGTGATTGTTCTCTTTGATTTCGGGTTCAATGATGTTGGCATGTCCCCCAAGAATCAACCTGCAGAACTCCTGCATTGTAGGAACCTCCAACTTCTTCCTCGCAAGCAGCTTCACCTCCGCACGGGTGTCTCTGCACCGAATATGGCTGATTCCAGCCACTGCGTACATCAACTTTGGTCGCCTGACCAGAAGGTACATCATGTAATCTGACAATTTCTTACTGAATCTCCTCTTCTGCTTCCTTTCCTCATTGCCGATGTAACATGACGGTGCCTCCAAGTTGAAGCAGATTTTGGTAGCAATGTGTCATATCAAAAGCGTATGATCGAACTGGAAGCCCTCGATATATGGCATCAGTTGGTAACAACCGATTCGTCTGAGCGCCCGATCTCCCCTCGCTTCATATAATTCTCTCAATCTTGCCGCGTGCATTGCCTCCTGAGCCTTTTCCCTCCACGGCAACCAGGCTTTTGAGCTTTTCCTCGGCATGTTGCTTCTTGGCACTCCTGCCACCCTGCTGGCCGGGGGATCATCCTGTAGAATCAGGGTGAGTTTGAACATCGGGTGGTTCCATCTGGACTAGGGGAATTAACAGGGAAGTGGTCGCCAATGCCAAAATGATTACGAGATCCCCTCTGTGAAACTGGTGCTTATGTCCAATGCAGAACAAAATGAATGCCACCAATGTGCTATAAGCGGCGATGGCTCGGACAATCTTTCCCCACATGGAATTTGATGCCTTTATTTTCGTGTAGAGAAGTTCGTACAGGAGATTTAGTTCCGCAGAGATATATTATAATGTACTTGGATATTGCAAATTAATGATGCCTTCCAAGCTTTTGTAACATTCCTGATGATTCGGCACGATATCCACAACGAGGCCCTTGAGTATGGTGTGGTAGATGTGGATGCACCCTCTTTGTTCCCGTCCTGTATCTTTGTCAATGGTCTTCTTCAGGTTCTCTAAGCTTGCGAGATGCAGCGCCCGACACCTCTCCCCATAGTTAATCACTCCACTCACGAATACCAGGATCGTGGGAATCAAGAGCCGGTTGTTTGGTAGGGTCTTCACAAAGATGTACATAAACGCGGAAATTTGGGCGACGAGGCCAACGAGGTGGCGCATCCACAGGGCATTATCCTCCATGGAGAAGGCAGTTATGTTGTCGGGACCCCCCAGGTGGACCAGAAGGAAAGCTGCCTAGAACGCCAGGACATCAGGAGGGACCTGTGCTTCATTGTTCTCCAAGTTCCGGCACCTGGCATTCGAGATCAGCCCGAACGCAAACGTTGCAGCCCAATCAGATAGAAAGTAAGCAGACCAGACCACGAATATGACGAAGCGGTTGGACGTCCTCTGCCGTTGAGGGGCAAAGATGGCGAGAAGTACCTGCACGCAGAGGGTAAGAATCATGAAACCCCGAATACTCCACGTGTTCCATCGGTTCTGCAAGGCCGCCGCTATGAAGGCATAATCCATGGCCTCAGAGGGGGAGGGCGAAGACTAAGAAGATTGATGGCCTCAGAGGGGGAAGGCCAAGACTAATGATATACCAGGTTTACTGTGACCAGCAAGACATTAATGCCTCACTTCGAGAACAATTAGTTCTTCATCAGTAACTCACTGTACAAATGGAAAAGGAGAAGAAAATGGATTAGAAGTATTAGAAACGAAATGGGAGATAAGGGTAATGGTCCCGCCCAACCCCAAAGAAATTGTCAGTTCAGTAAAAAGGGAAAAGCTTCAATCTCCCATGTCACGTGCTGTGCTTCTCCTAAGGTAAGAAAATATTAATATTTTTTTTCCCGCACCGGAGCTAATTTGGAGAGTCTATTGAACCAACCAAAAACCTTAATATTACTTTAAACTTCTTTTGTCTTTATTTATTGGTTGTATCAAAAACAGTCGCTTAGTGGGAATGAATTTTCAGTACATTTCTTTAGTAATTTGGGGAGATGTGCGTTTCAAACTTTGTTTAATATAAGAGTTTTTTTTTTAAAAAAAAAAAGAGAAAAAATAAGTAATGGGGGATAGTATCGATGGCATCTTGAACTCAACTTTAGAAGTTTTAGTAGTAATAGCATCATTGGTATTGGTATTGGTGTTGGTCCTCAAAACGAAATGGAGAAAAACTATAAAATCAAGTTTGGGGTAACACCCAGGTAGTCAAATATATGAAATTCGTTGAGTTGAATCTTCGAGTCATGGTGAGAAGAGTGCTTAGAAGAATAGGGTATGATGAAATGGTTGATCTGTCCTTTGTTTCCCGGAGGAGGTGCCGTCTCCATCCCTAGGCAGTCGCAATCATTGGGCGATGAGGCCTATGAGATGATGCATCCACAGGTCATTATCCTCCAAAGAGAAGACGGTTATGTTGTCCGAAAAAAACTACAATCTATGATTCAAAAAGGAGATGATACTTCGTCACCTATACAACTATTTGCCATGACAGTTCAAAATGCTGGTAAACCATCTCCGCTCAAGAAGGATCCAGTTCCACAAGAATTACAGTAGCTTCTACAGGGATTTGAGTGAATTTTCAAGGAATCAATGTCATAGAACACATGATCATCAAAATCACTTGAAGGAAGGGACATCTCCGATCAATGTAAAACCTTATAGGCATCATGTTGTTAAGGAAGAAGGGTGTGCTGGTTGTTGGCAGCAGTGATACATTGCGAAGGAAGATTATTTCTCTATTACATGATACACCCAGAGGGGGACACTTAGGCATGCAAGCAATTACTAAGAGGATTACTGACTTGTTTTACTAGAAGAGGTTGAAAAGGGATGTTAGGAATTATATAAGAAACTGCAATACATCTCCGCAATATAATCCGATCAGTAGATACATCATGTAATCCGATCGATAGTATCTTATTGTATCTTCTCTTCCAGTATGCATCATCGACATGTCCCTCCGTGTTGATGCAGATCTCGGTGGCAATTTGCCATATTAAAAGGGTATTCTCGTACTCGAATCCTTGATGTGCATCATCAATTCATGACAGTTGCTTTCTTCAAGTGCCTGATTCCCCCTCGCTCCATATAATTCTCTCATTCTTGCCGCAACGAAGAGACCTGTGGCTTTTCCCTTAATGTCCACGGATACAGAGTTCCACAGGGAGTGATCAAAGTCTTCTCTGAACGTGCGTCTCTCTCCGACCAGTTTGTTCCATATAAGACCGGTTTAACATTCAAGCATTGATCCGTAAACCAGAACAGGAGGAATTTGTGCCCCAGTTAGGTGTAGACGAGTTTTACTTTTACCTAGCTTCCGACCACTTCTTGGCGAGCACTGATTGAAGCACTGGGGCAGTATATTCACATACATGTGGTGCTGGCCCCGACAAGTTCTCCTCCAACAAAATCTAGACCATGACGAGAGGAGAACGCAACCATGAATAAATAGTTGTTGTCGAACGTATCTGCCACCGCCATTCTATATATCCATTCAGAACTCTATTTCAACGGGAACTGGTCGCGGATGCCGCAGAGAGCCATCAACAGCCACATGATAGTGATGGCTTCACCTCCTTGGCTCAGCAGTCGGAGGTGTGAGTCAGCTCTGCAATGGCCGGCCGCATACGATAACAACTCCAACCACACCTCCAAAATGACCTCCCACCTATTGTCTTTTTCCCTAAGTAGCTGGACCAAACTGCACGAATCCTTCAACACTGAGTACACGTGATTGTTCCCTTCCATGGCGGGTTCGATGATGATGGTGTGATTGTTGTCTTCGATGGCAGGTTCCCTGAGAATGGAGTTATTATTCTCTTTCATGGTGGGATTGTTCTCTTCAATGACTGGTTCACTAATATCAGAGCTATTGGCCTCCTTGATGGCCGGTTCAATGATGATGGACTGATTGTTTTCTTCAATGGCGAGTTTCTCAAGAATCGACTCACGGAATCTGCGGATGTTCGGAGTCCAGACTCCCTCCCTAGCTTCTTCATCTCATTGCAGGTGCCTTCATACCTAATGTGGCTGATGCCAGCCACCGCAGACATCAACTCAATGTGCCTACAACCGCTTGATCGGCATTTGGATCTGGACTTTAATTAATGGGTCGGTCATATAATGATCATTAATAAGTACTAAAACTTGTATTATTTTAAAATTACAATATTAATACGGCGAACGTTTCTACCTTTCCATTAACAAGAAAAAGAAAACCGCAACATAATTGTTGGAAGCAACGGGACAACATATTGAAGATCTGAATCACACTATTGAACCATGACGAGAATATTGAAGGTCTTGGCAATCCTGCCACCCTGCTGGCCGGTGGATCATCCCATAGAATCAGAGACTCAGCACTCTTGTTGGTTTTGAACATGGGGTGGTTCCATCAGGACTAGGGGAATTTACTGGGAAGTGGTCCCCGATGCCACAGAAAGACATCAAAGCCCATATAACAGTAATGAATTCGCTGCCTTCACTCAACAGTCGGGCATGGGAGTCTGCTCTGCAATGACCGGCTGCGTACGACAACAGCTCCACCCACACCATATAAAGGATGTCCCACATATTGTTGTTATCTCTTCTTAGTAGCTTAACCAACTCACATGACTCCTTCAATACTGAGAATGGGTGATTGTTCTCTTTGATTTCGGGTTCAATGATGTTGGCACATCCCCGAAGAATCAACCCGCAGAACTCCTGCATTGTAGGAACCTCCAACTTCTTCCTCCCAAGCAGCTTCACCTCCTCACAGGTGTGTTTGTACCTAATATGGCTGATTCCAGCCACTGCAGACATCAACTTTGGTCGCCTGACCAGAAGGTACATCATGTAATCTGACAATTTCTTAAGAGATTTTATGTAAATGTAGCAAGGCTCTTGTAATATGATGTGGTTTGGTCCGACTGAACACAACAAGAGGATCATACAGCCTCCCCGCCTGCAATTTCTAAGATTCCACACCTGGATAATGTGAAATCTCTACTTAACAGGGAACTGGTCACGGATGCCACAGCAAGCCATCAACATCCATACAAATGTGAGGAACTCGCTGCCCTCACTCAGCAGTCGCAGGTGTGAGTCGACTCTGCAACGACCGGCTGCATATGACAGCAGCTCCAACCACACCTTATGAATGGCATTCCATCTATTGTCCTTTCCTCTTTGTAGCAGTAGCTGGACCAGCCTGCACGAATCCTTCAGCACTGAGCGCACATGATTGTTCCCTTCGATGGAGCATTCAGTGATGTTGGCGTATTCCTGGACCATCGATGCACAAAACACCCGCATGGTGGGAGAACCAAACCTTCTCCCTAGGAAATTCAACTCGACGCACTTGTCTTTGTACCTAATTTGGCTGATGCCAGCCACCGCAGACATCAGCTTCGGTTGCCTGACAAGAAGATAAATCAGGTAATCTGATAATTTCTTGCTTAATTTCCTCTTCCTCTTCCAATTAGAATGGTCGACATAATCTTCCTCTCCCTCGATGTTGATACAGATCTCGGTAGCAATGTGCCAGATTAAAAGGGTATTCTCGTACTCGAAGTCCCTGATGTAACTCATCAATTCACGACAGGTGCTTTCCTCAAGCACCCGATCCCCCCTCGCGTCATATAATTCTCTCATTCTTGCCGCTACAAATGGACCTGCTGCTTTTCCCTTTATATCCTCGCATACAGAGTTCCATAGCAAGAGATCAAAGTCTTCCCTGGACGTGCGTCTCTCTCCGACCAGTTTGTTCCATATAAAACCTGTTTAACATACAAGCATTGATCTATAAACCAGAACATGAGGAATCCGAGTCCCAATTAGTCGAAGATGAATTTTACTTTTACCTAGCTTACATCCACTTCTTGGCCCGCACTGTTTGAAGCATTGGGACAACATATTCACAGAACCCATTTTCTCGGACCACCTCCTAGTGAAGAGGTGGTGGAAAGCTGAGGATTGTTTAAGTATTACCAGAACAATCCCGAGTGCATATATTAGGAGAAGAGGAAAAATCCCCTGTTCCAAGGCCAACAGAACAGATTCCTTTCCTTGGAAACCCCGTAAAGCAGTTGAGCCTAACATCATTGTGTTGGCCACATGGAGAACAAAAACTCCCACAAAGAGTGCATATGTGATTGCGAGATCGACTCCATGGAAACCATGCTTATTGGCAAAGCAAAACAAAATGAAAGCCACCTGGGTGTTGTAATAGCTAATGCCGCGGGCCAAAATTCCCCAGGTGGAAGTCGCCGCCTTTGCTTTCGTGTAGAGGAGTTCATATAGGACATTCATATCCATCGTAATACATAGAAATATCTTGTCAGGATCACTGTTGATGCTCAAATCCCGGCTCTTGTTATATTCCTGAAGATCCGGCATGATATCGCGGACAAGGCCATCGGCTATCTGATGGAAGGTTTCTGCCTCCTTCGGTAGATTCGGGAACGTAGATTTCTCTATAGACTTCGTCTTAAGGTTCTCCAAGCTCGCGAGATGTAGCGCCCGGGTCCTCTCCCCGTAGTTGATCACACCGGCCACGAACATCAGCACCGTTGGGACCAGTAGCCTGTTGTTTGGGAGCGTCTTTATAAAGATGTACAGGAACACGGAGAGCTGGGCGACAAGACCCACAAGGTGACGGAGCCACAGGGCATTATCCTCCAAAAAGAATGCGGTGATGGTGTCGGGACCCCCCAGGTGGACCAGAAGAAAACCCACCCATAAGGCCATGACGTCCACGGGGACATACGCGTCGTTGTTTCCTGAGTTTCTGCTACCGGAGTTCGAGATCAGCCCGAATACGAACAACGCGGACCAGTCCGCCATTAAGTAGGAAGACCAGACAAGGAATATCACGAAACGGTTGGACGTTTTTTGCCTAAGAGGGGCAGCGATGGAGAGGATGAGCTGCATAAAGAGGCTAAGGATCATGAAGCCCCGGACGTTCCACAAGTTCCATCGGTTTTGCACGGCAGCGGTGATGAAGGTATAATAATCCATGGACTTTAGCCGATAGGAAAAGCAAAGACAATGGAGAGATGGTGGATTAAATGAATGATCTGAACAGCATTCAAAAACAGAGGGCTAATGAGATAATAGAAGCAGCCTAAACACTCCAATATTAAACGATATATCAGGTTTACTGTGGCCAGCAAAATATATTAATGCCTCAATACGATACTTTTTTCTATTGATGACCAACTCACATGACTCCTTCAATACTGACAATGGGTTATTGTTCTCTTTGATGTCGAGTTCAATGATGTTTGCACATCCCCTAAGAATCAACCCGCAGAACTCCTGCATTGTAGGAACCTCAAACTTCTTCCTCCCAAGCAAATTCACCTCCGCACAGGTGTGTTTGTACCTAATATGGCTGATTCCAGCCACTGCAGACATCAACTCTGGTCGTCAGACCAGAAGGTACATGATGTAATCCGACAATATCTTACTCTATATCCTCCTTCATCTTCATGTCTTCATCGTCTATGTAATCTTCCCTTGCCTCCATGTTGAAGCAAATTTCGGTAGCAATATGCCAGATCAAAAGCGTTATCTCATATTGGAGGCCCTCGATATAAGGCATCAGTTGGTCACAACCAATTAGTCTGAGCGTCCGATCTGCCCTCGCTTCATATAATTCTCTTATTCTGGCCGAGTTGAAGGTCTCCGCAACATTTTCCTTGATTTCCGTGCATACAGTAGGTCCACACTGAGGGATCATCGTCTTCCCGAGACACGTATCTCACTCCGGCTAGCTTGTTTCATATAAAGCCTGCTATCATTATACATGCATCGATTGCTAAACCAGAACACAAGGAATTTGGGCACTTGAGAGTAGTGGAAGATAAAGTAGGTGTACTTTTACCTTGCTTCCCAGCTTTCTTTAGGGTGTTCTGTTTGAAGCAATGGGACACGATATTGAAATATGGCATTTTTTCGACCAATCCCTTCAAAATATGTCTCCTTTTTAGTCAAAAACTATATCTAGCTAGTAAATTTACCACAAGTGATATATCAAGTTTATTGTGACCAGCAAAACATATTAATGCCTCAATACGATACTTTGAGAGCAATTAGTTCTTCATTATTTGATTTATGGTAGAAATGGAAAAGGAGAAGAAAATGGATTACAAGTATTAGAACAAAATGGGAGATGTGAGTAATGGTCCCGCCCAACCACAAAGAAATTGTCGTTTATTAATTTTAGTAATGATTTACTAAAAATGTCGGAGAGATCGTCCTATTTTTAGTAACTTTAACAAAAAATTTACTATTCCAGTTTAGTAAACGATTACTAATTTTGTTAGTAAAAGTTTTATTTTTCTTCATCCAGTTTACTACTTTTTGTTTAAAACTTTTTACAAATAATTTATTGTTCAATTTTAGTAAAATGTACTAAATTTTATTTGTAATATCTGACAAAAATTAGTAATAATTTCTTAATTTTTCTCGTGATATTTAGTAAAAAACTGTTTAAATTATTAAAGTATTTAAAAAGTAGTACGTTAGTTTTGTAACTTTTACTGACTTAAATCCCAATAGTAAACATTTATTGGGTGAGTGGTGACTTTGCAGGTGGAATATCAGCTTCTTCCTCTTCGGTTGCTAGTGGAATCTCAGCATACTAACCCACAAACCATCTTCAACCGACTTTGCAGGTGGAATCCCTGCTTCATCCTCTTCGGTTGCTAGTGGAATCCCAGCTTACTGAGCCACAAACCATCTTCAACCGACTTTGCAAGTGGAATCCCAACTTCCTTCTCCGTCACCTGAAGAAATGGAAAGTGTCTTCAACCAGGATCACCCAAGATTCGGTGAACATATGCTTCTTCCCTTTATCCATTTATTGACTTCCCGTTTTGCTTCCTTCCAAGTGTCGATGAACAAGCGTTTTCCTCCCTTTATCCATTTCTTTACTTCTTGTTTTGCTTCCACCCAAGATTCCATGAACATCAGCCTCTTTTGCACCAGCTTGGCACACAACAGACCCCGTTTGAGGTTTGGTTGTTATGAGATAGAACCATTTCTGTGAGGTTCCTAAGCAAGCTGTGTACCCTTCCTGTGCACCATTTTTGGCTCGCCAATAGGGAGTAAGGTATTGTACCCTTTAAGGAGTCGTGTCCCAGGTTGGTTGATGTTCGCCAACATTCTAAGGTCACCCCAGCTTATAGAGTGGATGTCTCCGGTCATGTTTATGAGACAGCCATTTATGTGAGGTTCCTAAACAACCTAATGGTTGGAGGCGGACCAAACAGATAGAACCTTTTCCGTGATAGTTCGACAAGAAGTCAAAATAAGTCAACTACGAGAGATTTTCCACTAAGGACGGAATTAATCCCGTGAAACAACAGTTAGCCAAGCTGATGCTTTGCAGACCTTGTAATTTTGCAATCGAATCTGGCAATGCCCCTGAAATGTTCGTGAAGCTTAGGACCATCTCCAGCAGGTTACCTTTCCCAAGAAATTTCGGCAAAGAACCACTGAGGACATGATTATTCACCGAATCTTGAGTGGAAGCAAAATGTGAAGCCTCTTTTGCACCCAAAGTCCCCCGTGACGTGCTTTGAACATCGAATTTTGCCTGGAAAATCGGAAGTTGTTGTTAACCTCTTCATTTGATATATGTGATTGTAGGTGAGTAGGATATGAATGACTTCTTCAATATACTCACGGATATGAATGAAGATGAGTTGTTGAATATGTCATTTTGTATTGCTGAAGAAGTCGAAAGGTCATTAAAATATATGTGGCAGTTCATGGCTTTTCAATTATGAAAAGAGATCGTCAAAAACCTTGAAACGGTGAATGCGTCATGAGAAAGTGGGTTGACGGCCAATAGTCGGGTTGAGGCGTCTGTCAAGGTAGGTTGCAATTGTTTCTTCAAAGCTGGAGTCAATGTTAAAGGACAACGGACTTTAGTTGCTGTTCAGTTGGAAACGGTGAGTAATGGTTTGTCCTATTTCATGCGAGAAAGGCGCAACATTTTTTACCACGATATGACATTTGTACGCCGAATGCTTGACGTTGGATTTAGACAGTGTGATATTATGCGACTACTTGTACACGCATCTGATGGACATTCAGGTGTTGGCTTCCTAATGAAGGACCCCAATAACCGAAAGCTGAAGGAAGAGTCAGTTGGGGATAATGATGGTTGTGATCCCATCCTTGCATACCTTTTCATAGGAGAAATAGTGAGACTTGTATGTCCTTTGAAACATTTGTTGAAAAAAATAAAGTCAGTCGCACATATTGGGCCGATAGTACCTTCATATCGGATTACCAATCATTCGCTGATATCGTAGCTCTAGACTCTACATTCAAGACAAACAAATATGGAATGCAAATGGTCATCATCATGAGTGTGAAGCATCATCATCAAACTATTGTCTTTGGGACTACCTTGATGACTTCTGAAACCAATGCTGACTACATTTGGCTCCAGCGTACTCATACACATGTCATGGGAGGGAAACATTTGATTAGCGTTATCACAGATGCCGACAAAGCGAATTTTGGCCATTTGTAAGACAGAGGTTATGTCTTTGGCATTTCAGCCAGAACATTGCGCGTCGTGTACAGGATCAGGCAATGCGAGCCCATATTTTGTTCTTCATGTATAGCAGTAGACCATCTGAAGAAGCTGAAGATGAGTGGTCTACTTTAATGACACATACAGGATCGATAAGCATTAATGGCTACAACAGATTTATGCATACAGACATATGTGGTGTCAAACGTATCTTCAGGGACATTTTTGGGTGGTGCTTAGAAGCACTCAACGCTGTGAACGAATGCATGCATATATGAAGGGATATGTCAATGTGAATCATAAACTGCATGATTTCGTACACAATTTTGAGCGTCCAGTAGCTGATCTTTGTCACAAGGAATATCAGAAGGATTTTAACTCATAGCAGAAAGCTTTCAAGCTAATTACGATGTTGCGCCGACTTGAGGAGGATGCTTGTCTAGTATATACCAAGACCTCTTTTCGGAAGGTTTTGTCTGAGATACAAAAGGAATCAAGATTTTACAAGGAAAATTTACTCGACGGGAACACCGCAAGGGTATACATTCTTTCGTGTGATAACGGTGAGAATAGGTGTGTGCAAGTATCATCTGCGAAGTCTGCTATCCAACTCAGTTGCAGCTGCTTAAAATTTGAGACCTTTGGTTTTTCGTGTTCCCCTTATTCCACGTTGCGAAAAAAGAAGGATTCATGTCCGTACCAAGTCATCTAGTCAAGAATAGATGGATAAAGACAGCTAAAAGCATAATCTGTGAAGGATTTTCAGGCCACCAGGGTATTCTCATGACAGCATGCAGACGTATGTGCTTTTTCACTGGAAAATCGAACGCATTATTTCGTCAACTAGGAAAAAGTATTGAAACTTTATGATGCCGGAGTTGGAGATTAGCTACAGGAACCATGAAGGTAAGACAAAGGATGATGATTGTGTTAATGTTAATTTCGGCGACGAGTTTCGTCGACAGTATGTCATCCATTCTTCCAATATCAACTGTCATGTCGACACGTCTCAATAGCCTGAAATGTTTGGCATCAACATAAAAAAAAAGGTAATGTATGTATGTAGTGAAAGTACACATTCATATCAACCTCCTTAATCATTTCTATTTTTCTTCGGGGGTGGTGTGAACTTCAATTATATTATTATCATCATTATTATTATAAGTAAAAACAAACGTGTTTTAAAAAAAAAAAGGTGAAAAGCTTACGCGATCGTCTCCTCTCCTCTAAATCCATCGCATCATTGGTCAGCCCAACCTACCAGAACTGGACGGCCTCCCGAAAGTTAAGAAAAGAAGGAAGTACAGTCACACATTTTATCATGAATAAGGTCGATAGAATGATAATTTTCAATCTACGCCTGTCTAGTTGCCATTTGTCACGTAAATCTACTAATCGATTTGGGCCTAAAGAATTGAATTTGGTTAGACTATCTCTGGGCGAGACCGGGCTTGAGTGACAGAGTCTGGCTCATGCTTTAGAAGCGCCTATAAGCACGTAAAAACACCCAAGCAAAGGTCCCTCCCTTAGCTTATGTCCCAAAATCAATTTCGAAGTCAGAGTTGGTCAAGTTTCATATATCTTTTCTGCAATTCTAACTAAAGTTAAGTCGAGATAAAGTCACAATGCTCATATTTAACTGATCGAGCAAGAATCGATACAAGCTGGATTTCAGTCGATCAAGATGGAATCTCAGTCGACTCAAGTGAGTGCCAACTCGAGTGGATGAATCAAGGCCTCAAGTCAATTTAGTCCTCATTCTAGAAGCCAACTTGAGTCACCGATTCATTAAACTAGTCAAGGAAGCTCGGTCGATCCTGTCAAGAAGGTTCAATTTGAGATACCCCAACTCGAGTCAAGAAGGTCCAGCTCGAAACACCCCTACTCGAGTTGAGACAGGAAGGGGTCACACCGCTCGTCTTCAAGTATTCGAGCGGCCTGTTCAAGCAGCTTTTCTCTAGAAAATCGAGTTAGTCAACTCGAGTACTCATATGGAGAATTCTATTGAGAC
This sequence comes from Melastoma candidum, assembly GCA_023653495.1. Lineage (NCBI taxonomy): Eukaryota > Viridiplantae > Streptophyta > Magnoliopsida > Myrtales > Melastomataceae > Melastoma > Melastoma candidum. Next base: position 14,513,610 of record CM042890.1, on the reverse strand, counting down.
ATTGGCTTGAGCAGGACAGCCTAAACAACGTGATTCCTTTTCAAAAAAATTCTACCATATTTTTAAGTTGTTACAACTTCAAAATAACAAAAATCTAGGTCATTGTTGCATAACCCTTTCACAATATTTCTACATTAATAATTCACAGAAGGTGTGTCATCATATGTGATGTTTGAAAAGGGAGGCAAAAATATGTTAACACGTTGAATCTTGGAACTAAAAAAAAAATAAGGGCTTTGTATGATTAATAGTAATAGCCGATACTCACGATATGGAGATGAAACATTGTGACTTCATGGGGTAAGAGAATTCTGATAGAAAGCTGGAGAGACTTTTACCTCAAGCAGATGGTCTTGATGAGAATTGTAAGAGTACTTCAGCAAGGCGAACATACGAGCATGAATGAGATACTGATAGTTGCTCTTGGGAAGAAAATGGATGTTGCCCACAAGTTTATCTCCAAGAATATTGTGAAATGGTTGTTTGTTTTAAAGTGATTTATGGTAATAGTCTCGAGAAGAATTTTAATAACAGAAGAATGGTCCAGGTAACCAATAGAAGTTTGACGAAGAAAACGAAGGAAGTGGATCTCAAAGATATTATCAGTTGTCTACAGGTAGACTTCGAGGGCAAGACTACATGTAACTCTTTAAAATCGAAGACACTCATACAATTTCTTCAACTCAAGGATGATCATCCAATTTCTTCGGCTCGAGGACTTTGATACAACTCCAGAACTCTCAGAACTTGAGGCTTGACATTCAAAGAAGGAATCGAGAGCAGTGTTTTGATAAGTGTTGTTACTCTATTTTCTTGTTGTGTTTTCATTTATTGTGCCTAATCACACACTCCATTGAGCACTCTGATAGTAGACGTTTTTATGTTGGGTGAGGAAAACTTGCAAGCTCTAATAACTAATACTTTTGTAATTAGGCACCATGTAAATATGACTTTTGAATGTCATATTTACATGGTGTATGAACTGTGAATGAAAGATTACATGTAGGTAAGTACATAAGAGTGCTTACAGATGTACGCGGTGTGGTAAGTAAGAATGCTTCGTACTCTTAAAACAACGCACTTTTTGGATCAATGTAGGATTGATATGATGAGTTTAAAGGTGCAAATTGTGGTCTTGAAGTAGAGGTTAGGAAAGCGTCTAACTAAATGTAGCACACGCTTATAAACATTGGCGAATTCAACCGGTTTGAGGACAAAAAGGGGTGCGTGAAAGCTCACATTAAAATGATGCAGTCGACAACCAAATTCTACAACTAATACCCTACATCACATCGGAGATTTTGGCTGAAAGAAATATGAAATTGAGTAATTATAAGATTCGGATGAAAGTGAACGATGGAAGGTGGTGTGACCTTGAAGACCCAATTTGTGCGGGAATTTTCCTATTTAAGAATGTTATTGTGGCTATTAAAAAATTATTTAAAAGTTAGTCGTAATAAGCATGAGGTCACCTGAGCACGAAGTGGCCGAAAGACAGCATCGGCGAAGCACGATGTCACCCGTGACATCACTATTGCAAGTTGCATTGACTATTTGGATTGAAGGGAGCTGGCTTCCTCAAGAAGCCTTCTAAATCAGATTTGGATGAGCCAAACTCCTGCCATTTGGGCTGGATAAGAAAAAGGTGGTAACTCTTGCAAGAAACTTGTGTCTGAGGTAAAATGTTAAGTTTCGGGAGGTCCCACCACTTCCTTTTCTGATTTCCCTTCTGAGCATGAAAATTTAGAAAGGACGGTGGCCAAGAAAAGGGAGGAAAAGCAGCAGAGAAGAATTAGAAAGAAAGGCTAGGAAGAAGGAAAGAAACATTCAAGAAGAAGTGGGCTAATTAATTAGTTCGACCCGTATATGATTATGGACTAACAACGGGTTACATTATTTACATTTCGTACATATGTACGAAAAAATGACGTCATCTTCATACACGACGCGGCGTCTCGTCGGCATTACTTCAGCCCCACAATTCGTAAATTAGATTTACATATGTACAAAATATGTACGAGAAAGTTAATGTATTGTGAATAAGGTGAGCAGATAGGTCTGATAATGCAAAAGAAGAAGAAGAAGAAGAAGAAGAAGAAGGGGTAAAAGGAGAAGAAGAAGGGGTAGATGGAGAAGGAAAGAGTCAAAGTTTGTTAGGATTCCCTCACTAATTCCATTGTACTATTGACGACATATATACAGACATGCGCTACCGTAATCATTCGGTTTCTTTAACCACCATTATCCACAGCAGACACCAGAATAAAGTAAATGTAAGTTTCTCTATGGGCTGGGCTGCATTAACTTCTTGGACTTTATTTTGGCCCGCTTACTATTGTCCCAACTCTTCATCAGCTCAACACTTTTTTCACTTCCCTGTAAGCTAAACCATCTCCACTTTTACACTTCACACTTCACCTAAGCTAAACCATTTCCATTTCAATCACTCCTGGGAATCTGCTACTTCTCCATTCTCTTCACCTCCATTTCCCTGCAGTTCCTCCTTTATTTCCACAACTGATCCTCCATTGGTAAGGTGTTTCCGGTTCATGTCTTTATTATGACAACTTTTACTTGGTCCATGTGTGACCGTTAATTTCCCCAGTTGCAATAAACCGTTGAACTGGTGTAACCTTGGTCAGCGGATTTGCTAATTAATCTTCTGAATTAACATGCACTAGTTGTAGTTGTCCGCTTATCACCTTTTCTTGGACAAAATGAAAGTCAATTTCAATGTGCTTTGTACGTACATGCAGAACTTGATTAGCTGCCAAGTGAATGGCACTCAAGTTATCACAGAGAATTATTGGATTCTGATTATTTATGACTCGCAGCTCCTCCAACAATTTCTTCACTAGGTAACTTCTGCTGCCCCATTTGCTAAAGCTCTAACTTCAGCTTCAGTACTTGACCTGGAGACCACCCTCTGTTTGTGTGATGCCCAAGATACAATATTTGGCCCTACGAAAGTACAATAGCCACCTGTGCTTTTTCTATCATCTGAGCAGCTTGCCCAATTCGCATAAGTGAAACAAGATACATCAAAAGAATCCCCAGCAGTAAACGTGAGACCATAGGACACAGTGCCTTTCTAATACCTCAATATCCTTCTCACTGCTTGCAGATATATAGAGGTTGGTTGATGTAAGTATTGACACGCTTTATTCACAACATAGCTTATATCTGGTCTAGAATTCGTACAATACTATAGGACACCGACCAAGCTATGATATAATGTAGGATCAGCAAGCACTTCACCTTCATACTTTGACAACTGACCTTTCATAGCCATTGGAGTAGTAACCATTTTGCAATCCACCATTCCTGAATTCTCCAAGAATTATCTTATATACCTTTTCAGACAAAGTGTAGTACATCTGGTTCTTGGTTACCTTGAAACCAAGGGAGTATGATAATTCACCCAAATCCTTCAAAGCAAACTTGTTATGCAACCTTGGCAGTAAATTAGATATCCCAGAACTATTAGATCCAGTAAGTATAATGGCATCCACATAGACCAATATTAGGATCATACCTGCAGATGAGAGTAATGATAAAATAGAGAAGCATCTGCCTTAGAAGTAACAAAATCCCATTCATTTATACAACCACTTAACTTCATGTACCATGCCCTGGGACTTTGCTTCAGTTCATAAATCGCCTTCTGCAATGGACAAACATAACTAGGTTTTTCTGGATCGACAAAACCTGGGGTTGATGCATATATACAGTCTCTCTCTATTAGATCACCATTCAAAAATGCATTGTGAACATGAAGTTGCTTTAAGGGTCAACCACATGTAACCGCCAAACTGAGTATGATCCAAATGGTCTGATGTTTGGTGACTGGACTAAAAGTCTCTGTAAAGTCAATTCCAAGATTTTGGTGATAGCCGTTAGCTACTACTTGTGCCTTACACCGCTCAAGATAGCCAGTAGAAGTCAACATCACTTTATACACCCTTTTACACCCTATCACCTTCTGCATTTTCTCACATGGGACCAATTGCCAGGTATTGTTTAGCATCAGTGCCAAAGTTCTACTTTCATTTCTTCTTTCCATACCTGTGTTGTGAGCGCCTCAGATAAATTGGTAGGTTCTGATGGGATGGTTATAAAGGTGAGGCTGGAGTTGGGTCTTGGTAAAGTAAAGTTTTGGTTTATATATACCTGCTTTCAATCTGGTGATGGGATGTATGTTATCCATCTGCTTGGATAACTCTTTTGTCATATTCAGTAAAGATGAGTCATTGTTGTCTGATGGGATAGAAGTCTAGTTAGAATCTGGTAGAGGTGATTGAATCGTAAGAGAATATATTAAAGAGGAAACAGAGTATGCCTTGTATATGAAAAGACTGATGACAATTGGAATGAAAGGTGTATACTGAGGTTTACTGACAGGACATTGTTGAAGTGTTTGGAATGGGAATTTGTCGTCATCAAATAGAACATCTCTGGACACAAAGAGTTTCCCAATAGAGTAATCAAGACAAATGAAGCCCTTATGTTACACACTCCGACCTACCAGCATACAGGCAGTGGATTGAGGTTCCAATTTGTGTTTGTTGTAGGGTTTAAGATTTGGGAAACATAGACAGCCAAATACTCTCAGAAGATTGTAAGATGATTGGTAATCTAGAAGTAGTTTTGTAGGAGTCTTAAATTCAAGGATCTTGGATAGAAGCATGTTGATAAGAGAAACTGCTTCATTGAATGCATATACCTAATATTGTCTAGGAACACTTGTCTGCGTCAATAGGGTTAGGCCAACTTCTAAGACATGTTTATTCTTCCTTTCAACCCGTCCATTTTGTTGAGTGTAAGGACAAGCATTTGATGAGAAATGAAATGTTTAATAAGATAGTTATGAATAGAATGAAACTCACCGCCCCAATATGACCTTACTGCAAGCACAAATGTATTATACTAGTTCCTAACCATAGTATAAAATTGGTGAAATGCAGCCAAACCCTGAGATTTGTCTTGTAGGAAGTATACCCAAGTAAAACGAGTGGCATTATTTATTAGAAGCATGAAATAACGATCGCCTGTGACAAAGTTTATAGGAGATGGTACCCAAAGATCTATGTGAACTAGTTGAAAAGGTTATAGTTGCTCTAGAGTTGGATAAAGAGAAAGGCAGTCGAGGATGTTTACTAAGAGCACACGACTGACATAAGGGTAACTAAAAAGATCAGGTTGAATGTTTACAGGGCTACAACACCTGAGATAGGACCTTAGCACCTGGATGTCCCAACCTAAGATGCCACTTAGTCTTGTCTATGCTAGAAGAGGAGACTGCTGCAAGTGCAAATGCTAAAGATGACCCATCTGCTTCTGGAATATGAAGTTGTAGAGAGTGTGAACGTGAGTGACTCTGGATTTGTTTAGGATACTTACGAATGATCCTGCAAGGAAGCTTGTAAAGTCCCCAATCCATCTTCCCCTTAAGAAATATCTGTTTTGTGGAGTTGTCCTTGACAAAAAATGAATCGGATGAGAATTTAATTGTGACATTATTATCACGACAGAGTTTAGAGACACTGAATAACTTTTGTTGTAAAGCAGGAGTGTGTAAGATATGATGTAGGTTAAGAGAACCAGTTGTAGTACCTCGAAAATGATCCCCAACATGAGAAGTATTAACTTCCATTACCTATAATGATGGAGGAATCACCTTGATAAGGAACAACATTCTGAAAGCCTTCCGTGGTAGGAGATACATGGTGTGTAGCTCCTAAGTCTATGAGTCATGTCTCTAAATTTATCTCCTTTTGTGATATTGATGGGATGTAATGAACAGGCTGTGTGGATGGTATGTAGGATGGAGTTTGTACGGACTAAAAGGACCAAGTCTAGGGTGCTGAAAACTGAGTGAAGTGGGTGTGTGGGTGTGGCTGGTATCCAGAGTAATGAGTGAAGTGGGTTTGAGATTGGGGCTAATATCCGGAGTTTAGGCGACGATAACATGTCATGGCAGTATGTGCCAGTTTGAAATAGATATGGAATCTTGGCTTAGGTTTGGTGAGGTTTCTCCGATTCCACTGTGAATAAGTAGTGTTTGATCTTGAAAAAGGTCAACCAAGCAATCGGTTTGAATGTGGGTTGGAGGGTGGGGTGAATAAGTAGTGTTACTGATTTCTTGTATAGGAGGTTGGACAGGGAACGTAAGTATTTAGAAAAGAAAGTTGTACCTGAGGAATGATGCTATCTAATCCCTGACTTCTCCCGAACCTTATTCAAAATTCTGTAGCAAATTCTTGACCTCGTCCAATGATGGCTGATCTGATCTGCTATAGATTTAGTGACTATTGCATCATATTTAGCGGCAACCCTTCAAGTACATAACACACATAATCTCTGTATTTAACAGGTTCACCCACTACATTCAAAGCATCAGCCAGTGATTTCATATTACTCAGATATTGTTGTATGGTTTTTCCCTCCTTTCTCATCTGTTGTATTTGAGTCTAAAGATTCATCACCCTAGTTGTAGAAGTTGACTCATACAACCTTCTGAATGTATCCCATACTTCCTTAGAGATATTATAGTATACTACTTGATTCATAGTTTCCGCAGTCAAGGAAGAAAACAACAAACTCATTACAGCATTTTCATTACATTGTCATATCTTATATTCATGGTTCAAAGCCTTGTCTCATCTAAAAATTGTGCAGGTGAGTGAGATTGCCCAGAAATGATGGCTGTCATTTTCTGGGCTATTTGGATCCTCAACTCCACTAGTAACTACAACAGCCAACACTTGACCCTTCCACACAGGGTAATTCTCATCATCCAATTTTACCATAGCTGCAAATACTCCAGCAGGAAGTTGCAGGCACGAAGTACTCCAAGTAAGACTCTAGTAGACACACCCGAGTTTGGTGTTTGAGACAAACCTGGAAAAGGATAACGCGAAGTGTCCATATGTAATCTTCTTTGTAATTTATTCTATTTCAGGCCCTTTGTGGCTTTGATACCGTGAGGAAGCGAATAAGGTGAGAAGATAGGTCTGATAATGCAAAACAAGAAGAATAAGGAGGAGGAGGAGGAGGACGGGGGGAGGTGGAGAAGAAGGAGAAGGAGAGAGAGAAGAAAAGAGTTGATCAAATATGAAAGGAACGCCGGGCACGTTTTATTTTGTTTGTTTTGTTCTTTATGACACATAAGACACTTTGCCGCTCTTTATTACACCCAGACTGTGGCATGAAAGAAAAACAGACACTGGACTAAGAGATGGTAGAGAGTGGGACTTCAACCAACAAACGACGGAACGACGGACAGACGGACGGACGGTGGTGTTTTGTGCACGAAGGCCTTTCTTCGTATTACATGGGATCCCGGAAGGACTTATCTCTTTCCATCCCAAGACTCTTGTCACCCGGGCATTTCTTCATTGCTGCGGGCAGTATTTACGGCATTGAGCACAAACTGGAACAAGGAGCTTTGGGGGTTGCTGCACTCGCGGTGGGCAAGCCTTTTTGCATTTACTGCAAAGTCCAGCAATGGTCTTCGGGGATGGCAGGCACTTTCGGCAGATTCCAGGTGAGGGCTTCGGGATTGGCCGTGGAATGCCCTGTGGCCTTATTATTAAGCTAGCAGACGCAACTCCTGGCCGTTGGGTTGCCCCCATCGTCACGCCTCCTGTGTCTCGGATCGGCCACATTAAAAAGAGACAATGCTAAATAAGGAGACCCTGGAGAGAGCCACCAGTGAAAGGGACTACAACGGTTTTAAGTGGAGGATAATTGAATTTACCAGAGTTGTCTTCCAACAGCTTCCGAGCTTCAACCGGCGCAGGGCAGTCGAGGGCGCAGACCACAAAGATGAGGACGATCAAAAGGAGGAACAACTTCTTCATGTCTCGCGATGTGGTGAATGTGTGTCGACCATGTCCTCTTGGCCGGTACTTAAATAGGAGCTGGATGTGGGGTCTCATCGAATGATCGATTCTTGATTTTTCTATCCACCCACCAATGACCTTATCATCTTCGATGCAGAGTCTTCTTGCCCATGCAGCTAAATCATCAAGTGGGAAGTCACAAGTTGCGTAGGTGGCGGCTAAAATTCGATTCCGTGGGCTGATTTTTTATTTTTTTTGTCCTTTTTCTTTTTTGGACCATTTGTCGTTTGATTATAAAACTTTTAATACTGAAACTTTATTGAAACTTTCTGTAATTGCTTAACGAAACGAATACTTGACATCAATTGGATGTCCTTCTGTTATTATAACGAGTACATTTAATAATTTCCTCATTTTTTTTTTAATAATTATAGTTTAGGTATGCTTTTCGATAATTCCCCTGTCAATATTCATTGAATTGTGGATCACAAGTTGTATAAGGAGTCATCAGTCAATTTTGAGTCACAAGTTGTGTAAGATGTCTTTTTGCTATGAATAGATTGAATGCATTTATTTGTCGGGGCGATATTCGAGGTTTCAGACAAGCATATATTTTTTCGTAATACGTTTTATTCAGAAAAAAAAAAACAAAAATTGTTATTTATTTTCGTTACAATTGTGAATCGCGGGAATGTACTTGGGAATCTTCCCTTTTTTCTTTTTCTTAGTCTTTCGAGAGATAAAGGTTTTAAACAGTGAAGAAGCTTCCGCGTTGTGGGAAGAGGTGGGGAAAATATGAAATACCTCTGTGGCAATAGGTTAATTTTTTTTATTTTATGACATATCTTTTCCTAATTTAGAATACTTTATTTCTTAAATTAATTATTATACGTAAAATTATTTTAGTTTGAGTTTATTATGAAATTACTTTATAATATATAATTAGTTTTTTATAATTATATAGATAATTTTTAAACGAGTTAATTCGTTAACATGTTTGTTAAGTGGGTTAGATTGCCGGATTCACATTTTGATGCAGTTTGATAAAAGGGTCACGTCTATTATTATAGTTTTAAAAATACGAAATGACATGAACTGTCATCCTAAGCGCGAGTTACTGGCAAATTACAAAGTTAACGAAAGAAAAAGAAAAATAATAATAGTTATATGAGCTTAGCCATAATAACGTTGGTTATTTTTTATTAAATTATCTTCTATTTTTAAACAATATTTTTTAAAATTTTATTCAATAAAAAGATTTTCTAAACAAACGAGATATATATTGCCATATTTTTTTTACTGCAAATTTAATTTCAGCCAACTCCAAATGCTAATTATTTTTAAATCTTTGAAAATGTATTTAAATAACATTATTTTTTGTCGTCATTGCAGTCGAACATGACACAATCAACGAGTAAAACATAAGTTTTTAGACTGAAGTCGAATGGAGCCAACCTGCTTTGATTGAACTCGTTCTCCTTTGACTGGGCTCAATCTGTGCAGGCCGAAGCTAGCCTGTTTCGACTTTGGAGGTCTTCTGCATACATTGGCTAAGGATCGATCATGAAGCCTTGCATTCATTTGGCCGCGGCTTTCCTGGATGATTCCTTCCTTTCGTTTTAATTAATAAACAAAGACTTGGAAGATGGCCTCGTTTTAATTAATAAACAATGACTGACCAGTAAGTAAGCAGATCAGGCGATGAATATGGCTAACCGATTGGACGTCTTCTGCCTGTAAGGGGGAAAAAAGGGCGAGGAGAAGCTGCACACAGATGCTAAGGATCATGAAGCCTCGGATATTCCACAAGTTCCATTGGTTCTGCAATGCCGTGGATATGAAGGTATAATCCATGGCCATGGCCTTAGAGGGCAAGATGCAGAGAGGATGAAGGAAAATGAAATTTATATTTGCCAACTGCTTACAAGTTGTCATTTTGTGGAAGATAATTCAAAAGATGGCCTGCTCAGAAATTGTAGTTTATTATACCAAATGAGTAGGACCAGCCTTTACTTTGTTCAATGCAAAGAGGTTGAAAGAAAACAAGATATAAAGTTAAAGCACCTGATTTCCTAGAAATTGTGATTAGTGGTAGTTAGTAAGGATCCTCGTGTGAAACGCAAGAATATGACGATGCCTCCGGAGGTCTTCTGCATACAGAGGCTAAGGATCATGAAGTCCTTGCACTCATTTGGCTAAAAAAATAATTAGAAATCGGATGTAGAACTCATCGTGGTTGCTGTTGTATAGCAGCCAACGCTAACGGTCCTAAAAACTTAAACTATTACGTAAAAACGTGGCATATTATATATTTTCGTTTTCAACATCTTCCGATATGTAATAATGATAAATTAGGTGGAGGATGATTGTGATATTAACCCAACCCGCCTTTGTTTGTTTTTTTTAATCTCAAAAAGAAAGACTTGGACGATTCCACCTTCAATTATTGAGTTTTACTGTTGAAAAAGTAAGGGATTACTTTCCATTGACTTAAAATCCAGACTGAATGAACAATTTAAAAACACTTGTTTTCTTCTTTTATGTATTCTCCCTCGATCTCTACCTTGTTTTTGTTCTAAGTTTCACAAACAAAATTAACTTATTCAAATTATGACTTCTAAAGTGAATCCATTTAAATGTTAGAATTTCGATCCAAATCCACTAAATATTCTATTTTAATATTTCGTTTTCATGATCACGTACCATTAATAATATTATTAGCAATTAGTAATATAGGCAATATATCAAAATAATATGAAGTGCCAAAATAGGCTCTTTGTAGGGTATGAGACAGACCTCAAATGAGGATATATGTATTTTACTTAGGAAACGGGTAAAATAGGGTAGGTGGGAAAAATTATCAAAATAAGGTACAAACCTTTAAAAATGGGGAAATAATACCTCGAACTCGTAGTTAGAAATTCTGAGTTTGACTTAAAAAAGCTCAGAGTTTCGAATTTCAAGTGCGCTTTCTGAGTATAAGGAATTAGGTATTTCAAACATTGAGTTCCTTCTAAAGATGTCGAACTTGATATTTGAAATACCAAGTTCCAATTTTTTATGTCGTACTAGCCCTATATTTTACCCCATGGTGAGTTTTTGTACTTACCTATATAAATTATACTGACATTGTGAAATTTATTCATAATTTTTTTAAAAAATATATATATACACTAAATCGGGTTTAATGATATCTCTTGAAGGCGTGTAGTGCCTTGAAAAATGATAGGGAAAAGAAAACATTTAATATTGTTGGAAATGATGGTCACATTAAGAGGGGTGAATTAGTGTCTTTCAATCGAATTGAAGTTTTTAGACAACTAAAATGCTTTTCCCCAGAAGCAAACGTCTATATCGTACGAGATCGTACTAAGCAGACTTCAAAAACAACAAGTCTTGATAATAGAACCACAGCTGTCAAGATGTTCTTATAACAGAACAAATTCATCAACACAATAATTTTTATTGTGGTTCAGTCAACTCGGCCTACGTCCAACTGGGTGATTTCCACTATTGGAAAATAGCATGTATAACAACTCCTATACAGAGGTATAGCTTCTCCTATACAAAGGCATGGCTCCTCCCGTAGTGAGACACAGTTAACCATTTTTGTGATTCACTGCACAGCGACCCCTGTGCTAAGAATGGAATTTCCTGACAGGGAGTTTACAACCTACATGGTCTCCTTTGCGACTACGTGGAGCCCCACGCGAGCACGTAGCGACTACGCTAGCAAACAACGACCCTTATCCAAGGTTGAATTTTCTCGACGGCGGTCTCAACCTGCATGACCTCGAGATAGCGATTATGGGCGAGCCCCACACGGACACATAGCAAACTCTACATAAGCAGACGGCAACATCTGTCCAAGTATAAATTTTTACGACGGCGGCTCCACAGGACGTGCGCGGTCTCCTCAAGATTGCGACTATGTGGCTGGCGTGCCCATAAAAGCGAACAGCTCCCTCTGTTTCGAGTCACATGCACGACTTCTCTGTGACTAACTACACGGCGACTCCTGTGTTAAGATAAACCTGCAAAACTAAAAGCACGAAAAACTCGTGGGCACATAAATACAATTGGGACGCCTTTCTTCCGTAGCGTAGGATCGTAAGACCCCTTTTTTATTCATTTATTATTAAATTCTTGCCTTATTATTAAATCAAATAATGATTAATTCAAGTTAGGAAGTTACGTAAATTTGCATCAAATCAAATAATTGGTTTGACTCATATTACGTTGAAAAGAATTTATTTAAATAAATTCCAATTAAGATCGTATGTTCACCAATACCATCGATCAGATAAAAACAATCGTATCATTAGATCGTTTAATTGGATGTTATTTTAAAATATTTCCAAATTTATTTGGATATTTTCCAAATCTTTCTGCAATTGATTGACATTATTTCCTTATATTTTAGAAAATTAAATCAATCTTACGTTTGCAAGGATAAGCATACGTACAAATAAAAATCTGGAACGTAGACACTATCTTATGATATTATCTATTATGATATTTCAAAATTAAATATTAAAATAACAAAAGAAAAAATAATTGATCTTATATTTTATGGAAGTATTTATCTCCCTAGTGAGCTACTATAGGGTTTAATAATAAAAACCATATAAACAAATATAAGTGTAGCAAGGCTCTAGTGAGTATGTAAACAACAAGATCATATACCAAGCACTTGCAAATTTTTAGATTCAACACCCAGATATTGTTATGATCTCGAAGCTTAGGAGTAAGTTATGCACTTCATCAAGTGAAACTTGGTCTGGTCTGCTGTAAATTGCTGTTACCACAGCATCGTACTCAGCCGGCAGACCCTCCAGCATATACCAAATATAGTCCTGATGTCGCACAGTTTCTCCAACCGCTGCAAGTTGATTAGCTAGAGATTTTAGTGTGTTAAGGTAAACCTGCATCGTTCTTCCTTCTTTCTTGAGTTGCTGCATCTGGGTCCTGAGATTAATGACCCGTGTCGTGGATGGCGACTCATATCTGTTTCTTAACGTCTCCCAGACCTCGTGCGACGTGGAACAACACACCACCTGGCTTAGAATCTCAGGGGACAGAGAGGAAAATAGCAAGCTCATTACCACTTTATCGCTTCGGTGCCATATTCTGTATTCTGGGTTAAGGGCTGTAGCATTCTCATCCACTCATCCAGAAATTTTGCTGGAGAAACAGAGTACCCGGATATAAAGTCCTCTAATCCGCTCGCAGTCACAGCAGCGAGTACCTGACCCTTCCACAGAGGATAATTGCTCTCATTAAGCTTGATCATCGCTGCGAAGATTCCTGGTGGCACTTGCATGACTGGAGCGCTATTGAACAAGTTGCTCCCAGACATCCCTGAGCTAGGAGTTCGCTGACCCTGCTGGTAAGTATCCATTAGCAGCTCTAGAACGTGATGGAGCTTTGGAGCTCTGATACCATGAAGAACGGAATTGAACCGTCTGACTCAATTGAAGACTCAAATGTTGAATGAAGAAGAAATGGAGAAGGAAGAACAGAGAAAGAAGAACAGAAGAGCGCTGGGAGGAAGAAGAAGATTCATTTACTTATCTATCAGCAAAAAAGGGATTACACATATATATATCGATTACTAAGCTTGAGCTCGAAAATCAACACACAGAATAACAAAATACTTGCAATCCCATGCAGCAACGCAGCACCTCTGTGTGTGTCCGTTGTTTCTGTTTCTGGTGTGGTATCCTGGGAAATATCTCCAACAGAATCACCACGTATAGCTTCACATAACTTGGTAGCCCATGCCTTCGCAAGCCCATAGATCCATTCCTTCGCAAGCCCACAATGTACCTCTGTTCAACATAACTTAATAATTACCAGCCCAGAGTAAGGGAGTCTCTCACGAAACAGACAACACAAGAATATGACGATGACTTTGGAGGTCTTCTGCATACAGTGGCTAAGGATCAATGATGAAGCCTTGCATTCATTTGGCGGCGGCTTTCCTGGATGATTCCTTCCTTTCGTTTTAATTAATAAACAAAGACTTGGAAGATAGCCAAGTATCTGTCTTTCAGTCAATTCGTTATAGCCGCCATCATCCTACTTTTGTCCTCCATTGTCTTTCAGTCAATTCCAGACAGCTACAACAACAGCACGTTAAAATGATTTTGGATATATTTTGTGTTATTACAAATCAGAGGAGAACTTGTTTCCTCGAAACTCGACCAACTCTGAATAGCAATTACCAACCTGTGGATTCCATTATGCTCTCTATACGAACCCTTATAAAAGCAGTTGTAACTACTATTTTCTCTTATGTATTATTCTCTCTCGATCTCTAACCTCAGTTTTGTTCTTAGCTTCACAAGAAATAGCTTATTTAGATTATGATTTGAAGTGAATCCAATGTAAAGCTTCTCCTATACAGAGGCAGACTCCTCGCATTGAGACAGTTAACCCTTTTTGTGATTCAGTGCACAGTGACCCCTATGCTAAGGATGGAATTTCCCAATGGCGGCTCCACAACCTGTACGGTCTCCTTGAGATATCGACTACGTGGCAAGCTCCATGCGTGCATGTAGCATGCAAACAGACAACAACCCCTGTCCAAAATTAGAGTTTCTTACAGCGGTCTCTACAACCTGCAAGATCTCCTTGAGATAACGACTATGTGGCGAGCCCCACACGGGAACGTAGCGAGTCCTACAAACGAAGACAATGACCCATGTCCAAGTATAAATTTTCACGACGGTGGCTCCACACAACCTGCACAGTCTTCTCAAGATTGCTACTATATGGCGTGCCCCATGCAAACGAATAGCTCCCCCTGTTACGGGTCACATGTAAGGCTTCTCCGTGACTAACTACACAGCGACCCTCGTGATAAGGTAAACCTGCAAAACTGAAAGCACCAAAACTCATCAGCACAAAAAACAATTCGGACGGCACCTTTCTTCTGTAGCTTAACGTTCTTCTCTCTCTCAATCACACCACCAATAATTATTATCTCTATTTGTGTTGTATTTATAGGATCCAATGACCCCTTTTTTTATTCAGTTATTACTAAATTCTTACCTTATTATTAAATCAAATCATTATTGATTTAGGAAGTTACGTAAATTTGCATCAAATCAAATAATTGGTTTGATTTATATTACGTTGAAAAGAATTTATTTAAATAAATTCCAATTAAGATCGTATCATTACCATCAATCAGATAAAAACAATCGTATCATTAGATCGTTTAATTGGGTGTTATTTTAAAATATTTCCAAATTTATTTGGATATTTTCCAAATATTTCTGCTATCAATTTCCTTTAAAATTGATTGACATTATTTCCTAACATTTTAGAAAATTAAATCAATCTTACGTTTGCAAGGATAAGCATACGTGCAAATAAAAATCTGGAACGTAGACACTATCTTGTGATATTATCTATTATAATATTTCAAAATTAAATATTAAAATAACAAATGAAAAAATAATTTATCTTATATTTTATGGAAGTATTTATCTCCCTAGTGAGCTGCTATAGGGTTTAATAATCAAAACCATATAAGCAAATATAAGTGTAGCAAGGCTCTAGTAAGTATGTAAACAACAAGATCATATACCAAGCACTCGCAAATTTTTAGATTCAACACCCAGATATTGTTATGATCTCTACTTAACAGGGAACTGGTAGCGGATTCCGCACAAAGCCATCAACATCCATACAAATGTGAGGAACTCGCCGCCCCCACTCAGCAGTCGCAGGTGCGAGTCGACTCTGCAATGACCGGCTGCATACGACAGCAGCTCCATCCACACCTTATGAATGGTATCCCATCTATTGTCCTTCCCTCTTTGTAGAAGTAGCTGGACCAGCCCACACGAATCCTTCAGCACTGAGTGCACATGATTGTTCCCTTTGATGGAGGATTCAGTGATGTTGGCGTATTCCTGGACTATCGATGCGCAAAACTCACGCATGGTTGGAGAACCAAACCTTCTCCCTAGGAACTTCAACTCGACGCAGGTGTCTTTGTGCCTAATTTGGCTGATGCCAGCCACCGTAGACATCAGCTTCGGTTGCCTGACAAGAAGATACATCATGTAATCTGATAATTTCTTGCTTAATTTCCTCTTCCTCTTCCAATCAGAATCGTCCACATAATCTTCTTCTCCCTCGATGTTGATACAGATCTCGGTAGCAATGTGCCAGATTAAAAGGGTATTCTCGTACTCGAAGTCCCTGATGTAAGTCATCAATTCACGACAATTGATTTCTTCGAGCGCCCGATCCCCCCTCGCTTCATATAATTCTCTCATTCTTGCCGCAACAAACGGACCTGCTGCTTTTCGCTTAGTATCCTTGCATACAGAGTCCCACAGTGTGCCATCAAAGTCTTCCCTGGACGTGCGTCTCTGTCCGACCAGTTTGTTCCATATAAAACCTGTTTAATATACAAGCATTGATCTGTAAACCAGAACATGAGGAATTCGAGCCCCAATTAGTCGAAGACAAATTTTACTTTTACCTATCTTCCGCCCCCTTCTTGGCATGTACCGTTTGAAGCACTGGACCAATATATTCACAGAACCCATTTTCTCAGACCACCTCTTGTGAATGAAGTTGTCGATAGCAGAGACTCCTAGAAAACTTAGTGTTGCCAGAACAACAAGAAGTGCAAATACTACGAGAATAGGAAAAATCCCCAGTTCCAAGGCCAACGAAACAATTTCCTTTGGATTGAAATTCCGTAAAGCAGTTCTGCCTAGCATTATTGTGTTGGCTACATGGAGAATAAAAACTCCCACAAATAGTGCGTATGTGATTGCGAGATCAACTCCACAGAACCCCTGCTTATCGGCAAGGCAAAACAAAATGAAAGCCACCTGAGTGCTGTAATAGCTAATGCCGCGGGCCAAAATTCCCCAGGTGGAAGTCGCTGCCTTTGCTTTCGTGTAGAGGAGTTCATATAGGACATTCAGCTCGCTCTTGATGCAGTAAAATATCTTGGCAGGATTACTGTTGTCGATCAAATCCCGGCTCTTGTTATATTCCTGAAGATCCGGCATGATATCGCGGACAAGGCCATCGGCTATCTGATGGAAGGTTTCTGCATCCTTCATAAGTTTTGGGACAGTAGTTTTCTCTATAGACTTCGTCTTAAGGTTCTCCAAGCTCGCGAGATACAGCGCCCGGGTCCTCTCCTCGTAGTTGATCACACCGGCCACGAACATCAGCACCGTGGGGACCAGTAGCCTGTTGTTTGGGAGCGTCTTCATGAAGATGTCCAGGAACACAGAAAGCTGGGCGATGAGACCACCGAGGTGACGGAGCCACAGTGCATTATCCTCCAAAGAGAATGCAGTGATGGTGTCAGGACCGCCCAGGTGGACCAGAAGGAAAGCTGCCCAGAGCGCCTCCATGTCTGGTGGGGGACTTGGAAGCCCTTGTTTTAGCAAGTGCCGACATCCAGCATTTGAGATTAGCCCGAATACGAACAATGAGGCCCAATCCGACAGTAAGTAGGAAGACCAAACGACGAATGTGAAGATGTCGTTGGAGGTCTTCTTCCTCAGACGAGCAGTGAAGGCAAGGATGAGCTGCACACAGAGGCTAAGGATCATGAAACCTCGGACGTTCCACAGGTTCCACAAGTTTTGGATGGCCACGGGTATAAAGCTCGATTCCATCGGAGAAGTTGGGGGGGCGTGGTATGTTTATCGGTTACAAGGATAATGCAACACAAGCCGGATGATGAATTTGGAGGAAAAATTTAACAAACAATGACAAAAAGGGCTAAAAGCGAATTAAAAAAAAGAAGGAATACTTGCATTCATCTGGACGCCAAGAACAAACACTTAGATCTGGTCACTTTCATCTCCATCTTCACACGCAATTCCCAATAGCTTCATTGACAAGCCTGAGAACCATTGTAGCAATGTGCCCGGGATTAGAAGGGTATTGTCGCCTCACTCCTAGTCTCGATGTGAGGCATCAAATCATTGACCACCTCCTTTTTCTAGGGTCCAATCTCCCCTCGCCTCGCAAACCTCAAAGGTCCCCGCAGCTTTTCCGCTAACCGCATGGATCATCCCTTAGAATCAGAGACTCGGGACTCTTAGGCTTGAACATGGGGTGGTTCCTTGAGGTAAGCATGCATTTGGGCAACGTCATCAGTCGACAATTCGATTTTCTTGTAAACCATTTTGAATTGATTAAACGATGTCTTATAATAAGAACGAAAAGCTTACAGCCATAAAATAAAGTAAGGATGATGGTGCGGATGGGGGTGACATTGTAGACTTGCTGTTGATGCCGTCGACTTGTTGCTGGCGCCGTAGACTTGCTGCCGATGCTGTAGACTTGCTGCTGGCACCGTAAATTTACGAGCACGGATGACAAAATGAAACCGAGAGTTGGTTGTCGGGGCTACTGTTACTCGTCCTGATGATGGGAGGACGGCGGAGATCGGCTATCTGGACTATGGTTGCTCGTCCCGACGGTGGAGCGCAGACGGAGATTGGCTGTCGGAACTACGGTTGCTCGTTCCGACAGTGGAATGCAAGCGGAGATTGGCTGTTGGAATTACGGTTGCTCGTCCCGACGGTGGAGCACAAGCGGAGATTGATTCACCAAAGCTATGGTTGCTCACTCAGGTGGTGTAGGCGAAGACCAAAGAACCCTTGCTAGTTCACCCAGACCAGGGTATCTATTAAAATCTAAGGGGTGACGAGCAACGCAAAGCTTCTGTTTGGCTTATTGATCGTATCTTTTTCCAGGAGGATCTTCTCCCTTTTATATTGAGATTCGTGATGTTCAGGGTGTTTGGCACGTCTGGCATGTCCTCAAAACCCGAATTGTGGCTTGATCTTAACTACCTTCCAGAGATCTCGGAGTCTGTTAAGATATCTCTACCTTTAATCTCTTCTTCTATCCAAACCGTGTTATGTACGGTCGCGCGTAGGCATGGGCTATAGACTTGGCGCAGGACCATGCTTTGATATGGGCTGTAAACTTGGTATAGGCCCAAAATATTGTGACATGTCAACAGTACCATTACATTTCTCATTCCATTATGCAAATTACAGCCTCTTTTTAAATATTATCCCTAGATTTAATAGGCTTAATAAATAAGTCAATATCATACGTAATTTCATCTTCTTTGGTCACTTTACTTCGTCCAAGCTTCAAGATCTCATCTATTCTCCTGCACCAAAACATGACAAACCAAGAGGCATCAACAAAATAAATGATTTAAGTCAAAATATATTCAAAAACTAAGAAAATAGCAAAAATCAACTTAAAAGAGAGCTAAACCAAAAATCACTCAAATTCTACCAAATTCCTATAATACTCGTACGACTAGCAACGTAAAGCATAATTAAGGATACGAAATAACTCTACTTTCTTGTAGTTATCAATAAGAATTTGATTCCTCTTATGCGGAAAAAAAAGTATAAAAAAATTAGGAAAAGAATTATCGTGTGAGAAACACATCAAATATAAATATTGATGAAATTTTTCAATAAAGATTAATAAAAATGTATAAAATAAAAAAGAATAGGAGAAATCACTAAATAATCATTTGCAAAATATCCCTTTGCAAAGGTTCAGGATTTATGGATCGATTTGTAATTATATTTATGTAAAGGACTAAATACGTAAATTCTTAAAACCCCAGACCCAACCACTAAATGTAAAACCCTAACAAACATCCCGGAAGCCCAAGAATCTCCCCCGATGGCGACCAGGAGATGCCTCCACGCGCTCCGCCACCACGCCGCCGCCGCCGTCGCCGTTAGGCATTCCGTTGGCCGCAGCTTTAGTGCCTTGGCTTCTCACAGTGGCGGCTCCCTATCCCGTTCCGTCCTCGAGTTGGAAACGACGCCATTCCGCATCGGTCACTTGGGAGCATCGTCGTCCTGGCGTTGCTACTGTTCCGGAAAGACGCCGGAGGATGAAGGTTCGGAAGATGAATATGAGGAAAGTGAGGAGGAAGAGGGAGAAATTGACGAGGTCAGCGACGGAGAGATCGCTGCGGGGCCGGGGTTGCAGAAGAGGGATTACACTCCGGAGGAGAAGGAGGCAGTGGCGAACGAGATTGGATACAAGGTGATTGGGCCGCTGGAGAGGTCGGACCGCGTGTTCAAGCCATACGAGCCGGTTTTCGCCGTGGTTCAGGTTTTACCCGTGTGCTTTTGTGATGTTTGTTGCATCATTTCTGCGGTCTCAGTTTGCTGAGATGTTTTAGGTGGTTTATTGCATAGGTAGGATCGCATCAGTTCAAGGTCAGCAATAGGGACTGCATCTTCACGGAGAGGTTGAAGTTCTGCGAAGTTAATGATAAGGTGTGTGGTTTTCCTGTTTGGTTGTTCGAATTGAGGAATTATGAAATGTGCTTGTCCGATCACCCTAATAATTTACAGTACTCATATAATTGTATTCAATTACATTGAAGAAAAAAAATCCAGGGGAAGCCTGATTAGGGACCTTAATAAGCATCTCTATTGATCTTAATCGCCATTGCCGGGCCTCCTTGACTAAAAGATGAAGAACTTTCTATCGTATAAGTTAGTGACTTGATTTGCTATTTGTTAATTGACTGTTACCTGTCAGAAGAGGTTTGTGAATAATGCTATCTTTATCGATAACCATTTCACCTTGAAATCCAAGGCATCAATACTGTCATATGTTCTCTCAGGAAATTTCTGGGTATTGTTATAAAATGAAGGTTCACTATAGTAAAGGGCTGTGATGAAGACTTTGCTGTAAATTTCATTCCTTCAAAACGATGTCCGGGCAGTGTACAACGTTTGCTTCTATTTTTTGCCTTTTCAAGTATTTCTGTGGATCTATTGCTCGGGTTTTAATCTACTTATTTCTTGAACATGTACTTATTTTTTGAACATGTACATGCTCCCATCTCCATGTGGTGAGGTAGTTAGATGTTAACTAAGAAGTTGACCCTTCCCTGTTACCTGATGCTGCAGATAATTTTGAACAAAGTTCTGTTACTGGGCTCACCTACTCAAACCATAGTGGGAAGACCCAATGTTCCAGATGCTGCTGTCCATGCTGTTGTTGAGGAGCATGTAAGTGCTGCTGCAAGATTCCAGTTTACCACAATTATTTGTTTGAGGGCATGTTTCCGTTGCCTGTATGTTCAACTGAGCCGTATACCTTTATCACCAAAGTTCATGTTATTCTTGCTTTTATCTAGGCACTAGATGCCAAAGTCATCATATTTAAGAAGAAGAGAAGAAAGAACTATCGCCGGACCAAAGGGCATCGTCAGGTAACACGTTAATCTGCCGGCAGAATCTGTCGGTTAAATTCTTGACCTTTGATGTTTTGCCTGAGCTACATGCAATTTTTGTTCAGGAACTCACAAAATTGAGAATAACCGACATTCAAGGGATTGAAAAACCAGAAATCCCAGAACCTAAGAAGCCAGTTAAGATCAAAGTTAAGCGGGACACGGATAAGCAAGAGAAGGTTGCCGTCCCGGCTTGAGAGGGCCATTTATCCATGCTGTTAGGATTCGATGATAACACAACCTAGTCTACCACCACTGTAATGTTCTTCAACCAGAATTTGTCACCGATCACCAGAAGTTGGGAACTCTTCTCGAGGTTCGTCAACTGCGACCCTCCTTATAAATTAGCGGTAGTAATAATAGGGTGCAAAATTACCCAATAATCTTGACATTAGGTCGTAACAGGTAATTTATCGATGGGGCTTACCTTATCAATATTGATTAATTGTCCCTTGGGAGCTCATTTTTATGGGGCATATCTGAGTGGATAATGTTTATCTTGATAATGTCACAGAGTAGCTCTCTTTTGAGATCGACAACCCCGCTGACTCGGAAGACCTCCTCGGGCATTTTCTGGTTGGCTTTTCTCTTCCAAAGTCCTCATTAGTCATCGTTCTTATCGCTACCATTAGAAAACATTTACTATCAGTTGGGTTGTTGGGTCTCCCTTTTCTCTGTGAAGTCTCCTCTTAAAAGCTTGTTTCAAGTCAACAAATGCATACTTCATCTTGGAAAAGTCACGTTAGATTTAACGGGCAAGCATGTAGTTTGGGGTCGTAGCATAAAACTGTTCTGAGTGTGGAAAATGACATGTTTCAAGGTTCATATTTTTATGCGGGGGCTAATGACTTTTTTGTGGGAATTTAGTTTAATAAAAATATAGTCATTAAACTCCGAAGTCATAAAGTCAATCAAAATTAAATTGACTTGTTGAGAAGTCTAATGGATTTTTTCGGACTCGTCCCCTGTTAAAACAATAAGAAACAGAAAATACATATCCCTCCATCACTTCCCTGGCCTCCCCCTCCCTGCCGGAGTCTGGGAAATGGCCTCCGACTGTCTCCCCTGGCGCCAGCTGCGGCCTAAACCCTGTAGCAGATCTCCTGGTATCCTCCCCTCGATCCTTGTGGTCTCTGCAAAGATTCTCGCCGCTGTCCATCGTTCCTCACAGTAGAATCAAGAATCACGGATGACTTCCTCTTGCACGACTTCTATGCTGCCCATCGTGACGGGGAGGTCTTCTCTGAGTATCCAATATCCGCAGCTGCCCCATCTGCCAATGACTCCCTCTCTGGCCAGCTTCGATTCTACGGCTTCTTTGCTTCCGCAGCTGGCAAAGGTCAATGACCCTGGGGATATTCCTTCCATCGTTGGAGAAGAGTTGGATTTATTTTGATCCGAGGTTGGAGTATGGGACTAACAACAAGGATGTGTTAAAGGTCATCGGGACCTTGAGGCTTGATGGACAGGACCTGTCTTTTAACCAGGAGGGAGGCTCGTGGCGGCAGTTGTTGCGCACCTTCCATGTCCTTGGGCCGAGGATTTCTGTTCAGTGAGGTACTTATAAGTTTAGTCTCGCTGGTTATGTGGCAGAGTCCACCGGTCAGCTTTGTATGGTCGGTTCGAGCGCTCGGTTAGGTACGAGAGCTCCGGCGACGTCGTCTTCAAGGCTAGTTATTCAGTCAAGTTGACAATTAACAGTAATTTTGTCCACGGGGCGTTGGAGAGCTTAGACTATCAGGACGGCAAGGGTAAGGCTTTTGAGAGGGTTTTGCTGTTGGGATTTAGTGGGAGAAGGGACTATGAGTACAGTTTGATGGAAAAGGAGACTGGAAAGGACGCTTCGTTTGACGAATCTGATAATGGCGACGGTGATAATCTGTCTGTGTACAAAGCCAAAGATTTATTTGGAGGTTGGTGTTACAAGCTCGGATATCTTTCGTCCTTCCAGATGGAGTATGGCAAGGACTGTGATGCCATGAACTGCAATCATCGATTGTGCAGTCTGAGGGGAAGACATTAAATCATCGACCTGATTGTCAAAGATGAGCGAGAAAAATCGTAGGTATTTACGTCCATGAGTTCTTTGGAGTCCTTGGACCTGCGTTTCAGGAATCTCTAGGTAGATGCACCACTGTTACAAAGACGCTCACTTGAATCTCAAACCACTAGAGATTCATAGCTGTGGGGGAATCCGGCTCGCCGAATGGATGAATCAACTTACACTGCCAAGAGTCATGGAGATTGCTCTGGTCGGGTGTGAGAGGAGATCGCCCAGCTTCCTCAGCTACATCACCTTCCTGAACTGAAATCTCTAAGGATTGAAGGACTGCCCAATCTTGAGCACATGCAAGCCACTCCTTATGGAGACACGGTTCGAAAACCGATCATTGATGATGATGGCATTGGGCCACCCTTTCATTGGCGTTCTACATTGTATATCATGGACAGTAGGAAGATGAAATCCATTCCAAAGCTTCCCGACTTCACGAAGCTGACACTGGTGAATGTAAGCATGGAGTCATTCAACCGTTATTACGGCATGGTTCGCCTGAAGACTTTTAGACCACTTGCCAGACCAGAAAGCTGGTTGTGATAGTGGTTTCCAGGAACTTCATATCAGGAGCTGCCTAGGGCTGATATCCTTCTCCCAAGACATGAGGCGCCTCGTGAATCTGGGGTCGATTTGCTTTTTGACTTGCAGGGATCTCGAAATCTGTCCCGAAGCTTGAATCCCTGACAATCTACAAAGTCCCCAAACTGAGGCTTCTTCCTGACTGGCTTTCCCGCGCCATAAACCTGAGATATCTCTCAGTAAGATCGTGCCGAGGCTTGGAGGCGTTACCCGATTGGATGACAAACCTCTAATCCCTTGCAGGCTCAAACTCGTCCACTGTCCTCGACTAGCGTTGCTGCCAGGTGGGACACGTCGCTCTGACAACTACCACCTCAGAGAGCTGAACATCATCTGTTGTCCGCTTCTTAATGAGGATGATTGCCGCAAAAATATTTTTTGAGCCATCCACAAAACAGAAGCCAACGTATAAGGCTCTATCCATTTTCACAGAGATTGACGTATTCATATTTTTCAAATTGTACATTTTTCATGTATAATTTTACTCTCACAAACTTGTATACAGATCTCGTTAATCTACAGATACAATGATTAAAACTGATTTCATACAGATGGTTACATTTGCGACACTAATGATCGTAGTGCTCCTTACACAAATTTTGTGAGAAGGATATGATTTTCTACGTTTTATTAGCGAGTCTGGGGGGATTTTACAGTAGGGGGTCCTCTCACCGATGACAGACTGCAGACCACTTCGCCACACACCTCTACGTACCCTGAAGGGGGCGTAGAACAGGACAATCGCGTGATGAAGCAGCAGCATCATCACACAACGGCTGTTGAAGCCAGCACGCCCATTTCATGGCATCGTCGACCTCACGAGGTGCAAACAACTCACTGATTACAACCCAAGGAGGTCATCAGCTGTAGTCGAGGTGCTGAAGACTAATCCCTCTGCTCCTAAAGTGCTACCAGCGTAATCTTCAGTCGTGGACTGGACCTCCGCTGCAAAAACAAAGCCATAATCATGAATCTCTAAACAATACGAAAAAGAGTTTCGACGTCACTACAAGCGAGCAACCCATGACGAATAATCGGGAAATCTTACCGTGCTGCTGCGAAAACCAGCTCTGATGAATCGGTTAACATTGCGAGAGTTCATTCTGGCTCGAATGGGATGGTCCTATTGACACAATGACCTCCGTTATTTATAGCCAAAATTGATGGAACTTTTTTACCAAAAATTTTACAAAAAGTATAAACAAAAATAAGTAAATCGTGTTATTATTGCAGGGTCTGTCAAATATGGTTAAATCCACCAAAAGACAATCAAGATAAACCGTAGATTTTGGCTGTATCGCCCACCAAACCCCGAATCGGGCAAAAGTTTATATACACCATAGACATACCAATGCGAGCTTAAGGCCGCGCGGGATCCAAACATGGATGATTCGGATGGACATACAACTGGAGTGTTTTCAACTATAGCTTTATGCAGGTAAAAATGTGCCGATTGTTCCACAATGTCCAGCCATGCGATCGAGCAAAAGCCCCCGTAGCGGACGTTGAGAAAGCCCAATGCGAGCTACAAGAATCGAGCTGTTAGAAAAAAAAGAAAAAGTAATAGTCAGCTCGCGGTATGAGAATCTTTATCTCTGTTATCTGTCGTAAATATGGCGTGCGTTACAGGATGATATACGTTACGGAAGCAGAGAGCTCCTTCGAGCAAAAGGAAATTCGAATCTCGGAAGGTGCCGGTAGGCCTCGGTGGCTTAAAATCTACATGGAAACTACAACAACCATCCATTCACGGCAACTTGATTCTGCTTGACCGAAACAAAGGTCAACAAGCCCCCTGCCGGAAAAGTCTGAGCACTTGATCATGGACATTGTGCTGTCAAACCTGGACGAAGACATAGTTGTGTCATCATTATCAATGAAGTATCGAGAAAAGAAACACGGTTCTAAAACAAGGTCAGAACGAAAGGAAGCCATAGAGATGAATGAAAACACAAGGAAAAGCCGGCTCAGACTCCTGTTCGGGGAACCCAACAACAAATCCAAGATTCCGGGGACTTACATCAATGTCCTTCGGTTCTTTTCCTTAACTCCATCCACGTAATGTTTTGCCCGAAAATAGGCACGTCAAATAAAACAAGCTGAACCGTGGAATCGAGATATGCAGGTAACTTTCCTTTTGCGTGCGATAAAAGATTCATAAGCCTACCGGCATTCGTAGCACTTGACCTGAGCATCCTTCCTCCGTGAGAATCCAAATACCAAAACTTCTGGTCTTTCTTACTAATAACAGCCGGGCACTGATCACTCTCTGAACACATTTATATTCAAAGACAAATTCTGGCTTCTTGGCATTCGCCAAACGAGCTACGTTCCATTTGTCAACTTCGACATCACTAGTTCCTGCGTTGCAGTACCCACAAAACCATTCTTGTCAACTGTACGGGAGAGAGGGAGCACTTGATTTGGTGAATTTTCTTTTCTTGCAAGGGCTAAACGTTGTTACAATGATTTTGAGCAAGTTAAAGATGAATTTGTCTCTGTTGGCTGAATTTCGGTCCTGTTGAGGCGAAATTGTATTTCACCAATTGAATTTTATAGAGAAAAACTGTGATAGCAGTAAAGTAATTGAACAAAAGTAAATATACACAATGCCTGAATTATAATTGAATAAGATTTAATTGCAAGGACAAATATTTTTACATCACTTACGGACATGACGCAAAAGGGAAACACAATCATGGACTGGAAGAACGACAATAGGACTTGGACGACGGCAAACGTGCAGTGGCTACGACTGGCTCCTTTAATAGAGTCTACCTTTGTGGAACAATGATCGGAGGTGGGGACGATTTCTAAATGCAGGGTGGTTGCTTTTCGGGATGTTGGAAAATGGAGAAAAAGCTGTAAATCAACGTCGTCGAATTGGACTAGTGGAGTTAATCGTGTCAAAGGCAAAATGCTTATTTATAATAAATTCATCAAAACATCGTGGGTAATTGCCAAGGATAGTGGGGAATACAAGAAAATAACCAAAAGATGTGTTAGTTGCCATATATCGTGGGTGACTCAAGAAATACCATTTCAGTCGACTGAGAATAACTTTTGTCATAAAGCTTCAATTTGTTCGAGATTAGTTGCGATAGTTCCCTCTCTTCTACAACTTTCATGTTTCAATTTTTTTATTCAAGGAAATCTGGGTCAAGTTTTGATAAGTCGAATCTGCAAATATTCTGATTTTGAGATTAGAAACACACCTTCAGCATCTTCATAATAACTTTGGCTACATAGTGGATTAACTAAAGATCACTTGGGATAGTTTACAACTTTTACATTTTACACTTTTCAATCCGAGATCGCTTGAACGTGTTATGACCTATCCAAAGTCGATGAACAAAATGGAAGAGTTCTAATATCGAGATTAGACATTATTTTGGTTTTCTAACAATAACTTTACAATTTTTCTCGAATATTCTCTTGGGACACTCTTTCTTGAGAAAGTCTTATCCCTGAGACGAAGCAGCAGCATCATCCCACGACGGCTGTGGACTTCTGATACCATGTAGAAACATACCGTTTGACCTAAAAAGCTTAAGCAGTTAGATAAAACGCTTGATTTCTATTTGATATCTTGAAACAAACAACACCTTGATTACCGCCTGAGGAGGTCAACAGCAGTAGTCGAAAGCCCACATGAACAGACCATCCTGTGGTGCAGAGGACTAATCCCTCTGCTATTAAAAGTGCTACCAGCGTAATCTCCTGGTTCAGTCGTGGACTGGACCTCCTCTGCGAAAACAAAACCATAGTCATGAATCTCTAAACGACGCAAAAAAGAGTTTCGACGTCACTAGGATGGAGCAACCCATGACGAATAATCGGGAAATCTTACCGTGCTGCTGCAAGAACCAGCTCCGGTGAATCGGTTAACATCGTGAGAGAGTTCATTCTCGCTCGAATGGGATGGTCCTATTGATACAGTGACCTCCGCTATTTATAGCCAAAATCGATGGAACTTTTTCACCAAAAATTTTCAAAAAGTATAAACAAAAATAATGTCAGTAAATCGTGTTATTATTGCAGGGTCTGTCAAATATGGTTAAATCCACCAAAAGACAATGAAGATAAACCATAGATTTTGGCTGTATCGCCCACCAAACCCCAAATCGGGCAAAAGTTGATATACACCATAAACATACAGATGCGAGCGTAAGGCCGTGCGGAATCCGACCGCGGATGATTCGGATGGACATACAACCTGAGTGTGTTTTCAAACTCTAGCATTAAGCAGGTAAAATGCACCGATTGTTCCAAAATATCCGGCCACACGATCAAGCAAAAGCCCCCGTAGCGGACTTTGAGAAAGCTCTATAAGAATAGAGCTGTTAGGAGAAAAGGAAAAGTAATAGTCAGCTCACGGTATGAGAAATTTTACCTCTGGTATCTGTCGTAAGTATGGCGTGCGTTACGGGATGATAACCGTAAATACAGCTCCTTCGAGCAAAAATTAACATGGAAACTACAACAACCATCCTTTCGCGGCAACTCGATTCTGCTTGACCGAAACAAAGGTCAAGCCCCCTGCCGGAAAAGTCGGAACACTTGATCACGAAGATTGTGCTGTCAAACCTGGACGAGGACATAGTTGCGTCATCATCATAAATGAAGTATCGAGAAAAGAAATGTGGTTCTAAAACAAGTTCAGAATGAAAAGAAGCCATAGAGATGACATGAAAACACAAGGAACAAAACCGACTCAGTCTCCTGTTCCGGGAACCCAATGACAAATCCGAGATTCTGGGAACTTACCTCAATGTCCTTCCTTTCTTGTCCTTAACTCCATCCACATAACGTTTTGCCCGAAAATAGACTCGACAAATAAAACAAGCTGAACTACAGAATCGAGATATGCAGGTAAGTTTCCTTTTGCATGCGATAAAAGATTCAGAGGCCTACAGGCATTCTAAGCACTTGACCTGAGTATCCCTTCCTCCTAGAGAGTCCAAGTACCGAAACTGCTGGTCTTTCTTACTAATAACAGCAGGGCACCAATGACTCTCTGAACAGATTTGTTGTAGTCGCAGCCAAATTCTAGCATTTCCAACAGCCAAAGCTCCAGCATTTTTCCTAACAAAAAACCAAAAGCCAAGTTTTGTATCATGTCCTTGCGCCTCCTCAGATCGGCTTCTTACATGCAAATTTACTCGAACTTTCAACTCCATCCTTACTCAAGGACAAAGAACACAACAACTTCTCTGCATTTGCCAACCCAGCTACGCTCCATTTGTCAACTCCGACATCACTGGTTCCGGCTTTGCAGTACCCACAACACCCCCTTGTACTTACTCCTAGGATCACACCTCAACTAAATGGGGGAGATGAAGCACTTGATTTGGGGGATTTTCTTTCTTGCAAGGGATAAACGTCGTTACAATGATTTTGAGTAAGTTAAAGATGGATTTGTCTCTGCCGGCCGACATTCGGTCCAAGATTACATGTTGCTGTGATATGATCTAGTAATCTTTAACATTTTTTCCCTTATGTTCGTGATATTCTTGCTTTCGTTTTTAGACTCAGGGGCCAAAGTTACATTTAAGAAGAAGAGAAGGAACTGTCGCCTTACCAAAAGGACATCGTCAGGTAAGACCATAATTCGAAAAACCAGAAATCCCATAACCCAAGAAGCCCGTTGAGGTCTGTTGAGGTGTTTTGATGATAAGCAATGACCTTCTGCAAAGCAGAAGTCAACCCTCTACACGACAGAAGCTAATCCTGACAGGAACCTTCTGTAAGGAAATATTTTTGTAATTAATAATTAATTACGAAATTAAGTGGGAATATTCTTTTGGAATTATCCAATATGATCAGGTTAATTATTTGATCGAAATCATTGCCAAAGAAATAAAATAGAATAATATATTTCCATTGGAGGAAATATAATCTTCTATTTATGGTAACATTCTACAAGGTTGTTTCAACCTTCTGTGAATCCATCCGATCACCAAGACCCGTTATCTAGGATGTTTATCCATGTCATCTGTCTAGATACATTCACTTAAGTATCTTGAACAGAATGAATCGAATTAAATCATTAAGGAAGTTAATCTTTGATTATTTCCGTTTGTAGAAGGCTGTCGACAAACCAGAACCTTCTGTAATGCAATATTCGTGGAAACAATCATCAAATTATTATTAATTTGATTTGATACGTTTACCTAAAGAATATATGCCTAGTGTGACGTATTTATAAATTAAATATTGTATTATAATCTAATCTTTTACTTTCCTTGTTCTGCAGAAGGCTGATTCGTCAGATTACCTTCTACACTTAGCGTTTTTATCTTTGTGTATAAATAGGACATTAGTTCATGCTTTCAGATATATAGAATACCTAGACAGAACTACCACGAATCTTCTTGTATTCTGAGAGCGTAAGTTTCGAGTTTTGTTAGTCACGCACGAGGGACGCTACCTGCAGAAGGCTGCATCGTTGGTGAAGTCTTCTGGGAGAGTGACTCGGGGGCCACGAGGGACTCGGTTGGAAGCTGCAGGAGACGTTGGTGGATAGCACGGCTGGGTGTCGTGTGCCAACGTGCGGTGGGCCGGAGAGAAGGGCAGATACCCCGGGAGCACAGAAGGTGAGGGACTGACCAGCTTCTGTAGTGTAACGTTCTGTGTGTGCAGGTACCTAGGACGGAGGTTGCCGTCTGCTTGCGTGGGGTTTGCCACGTGCTTGCGCAGGGTCTGCTGCGTGCTTGCGTAGGGTATGCTACGTGCCTGTGTGGGGTACGCCACATAGTCGCTATCTCGAGGAGATCGTGCAGGTCGTGTGGAGCCGCCGGAGTGAAAATCCATCCTTGAACAGGGGTTGCTGTTCGCTTGCGTAGGGTCCGCTACGTGCTCGCGTGGGGTACGCCACGAAGTCGTTGTCCTTGAGAGGATTGCGCATTGGTTACTTTGTTAGTCACACCAACGTGTGCATTGAGTTACTATAGTGCAGAACCTTCGGGTCTGTACAACCTACTGTAGTGCAGAACCTTCGGGTCTGTGAATCTACTTCAGTGCAGAACCTTACGGTCTGTACTTATCAAGTCACTTCCTACATAGAACCTTCTGGTCTATAGTGGATTGACATTTACAACACAGAACCTTCTGGTCTGTGATCTTTCACTCAGAGTTCTACGGTACAGAACCTTCTGGTCTGTGCTGTGTAACAAGTTCTACGGTACAGAACCTTCTGGTCTGTGCTCTGCCACTCAGACTTCTACAGTGAAGAACTTTCTGATCAGCTCTATTTGCTATCGATTGTGTAATCTGTATTGAGATACAATTGAGTGGAAACCATCCAAGTTTCTGGGTGAAGAGTGGAGTAGGCGATTTGCCGAACCACTATAAAAGTCTTGCGTACTTCAAACAAATCGCAATCACAATCCAACGTTCTGTTTTACAGAAACCTATCTCTAAGGTTCTGTGGCACAGAAGCTTTCTTCCGCTGCGGGGTTAATCGAAAAGGAGTTAAATATCCTTAATTGGACTTTAACACTAATTCACCCCCCCTCTTAGTGTAACAATTGGTATCAGAGCGGGTTCCAACAGAAGCTTAACCGCTTGTTGTAGATCCACAGAAGCTCGTGCCAGCTACACACTCTACGCTGCAGAAGCCTCTGACTCTGCGATTATCATCTAAACAGATCAAAATTTGTTTCTGTTTGGATTGCTCTGTTCGGTACTCTTGTTCTGACTATCTGGAACTTGATTATCAAAGGAATCATATTTACTTCCACAGAAGCTTTAAGTTCTGTGAAAAGTTATCCGTCTCTACTCTGTAGAAGCCTACGCTCTATCAGAATTATATTTCAACAGAAGCTTACGCTCTGTTAAATACAAAAATTGATATAAGAGTTCTGGTCAAACAGAGGCTAATTGTCCTGCTGTGATCTTACAAAGACTCTACCACTTAAATACTCTTTTGCGATTTGCATCTTGGTTCTGTTCTGCAGAAGCCTATTGCTCTGCGAGAATTTGACATCTGCTATCGAAAAAGAAAATTCAGATTTGTCATATTGACACTCGTTCTCTAATTACTAGAGACTTTACGGTCGGTTTGATAACTGACTTCTACCCAACAGAAGCTTTCAGCTTGTTGAGGTTCTACGCAGTAATCGTCAACGTTCTGTTCTATAGAAGTCTGATACTCTATACGAATTGAACTAATGGCTGATAACTATCATATACCAAAACCACATGTTGGGAATCCTCCCATATTTGATGGTAAGAATTTTGCCTATTGGAAAATTCGAATGAGTGCATTCGTCGATGCTATTGACGACGACTTATGGTCCTATATAGAAGATGGTCCACCTTCTATACCAGAGAACCAACAAAATGATCGAGATGGTCGTCCTACACGGGAATACCTCAAAATCAAACGACTCACTAAGACGGCAAAGTATCTAATGTTTAGTGCTATGTCTGAAAGTGAATTCGTGAAAGTTTCTACTTGCACTTCGGGCAAGGAAATCTGGGATAAGCTTGTCACCATGTATGTTGGGACAGACCAGATTAGAGAAACTAAGATGAACTTTCTAATTCATCAATATGAAAATTTTACTATGAAGGCTGATGAATCTGTAGAACAGATGTTCCAGAGACTCAACCTCCTAGTTGATGCCTTAACACATTTAGGCAAAATCTATACAAATTCTGAGATAGTTCGAAAGGTTCTGCGTACTCTACCCAAATCTTGGGAAGCTAAGAAAACAGCTATAGAGGAAGCTAAAGATCTTTCTACTCTTCGACTAGATCAGTTGATGAGCTCCTTAATATCATATGAGATGGAAAGATCCTCTCAATCTGATACAAAGAGAGCAATAGCTTTCAGAGCATCGGAAGAACCCACAGAAGGTTCTGATGATGAAGCAGAAGCTGACTCGGATGATGAACTCGCAATGATAGCTAAACGTCTTCTGCGGTTCGCCACCAAGAAACGCTTCAATAAAAGAAGCCAAAATCGTGAAAAGCAATTTGATCCAAGATTGGTCACTTGTTTTGAATGTAAAAAGAAAGGACACTATAAGACAGAATGTCCTTTACTTAAAGAGAAGGAAAAACCTTCTACACAATCTAAGTCCAGGAAAGCAATTGCTGCTTGGGCAGATCTTGATGATTCTGATGTTGAGGAAGAAGAAGCACTAATGTGTCTCACCGCTCACACAGAAACTCAAAATGAAATGCATACCTGCTTTCAAACAGAAGCTGTTGAAAGTGAATGGTATCTGGATAGCGGATGCTCCAGGCATATGACCGGAGATCCTTCAAAATTTTCACAATTGACTCTACATAATGGAGGGTCTGTGAAATTTGGTGACAATAGCAAAGGCTCTGTCATTGGAAAAGGTACCATTGGAAGTCCTGACTCCATGGTCATAGATGAGGTTCTGTTGGTCACAGAACTCAAGCATAATTTGCTGAGCATTAGCCAGCTTTGTGACAAAGGTTATAAAATAACTTTTGATCAAGACAAGTGTTCTGGTATCCTAGACAATGAAGTTCGCTTCATTGGAAATCGGAAAAGGAACATTTATACCTTGACACAGGAGAGCTTCTGTACTACAGAAAACTGCCTTCTGTCTGTCAAAGATGAGAGCCATCTATGGCATAGAAGGTTGGGACATTCCAACTTCAAATTGTTATCCAAGCTTGCGAGAAAAGAGTTGGTAAAAGGTTTACCCAACATCAGATTCGAGCAAGACAGCTTCTGTAAAGCATGTTCTCTTGGAAAACAAACTAAGTCTTCATTCAAATCTAAGAATGAAATCTCTACTTCTCAACCTCTTGAACTTCTACATATGGATCTATTCGGACCTACTAGAGTTCAAAGTATTGGCGGTAGAAGGTACTGTCTAGTTGTGGTCGATGACTACTCTAGATACACGTGGGTTAAATTTCTAACTCACAAAAGCGATGCTTTTGAAACTTTCATTAAGCTAGCTAAGAAATTACAGAATGAAACTGGATCTTCTGTAAAAGCTATAAGAACGGATCATGGTACTGAGTTTGAAAACCATGACTTCGCTACTTTCTGTGACGAACAAGGTATCGATCACAATTTTTCTGCTCCTTATACTCCTCAACAGAATGGAGTAGCAGAACGGAAAAATAGAACTCTAATAGACATGGCTAGAACCATGATGTGTGAGAGCTCTGCTCCACAGAACCTATGGGCAGAAGCTGTTAATACAGCCTGCTACATATCAAACAGGGTTCTACTTAGACCCATACTTGAGAAAACTCCCTATCAACTATACAGGGGGAGAAAACCGAACATCTCCTATTTCTACTCCTTTGGAAGTCCTTGTTTTATCTTGAGACCTTCTAAGGACAATTTAGGAAAGTTCGAAGCTAAGACAGATGAGGGCATCTTTCTTGGATACTCTTTGTCTAGCAAAGCTTACAGAGTTCTAAACAAAAGAACTTCTACTATAGAGGAGTCTATTAATGTAAAAATTAATGACCTTCCTACTATCAATACAAGAGATGTTATATCTCTAGAACCTACAGAAGATTCTGTAGAACCTCTACCCTCTACGAAAGAGAAGGATGAACCTTCTGTTCATGAATCTAAAAATGATCTTGAACAAACAAATGATAATTATGAAGAACATTCTCATAATAATCAACAAAGTTATATTAGAGCACCTGCTCTTTATCAAAGACGTCATCCTATAGACCAAGTCATAGGAGATCTTAACAGAGGCATACAGACTAGAAGTTCTGTAAATGCCTTCTATGAACACTCGGCTTTTCTATCACAGAAAGAGCCAGAGAATATTGATGAAGCTCTTAATGATCCAGATTGGATACTTGCTATGCAAGAGGAGCTTAATCAATTTGAAAGGAGCAAAGTGTGGTCACTTGTTCCTAAACCTGACAACCGTTCCATCATTGGAACTAAATGGGTTTTCAGGAACAAACTAAATGAGTCTGGCATTGTTGTGAGGAACAAGGCTCGACTCGTTGCAAAAGGGTACTCTCAAGAAGAGGGTATAGACTTTGATGAGACGTTTGCTCCTGTAGCACGTCTAGAGGCAATAAGACTCTTATTAGCCTATGCTTGCTACAACAATTTTAAGTTGTATCAAATGGATGTAAAAAGTGCATTCCTCAATGGAGAAATCAAAGAAGAGGTATACGTAAGTCAACCTCCTGGTTTCGAGGATCTGCAACACAGAGACTACGTCTATAAACTCTCCAAAGCTCTGTATGGCCTTAAACAGGCTCCTAGGGCATGGTATGAAAGGCTTAGCTCCTTCCTTGTTGAAAAGGGCTACAAAAGAGGAAGAGTAGATACCACTCTCTTTCTCAAACACAGAAGCAATCATCTCATTGTTGTTCAGATTTATGTCGATGACATTATCTTTGGATCAACTGATGAAACGCTCTGTAACGAATTCTCCAAACTCATGACAAGTGAGTTTGAGATGAGCATGATGGGAGAACTCACGTTCTTCCTTGGTTTACAAATTCAGCAGACTGCAGAAGGTACATTCTTGCATCAAGAAAAGTACACTAAGCAGCTCCTGAAGAAATTTGGCCTAGAAGGCTCAAAACCTTTGTCTACTCCAATGGGTACAAATACCCAAATAGACAAGGATGAAAACGGAAAAGAAGTGGATAGTAAGCTCTACAGAAGCATGATAGGTTCCCTTCTGTATCTTACAGCTTCTAGACCTGACATACTCTTCAGTGTATGTCTCTGTGCTAGATTTCAATCAGCACCTAAAGAGTCTCATATGACAGTAGTCAAGAGAATCTTTAGATATTTACAGGGTTCTATGAACCTAGGCATTTGGTATCCAAAAGGATCAAACTTTGATCTCATTGGATATTCCGATGCAGACTTCGCAGGATGTAAGGTTGACAGAAAAAGTACTAGTGGTACATGTCAGCTTATGGGAAACATGTTGATTTCATGGTTCTCTAAGAAGCAGACTTCTGTTGCCCTCTCCACTGCAGAAGCCGAGTACATAGCAGCCGCAAGCTGTTGTGCTCAACTTCTATGGATGAGACAACAACTTGAGGACTACGGTCACTCATTTACAAAAATTCCGATCAACTGTGATAATACTAGTGCGATAAGCCTAGCTAAGAATCCAGTGTATCACTCTAGATCGAAGCACATTGAACTCAGACATCATTTTCTGAGAGACAATGTACAACAGGGTTCTGTTAGTGTAGAATACATTAATACAGAACATCAATTGGCTGACATTTTCACCAAGCCTCTGAATAAAGAAAAGTTTTTCTTTTTTAGAAGCGAATTGGGAATCTGCCATCCCCTATAACGTCTTACAAAAGACAAGGAAAAGTCATGTAAGTACTTTATATAATATAGAAACTTACAACAGAAGGTAGAATACTTAGTATGCTACACTATAGAAGGTACATTCTTCTACGCTACAGAAGGTATAACAAGTGTATACCTTAATAAACTCAACTCGAATTGAAAATTTCCAAAAATAAAATTGGAAGTTTAAAGCAGAAGATATATTGTGAAAATATATCTGCAAAATCATTCGAGCAAAAATTAGCTTTCCAAAATCGAAAGCATCTACAGAAGGAATCCTTCTGTCAAGCAGAAGCCACCCAAAGTGCGGACCTTCTGCAGTTCGTTAAACAAAATCTTGGAGATTAAAACCAATTACGTGTGAAAATCTCCAAAGAGATATTGTTTCTGAATATCTTAGGTGGAACAAGATTTTCCATCCTAAAGAAATCATTCATGAAATATTTATAAAGGAAGAAAATATTTTCTTTCCAATACATTGAATTTTAGGAAATAAAAAAATATCTTTCCTAATTTCACTAAGAAGCTTTACTTACTTAAACTCAATCGGAGGTCTCTGTTTCGTCTTCACCAGAAGAAAACACGAAACCCTAGCATTCCATTCTCCGATTCTCTCAACATCAATGGCGCCCAAGACGAAATTTCTCCGGAAAAAGTCTCTTGCTGCCGCCACACCCTCTTCATCGGAGAAACCTCCATCTCCCCTGAAGGAAACACCTGCTGCCATCGTTGCTGAGCATTCCGCCGATGAGGACACCATCTCCGAGGATCTAGGGCTTCCTACAGTCCAGCTCCAAGAGGATTTGGAAGACACGGATGCAATTCCACCCACTGCGACAGAGGAACCTCCTGTCGTCCAGCCCTCTGTTGAGGAAACCCCTGCTGTTGGAGACGATGATTCGCCCAACGATGATGATGTCGAGAATGCTGTTTCTGACAAGGAAAAGCAACCCTCTACCGATGATGAGGCTGATGATGAGATTCTTGAGGTTGAGCCCATCTCTCAAGTATTCTCCATGCCGGATCGCAAGCAGAAGGGCAAAGCCTCTGCATCTCAGGCGTCTCTTATACAGACGACTTCTCCAAAGGCCAAACTTCTCCATGACGCTATGAAGCCAGGAGCTATTGCTTCTCGCACTCGGCAGAAAAGGAAAGTTCCTGAGACCGTGAGCTCATCAATGACAAAGATCGACGTGAAGAAACCTAAGTCACCGGCAAAGGTCTCTCCCACGGACGCTTCTACCATTGAGGTCATCAAAGGCTTCACTCCTTCGGTAACATCTCTTGTCTCACAAAAGGAGATTGATGATGTTCTTGCTGACACTAGGCTGCCTAGTTATGATGCTATGGGTAGGCAGATTGCTACCTTCAAGCGTATTGATTTCAATTGGTTTGCCGCTAATGATCTCGATATAGCTCCTCTCTTTGAGAAACTTGGATTGAAATCCTTCTGCGAAACGTATGCTGAGTTGCCCGTAGTGAAATTGAGAGAATTCTACGCCAACATCACGTTTCATGAGGATGGTCCACTTGTGAAGTTCATCAAGACGGTTGTGGACGGGATCACTCTTGTCTTCTCCGCTCACGATGTAAACCAAATGTTTGGATGTGAGGAGCACGACCCACTGTCTGAGCTTGGCCGGACTGCTTCTTACAGCATCATCCTTGGAAAGAAGGCACAAGTGCCGAGGTATCTTGAGTCCACGAGGCTGGACATCAAATGCAGAATTCTACACAGGGCTGTGCTATTCTGCCTTCTACCGCGTAGTGGGAGCATTGACACCATTACTCCAAATGATGCGTTGGTCATGGCGCACATTCTGAAAGGGATCCCCTTCAACTTTGGACTTCTAGTCTTTCAGCACATGAAAAGGTGCTGCAACACCACCGGGAAAGCTCTCCCGTACGGCCAGGTAATTGCCGGCCTCTTGAAACTTGCTGGAATTTCTTCTAACGCATCTGCTATGCAAGAGAAATGGAAGGTTGGAACCTTCGGGAACCAAATCATCACCAGTATGCACTATGTGAAGTCGGGTTCGACTTGGACTCTCAAAAGGAAGTCTACAGAATCATCCCCTGCTGCTGAGGAGAAACCTCCAGCCCCCAGAGCTGTGAAGAAGGTTGCTACTGCAACACCTTCTACTGCTTCAGCCTCTGCTGCACAGAAAGCAGCTGGACTATCTGAGGACGTCTTACTTCCCTCGGATCTCCGCACACTCCTCAATGATCTCAAGCAGCAAGCTGTGGAGAATGGGGAAGATATTCGCGTGCTCCAGCGTATGGTGCTAGACCTTACTCGCACAGTGGAACGCCAGGACAAGCTTCTGCGCGATAACCTTGCTGATGCACCTTCTATGGATGAAGCATGAGGCACTTCTTTTGTTGTTTTGCTTTATCAGTACCTTTGGCCAAAAACTGATTCTCTTGGCCTCATGGTTTGATGTAATAAGTGCCATTTATGGACACACTTTCGCATTTGAGTTTGAATAATTCATCTGCAGCTTATGCTTCTTCGTTATAACGTTCTGTTCTCCTTATTTCTTTTTGATGTGACAAAAAGGGGGAGAAATTATGTTGAGGGGGAGTACATAGAACTAAGTACTTTGTGTACTTCGCTCTGTATTAAGGTTGTAGAAAAATCATGGATTTTCTATAACTATGGGTGTAGAAGGCTATGGGTATCAAAGCTCATATTCATCCTTCTGCTGGGAAGGCGAATAGTGATCTTGTATAGTCACCTTTGCTGGGAGTGCAAAAGTGAAAACTTATCATTTTTGTCGGGCTAAATACAGAAGCTTCATGCTCTGTACATTATAGAAGCTTTGTGCTCTATGAATAGCTTTTTCTATAACAGAAGCTTCTATGCTCTGTTCGACAGAAACCACATGGTTCTGTGAAACGCAAGACTCGTACTCGCACCTATTTAGGGGGAGTCAGGGGGAGTTACTTGCAAAAATATTTCCCTCAACGATGAATGTTTTGTCATCATCAAAAAGGGGGAGATTGTTGAGGTGTTTTGATGATAAGCAATGACCTTCTGCAAAGCAGAAGTCAACCCTCTACACGACAGAAGCTAATCCTGACAGGAACCTTCTGTAAGGAAATATTTTTGTAATTAATAATTAATTACGAAATTAAGTGGGAATATTCTTTTGGAATTATCCAATATGATCAGGTTAATTATCTGATCGAAATCATTGCCAAAGAAATAAAATAGAATAATATATTTCCATTGGAGGAAATATAATCTTCTATTTATGGTAACATTCTACAAGGTTGTTTCAACCTTCTGTGAATCCATCCGATCACCAAGACCCGTTATCTAGGATGTTTATCCATGTCATCTGTCTAGATACATTCACTTAAGTATCTTGAACAGAATGAATCGAATTAAATCATTAAGGAAGTTAATCTTTGATTATTTCCGTTTGTAGAAGGCTGTCGACAAACCAGAACCTTCTGTAATGCAATATTCGTGGAAACAATCATCAAATTATTATTAATTTGATTTGATACGTTTACCTAAAGAATATATGCCTAGTGTGACGTATTTGTAAATTAAATATTGTATTATAATCTAATCTTTTACTTTCCTTGTTCTGCAGAAGGCTGATTCGTCAGATTACCTTCTACACTTAGCGTTTTTATCTTTGTGTATAAATAGGACATTAGTTCATGCTTTCAGATATATAGAATACCTAGACAGAACTACCACGAATCTTCTTGTATTCTGAGAGCGTAAGTTTCGAGTTTTGTTAGTCACGCACGAGGGACGCTACCTGCAGAAGGCTGCATCGTTGGTGAAGTCTTCTGGGAGAGTGACTCGGGGGCCACGAGGGACTCGGTTGGAAGCTGCAGGAGACGTTGGTGGATAGCACGGCTGGGTGTCGTGTGCCAACGTGCGGTGGGCCGGAGAGAAGGGCAGATACCCCGGGAGCACAGAAGGTGAGGGACTGACCAGCTTCTGTAGTGTAACGTTCTGTGTGTGCAGGTACCTAGGACGGAGGTTGCCGTCTGCTTGCGTGGGGTTTGCCACGTGCTTGCGCAGGGTCTGCTGCGTGCTTGCGTAGGGTATGCTACGTGCCTGTGTGGGGTACGCCACATAGTCGCTATCTCGAGGAGATCGTGCAGGTCGTGTGGAGCCGCCGGAGTGAAAATCCATCCTTGAACAGGGGTTGCTGTTCGCTTGCGTAGGGTCCGCTACGTGCTCGCGTGGGGTACGCCACGAAGTCGTTGTCCTTGAGAGGATTGCGCATTGGTTACTTTGTTAGTCACACCAACGTGTGCATTGAGTTACTATAGTGCAGAACCTTCGGGTCTGTACAACCTACTGTAGTGCAGAACCTTCGGGTCTGTGAATCTACTTCAGTGCAGAACCTTACGGTCTGTACTTATCAAGTCACTTCCTACATAGAACCTTCTGGTCTATAGTGGATTGACATTTACAACACAGAACCTTCTGGTCTGTGATCTTTCACTCAGAGTTCTACGGTACAGAACCTTCTGGTCTGTGCTGTGTAACAAGTTCTACGGTACAGAACCTTCTGGTCTGTGCTCTGCCACTCAGACTTCTACAGTGAAGAACTTTCTGATCAGCTCTATTTGCTATCGATTGTGTAATCTGTATTGAGATACAATTGAGTGGAAACCATCCAAGTTTCTGGGTGAAGAGTGGAGTAGGCGATTTGCCGAACCACTATAAAAGTCTTGCGTACTTCAAACAAATCGCAATCACAATCCAACGTTCTGTTTTACAGAAACCTATCTCTAAGGTTCTGTGGCACAGAAGCTTTCTTCCGCTGCGGGGTTAATCGAAAAGGAGTTAAATATCCTTAATTGGACTTTAACACTAATTCACCCCCCCTCTTAGTGTAACAAGGTCGAAGTTAAGCAGGAGAAGAAGGTTGCCGTCCATGTCGTCAGGAATCAGGATTCGATGATAACGCGACATAGTCTAGTAAGGCCACTGTCCTGTTCTCCAACCGGAATTTTCCCTCCGTACCTCAGCATCCAGTGGTGTAAGTTAGCCCAACCCAAACCTGAAGGCCAAGCTCAAGCCCAAGTTCAAACTAACTAATTCCAACAGAAGCAGTAGAACAGCAGCAGAGGACAAACGCTTGCATTTGGTCACCAAATTCCATCGTACAATATTCTCATTCCGTTATGATTGTAATATAAAAGGACAACGGTGAGCATAATTGTTCTTTGGGATTAGTAATACAAAAATATCCCCTGCATTCATCATCATCATCCTCTTCTTATCCCCTGTCACCACCACCATCTGCCAACAAACCACAGAATCAACAACAGGTTCCACAAACGCCAGTTTCAGGAGTCTTTGGAGGTGAATCAGCGCAAGGGTCAACCATTTCTAGTCATATTCAACTTCCAGCAGGTCTATTCTCTTCTACTTTAAAACTAGATAATGAGAATTACCTGTTGTGGAAAGGATAGATGCTTGTGGTCATAATAGTTGAAGGGTATGAAGATTTTGTTTATGGCACTATTCTACCTCCTGCCTAGTTTCTGGACACTGCTTTGATTACAAACTCATATTTCAAACAATGGCAGCGAACGGACAAGTCCCTTATGAGTCTAGGGTTTAACAAAGTATGCAGCAATATTTTTGAATATGTTGAGATCTTACTCCGATCAACTAAGTGCAGTGGAAGAGGTTGTCAGTTACAGAGATTATGTGTGGTATATGCTAGAAAGATTACCAGCATAATATGACCCTATGGTTTCAGCCATCGATAGTAGATTAGATGAACCCACTATTGCAGAAGTTCAGCATCACCTATTGAACTTTGAGCTACGTATAGAGAGAAGAAATGAAGCTAAAACTCTGTTGCCTCAAGTTTAAGTATCCACTCTCCATCCAGGTGTAGTAGGGCATCAATCTAGACAGTTACCGGCCAGATTTTCGAACTGTAGACCTTCATCCTTTTATCTCACTAGCAGACCAAGAAACCCACCTTCTAATTACATACAATCAACCTCAACTTTCCAATCGTTTGCACTATTAGGAAGACCACCTTTTCGATCTTCCTTCATATAAAGACCACCAGACAGAGCCTATCATCAACCAAGACCTAAGTGCCAAATATGTTTCAAAGTAGGACATACTACACTTAATTGCTATCACGACTGAATGCTGGCTTTTAACCTTAGTTTCAACCTCGGTCTCTGCTTCAATCTCGATCCCAGACTTACTAGACAAGCCTTAATCCTGAAATTGCCCTTAACTATCCTCACCCTAGTCAAAGAACACAAACCAATCGATTCCCAGCCACCCTATACCTACAGACTCCATCCTACTTTGACCCAAAGGAGTGGATGATAGATTCTGGAACTACTCATTATGTAACTCCTCATGTTGACGATCTTCATGATATTTCTACTTACAAAGGCACATCCCTAGTTATGGTTGAGAATGACAATAAAGTAATCATCAATCACACTAGTAATAGAGTTCTGTGCTCAAATTTTGGATCTATTATTCTTTCTGACCTACTTCACACTCCTCAACTATCAAATAGGCTTATTAGTGTTTCAAAATTGTGTCAGAATAATGATGTATTTGTTGAATTTCATCCTACTATGTTTTTTTAGGACAAGAAAAACCCAACAACCACTACTTCCGGGACCAGTGAAGGGAGGCCTGTATAGGATTCCCTCAACTATCCTGTCTGCGAACACAAGCTGTGCATCTTCTAGCAATTTCTCTCACCTGTTCTCCCCTCAACCCATTGTTCATACCATTCTCAAAACAACTACCTAGGACACTTTTTAGTGGCATGCAAAACTGGGACATCCTCACTCAGATTTTCTACAAAAAATGTCATCACTTTATAAACTTCCCTTTGAGAAAACTGTTTTATCTCTTTGTTCAGCCTGTGTAGTTAGCAAACAGCACAGGTTGCCTTTTTTTAGTTATAGTCTTGGGCAGAACAACCTTTTGAGCTTGTTCATATAGACCTATAGGGTCCTGCTCCAGTCAAATCTATTACTGGAGACATGTACTTCATGTTGGTTGTTGACGACTTTACTTGTTTTACCTGGATCTGCTTTCTACGAGAGAAAACACAAGCAAAAACTACTTTCATCCAATTTCATAAAATGGTTCAAAACAAGTTCTATACTTCTATTCATACAGTTAGGTCAGACTGGGGAGGTGAGTTTAGACCGCTTCACTCTTATCTCACACAGATGGGAATAACACATCAGCTGTCTTATCCACATACTCCCCAATAAAATGGTCGAGTAGAAAGGAAGAACATGCATGTAGTTGAGGTTGGTTGACTCTCATTAATCATGCTAGTGTTCTCCTATAATTTTGGCCCTATGCTTTTCATCAAGCAGTTATAAACAGACTTCCTTCCAGACTTCTACAGTTGAGAATGTAGAAGGAAAAATGCATTCTAGATCTTTTGGCCAAGTCAGTTATGAAGGAAAAGTATTGGTTGATCCATCTACCTACATAAGCTTAGTTTGAGCACTACAATACT
Organism: Melastoma candidum; assembly: GCA_023653495.1. Classification (NCBI taxonomy): domain Eukaryota; kingdom Viridiplantae; phylum Streptophyta; class Magnoliopsida; order Myrtales; family Melastomataceae; genus Melastoma; species Melastoma candidum. The sequence goes on along the minus strand of CM042890.1, from coordinate 14,470,028 downwards.
ATACAAATACCTGACATTAGTTTTGCAGTAAACAAAGCTTCCCAGTTTTTGCAAAATCCTACTGAAGTACATTTACAATGGGTGAAGAGAATTCTAAAAGATTTGAAGGGAACAAGTGCTTTTGGACTCAACCTAGTGGCTACTAGTTCTTTTCCAATTATTTGTTTTACTGATGCAGATTGGGCAAGCTACCTAGATAATAGAAGAAGTATAGGTGCCTACATTGTCTATCTAGGATCCAATTTGGTGTTTTGGTGCTCACAAAGACAATGGGTAGTGTCCAGATTGAGTACAAATGCTGAGTATAAGGCTTTGGCCAATGGTGTGGCTAAAGTAATATGGGTTCAGAAGCCACTTAAAGAGTTACAAATTCATGATTCAAGCCCACCTATAATCTATTGCGACAATCTAAGTACTGTGCAATTAGCAGCAAACCCTATTCTCCAAGTAACAAAACACATCGAAATTGATCGTCATTTTGTGCGAGAAAGGGTGCTAGATGGACAACTGGAGATCAAGCATGTTACCTCAGACAGCCAAGTAGCAGATCCTTTGACGAAAGTTTTACCCATTAACCAGTTCCTCTCTTGTAGATCTCTTCTTACAGTGGTGGCTAAGTCTTCTTCCCTGTGTAGAAGAGACAACGATACAACATCTAAGAGTTTGAAAAAGGTTGCTAGAAGTGAAGATCATGAGGTTAAGAGTATACCTGGGGTTTTTACTGGGTTCTCGATGTTGTTGACAATTGAAGACAACGATGAAGTACAATTCCACTATCAGCTGTCACATGTCACAATGAAAAGCTTGAAGAAGAGGGTCCAAGGCCAAGGATCATGGATTCAGGGGAGCTGGGGAGCTGAAAGGGCCAATACCGGAAGATGGAGAAGCTAAATTTGACGGGAGGTGTAAGTTAGCACAACCCAAACCTGAAGGCCAAGCTCATGCCCAAGTTCGAACTAACTAATTCCAACAGAAGTAGCAGAACAACAACAGAAGACAAACGCCTGCATTCGGTCACCATATCATATCGTACGATATTCTCATTCTGTTATGATTGCGATATAAAAGGACAACAAGGAGTGTAATTGTTCATTTGGATTAGTAATACAAAAGTATCCCCTACAGTCATCATCTTCTTCCTCCTTCTCTTCTTCTTCTTTTCAGCAGTTTCTTCTTCTTTTATTTTCTGTCTCCTACTTCTTGGTCTTTTCTCCCTAAGATCTTCAAGTGGCTAAACGGGCACCGAGCACCAGAGGTCGGGGACTCTTCTTGAGGTTGACCGGGCTTAACGTTGTTCATCGTGAACTCCAGTTTTGTGGACATGTATCTATCCTTTCGAGGCTGCTTGTGGTTTCCCCAAGGGAATTTGGGTGGACTCAAAGAAGATAGGACTGGCCGTGAAAACAGAAGTTCACATGTAAATGCAGGAGCATCTTCATGGCCACCTGAGAGGAAAAGGCGGGAAGCAATCAAAGAACAAGAACAAATTAACAGGCCAAACGAGTAGAAGGCTCCCGGCAATCAACCTGGACTTGCGAAGAGTGGGCAGAGTTACTAATTTGGGTTGTATGATAAGATAAACATAAAGGGAATTTTCTCGAAAATCTGCATGTCCTGTGTTGCATGGAATATATATATATATATATACGATAGACTGAAATTTATAAACAAGATTCAACGTCTGGATTCTAACCGAACTAGTAATGTAAGGTCAATGCGAAGAGATAGCATGCTTCCCTGATATCATACTTCATAAGTTTGTTATCTCTTCCATGACATTGTCAGATGTAATGAAAATCAATCCCAGCTACCCGAAATACCATTTTAGTTTTAATCTTCTGGATATGGGAAATGTTGGCCGATCCCGAAGTGATCCATCAACAGCCAGACGATCGTCACGAGCTCGCCTCCTTTGCGGCACAAGTATCACAATACCTTGTGTGGCCTATCCCCGACATCTTCTCGAACCATACATAAAACAACTATTGTATTTCATAAATATTTTATGACGTTGTAAAAGTGTCAAATTTGACGGCAAAATCAAATAAATGTTTTATTTTATAAATACCGACTAGATCCATATGTACTTACAATTATCCGAGGATGGATATTAAAAAAATATTTCATGAAATAAGGCAAGAATTTCAAAATTCGTCCCCTTAAATCAGAGTTAGAAACAACAACTTCTTAAGAAAGTCGGATGTGGGAAATCTTAATGCTAGTCAAGTAGGAGTTTTACTTTTTTTTTTTCTTTTAAATGTGGCATTGTCCTTCAGGGAGAAATTATGCATTTCCTATTCGATCTTCAAGGAATTATCGACGCAAGTGTTAGTGGGAGAACTCTGGAATGAATTTTTGACTACATAGATATTTCTTGGGAATCTGATAATAAAATCACCCAGCTACCCGATATGCCATTTTAGTTTTAATCATCTGGATACGGGAAATGCGGGCCGATCCCCAAGTGCGCCATCAACAGCCAGATGATCGTCATGAGCTCACCTCCTTCGCTCACTGCCCGAGCGTGCTTCTCAGCCCTGCAGTGGCCGGCCGCATACGTAAGCAGCTCCACCCAGACTCCACTTATTATCTCCCATTTGTTGTCCTTCTCCATCAGTAATTGGGCCAGATTGCACGCATCCGACAAGACAGAGGTGTGCTTGTCTTTGTACACGTCAGCGGGTTCGATGCTCGTATCTTCATTCAGTATCTTATTGCAGAAATCAATCACGGTCTCCACTTTGTATACCCTGCAGAAATGTTCAACTTCGGCACAAGTATCACCATACCTTATGTGGCCAATCCCCGCCACGGCAGACATCATCTCGGGCTTCATGATCAGGAGATAATGCATGTAATACGACAACGTAACGGCCAACTTCCTCTGCTTGTGGTCGGCTGCCTCCACACCTCTGTTGGCACTATGGCAGATTTCGGTGGCGATGTGCCACGCTAGAAGGCTCCTATCGTAGTCAAACTTCTTCACATATCGCATCAACCCATCCGAATTCCCTAAATTTGTCAATATCCAGCTCCCTCTCGCCTCGTAGATCGCCTTCACTTGGTCCTCATCATTGGCCGCCGATGCTCTTTCCTTCAACTCCTGGAAGATGAAGTGTCGGGTTTCCGCATCAAAGACATTCCATGATACGCCTCCCTTTTTTCTTCTGGTGACAGTTCCTGCAGGGATTCAAAAGTTTTTCAGATGAAGTAGCTTCTTCGATTATCCGGAAATCAAAGAGAATGCGACGAGGTCAGGCTTACGGTAAATCAAGTGAGCATACTTCAAAGGTTTATTACCACCTCTATGACAATGTTCGATGCAATGCGACAACAAACTGAGTGCGCCCAACTTCTTGCTCCATGTCTTTATTACGGGTTCAAAGCAACCACACGGAACTGACAAGATTAATTCTACAACCACGATTATTGCAAACGGAATGACAAAACACGGCAGTTGAAGTAGAACCCAACAAATATGGAACCACCTAAACGGACCCCACCAATTCGAAAACACAAGAATCGTTCCGTTAGTCATCTCTAGAGCAACAGTGCCGCCAAGCAAGAAATAGGTGATCCAAATATCAACCTCATGGAATCCCTTCTTCTCCAAAAGGCTATACAATATTAGAGCCCCAATAACGCTATAAAATGCGATGATGCGAACGATCACCGCCAACGAAGAATTCAAGGATGAGATTTTCGTGTAGAACAATTCGAACAAAAGATCCAGCTCGGCTACCATCACGTCAAAGGCCTTTTTCGCATCTTGCTGTAGGAAGAGATCACGGCTCTGTGTTCGCTCTGCATGGTTGGGATTGATTTCTACGACTAGACCTTTGAATATTTGGAAGAAGTAATAGGCTTCTTTCCCAGTAATTTCATTAGGAATATATCCTTCGTGCATGTCTTCAAGACTTGTAACAGGCAGTTTCCCGGTGGACTTCTTGAGGTTTTCCATGCTTGCAAGATATAACGATCTGGTCCTCTCCCCGTACTTGATTGCTCCGGCGACGGCAATCAGGATTGTGGGGGCGACGAGGTTATTGTCAGGGAGGGTCTTGAAGAATATGTAAAAGAAGGTGGACAATTGGGCGACAAGCCCAACTAGATGGCGCATCCAAAGGGCGTTGTCCTCTAGAGAGAAGGCGGAGATCATGTCCGGACCGCCGAGGTGGATCAGGAGGAAAGCAGCCCAAAAAGCCATGAGGTTCTCGTTGACTTCCGGATGGGAGATCGAGTCGATTCGCTGTGCATTTGATATCAGCCCAAACGTGAACGTCGCCGCCCAATCTGCCATGAAGTAGGCCGACCATATAACAAACAGAAAGAACCTGCTGGTGGAACCCCTCCTCAGGTGAGCGGTGGATGCGAGTAGCACCTGGAGGAAAAGGCTAAGCATCATGAAACCTCGAACGTTAGAAGCGTTCCAGATTTCCTGCAAGCTTGTCGGCATGAAACTTTGAACCATGATGACAGCTAGCTTGTTTGATGCCACACGGTCACTGAGCCCCAGAGGTAGGGGACTCTTCTCGAGGTTGACCGGGCTTAACGTTGTTCATCGTGAACTCCAGTTTTGTGGACATGTATATGATTTGCCTGGATAATGTTTCATCTCAATGATGCCGATTCTGTGGACAGAAGGCACCCCCCCCCCCCCCTTTCGGGACTCTGCTCGGCGGGATCCACCATGAGGACTCCAAGTCGGACGGACGGACTTTCCTCGAGCATTCTCTAATGGCATTTTCTGTTGCATTGGCACCATCTGTCGTCGTCGTCGTCGTCGCTAGCATATTACAAAGAGAACACTTCCCGTCCGCACCGGTTGTGTCTCCCCGTTTCGAGTTAAGAATGCCATAATTTTCTTCTTCTTTCCCATTTTCCAAGTCAATAAAAAAATCATTAAATTTATCCCGAAATTGATTTTTTTTTTCTATTGATATATTTCTGGGCACACATTTTGTGATTACGAAAATTTAGAATTATTATGTGTTGGTGTAATTTCAGTTGTTTATTACTTTATTAACCTATTTCAAATAATAATAATAGTCTATATTTTGACGAATTATGCTCCTGCATAGTTTGGTTGCGAAGCTATTTCGTGTTATAGTGCGTCCACTTTCAAAATTACGCAGATAAAGTTATAAATTCCGACTTTTATAAAATTGAGTTTAATTTACTTTTAAAAATTTAAAATTTTAAAACTAAGTAATTACGAAAGAATTCATTGAATTAGAATAATAACGATAATAATGATGTATCCAAAAACCTAATTTCCCGACCCAAATCAAAATCCCCGTCCAATGATTTAATAAAACGACGTTATCAAGGAAGAACGATATATAATAAACACAAATTAATCCAAACTAACATAAAAAAAAAAAAGAAAAACAAAATCCTTCTTCCTTTCACTCCATCACTTCTCCCTCCCGCCGGGGCGTCCCGTGAATGGGCTCCGACCGTCGCCTCCCCCGCCGCCAGTCGCCTAAACCCTCCAACAGATCCCCCGCCATTCTCCCCTAGATCATCCTCACTGTCTCCGCGGCGATCGTCCTCGTTCCCTCAGCGGCGGCGGAATCGAGAGCCGCCGACGACTTTGAGCCCTCCCGCTTCCTCGACCTCTACACCTCCCACTGCACCGGGGAGGTCTTCTCCGAGTATCCTATTTCCGCCACTGCACCATCCTCCAATGATTCTCTTTCCGGCCAGCTTCGGTTCTCTGGATTCTTCGCTTCCGCGGCCACGAAGGCCGATGACCCCGGGGATACGGCCTTGAGTAGGTTTTTGTTTTATCCGGAGGTGGTATATGGGACTAATAACAAGGACGTGTTGAAGGTCGTCGGGAGCTTGAGGCTTTTCGGCCGGGGCTTGTCTCTTAGCCGGGAGGGAGGCTCGGGACGGCAAAGGTTAAAGACGGCCTTCCATATCCGCGGGCCGAGGAGTCCTGTTCGTAGAGGTAGGTATAGGTTTAGTCTCACCGGTTATGCGGCAGAGTCGACCGGTCGGCTTTGTTTGGTCGGATCGAGCAATGCGAGCTCCGGCTATGTCGTGCTGAAGGTTAGGTATCCCATTGAGTTGAGTATTAACAGTAGTTTTGTCCGTGGGGAGTTTGAGATATTAGGCGATTCGGACGGCAAGGGTAAGGCTTTGGAGAGGGTTTCACTGTTGGGGTTTAGCGGGAGAACGGATTATGGGTACAGTTTGATGTTGAAGGACAAGGACGGTTTGTTTGACAAATTTGATAATGGCGACGGTGATAATCTGTCCTTGAATGAAATCCATGGTAAAGTCGAAGGTTGGTGTTCCTCGTTCAGATGGCTTTCGTCTTTTGAGATGGAGTATGGCGGGGGCTGTGATGCCGTGAACTGCAATCCCTTGGGAAAAGACGGATCGTTCGTGCCCAATCGTATTTTTCTGTCCACGCTCCAGTGCTCGGATCAGGGTAAACTACAATTTGCACTGAGTTTTCGGAATAGTTCCATCTACTCAGGTAATGCTTTTAATCCAAGATCATCGTTGCTTGGGGAAGGAGAATGGGATCTGAAGGCGAAGCGGATATGTGGTGTTGCGTGCCATATGTTGAATTACACGGAGTCTTTGGCCAATACTTTTGTTGGAGATTGCTCGATCAAGTTGTGCATGAGATTCCCTGCAATCTTTTCTATAATCAGCCGGTCCTTTGTACGGGGTCAGATTTGGAGCACCAACGCTATAGATGATTCGGGCTACTTTCCTAAGATTGCATTTCAGAGTTATGGTCCCTCTTACGTGAACAGGATGTACAAGTATGGTGTGATGGGTTCCCCCAACTCGTGTGAGCAGAGCGCCGAGGTGCAGAAGAAGAAGGTGTATCCTTTCCCGTCATCCTCCGATATGAGATTCGACATCATGGTTACAAATAGTAAGGGACAGACAGCACACGGGGAAGCAACTCCTCTGTTTGTGGGAGGCAGTCCTCATCAGTTGAATTTCTATGGGCAGGTCAATGGAAATCAAACATGGTCATCATTTCATCCAAACGTCAGTGGAGCAATCCAGAATATGAGTTACTCAGTGAGCTTCTCGACACCAGATAATTACAGTTTCAGTGGAATGACATTATCATTTGCGGTTGTTGATTTCTTCGCAGAAGGAGTCTACAACAGCTCGACCGGTCGTTTGTGCATGATAGGATGCCACCGAGTGGTGCGAAACGATACACTGTTTAGAAACAGTTATCTGGACTGCAAAGTTGCCATCAATGTCCAATTTCCTCCTCTGAATAGGAAACAAGGCGAATTGATCACTGGGTTTATCAATAGCACACGGCTGACATCCGATCCTCTCTACTTTGAGACCCTGACGCTGAAGTCAAATTCGATTTATCGTGCCCAAGCCACAGAATCCATATGGAGGATGGATCTGGAAATTGTTTTGGTGGTTGTTTCGAACACGCTCGCTTGTGTTTTTGTGGTCTCACAGATCTTCCATGTTATGCGGAAGCCGGACGTGCTCCCTTTCATCTCTATCGTGATGCTGACTGTTGTTATGCTGGGTCATATGATCCCGCTCCTCTTGAACTTCGAAGCAATATTTGTTGGGAACCGTTACTTGCAGAGTTCTCTCTGGAGGAACGGTGGATGGCTTGAAGTGAAGGAAGTGGTCGTGAGAGCTGTGACAATGGTAGTATTCCTATTCCTTCTGGAGCTTCTACTTCTCCAGTTGACTTGGTCTGCGAGACAAGGGGACATGAATAAAGGCGTTTTATGGGTTTCTGAGAAGAAAGTCGCATACGCATCATTCCTGCTTTACGCTGTTGGTGCGATGGTTGCTTGGCTTATGCATGTCAACGCACAACGTCAGCTATCATGTCCTTCAACCAGGCCGCATGCTTCGATCCGTGGATACTGTCTACCCGGTTGATTTATACCAATCCCATTCGCTATGGGAAGACCTGAAATCATATGCCGGCCTCATCCTGGATGGTTTTCTGCTCCCTCAGATATTATTCAACTTGTTCATGGACTCCAGTGAGAAGGCACTGTCTTCATTCTTTTACATCGGGACCACCTTCTTCCGCCCGCTTCCCCATACGTACGATCTTTACCGGGCTCACAGCTCGTCCTGGTCATCGGAATTCTCGTATATCTATGCTAGTCACAGGATGGACTATTACTCAACTGCCTGGAATATTATTATTCCTTGTAGCGGGATTCTGTTCACACTTATAGTTTACCTGCAGCAGCGATTCACTGGCAGCTGCATCCTTCCAAAGAGAATAAGGGCCAGGGTGGCATATGAGAAGGTCCCTGCTGTTACCAACGACGATTTGTGACGGTTTCAATCAGTTTCAGCTTTTGTAGTTTCATACTTGACACAATACACACGGTAAATCAATGTTCTTCACGTTTCTGCGGATCCTCAACCCGACTCGGGGAAACGGTGACCTCGTACCTTCTTTTTTATCTCGAACTATCGAGATTGTACTGAACATGTTCTTGTTGCAAAAATCACTTTGAATCAATTACTTATTTGGTCGAGTTGAGCATCCTGATTCAAGAGCAGGTATTCTTAACAGATGCCTACATTGTTTAGCATAAGTTCGACGTCTTCTGAACCATTGCTCATCGGAACTGCTTATCAGCAGTGCAGCAATGGTCGATGCAGTGACCTGCCCTCATCGCCATTAGTCCAGACACAAGTAAGACCCCTCAAAATGGTGGGGTCATTGTTTATCTCGGATGATATTCTCCCTCTTCGTAACTGCGGACATGAACTTTATCACCATATGACCGTCCTCAAGCATTGTTAGGTTCTACACGATCCTGATGGCGGACCTGTCAGGATTTCAGCAGCGCAAAATGCTATCGCAAGCTCGCTGTGGAATTTTGGCACATCCTCCCTCTCTTCCCCTTCTAACTTGTGCAACAGTTCATCAAATGCATCTGTATATTGCGTTCGTCCCAGGATGCAAGTCCTGGACACGTCGCCCTCGAGAAATCATAGGCGCTCCCAGTAGTCAGAGCCTCCCTGTCAATCACCTCTGCAACTGATAAACAAGAAAATGTTCCCGATCACCGTCCTGATACTAATCCTTATCCACAAACCAAGCATAATTCACTCGAATATTCACCCGTGGCCACAGCAGACAGTGGCGAGATGGGACTAACAGAACTCGAACATATATAGCAAATCCTCATCTGGGACGAGCGAGAACCGCCGCTGGCAATGGTCGAACGTGGAGCGACACTAACAGTCACGGCGACCCTGAAACGCTTGGTGACGTCATGTTTTTGGTGCGCGACGATAATCTTTTTCGCCTAATGCAATTTTACTGCAATTTTACTTTCCATGCACATATGTTTAGTGCGAGACGATGTGCGGAACATATAGTATGCATAAATGGAAGAACGAAATGGACCCAATTGAAAATTTAATAAACTACACAAATTAGAGGAGGACCAGTATTGAAAATATTAAGAAATATAAGTACTAAATAGAAAACTCCCCTGGTACTATAAATAGGCCGATTTCCTTCCCCGAGTATCCGTTAAAACCGAAGGCTCTCCCGCGCAAGCCAGGGGGAGAGAGGGGAGAAGAAAGTCCTCTAACCGTCAATCGTGATCGTCTTGCCAGGCGAAGGCTAGGGTTAGGGATGGAGTACGATCGGCAGTACGATCTGGAAAATGTGGCCTCCGAGGAGGATGGCGAGATCACGCAGAAAGATGCGTGGACTGTGATCTCGGCTTACTTTGAGGAGAAAGGGCTGGTCGCTCAGCAGTTGGACTCGTTCAACGAGTTCGTCCAACACACCATGCAGGAGATCGTGGATGAGCTCGGAGATATCGAGATCAGACCGGATCCACAGCATGTCCCCGGTAGCCGGCAGGACTTTGCCGAGGTCGGAGTTGAGAAGTGTTATTGTTATTGTCGTAGTCTGTCGATTATTTCTGTGTGAATTGGAGGGACGTTGATTTTTAGAAGGCTTCTGGATAGTAGAGTATATACTTGGCAATGTCGAAATGAGGAGCTTTTCGTTATTATCTGTTGGAGGATCATTATTTTGGTGGAGTAGACTACTGGATTTTACTGTGTGTAGTCAAGTATACACTTGGATGATTCTTTGGTTTGCAAACGATTGATCCTATGCCATAATTTTTCTTTGATTCCGGTTTATTTTCTGTAGATTATCCACAAAATCAAGTTTGGTCAGATATATCTGAGTAAGCCAACTATGACGGAGTCGGATGGAGAAACTGTGACCCTGTTTCCAAGGGATGCCAGGTTGAGGAATGTAACATACTCGGCGCCCTTATATGTGGATGTTTCTTTGGGAGCAATCAAGAAAGGTCATGATGGTGAAGAAGTCACTGAACTTCAGGATTTAGAGAAAGTTTTTATTGGGAAGGTATATTTTTTGCATATTAAGTCAACTGTGCTGACAGAAGCTCTGTATTAACTGTTGCAATTTTGTGTGAATTTAAGGTTCCTGTGATGGTTCGATCTAGTTATTGCACCTTGAACCAGTACTCAGAAAATGTTTTGATGGAGCTAGGGGAGTGTCCATATGATCAAGGTGGATATTTCATTGTCAATGGCAATGAAAAGGTTCTTATTGCCCAGGAGAAGATGACTCCCAATCAAGTGTATGTATTCAAAAAGCAGCAGCCAAATAAATATGCCTATGTGGCGGAGATCCGTTCCACAGCCGGGTCCCAAAATAGGCCTCCCAGCACAATGTTCGTCCGGATGCTTTCTCAATCTGGTGCAAAAGGGGTACTGCATATGAATTTTTTCTGAAAGCAGTCATAGAATACTCACTATGTTGCTTCTTGAAGGACTATATAATAATTCTCTTACGTCTTTTTACTACTACCAGCTGCGTTCTGATGCACTGCAATAACTGCAGGGATCTACACGACAATATATACGTGCTACTCTTCCATATATCCATGCAGAGATTCCCATAGTCATTGTTTTTCGGGCTTTGGGTTTTGTTGCTGATAAGGATATTCTGGAACACATATGCTATGACTTCTCTGACACTAGGATGATGGAACTCCTTCGTCCATCTCTTGAAGAAGCCTTTGTCATACAAAATCATGAGGTTGTTTTACTCTTATCTCCAGTCTCCTATTTTGAAAATCGTGGGAATGCAAATATCCTACTTGTTACCGCAGAGGCCCTCGGCTCACAGTTGAAATGTATTGGCGTTGTCTGTTGATATTTCTTTATCCTCCAATTCAGGTTGCATTGGATTACATCGGGAAGCGAGGGGCGACAGTTGGAATGACACAAGAAAAGCGCATAAAGTATGCCCGCTTAGATAGTAATTCCTGTCATGGCGTACCTTTGTTTTTGGCAGAGGTGAAGATTTCCTTTACATTGTCTAGATATGTGGAGGAGATTCTTCAAAAAGAAATGCTTCCTCATGTTGGAGTTGAAAAGTATTGTCAGACAAAGAAAGCTTTCCATTTTGGGTAGGTTTTTTGCTGCCATTATGTGCATTTGTTTGAAACCATTGTTGTGTGCTGTTTTTGATGACTTTCGTTGATCTTGGCAGATATATAATCCACCGGCTTCTGCTGTGTGCTCTTGGTCGAAGAGCAGAAGATGACCGGGACCACTATGGCAACAAGAGGCTTGATCTTGCTGGACCCTTACTGAGTGGATTATTTAGAATGGTGTGACTACATGGAAATGTCCAAGGGGGAAATCTTTTGGTTGACATCCACTTATTTGACCCTTTTATTTTCATTGATGCAGTTATTCAGGAAATTGACAAGGGATGTTAGGGCCAATTTACAAAAGGTTAATCCTAGTTTTCTGCGAAAAAGACAGTCACCTTCTAGTTCCAGTTTTGGTGCTGATGTGCATACGGGTTACAGTGTGTTGACAATGGAAAAGATGTCAACCTGAAATTCGCTATCAAAGCAAAGACCATTACCAGTGGGTTTAGGTACTCACTCGCCACTGGTAATTGGAGCCAAGCCGATGCAGGTGCAACAAGAGCTGGAGTGTCACAGGTATTATGATTTTGTAACAATCAGTGTTCTTATATTCTCAATACACCTCAGGTTTTGAATCATATATCTTGGTGGAGTCAATATTTCAACCATTGAAGTGGAATCATTTGATAATTGGTTCTCAGGTGCTAAATCGTCTGACATATTCCTCAACACTGTCGCATTTGAGAAGGCTTAATGCACCTATTAAACGTGACAGTAAATATTGTGCAGCTGTTAGAAACTGGTGATTAAGTGTTCTTTATTATTTCTTTCAACAAATTTAAGAGTTCGTGTCTCAGCTACATCAATAAGACCTCGGCAGCTGCACAATTCTCAATGGGGAATGATGTGTCCAGTTGAAACATCGGAAGGACTAGTGAGTTTTTTTCCACAAAGAAAAGAAAGCTTATGTTTCGGAGTCAATTAAGTCTTGCCTACAGACAATGTTTCCTTCAAAAATTGATGCATTACCTTTCTTCAGGCTTGCGGTCTCATGAGGAATCTTGCTTTAATGGTATACATTACTGTTGGATCTGCCACAAAACCTATCCTGGAGTATTTGGATGATTGGGGCACTGAGAACTTCGAGGTACTAAATTAATATGTTGAACTAATGAATATATGAGCATATATGTTTTGATTGCATCATTGATCTTCTGCCAATAAATTCAGGAAATCTCTCCGGTGGTCATTCCACAAGCGACAAAAGTTTTTGTCAATGGTTTCTGGGTAGGAGTCCACAGGGACACCGGCATGTTGGTGAGAACTTTGCGAATGCTGAGAAGACAAGTGAGAAAACATCTCTGATGCCATTTTTCTGCTGATTCAACGTTTATATCTGATTCTTTTGGTTTACTTCGGCCAGAATAGTGTAAGTATGGAAATAGGGGTGGTTAGAGATATCTGACAGAAAGAATTGAGGATCTACACTGATTATGGTCGTTGCTGTCGTCCATTATTCATAGTCGAGAAACAGAAACTTCTCATCAAGATAAGGCACATTCAATATTTGCAGCAGAGGGTACCACCTTCGAATACTTTTTATCTTCTCAAGCTATATTGGAGGTTCCAATCCAGCCCCTGTAATTTTACAGGAAACATTGGACAAAAGCGGATGGGATATTCTTGTGGAAAATGGATTTATCAAGTATCTTGATACCGAGGAAGAAGAAACAACTATGATCTCCATGAGAGCACATGAAAGGACCTACAGACTCCTAAATAAAACTCATCGATCATTTCATTAATAGTTGGAAGGTATTACATTATTCGGTTACAAATGAATGTAAATATTTACACAACGGAAGCTTTTTATCGAACATGGAAATAAGTATGCATAGATCACTTCTATGGCCTGTCAAAAACATGCAATGATGTTATCAAATGACTAAGTACGGCACTCAAGTTCACTTAACCAATTGCCCTTGACATCCTTTGATTTATCTCAAAATTGAGACTTCATCTTAAAATTCCTACATACACCGTTGCGTTTCCAATTCACCAAGGATCGCAACTAAATTGCTTCCAACGACATCCGAGAACGTCACACTTTCAGCCTACGCACGCCCCATATGAGTCTCATGTTCATATACTTTCAGCCACGCAACATTCCGCTACCACGGATCAATCCATTCGGGTGCGTTAAACCATGGTACTTCCCTTCGTGCCTTTGCTTTTCGCCAAACTTTTCCAGCAACAAGGCTGTCCAATACACCATTCCGAGGGTAGATTTCTCCTGACCAAACCCTTCTCATATTCGTTTCATAAGGCAGCCCCATGGGCATGTCAATGTACCGTTCTAAACTTCCATTCCGCCCACGATATGTGGATTATTCGATCACTTTCATTTACCCGTTTTTTCATTGCCGAAGCATTTTTTTATGTCTTACAGTTTTTAGCATAGTAAATTTAAAATTGGATTATTTTTCCAGGACCTTGTTCAAGCTAGACTGAATCGAGAGGAGACAAATTCGGAAATTTACACTCATTGTGAGATCCACCCTTCATTAATTTTAGGAGTTTGTGCTTCAATCATTCCGTTTCCAGATCATAATCAGGTGCTTGTTTTGCATCCACGGAAGGGTTCAAATTGTTAACTTGTCCTAGCAATCATTGCTTTCTTTTCTTCTTACTACAGTCTCCTCGGAATACATATCAATCTGCAATGGGAAAGCAGGCAATGGGAATATATGTCACAAATTACCAGTTCCGAATGGTAAGTCCAAGGACAGGTTCTTCTTTGGGTTTTTTATCATCTATTTCTTCAGCTAAATCGAGTTGAAAGCCGCTGTCTCAGGATACTTTTGCTTATGTCCTGTATTACCCACAAAAGCCACTCGTGACGACTCAAGCCATGGAACATCTTCACTTCAGGGAACTTCCGGCCGGCATAGTGAGTAGCTTCTACTTGGGAGAACTCTTTGGAATCTGTAATATATCTTTCGCTTGGTTCTGGCTTATCCGGTCCCTTTTGTTTTGTTGAAGAATGCCATTGTTGCTATTGCTTGCTACTCCGGGTATAATCAGGAAGATTCTGTCATCATGAACCAGTCATCCATTGATCGCGGATTCTTCTGGTCACTTCTCTTCCGCTGTCATAGGTATGCTTTATCAATACAGTACTTCAACCCTGCTGGATCTTCATGTGTCTCTTTGCTGCACCTTGGCGATTTCTTGACAGGGATATCGAGTCAAAGAAGGGAACATTAGTCAAAGAGGAATTTGGCCACCCTGATCAGAAGAAAACAATGGTGAAACTCACTTCCCGAAATCCTCTGTGATAATATATTCTGTAATTATCAAGAAAAGGAACTTATGATTACAAATTGACATGGGGTCACTCTGCAGGGTATGCGACACGGTTCTTATGACAAGTTGGATGATGATGGCCTGATCCCTCCGGTTAGTAAAATCCAGATTGATGGTTGGGTTCTACAGAGGAGAATTCATAATAAGCGTATGCAGTTTTGCCTCACACCAGGGTACCAGGGTTTCTGGGGAAGATATCATCATCGGGAAGACTACTCCAATTGCACTGGATGGTGGAGCTCAGGGACAAGCTTTCCGTCATACCAGGCATGATCACAGTATTGCCCTGAGGGACTGTGAGGCTGGTATGGTGGATCGAGTAAGGATCTTTGTCCGAATCATCTCCTGTTCTACTAACACATATTATGGAAGGAAAGTTCTATTGTTGCTGGTTCTGTGGCTGTGCAGGTTTTGCTCACAACAAATGCTGATGGACTGAGATTTGTTAGAGTAAGAACAAGATCAGTTCGAATACCACAAATTGGGGACAAGTTTAGCAGCAGGCATGGCCAAAAAGGAACCATAGGCTTGACTTATACACAAGAAGACATGCCATGGACCATGGAAGGCATAACACCCGATATCATCGTGAATCCGCATGCCAATCCTTCTCGTATGACCACTGGTCAGCTCATCGAGTGTATCATGGGCAAGGTCGCAGCTCACATGGGTAAGGAAGAGATGCTACTCCTTTTACTGAAGTCACCGTAAGTAATATTTCTCGTAAGATTGGGTGGTTCATGGATTAAACCTGAACTGCAGTAAAGCGTTTTCTGGATTTTCTTTAGGTGGACCACATCAGCAAGGCCCTCCACAGATGTGGATATCAAATGCACGGATACGAGATAATGTGCAGCGGTCACACCGGCCGAAGGATGACAGCCATGATATTCCTTGGACCAACTTATTACCAAAGGTTGAAGCACATGGTCGATGACAAGATTCATTCGCGTGGTCGTGGCCAGATCCAGATCCTCACCAGACAGCCTAGCGCGGGACGATCTCGTCACGGCGGCCTCCGTATAGGTGAGATGGAAAGGGACTGTCTGATCGCGCACGGTGCTGCCAACTTCCTCAAAGAGAGGCTGTTCGACCTAAGCGACCTGTACAGAGTCCACGTCTGCCTGCGCTGTGGCTTGATAGCCTCCACCAATCTCAGGAAGAAGTCTTTTGAGTGCAAAGGTTGCAAGAACAAGATCGACATCGTTCAGGCGAGTTACCACCCCTTCATCCTACTCCACTCCTTCTCTATTCCTCAATATGGTAGAACACTGGTCATAGTTGGTCACAGGTTGACACTCGAGCATTCCAAATTGTGCAGATTCCTATCCCTTATGCATGTAAGTTGCTTTTCCAAGAGCTCATGGCGATGGCCATAGCCCCAAGGATGATCACCAATGGTGTCGAGCTGTGAGGAAAGAGCAGCAGCACTCCTCAAAAAATGCTCACGAGGGTGACTACGAAAACAGTATAGCCCGAACCCGTTGTATCTAAAACTCTGGATGATATGCTACAGCAATAAAAATAATTACGTTGATTGCTGCCCGGGATCGAACCGGAGACCTTTAGATTGTAAGACTAACGTGATAACCACCATACCCCAGCAACATCATTTTCCACTTAGAATCTCATACTATATAGATATCGTTTAGCATACACTTAAAAATCTCCTGAATCATGAAACATCCAATACTTAATAGATGCCAAAAGTGAAGGATCCTAACATCCAAAACATTCCCCAGAAGAGCCGGTCCTCATCGACCTAAGCATTTACAAATTCAACGTCCTCCTCGTATACTGCGAGGACAAATACAACACTCCAAAATAATTTATAAGGCTTCTTCAGTTCCAAAAATGGTGGAATTCCCGTCGAGGGAGCGGAGAGTAACTCACCACAAGAGATGTGCAACGACGCATTGCACGTGCCTGTTCCTCCATCTCTGTGGCTTGCAATCCGGTTATCTATTTTTTATTCGCTATTTTTGAAGGGTCAATGTCTGCCAGGGGGATAAGTATTGCCCCCGGGTTTGTATCTTCGACCCACTTGATGGAATACTTATCCAAGAACCTCAAAACCTGTCCGAGCAACAGACACACACACGAAGTGAGTGTAGGAGGACTCAACACGGTTCAAAATGTAGTATATGGTAAACTATGAAAATAATCAATCACGGTTTCAATCAACAATCTTACCCGTCGTTTGCGGGTGCCTTTTGAGGTATCTTTGTCGTCCTTTTCAATGACAACCTTGAGGTGGTTGAATGCTGATCAAACGAAGAGAAACGGCATTTAACATTGTGCTACTTGGCCAGGTAGTCCAATAAGAATTAAGACAGATAGAAAGATTTCTCACTCGGCATGCCGGCAAGATTGATAACATGGCACTTGAGCAACCTAATTGCAGCCATCACATCATGCTCATGCAAGTCAAGCAACATATTCTTTTGCTCCTCCTCCTCCTTTCTGGAAAATCAACAGGGAAAGGAAATGCATCAGAAAATTACAAAAAAACACGATAGGCGCAGTGTGGGGTTATGACTCAACTCGCCAAATAAGGGAATGTCGTTGGCTTATCGAATACGTCATGGTAGCAAAGAATAGAAATGCACCTCACGTCAAAGATCTTTTTACAGGACTCTTCATCAGCATCCCGAGCCTTTTTGTAGAAAAATTTTCCCTGCCATTAAACATGGTCCACTCAGTGCGTTACCAAGTGTGTTCACCATGCATCTATTTTTCAACTCTTCATTACTCGTAGCCAATACCTTTTCCATAAGCTTATTGGCACGAGAATGGTCCCCCTTGCTGAAGGCATCTATAGCCTGTCAGAAAGATGGGATTAACGTGAATTAGAAACTAAATTTGCGTCAAGGCTCAGGCACTGGGAGAATCTGAGAAAAATGGCTTACAGCACTGTAATACTCCTTCATTGTAACGCGGTATTCCTGCACAGCCCGGCGGAGGACCTGATAGCTACCATCTTCATCTATAATTTACCTTACATGAGTCAGGCCGGGTAAAAGTAGGAAAAATTCCAATTGTATATCTTCGAATCCTATTGGATTTTCCCTTTGGCAAGACGTTCATGTCGATAGCAAATAAAAAAGGTACTTCGTAAAGATAAAATTCGTTTACCATTCAAGTCATTTTCATCTTGTAAATCGGAACCAAAAGTCTGGGAATTAGGAGTACAATTTTCGTGAGATTCAGAGACCACTTTATCAAACCCTTCGGATCGTTTGGCAACCTTTGGAGGAGCTGGATTTCCCAACTCCTTTTCTGGCTCAGAATTATAATACAAAGCAAGAAGGACATCATTAGGAAGAGTCTTTGCTCCCCGAATTTCTCCTCCATTTGCATATGCAACCCTACAGAATCAAACATATATTATTTGTTGTGAATATTACAATATCATCATTGACTAACATAGTTCAAATAAATGTATAAGGAAGCACGACGATATAGACCTACCGCTCAGAATGCTCTTTATAAGTTGTATCTCGAGGACTTCTCTCATACCCAGAGTATGAATTTGGTAACTACAAGAAAAGGGAAAAAGGTTTTCCTGGTAAGACAAACAAAGCAGGATGCAAGAAAGCATGTGACCCACAAATGGAGACGCCAGGCCTCATCACTAAGATATGATCGATAGGTATTAGCTTTGCATGTGAAATATATCAACTCCTTATATGACAATGCAAAAATCTGTCTTAGGAAGATCTCTTTACAAAAAAATCAGTTCTGGCATAAGAAAAGCCTACTGGATGCTTTTAGAAATACTCCCATTTCTGAAAGAAACATGAGTCAACAGAATGACTTACTTTTGTCGATGGCTGGCTACAGTTGCCTCCTATTTTCATTCCCACAGGTGAAACATCGAATAGCTTATCCATACTCTAAGCCACAGAAAACAAATAGAGAATCTCTAATCAATACATGTAGGTTATTCAAGAAGGCAACCTCTATACCAGCTTTTCCGTACCACAATTACTGAACTATAGCTACCAAATGGCAAGACCAATTGAATGTAGCCAAAGCCAAACAGATCAGGACGGACTCAACCCAACCAATTTTGGCAGCAAAAAAATTTGATAATGCCCAAAGAAAGAGCAACGAAGGGGGAATAAGAGGCAAAGGCACATGTAGTGACACATTAAACAAATCCATCTAATAATGGGAAGCTACACATTCAATTGAAGGAACCCAACCAACAAAAAGAAAAGTTTTACTATAAATCTATCTTCCGGCGTCATGAAATTGTTGGGTAAAAAATTAACATAAAATGGAAATAAAACTAACATCAAACTGGAAATTTTCTTTCAAATTTTAAATTTTAAAAAGGGGTTACTAATCCAGAAAATTAATTATTAAGTAGATAATATTCTGTGTAATAGAACTGCACCCGCTCAAACTTTATCAGGGTTATGAGATGGGATCCAACCATACCTTTTTCATGTCATATCCACATTTACCTGCAGCAAATGCAGAGCATGAGTCATTAGAAACACACTTGACTAGACTGATTTCTCATGTAAGTAGCGTTTTAAGTACTTAAGTTGAACCAATTTAGGCATTTCTTATCCCAATTATTTAGTAAATCCATCAATATAAGTATGCAACTCAAGCAGGGAAACACATACCGAGAACATCACGAATAACATCCCTGTCCAAGTGAAATCCATCACCAAGCATACTACATAGAAAATCTTCCATGTCTTTCTGCAAGCGAGCCTGTTTTTCATCTTTCACCTGGGGAACTTCTACAACAGGCGTGGACACCGGCAACACTTCAGAGTTCACTTTTAAAGGTTTCCAAATCGTGTTGGAGGCACTTTCGTAAGGTTTGGGATTGCTATATCCTTTTCCAATCACACTTGAGACGGAGCCAGCCGAAACGGGACGCCATTTCTGGTTGGGAGATCTGACATTCCCATTTCCCAGGAAAGATGTATTGGCATAATTACTACTAGGCACCTCTGTGGACTTAATACTCTCCGCATTCCGCCACTTCCCATTACTCCTATTCGTGGAGCTGAACTCCTGCATGTCACACAGCATGATGCCAGCCATGGTCGCGTCTTTTTGTGCCTCACAGTAAACAGAAGCGATCTGTTCTAGAGAAAACGAAGAACCGAATGCATCAATCAGACTCCTGAGAACTTTCTCGTCGTCCACGTTATTCACCAAGCTGGTGCCATAAGCTGCCATGCTGGACTAAATTCAAAGACAAATAGGGAAAGGAAATAAGTAGAGGAGTGCACAAACAAATGAAATAAGCCACGGTAATCATTGAATCATTCATTCATTCATTACATGTCACAGAAATCCACACTGTAGATCTACTAGAAAAGCCACTGCACATCACAACTGAGGAACAACCAACGCTTGCACGAAGAGAGGAGCAGTCAAGGCCCCAAAATCCACAATTTGCCCAGCACCCAGTTGCCCAAAAAAGTCGATCTCACAGAAAAATGATTCCAGAAAAAAGATTCGGGTCGTGGGTAATTCCGGGACAGTCACCCTAAAACAGCATTGCCAAGCTCCTCGTCACCCATCAAATGACCATCACCAACACCAGAAAGAAACATCCACAGCCCATCAAGAACTCATAAAAAACAATCGATTTCCCGATCGGAAGGCAACCAATCAAGCACCAAATGGGGTCCAAAAGATGCCCAGATCCCCTCATAAATCACCCAAAAACCAAGCAAAGACCGCAACTTTGGGCAGAAAGACCGCAACTTTGGGCAGAAAGACCACAACTTTGGAGCGGGGGAAGGGTCGGAAAGAAGAAGAATGCTTACGGGGCAAAGGGGAGGCGGGTTTTGCAACGCAGAGTTAAAACTTATTTTGGGATTCGAGAGGGCGAAGTTCGTGAGGAGGGAATTTGGGCGATATTTATATTATCAGACAACCTGCGACTTGGAATTAAAGCATTGATTGATTCATTACTTTCATTTGAGTAAGAGATAACTTCAAAAGCAAAAGAAAAAGATTCATTTCATATTGTGTGTTTTTTTTTTTAATTTATTTAACTGATCACACTTTTATACGTCCAACTCTTGAACTTTTGTGATGTACTAAAAAATTATAAAATTTGATTGTTTGGTAAAATTACCAAAATGACATCCATTAATTTAGTAATTAGGGTAATTGAAAACAATTTTTTAAGGTCTTTCTAGGAGGATATTACACATTTAAAAAATTAAAGAAAAGAATTTAATTAGGCGGGAAAAATAATAATCCTTTATTTTGTCTTACTCGAACAATTAAACTTTTAAAGCCTGCGTTACTATTTGATAAACCTTTTAAAAGAACACTTTTAACACACTTCCTTCAAATTCGATGAATATAACATAGTTTTGTCGTCACGTAATATGATTAGTTTAGTAAAAAAGTTTGAAAATTGAACTCGATATTAAAAACGATTTCCTAACTAGATTTTTTAACAGCGAATCCATACCCTATCGGTCGTCGTCCATTTCGTGGTCGTTTCCGTTCGCGTCGGTGCGTCGATGCAGTTCGCGCGCTCTCGTTGTTTCCATGGTTATAATGGAAAAAGAAAACCACTAACAAGAGTTGGTCTGCGTCGACTTTTAATTGGACCACCCGCTTTATGTCCTCATCGTTGGCATTCGTCTAGGAAGCGGCTAACGGTACGTGCACGTAACCGTTACGTGCTTTACTAAATTCGACCAAAATTTTAGTAATATTTACTAAAAATCGACTTTTTTTAGTAAAATGATTAGTAAATTACTAAAAAAAATTAGTAATCGGTTACTAATTTTTCACTGTTTGACCATTCGGAAAGTTACTAAACTAGGTTTAGTAAATCGGCCGGAAAATTTACTAAACTTTTTAGTAACCGATTACTAAAAATGACGTTGATTTGACACTTTTTTTTAGTAATCGTTACTAAAATTTCACTGTTCAACTTTAGTAATTGGTTACTAAAAAGTTTAGTAAATTTTCCGGCCGATTTACTAAACCTAGTTTAGTAACTTTCCGAATGGTCAAACAGTGAAAAATTAGTAACGGTTACTAATTTTTTAACAAAAAATTAGTATAGTAGTAATTTTCCAGGTTTCCCGTCCGGAGATTTTAGTAATGATTTACTAATTGTGTTTAAAAAATTAGTAAATTACTGTGTAACATAGTAAAGTCGTTAGTAAATTACTAATTTTTAAAAAAAAATTTCGTAATGGTTTACTACTTTTGGGAAAAAATTTAGTAACCAATTACTAATTTTTTTAGTAATTTTCTAAAATGCCGAACCTAAAACCAAACCAACTTACAATGTGAAATTACGATTTTACCCCTACGGTAAAATTACTAAAATGTAATAAAATCGTAAGGGTAAAATCGTAATTTCACAATGTAAGTTGGTTTGGTTTTAGGTTCGGCATTTTAGAAAATTACTAAAAAAATTAGTAATTGGTTACGAAATTTTTTCCCAAAAGTAGTAAACCATTACGAAAATTTTTTTAAAAAATTAGTAATTTACTAACGACTTTACTATGTTACACAGTAATTTACTAATTTTTTAAACACAATTAGTAAATCCCTTACTAAAATCTCCAGACGGGAAACTTGGAAAATTACTACTATTACTAATTTTTTGTTAAAAAATTAGTAACCGTTACTAATTTTTCACATTTTCCGGCCGATTTACTAAACCTAGTTTAGTAACTTTCCGAATGGTCAAACAGTGAAAAATTAGTAACCGATTACTAATTTTTTTTAGTAATTTACTAATCATTTTACTAAAAAAAGTCGATTTTTAGTAAATATTACTAAAATTTTGGTCGAATTTAGTAAAGCACGTAACGATTACGTGCACGTACCGTTAGCCGCTTCCCATTCGTCTAAGGTGACGCTGCGCATATTCATCATACCCATTTTCATGTCACTAATATTATTATTATTAAAACAAAGGAAGTTCCACAAGAAGCTCTCCTTCTCTCTTTCTATCTTCTTACTTTTTTTCTGATGTCTCTCTGTCTTTCAAATGTATCATTCCCAAATTGTCGTTTCCCTCTTTTTGTCCAAAGCTTCTTCCAGAAGGCACGCCTTTCCGATAGCATTCTTTGCGCGATTATTGCATTGTACGTGCCAAGCCCAAACGGTGGTGGCTCCAACCGGGATCACGCTTAAATTCTCATGTTGGGAATTCTCGTTAGTTCAAATGTAATATAAAACTATATAAATATATTTGAAGAGTAAAACGATACGTAAGAAAAAGAAACACGTCTTAGCAAATTATCGTCATATTTTATCAGTCATCAATACTGACAATTTTCGATAATTACGTGTCCGAACTCACGGAAGGCCTGAATATGAAATTTTAATCGTGACTGCTCGAGCCATGTTCGACGGAAAATTTATATGTTCGAGCTCGTTGCTCGTGGTGGATTTCAATAACATTTTCTTATATTCAAGTTTGAGCTCAGTTTATAGAAAAAAACAGCTTTAGAGCGTTATTTCCGAATATTCTTGAGCCGTCTTGATCATTTACATCCCAATCATTATACGTTATGACATTTATTACCTCTTTTTCAAAAATTAAAATAAAATTCAATTTAATCCCCCTTAAATTTCCTTCTGTTCAATTTGTCCACATTGGATTACTTTTTCTGCCGTCGTTGCTGCTCCGATAAGAAAATCACACAACTTTAGTTTTAATCATCTGGATAAGGGAATTGCGGGCCGATCCCCAAGTGAGCCATCAACAGCCAGACGATCGTCACGAGCTCTCCTCCCTCGCTCACAGCCCGAGCATGTTTCTCAGGCCTGCAGTGGCCGGCCGCATATGTAAGCAGCTCCACCCAAACTCCACTTATTATCTCCCATTTGTTGTCCTTCTGCATCAGTAATCTGGCCAGATCGCACGCGTCCGACAAGACGGAGGTGCGCTTGTCTTTGTAAATGACAGCGGGTTCGATGCTCGTGTCTTCGTTCGACATCTTATTGCAGAACTCACTCACCGTCTTGGCTTCGTATACCCTGCAGAAATGTTTTACTTCGGCACAAGTATCACCATACCTTATGTGGCCAATCCCTGCAACGGCGGACATGATCTCGGGCTTCTTGATCAGGAGATAATGCATGTAATTCGACAATGTAACTGCCAATTTCCTCTGCTTGCAGTTATCTGTCACCACGGCGGTGTTATGGCATATTTCGGTGGCGATGTGCCACGCTAGAAGGCTCCTGTCGTAGTCAAACTTCTTCACATATCTCATCAATCTGTCCGCATTCCCTAGTTTCGGCAATATCCAGCTCCCTCTCGCCTCGTAGATCTCCTTCACTTTGTCCTCATCAACGGCCGCCAATGCTCTTTCCTTCAACTCCTCAAAAATGAAATCTCGGGTTTCCGCATCAAATACATTCCATGATACGCCTCCCTTTTTTCTTCTGGTGACAGTTCCTGCAGGGATTCAAAAGTTTTTCAGATGAAGTCGCTTCTTTGATTATCCGGAAAACAAAGAGAATGCGACGAGGTCAGGCTTACGGTAAATCAAGTGAGCATACTTCAAAGGTTTATTACCCCACCTCTATGACAATGTTCGATGCAATGTGACAACAAACTGAACGCGCCCAACTTCGTGCTCCACGAGTTCTCAACGACTTCAAAGCAACCACACAGAGCTAATAAGATTACTCCTACAACCAGGATTATAAAAACCGGAATGATAAAGCACACTCCTTAAAGTAGAGTCCAAAAATAATGGAACCACGTCTTCGGACCCTTCCAATCGGAAAAGATGATCATCATTCCGTTAGTCATCTCTAGAGTAACTGTGCCGCCAAGCAAGAAATAGGTGATCCAAATATCAACCTCATGGAATCCCTTCTTCTCCAAAAGGCTGTACAATATTAGAGCCCCAATAACGCTATACAATGTGATGATGCGAACAATCACCCCCAACGGTGAATTTACGGATGAGATTTTCGTGTAGAACAATTCGAACAGAAGATTTAACTCGGCTACCATCAGTTCAAAGGCCTTTTTCGCATCTTTCAGTAGGAAGATCTCACGGCTCCGTGCTCGCTCTGCATGGCTGGGATTGATTTCTACGACTACACCTTTGAATATTTGGAAGAAGTAATAGGCTTCTTTCCCAGTATTATTATCAGGAAAATCTCCTCCCTCCAAGGCTTCAAGACTTGTAACTGGCAGTTTCCTGGTGGACTTCTTGAGGTTTTCCATGCTTGCAAGATATAACGATCTGGTCCTCTCCCCGTACTTGATTGCTCCGGCGATGGCAATCAGGATTGTAGGAGCGACGAGGTTATTGTCAGGGAGGGTTTTGAAGAATATGTAAAAGAAGGTGGACAATTGGGCAACGAGGCCAACTAGATGGCGCATCCAAAGGGCGTTGTCCTCTAGGGAGTAGGCGGTGATCGTATCTGGACCGCCGAGGAGGATCAGGAGAAAAGCTGCCCAAAAAGCCATGAGGTTCTCGTTGACTTCCGGAGGGGAGATCGAGTCAATTCGTTGTGCATTTGAGATCAGCCCGAACGTGAACGTTGCCGCCCAATCTGCCATGAAGTAGGCCGACCATATAACAAACAGAAAGAACCTGCTGGTGGAAGCCTTCCTCAGGTGGGCCGTGGATGCGAGTAGCACCTGGAGGAAAAGGCTAAGCATCATGAAACCTCGAACATTGGAAGCGTTCCAGATTTCCTGCAAGCTCGCCGGCATGAAACTTTGAACCATTACGACAACTAGCTTGTTTGAGGCCGTGTTTGCTTGTACCAGCGTACATGTGCCGAATCCAGGAATGATAATGCCACGAGTTTTAGGATCTCAAAACTTAAACACCCCTCATTACTACAAGGAATATACTTAACTTGTTGGATTGATTTAGCACAATCTGTGGAACAAAACTTCGCTTCAATGCTACATTATCTTCGTTTTACCTCCTTGTTGGTGTTTGAGGTGCTTGTCCAGATCTCTTCTCCAGTGTTGATACTAATCTTCGGGATGCAGGAAATGTCGGTGGATTACAAAGTGAATGATCAACTTGAAAACCAACATCACAAGCACTCCCGAATCTCCACTCCTGCCTGCACTTCCTGCTCTTTGGTGGGCCTGCCACTCGTGTGACCTCGTGCATTTACCTAAGGGCTCTAATCAGATAGCAAGAATTGCACGATATCGAGGCACACCATTTTCCTTTGAACTCATGTGCCGGTTCTATGCGATGGGGAAATTCCGCTATCGTGTCAAGTCTCGATGGTGAAACTTGGATAAAAAATAACAAAGGCAAGGTTCGGCCAAAATCGCCCTACATCTACGGAGAGCTCCTAAGATGATTCAATTAGATAACCAAGAATACAAAAGCACCCAATGTCGCTCACCCGCCCTAGATACAAGAAAATCTTAACTCCGAATCTTGTCAAAGAAGCTCTAGCCCGACCCGATAATTTTCTTTCTTGAATGCCACGCTTTCACCGTGTCACCCTATACCTAATAACCTAGACAAATGCCCTATAGATAGTCATAACTTGTGTTAGAAATCTAATACAATAATATCCAGATATTAGCGCAGAATCATATAATACCTAACCATATAAGATATTATACTTTCGCAATATTATGTAATCTCAAATTATCTCAATTTCGGACTAAATCCTAACAATCTCAACCTTGGGTTACCGAATTCTCCTTCCCTGAGCCTCCGGAGCCCCGAAGAGATCACCCCTTCATCCGTCCTGTCTTCCTAAGAGCACTGCCACCGCCTATGACGATCGCTCAACTTTCCGCACGATCGCAGTACTCGGGCTCTCGAGTAACCACCGTACACCGTGGCTCCAGCTCTATCCTGTGCCTTGCACTCTTAACCTTAAAAAATACCTTCATGGTATCCCCAAAAGTTAAATATGTGGATTATTGCCAGACCTCTCTATAAACGAATTAACCACAAACCAAGATCGTCGCAGCCGATTTTAGACCCCAAAAGGGAGAAAATTGAAGTGTACATATTTGTGCAATGATCTTCAAGACAATCGCAGAAGCCAATATCAGTAGATACAATATGCAAGAAACGTAAAAAGGATGCCCTCCTAACGAGACGGCCAATGAAACTGTCAAAAAATCTTCCGCGGGAGAGGGGAGCTAGTGACGGGCCCTT
The DNA here is from genome assembly GCA_023653495.1 of Melastoma candidum. NCBI lineage: Eukaryota > Viridiplantae > Streptophyta > Magnoliopsida > Myrtales > Melastomataceae > Melastoma > Melastoma candidum. The sequence goes on along the minus strand of CM042890.1, from coordinate 14,443,096 downwards.
CCATCACAGGCTTCCATCGACATTTGGCCTACACCGAATTGTCATCCAGCCCACATCAATAACAAAAAAGAATATGAGATGTCGCACATAGATCACCCAAAGGTTATCATGCATTATCTCGTAATTGTAAACAACCTATTTTATAAAAACTGAAATCTGTAATTAATTATAGCCTAATAAGAATTTTTATACAAATAAAATAAAATAATAAAGGTAAGATTAGGTTTACGGGGAATCTGGCTTGATGTTGTACGTCGGTAAGTGCGAAGCCGTCTTCAGAGATTCTTGATCTTCGAGAATCCAAACAATCTCTCGAATGTAAATGTAATTTCGTTGTCTTGAATGTGTTGAATCAGGTGTGTGCCATCGCAAAGCATGCCCCCGAGATACTTGCATAAATATCGAATAAAGAAAGTACAGTATTTGAAAATGATTTAAAACATGCTTAATTATAATATTGTAAGGGATAATCCTTGATCTTGACGAGAATGCGTGAGTTCGTAGTTGTGAAGGTTGAGTCCGAGCGTGGTTTAGCCGTGAGTCACGATCTGGGGAGACAAAGGTCTCCGTGGTTTGGGGATGCACCAAGGAGCCAACTGTGGTCACCAAAATCCAGTTCAAGGAAGAGGCGCAGTTGCAGATGCAGGAGGAAAACGCTGGCTGTCGCTGTGCGTGGGCGAGAAAGCCACTGTTGGAGACTGTTTGGATGAAGCAAGGAGGGTCTTGCTGGATGAAAAAAAATCAAAAGTGGCCGAATTGATAAAAATTGAGACAAGAGAGAAGGAATGAATTTACCCGGAATCGATAACATTAGATTGGGGAGGCAAATCAAGACCGTCGTGAGGAGCAAAACGAGACCGCTGTGACATCGACGTATGAGGAAGGCTCGGCCGGCCAGAAACTGGATGATATGCAAGAGAATAAGAGACTACCTTTTCGTAGGGACGTGTAAACTGATAGTTCTATTTTTTCCAAGAACAACACCATATCTTTCTTTTGTCTAATGCCTCTCTTTTATAGTTTCTTTAGTTCCTTTTTAATTTCGCAATGCAATACTATATTTTCATATTTTGATTTCATGGAATTAAATATAATTATTTCGTATGATTTTACAAATTTTTATAATTTTTTATCAGTTTTGAGAAATTTTTATTATTTTGATAATTTTCGACAATTTTTTTATTTTTAATGATTTTATAATGTTTTTTAAATTTGGATTATGACGAGACCCAATCCTAACACTATGCTCGTAACTTTTTAACGAGTTACTTCATCTGCAATCAACCAACACTCTGTATTTAATCTTCCAGGCAAGGGAAAAATGCAGGCCGATCCCGAACTGGGCTATCCGCAGCCAAGACGATCATCTCTAGCTTGTCTCCTTCATTCACTTCCCACGCGTGTTTCTCTTCCCCGCAGTGGCCTGCCGCATACATCATCGTAAACTTCACCCAAATTATCATCACCCAATTTGCCGTCTTTCTGCCTCAGCGATGTGGCCCGGTTGCACGCATCGGAGAAGACAGGGGCACGCTTGTCTTTGAAGTCATCAGCCGGTTCGATGCTCCTATCTTCGTTCGACGTCCTCATGCAAAACTCGTTCATGGTCTTGGCTCTGCATACTTCAGCACAAAAGTATCACAAAACCTTAAGTGGTCTATCCCCAGCATCATCTCGGACTATTGTATTTCATAAATATCTCATTACGTAAGTGACGGGTCTCATTTGACGCCAAAATTAAATAAAAAAATGTGTTTTATATTATAAATATCGACTAAGTCCATAAGTCCTTACAAATTATTCGAGAAGGACATTCACGTCAAAACTAAAACTAAGTGGTAAAAAATAGGAGGATTCGTGCTTGAATTCATGTTTGAATTTATGTAGTCGTGTGTAGAACAAATCGAACAGAAGATGCCGCTCGGCTGCCAACAGATCAAAGGCCTCTTTCGCAACTTTCTGTAGGAAGAGCTCACGGCTCTGTGATCGCTCTGCGTGGTTAGTAATGATTTCTACGACTAAATATTTGAATACGTGGAAGAAGTAGGAGGCTTCTTTCCATGTACTATCATTAATAACTATGTCCAAGTCTTCAAGACTTGCAAGAGGCACTTTCCCGATGGACTTCTTGAGGATTTCCATATTCACAAGATATGACGATCTAGTCCTCTTCCCGTACTTGATTGCTCCGACAACTGCAATCAGGATTGTGGACGCGACGAGTTTATTGTCAGGTAGAGTCTTGAAGAATATGTAAAAGAAGGTGAACAATTGGGCAATGAACCCAACGAGATGTGGCACGAGGGAGACTCGTTTACCCACCCTCAAGCCGAACCCAGCAATTAATTGAAAAACCACAGCCACATCCGATTCACTCAACCAACACCCAAAAGAGAGTCATAGCTCTACAACGAGTCAAAGATCTACGGAAGGAAGAAAAACTACGACCATCATCACCCCATTTCTCCACATCTACCCTCCTTATCCCCTCTTCATCTTTTTCCTATTTTTGAACCATTGTAATTTTCTTCCTTTTTATTCCCAGTTGTTGGTTGAGGTTGTTGCTATGTGTGTGGGTGTAGCTGTTTCCCTCTCCTTGGTGTGTGACCGTGCGCTGTCGGGACCACCATTATGTTATCCTGTTTACTTCTTCGTATTCCGTCCTTCTCTTTATCTTCTTCAATACAATTACATCCTCAATTTCTTCTCGTGCAGGTGGTCTCCCGATCAGCCTACCACAGCCCACTATTTCTGGCCCCATAGGCCCTTCCCTTCGGCCTCTTCTTGATTTCCTTTTTTATGCTGGCCCGTTGCCACTCCATTCTTCTGGCCCATTGCTTCAGCTGTTAACCCCTCCATGCCCCCCAACACGTGTTCAACACTGGAACTCTCCCCACTTCTCGAGAGCTGGAAGTCGTGTTCTTCAACTAAAGTCACAGCCAACTCCACTTTCCCCACTTCCTTTGCCCTAACTCCTCTTCCTTGAGCTGCCTCCTCTTCTTGTAAAGTTCCTTCGATCTCTTCTTGCTTTCCACATAACAAGATGCCGCATCCAAAGGATGTTGTCCTCCTGGGAGAAGGCGGTGATCGTGTCCGGGTCGCCAAGGTGAATCAGGAGGAAAGCAGCCCAAAAAGCCATGAGGTTCTCGTTCATTTCTGGAGGGGAGATCGCGTCGATGTGTCGTGCCTTTGAGATCAGCCAGAACGTGAATGTCGCTGCCCAATCAGCCATGAAGTAGGCTGACCATATAACAAATGCAAAGATCCTGCTGGTGGAAGCCTTCCTCAGCGGGGCGGTGTGCGCGAGTAGCTTGTTTGTATGAGCGGACGTGTTCTGAATCCTTGAATGATAGTGCCACGAGTTCTTGGGGCTTTAAACTTAACCCCCCCCTCCGCGGATTACTACACAGAATATATTAAACTTGTTGGATTTTTAGCACAATCTGTGGAACAAAACTTTGCTTGATTAAATTATGATTCAATCCCTAATTATTTATTACATTCTCTTCGTTTGGTTTACCTCCTACTCGTTGGGGTTTGAGGTGCTAATCCATAGTATATTTCGATAACTCCCCGAATCATGTGCCTCCAGATCTCTTCTCTAGTGAAGATACTAATCTTCGGGATGCAGGAAATGTGGGCTGATTACGATGTGAACGATCAACTTGAAAATCGACATCACAAGCACTCCCGAATCCCCCCTGCGCCCGTGCACACTTTCGTTCGGTGGTGTTATTTGCCTCCGCGATTTCGCCTGGTAGCTGAGGGTAGACCCACTTCCTTTTGAACTGTGTGTGCAGTTTCATCATCCTTTACCTTCATTTTGCAAAGCTCCTCCTCACCCTTCGTCGCCCTTGGTATGCTAAAATTCGTAATTGGGGGTTGTTTGTATGGATATTAACTGTATCTATCCATCCGAGGCTGCTTGTGGTTTCCCGAGGAGATTTGGGTGGACTCGAAGAAGATAAACGTGGAGGGAATTTATAAACAAGATTCAACTTCTGGATTTGAACCGAACTAGTAGTAATGTATGGAGGTCAATGCGACAAGATAGCATGCTTCCCTGAATATCATACTTCATAAGTTTTGTTATCTATTCCATGACATGAGAAGAATCTGATTATAAAATCAATCCCACCTACCCGAAATACCCATTTTAGTTTTAATCTTCTGGATATGGGAAATGTGGGCCGATCCCCAAGTGAGCCATCAACAGCCAGACGATCGTCACAAGCTCACCTCCTTCGCTCACTGCCCGAGCGTGTTTCTCAGCCCTGCAGTGGCCGGCCGCATACGTTAGCAGCTCCACCCAGACTCCACTTATTATCTCCCATTTGTTGTCCTTCTGCATCAGTAATCGGGCCAGATTGCATGCATCCGACAAGACAGAGGTGCGCTTGTCTTTGTACACGTCAGCGGGTTCGATGCTCGTATCTTCATTCAATATCTCATTGCAGAAATCAATCACGGCCTCCGCTTTGTATACCCTGCAGAAATGTTCAACTTCAGCACAAGTATCACCATACCTTATGTGGCCAATCCCCGCCACGGCAGACATCATCTCGGGCTTCTTGATCAGGAGATAATGCATGTAATACGACAACTTAACGGCCAACTTCCTCTGCTTGTCGTCGGCTGCCTCCACGCCTCTGTTGGCATTATGGCAGATTTCGGTGGCGATGTGCCATGCTAGAAGGCTCCTGTCGTAGTCAAACTTCTTCACATATCTCATCAATCTGTCTGCGTTCCCTAGTTTCATCAATATCCAGCTCCCTCTCGCCTCGTAGATCTCCTTCACTTGGTTCTCGTCATCGGCCGCCGATGCTCTTTCCTTCAACTCCTGGAAAAAGAAGTCTCGGGTTTCCGCATCAAAGACGTTCCATGATACGCCACCCTTTTTTCTTCCAGCGACAGTTCCTGCAGGGATTCAAAAGTTTTTCAGATTAAGTAGCTTCTTCGATTATCCGGTAAACAAAGAGAATGCGACGAGGTCAGGCTTACGGTAAATCAAGTGAGCATACTTCAAAGGTTTATTACCACCTCTATGACAATGTTCAATGCAATGCGACAGCAAATTGAACGCGCCCAGCTTCTTGCTCCATGTCTCCTCAACGATGTCAGAGCAACCACATAGTATTAACAAGAGTGCTCCTACAAACAGGATTATTGCAAACGGAATGACAAAGAACACCCTTTGAAGAAGACCCCATCCAATTTGGGACCACGTCGTCAGACCCCCCCAATTGGAAAACACGCTCATCATTCCGTTAGTCATCTCTAGAGCAACAGTGCCGGCAAGCAAGAAATAGGTGATCCAAATATCAACCTTATGGAATCCCTTCTTCTCCAAAAGGCCGTACAATATTAAAGCCCCAATAACACTATACAATGTGATGATGCGAACGATCACCCCCAACCAAGAATTTACGGATGAGATTTTCGTATAGAACAATTCGAACAGAAGTTGCAGCTCGGCTACCATCAGGTCAAAGGCCTCTCTCGCATCTTTCTGTATGAAGAACTCACGGCTCTGTGCTCGCTTTGCATGGTTGGGATTGATTTCTACGACTAGACCTTTGAATATTTGGAAGAAGTAATAGGCTTCTTTCCCAGTATTTTTATCAGGAAAATCTATTCCCTCCAAGGCTTCAAGAGTTGTAACAGGCAGTTTCCCGATGGACTTCTTGAGGTTTTCCATGCTTGCAAGATATAACGATCTGGTCCTCTCCCCGTACTTGATTGCTCCGGCGACGGCAATCAGGATTGTGGGGGCGATGAGGTTATTGTCAGGGAGGGTCTTGAAGAATATGTAAAAGAAGGTGGTCAATTGGGCGACGAGCCCAACTAGATGGCGCATCCAAAGGGCATTGTCCTCTAGGGAGTAGGCGGTGATCGTGTCCGGACCGCCGAGGTGGATCAGGAGAAAAGCAGCCCAAAAAGCCATGAGGTTCTCGTTGATTTCTGGAGGGGAGATCGAGTCGCTTCGTTGTGCATTTGAGATCAGCCCGAACGTGAACGTCGCCACCCAATCTGCCATGAAGTAGGCCGACCATATAACAAACAGAAAGAACCTGCTGTTGGAAGCCTTCCTTAGGTGGGCGGTGGATGCGAGTAGCACTTGGAGGAAAAGGCTAAGCATCATGAAACCTCGAATGTTAGAAGCGTTCCAGATTTCCTGCAAGCTCGCCGGCATGAAACTTTGAACCATGACGACAGCTAGCTTGTTTGAGGCCACGTTTGTTTGTACCAGCGTACATGTGCCAAATCCAGGAATGATAATGCCACAAGTTTTAGGATCTCAAAACTTAAACACCCGTCATTACTACAAGGAATATACTTAACTTGTTGGATTGATTTAGCACAATCTGTGGAACAAAACTTCCTTTCATTGCTACGTTATCTTCGTTTTACCTCCTTTTTGGTGTTTGAGGTGATTGTCCAGATCTCTTCTCCAGTGTTGATACTAATCTTCGGGATGCAGGAAATGTCGGTGGATTACAAAGTGAATGATCAACTTGAAAACCAACATTACAAGCACTCCCGAATCTCCATTCCTGCGTGCAAAAAACAACACACGTAAGATTTACGTGTGATACGTGTAATTCTTAAAGAACAGCAATGCAGAATTGCAGCACAACACTCATAATACAGAGCAAAAGCAACAGCAATTCACAAACTCTCACTAAACTTCAATTCAATCTTGTATTTAACTCCGATCAACGACGATAGCCCAATCCAACTTACAAGACCGCCTCCGGCGCAACTCTACCTACAATCGCCTTCCACTACCACAGCACCGTTTTCCAGGAGAAGAAATGATCTAACTCACTCCTCCGACTCTCCACTCACACTTTTCTAACAAACTATCGACTCCTCTTAACCAAACCGGATTTATTTAACATTGAACCGGACCGGACTTACTAACTCGACCCCAACTACTTTTAACTGTCTTCCCTCCAACACTTGTAACTCCGCAGTTCCTCCATCTTCATTCCAGCTACCTCCATCTTCATTCTAGCTAACTCCACTTCCATTAGCTCCTCTTCTATTCCTCACGTTCTTGAATTTTACCACGCATCAACGTGGTTCGGCCAAAATTGGCCTACGTCTACGGAGAGTTCCTTAGGTGATTCCATTAGATAACTGAGATTATAAAAGCATCCAATGTCGCTCACCAAATCCTAATAATCTCAACCTTGGCCCGACCAAATTCTCCATCCCTGAACTTCCGGAGCCCCGAAGAGATCACCCCTTCGTCCGTCGTGTCTTCCTAAGAGCACTGCCACCGCCTGTGACAATCGCCCGACCTTCCACACGATCGCAGTATTCGCGCTCCCGACCAACCACCGTGCACCGTGGCTCCAGCTCTATCTTGTGCTCTTCACTCTTAACCTTAAACAATACCATCTTGGCATCCCCAAAGGTCAAATCTGTCGACTATTGCCAGACCTCTCTGTAAGCGAATTAATTACAAACCAGGATCAGCGCAGTCGATTTAGAACTCCAAAAGGAGGAAAACTAAAGCGTACTTGTTTGCGCAATGATCTCCAAGAAAATCGCGGAAGCCAAGATCCGTAGATACAATTTGCAAGAAACATCAACAAGGTTCCCTAGGCCTTCCCCTCCCTCTTGACGAGACGGCCGATGGCCCCGTAAAAAAATCTATCGGTGGGAGAGGGTACCTAGTACTATTGTAAATGTGACTGGCCCATCCATCATGGGCTTCCGTCGACATTTGGCCTGCACCAAGTTGTCTTCCAGCCTACATCAACAACAACAAAAATCTGAGATATCGCAAAAGCCCATAGATCACCCAAAATCAAAAGGGGCTATCATCTCGTATATCGTAATACAACATATTTTATAAAAAATGAAATCGGTAATTGATTATAGTCCAATAAGAATTTTTATAAAAATAAAAAAAATAATAAAGGTAAGATTAGGTTTACGGGGAACCTGACAAGCTGTTGATGCCATACGTCGGTGAGTGTGAAACCGTTTTCAGAGAGTCTTGATCTTCGAGAATCCAAACAATCCCTTGAATATAAATGTAACCTCCTTGTCTTGAATGATGGGGTGCGTGCCTTGGATTTCCGTAAGGCATGCCCCCCGAGATACATGTGTAAATATCGAATAAACGAAGTAAACTATTTGAAAATAATTTGAAACATGATTAATTATAATATTGTATGAGTTATTTTGATGAAAGATAATTCACAGTAAACCCGTATATGCAACTATAATTGCCAACTGACTAACTAATACTAACTCTTAATAGATAATGGTTAAAACCACTGTATGTTATAAGGCAATTAAAAAAAATAAAGTCAAATGAGTTGAAGAAAACAGTTTTTGAGAAAATGAGTTTTCAAATATTAAAAAAGAACTTTGAAAGTATGAAAGAAATAATGATTGTTTTTAATAGACAAGTCATACCATGAACGGGTTACAAAATCATGTGATAAATTAACTTAAAATAAAAAAAATTAAAGAAATAAATAAAAATAAAAATATAAGCATAACCAGAATCGAATGCGTCCCAAAGCAAAGAGGTTTTTCAATTGCAAAATAATAATAATAACAATAAATCTTCGCCTTACAAGGCACGCACTCTGAATGCAAAAAATAAAATAAAATAATAATAATAAATAAATAAATAGATAAATAAAAAATAAAAATTATCAATTGACGAGATGCGTTCCGACGGTCATGGGATCCCCAGGATCGTCATTGTAAGCAACGCAGATGGAGCGCTGTGGAGAGGAAATCTGGTGTAGCTGGTTGAAGCCTCAAGGCATCGGCGAGACAGGAGCACGGCGGGAAAACCCAGGGGTTGCTTGGCGTTATAGTGCCATTTTAGTTTTAATCATCTGGATACGGGTAATGTGGGCCGATCCCCAAGTGAGCCATCAACAGCCAGACGATGGTCACGAGCTCACCTCCCTCGCTCACGTCCCGAGCGTGTTTCTCAGGCCTGCAGTGGCCGGCGGCATATGTAAGCAGCTCCACCCAAACTCCACTTATTATCTCCCATTTGTTGTCCTTCTGCGTCAGTAATCTGGCCAGATTGCACGCGTCGGACAAGACGGAGGTGCGCTTGTCTTTGTATGCATCAGTGTGTTCGATGCTCGTGTCTTCGTTCAATATCTTATTGCAGAACTCAATCACCGTCTTCGCTTCGTATACCCTGCAGAAATGTTTTACTTCGGCACAAGTATCACCATACCTTACGTGGCCAATCCCTGCAACGGCAGTCATCATCTCGGTTTTCTTGATTAGGAGGTAATGCATGTAATTCGACAACGTAACTGCCAATTTCCTCTGCTTGTGGTCAGCTGTCTCACGGTGGTGTTCTGGCATATTTCAGTGGCGATGTGCCACGCTAGAAGGCTCCTGTTGTAGTCAAACTTCTTCACATATCGCATCAACCCATCAGAGTTCCCTAATTTTGTCAATATCCAGCTCCCTCTCGCCTCGTAGATCTCCTTCACTTGGTCCTCATCATCGGCCGCCGATGCTCTTTCCTTCAACTCCTTGAAAATGAAGTCTCGGGTTTCCGCATCAAAGACATTCCATGCTACGCCTCCCGTTTTTCTTCTGGTGATAGTTCCTGCAGGGATTCAAAAGTTTTCAGATGAAGTATCTGCTTCGATTATCCAGAAAAGAATGAGAAATGCGATGAGGTCAGGCTTACGGTAAATCAAGTTAGCGTACTGCAAAGGTTTATTACCACCTCTATGACAATGTTCGATGCAATGCGACAACAAACTGAACGCGCCCAACTTGTTGCTCCACGAGTTCCCAATGACTTCAGAGCAACCACACGGAAATGACAAGAGTGCTCCTACTAACATGATTATTAGAACCGGAATTGTAGAGCACGATGCTTGAAGCAGACACCATACACGATTGTACCATCTCGCTGGACCCTTCCAATTGGAAAAAAAGATCATCATTCCGTTACTCATCTCTAGAATAACAGTGCCGCCAAGCAAGAGATAGGTGATCCAAATATCAACCACATGGAATCCCTTCTTCTCCAAAAGGCTATACAATATTAGAGCCCCAGTAACGCTATAAAAAGTGATGATGCGAACTATCGCCCCCAAAGAAGAATTTACTGATGAGATTTTCGTGTAGAAAAATTCGAAGAGAAGATATAGCTCGGCTACCATCACTTCAAAGGCCTTTTCCGCATCTTTCTGTAGGAAGAACTCACGGCTGTGTGCTCGCTCTGCATGGTTGGGATTGATTTCCACGACTAGACCATTGAATATTTGGAAGAATTAGTAGGCATATGTCCCTGTTCTATCTCGATCAGTTCCTTCCTCCAAGTCTTCAAGACTTGTAACAGGCAGTTTCCCGATGGACTTCTTGAGATTTTCCATGCTTGCAAGATATAAAGATCTGGTTCTCTCCCCGTACTTGATTGCTCCGGCGACGGCAATCAGGATTGTGGGAGCGACAAGGTTATTGTCCGGGAGGGTCTTGAAGAATATGTAAAAGAAGGTGAACAATTGGGCGATGAGCCCAATTAGATGGCGCATCCAAAGGGCATTGTCCTCTAGAGAGAAGGCAGTGATCGAGTCCGGACCACCAAGGTGGATCAGGAGGAAAGAAAAGCCATGAGGTTATCGTTGACTTCCAAAGGGGAGATCGAGTCGATTCGTTGTGCATTTGAGATCAGCCCGAACGTGAACGTTGCTGCCCAATCTGCCAGGAAGTAGGCCGACCATATAACAAACAGAAAGAACCTGCTGGTGAAAGCCCTCCTCAGGTGGGCGGTAGATGCAAGTAGCAACTGGAGGAAAAGGCTAAGCATCATGAAACCTCGAACATTAGAAGCGCTCCAGATTTCCTGCAGGTTCGCCGGCATGAAACTTTGAACCATGACGACAGGTAGCTTGTTTGTATGAGCGGTGAGATGATAGTGCCACAAGTTCTAGGTGCACAAAACTTGTTGGGCTTAGATCAATCTATGTAAGAAAACCTTGCTTGATCTATTTTTAATTCGCTATTGTTGAAGGGTCAATGTCTCCCGGGCTGATAATTATTGCCCCCGGGGTTTGTATCTTCGACCCACTCGATGGAATATAAAAAGACCGAGAGACCTTTTTTAAATAAGACAATGTGTTAAAAGTATCTCGAATGTGTGTGTCCGTCACATGTTCACGTGGCCGACCACTTGCTTAATATTATTTTTATTAAACAAACAAACAAACCCTCCCCTATGAATTATATAACCCCGCAAACATACAAAATTACTGCACTACGTTTTAAATACACGAACACTTGTTGTAAGATTGTCCATAGTCCGTCAGCGTGACAGCGGAATCCCAACTGGGGAGTAAGTAGTACACACTATTTGCAAATTTATGAGTCTCGACTATTTTTTTCGCACATGTCATTTTACTATTTCGACATATATATTTACTTTTATATTATGTCCGAACTTACGAGACTTCCGGTCACGGATGTTTTGCCTTAACCGCTATTGCATTTGTTAGTATACAGTGAAAAATACCATTCGGATGATCATAAACACAAACACCATGGAAACGTGACGGGAATAATCTTCTTCCACGGAGAGTATAGCAAGTAATGAGTTCACTTTATATTATTCTTTAGCTTTATTTTCAGTGCTATGTTTACAACAACATATTAATACTAAAATATTTTAAAATTAAATTGGAAAGACAAGTTGGAAAGATTGAAATGAATCAGGTATATTTACAATATGAACTTCATAAGATTCAGAAAAAGAATATGGAGGCGTGTGCATATTGGTTTAACTTATAAGTCATAAACTTGACGGATTGATATACTCTTACTAATGATTTCTCCTCCTTCGATCTTCTTATACAAGTAGAGGATTGGCAGACAAGAAGGAAAGTAAAATCTAAATAACTATTATTTCTTGAAATTAGTCTCTTCTTACCAAAAATTATCATCCATACCTGATAAAAGATTCAAAATATTTATTCGTGGCTATAAAAAAAGATTTCAAAGTTTTAGACCATAAAATAAAGTCAACAAAAAGTTGGACGAGATTTTACATAAGTTGTAAGGCCTTTTATTAATAATTAATTAATTATTAATTATCTTAATTAATTTATTAATTCAAAATAAGAATATTCTTAAAAATATTATTTGAATTCGTATTAAATTGTTTACCCAAACCATAAAAGTAAAAAATAATATATTTTCTTCATGTATTGAAATTATATTACTAAATTTGGAATACATTAATAAGAAATATCTAATAATCAAATATTTCACAAAAATTTCATCATGATATAATGACAAACTAATCTGGAACGAATTATTTCATTTCAGAAATAAATTATTGATAATTTCCTTATATAAAAGATATATCCAATTAACACAATTAATTTTGGATAGTCCTCATGTAACACGCATTTTCCTAGTGGACTTCTTGAGGTTTTCCATGCTCGCAAGATATAACGATCTCGTCCTCTCCCCATAATTGATTGCTCCGCAATCGCGATTGTGAGAACGACTAGGATATTTTCAGGGAGGATCTTGAAGAATTTGTACATGCTGGTGAACAATTGGGCGACGAGCCCAACTAGATGGTGCATTCAAAGGGCATTGTCCTTCAAGGAGAAGGCAGTGATTGAGTCCGAACAATCGAGGTGAATATGGAGGAAAGCAGCCAAAAAAGCCATGAGGTTCTCGTTGATTTCCGAAGGAGAAATTGAGTCGATGCATTGTGCATTTGAGACAAGTCCGAACGTGAACGTCGCGGCCCAATCAGCCATGAAGTAGGCCGGCCATATAACAAATAGAAAGAACCTGCTGTTGGAAGCCTTCCTCAGCTGGGTGGTGTATGCGAGTAGCACCTGGAGGAAAAGGCTAAGTATCATGAAACTGTCAGTGTGTGCACTTATGTACCAAGACAGGATAAATAATTAATAAATGTGAGTATTTGTCATTGATTATTTTACTTTTCTGCACGTAAAATTATAAATTATAAAGTCCCGCAGATTAATGAGTATATTAATCTGAAATAGTCCATGATCGGATAAATGTTTAGAGGGGACATGGACATCTAGATCATCGCTGAGTATAATTGAGGTCAGGATAGATCGAGGGAGAATATATCCAAGTTATACTTAGGGGTACCCTAAGATTAGTGTTACTGGACACGACCCGTTAAAGAGGATACCACAAATTAAACATCATTGGTTAGCCCTCTTTTTGAACGAGTGTAACTGATCTTTTGACTTGAGACATTCATTTATTCTATTCATGGAGTTTGTGTATTTCGACGTCGTTAAAAATAGTCTTTAACCGGATTGTGAGTAATACGATTGTTGGGTGTTCGACAAATCGTAGAGAGGATAGTGTTGAGTCAATATAGGATTCATCGTTCTTTTGGATTAGAGAGTTGACATTTAGTCTACTTGATAGAGATATTATTGACTCTAAAATCCATGGCCATAGGAGAAATATTTTACATTCAACTGAGTCTATTATATCTTGGTAATCAAGTAAAACAAATAATTTGGTGATGATGTATTTTGCGTCGAATTAATTGGGATGTCGGTTAGATGAAGAGATTGAATTAATTGGGATGTGGTTTATGATTTATCTAATTATACTAACACGTTGACTAAAAACTGTTGCTAGACGGTTACCTTAGTTTATGTATGGATATACATTTCCTTCGTGTATAGGACCTGGAGGGTGGCACGCATAGACACGAGCATTATAGTATTGATTATTTAGTGATACTAAATCAATTATTTTAATATTTTAGAATTAGAATTAATTAAATTATTAATTTATTTTGAAATATCGGAAACAAATAAATTAACCAAGATCAAATATGGATTTATTCGGGTTGATTTATATTAAATAAAATATATAAAATAAGTATTTATATTATATATATATATTATTTAAGTAAATTAATATTTGATTAAATATTTTATTGTTACTTATGGAGAATATCCGTTACATTTTTTTTATGGAAACAAATTAAATTTCCTCTGTCATTAATTTTTGGTTAATTAAGTGTGATTGAAACGGATTAAAAAAAATAGGCAATCAAGGATTAGATGGTCGGTTGTCGGTTTAGAGAGAGAACAAAACGCAACGACGAAAAATACAAAGGGATAATCCTAAATGAAACAGAGGATCTTTTTTAACTTAAAAAAAAGGAGTTTGGTTAGTTTCCGGATTTTGAGAGTAGCCGAATTCAAGAGGGTAGCACCTCCCGAGTATTCGTGATTACGTGTGCGTGGATATCTCAAAAGGAGTCACACGTAGCACTCTTAGTTATTTGAGTTTTCGATCGTTTCATCATATTTTACGAGGTATGATTTTCGGGAATTTTACAATTTATTTCAATTATCTGCTAGTTGGATTTGGGATAAAATTTAATTATTTTATCTTTCCATTGCATCCTATAAATCAACAAAAATCTGGAATGTTGCAAGCGTTCCTGATTTTCTACGAGCTCGCCGCATGAAACTTTCAGCCACACGACAGCAATGATAATGCCACAAGTTCTCTAGGATCTCAAAACTTAAACGCCCCATATTACTACAAAGAATATACTAAACTTGTTGGATTTAGCTCAATCTATGGAACAAAACCTTGCTTGATTATGTTGTGAATCAATCCCATATTATTCGTTTGGTTCACCTCCTTTTTGGTGTTTGAGGTGCTAATCCATGATATATTTCGATAGCTCCCCTGCGAAAAATCTTAGTAATATCGAGTTGGCCCAGATATCAAGTCCACCCAACATGTTTACGTACTAAAACCAATTGACAACAGAAAAAGTAGTCCACTGGGGATATATATTTGGTTGGGGTACTTTTTTTGTTCGATGTAGGATTTTGCGTTTGCACTTACAACCCTTTCCAACATCCGGCAACCGCGATCAGGAGGACTAGGGGAACAAGAGGGCTATTGTTTAGAAGGGTATTGAAGAACGTGTAAAAGAAGGTGAAAAGCTGGGCGACCAGCCCCACCAGATGACGAATCCAAAGGGCATTGTCCTCCAGGGAGATGGCGGTGTTCTTGTCCGCGTGTGCCAGAACTTGGATCAACGCACAGGTTCTAAAAGCTGAAACTCCCCATCCTCCCATGTTGATTAAGTGTTAAATACAAGGAATATGCTAAACTTGTGAAAATAGCAAAAAGGACAGAACAAAACTTTGCTTGATTAAGTTGTACATGCTCTTCTTTTAGTGCCATCCTTGTTTTTGCGAGTGAGTGCAATGAGAGAGAGGATGAGGACCATTCCCAGTGACATTTCACGCGAAGCATGCGGCTTCAGTTTGGCAGCTCGACCTTTTCCTTGCGATCAACACATTTCTCCACTAAATGCCATCTGTCTTCCTCTAATATCCTCTGATATGCTTGGTTGTTCCATAAACCGATCTGACGTTGCAGCAAAGACAGAATTGTTGCTGCTGCAATTAACATTACCCCTAAACAAAACCTCCAATTGCAATTGTTGTCAAAGTTTTCCTTCTGCAGATGCGGGAAGCTGCTGGTGTTAGTGCTCAAACTCTGGGATGAATCGTTTGACTACACAGACATTTCATCAAAATCTGATAATCAAATCACCCAGCTACCCAATTTACCACTTCAATTTTAATCTTCTGGATAAGGGAAATGCGGGCCAATCCCCAAGTGAGCCATCAACAGCCAGACGATCGTCACGAGCTCACCTCCTTTGCTCACTGCCCGAGCGTGTTTCTCAGGCCTGTAGAGGCCAGCCGCATACGTAAGTGTTGTGTATTTTGGTATGAGTATAGAAATGCGGAAGCGAAAATGTGCTATAATTTTATTTCTGAAGAACGGCTTACATTCTCCTCTCTAAGGAAATATATTTATAACCTAAAAACATAAAAACTAATATCTCCTAAATATCTTCAAAGATTGTTTTCTAAGCATAAAATCTAAACTAACCCTAACAGCAAAAATATCATAATCCCAACAATTTCGATGCGCTGCCAACACCAAGATTTTCTCTTATGTTCTTTTTCTTCAAAAAATCTTCAATCTGATCTCGAGAGTTCCTCCTCAAATCTTTGATTATTTTAGCCTTTCTTTGAAATCTTATATGTTTTCCCTCTTTGAGATCTTCTGACATAAATGTCCTTTCTTCTTTCCACACAATAGGAAAGCTTTTCATTTCAATTTTTACGGACATAAACTCACGACCATCAGGATTCACAATGGAGCAAGTCATATCCTTAAAACGCAAAGCATAATTTTTCCCTAACATTTGACCCATCAGCCAACTCTGACTGATTCCTGTGACAAATAAAACGTTTGATATATATTTGGTAAGTCATTGTTTTTACGGCAACCGTACCTCTGCTCTTGAGATCTAGGAATTCTCCATTCCTAATCATCACTTTCGATTTGCTAGCTTTGTCCAGCCTCACAAAACTGCTCAAATTTGGCGTCATGTGATTTGTACAACCACTATCTATCAACCAAGTATGATCTTGTACCTTTGTTTAGAAACACGTAATAACAAACAATTGATCATCTTCTTCTTCTATTGTTTGTGCCTGTTCCTCTTGAGAAGCTTCATTGTTTGGGCATACTTTCTCCATATGGCCAAGTTGTTGGCATGACCTGCATCGTAGATTTGATCTCCAGAAACAACGATTTTCGGGTTGATTATCTTTCTTACAGTGGGGGCATCGCCATGACCTATCCATGATGGCTCCGTGAAAATGTTGTTGTTGTTTAACCTATATAAACTAAACGGAGTCGCCACCGACTTTATTTACAAAATCCGTTTAAGTTGGAAAAAACAGTGGTTCGAGGATTCCTAGTTACTAACCCTTACATCTAAGCATGCGAAAATGTGGTAGCGTTTGCTCCAAAAATTTATTTCTGATTAACGGGCGTTAGACCCGATCCGGGCATCACTCCGGACTCGTATATCTGTTTTAAGGGCGTTGGACCCGATTCGGGCTTTTAGACCCGAATTCTTGTTTATTTGTTTTGCAAATAGCATGCGACGTAAACCTATGGGCCTAAGGCATGCGGACAAGCATAGACAATTATTGAGATCAAAGGGAGCAGGGAAGGATGGTGACCGTGGGCCTATGCACTTACGCCCAGGGCCCGTTACATGTGAAAATAAAGAAAATTGGGAGGCCCACACATCCCTCATGTACCTGAGGTCCGTCGAGATGGCATGGTGTCGGTCAGGCTCGTCAGTTGGGGCCGGATTCGAGAGGTGCTTCTACCACGGGCTTCCTCGCGCTCCTCCAATCTTCGAAATTCGTTTTGTCGAACTCCCGTGAAGCTCGGTTGATTTTCATGCAAATAAACCAGAATGCATTGGTTAGAAAATCCTAATGGAATATTTGAAACAATTAAAATTAACTATTCTAAGTCGGTGTGAGACTTAGGGGCGTTTTATTGCCCGTTGATGTCAATCCTCCACGATGTAGGAAGATAACATTCCACATCAAAGACATTCCATGATACGCCTCCCTTTTTTCTTCCGGTGACAGTTCCTGCAGGGTTTCAAAAGTTTTTCAGATGAAGGAGCTTCTTCGATTATCCGGAAAACAAAGAGAATGCGACTTGGTCAGGCATACGGTAAATCAAGTGAGCATACTTCAAAGGTCTACGACAATGTTCAATGCAATGTGACAGCAAACTGAACGCACCCAACTTCTTGCTCCATGTTTTCCAAACGACTGCATAACATCCGCACGGAACTGACAAGATTATTCCTACAACCAGGATTATAAAAAACGGAATGATAAAGCACACTGCTTGAAGCAGACACCATCCAATATGGAACCCTCTCATCGGACCCTTCCAATTGGAAAACATGATCATCATTCCGTTAGTCATCTCTAGAGTAACAGTTCAGCCAAGCAAGAAATAGGTGATCCAAATATCAACCTTATCGAATCCCTTCTTCTCCAAAAGGCTATACAATATTAGAGCCCCGATAACGCTATATAATGTAATGATGCGAACGATCACCCCCAAAGGAGAATTTACGGATGAGATTTTCGTGTAGAACAATTCGAACAGCAGATCCAGCTAGCTACGATCAGATCAAAGGCCTCTTTTGCATCTTTCTGTTGGAAGAGCTCAAGGCTCTGTGCTCGTTCTGCATGGTTAGGATTGATTTCTACTACTAGACCTTTGAATATTTGGAAGAAGTAATAAGCTTCTTTCCCAGTAATTTTATCAGGAAAATCTCCTCCCTCCAAGCCTTCAAGACTTGTAACAGGCAGTTTCCCGGTGGACTTCTTGAGGTTTTCCATGCTTGCAAGATATAACAATCTGGTCCTCTCCCCGTACTTGATTGCTCCGGCGACGGCAATCAGTATTGTGGGGGCGATGAGGTTATTGTCAGGGAGGGTCTTGAAGAATATGTAAATGAAGGTGGACAATTGGGCGACGAGCCCAACTAGATGGCCCATCCACAGGGCGTTGTCCTCAAGGGAGAAGGCGGTGATCGTGTCCGGACCGCCGAGGTGGATTAGGAGGAAAGCAGCCCAAAATGCCATGAGGTTCTCGTTGACTTTCAGAGGGGAGATTGAGTCGATTCGTTGTACATTTGAGATCAGCCCGAACGTGAACGTCGCCACCCAATCTGCCATGAAGTAGGCAGACCATATAACAAACAGAAAGAACCTGCTGGTGGAAGCCTTCCTCAGGTGGGCGGTGGATGCGAGTAGCACCTGGAGGAAAGGGCTAAGCATCATGAAACCTCAAACGTTAGAAGCGTTCCAGATTTCCGGCAAGCTCGCCGGCATGAATCTTTCAGCCATGACGACAGCTAGCTTGTTTGAGGTTGCGTATTTTTGTACGAGCGCATATGTGCCGAATCCTGGAAAGATAATGCCACAAGTTGTAGGATCTCAAAACTTAAGCGCCCCTTATTACAACAAAGAATAGACTTTACTTGTTGGATTTAGCTGAAAATCTATGGAACAAAACTTTACTTGATTAAGTTATGAATCAGTAACTAAGTCTCACATTCTCTTCGTCTGGTTTACTTGCTTTTTGGTGTTTGAGGTGCTTGTCCATGGTATATCTCGATAATTTCCCAAATCACGGGCTACCTGATCTCTTCTCCAGTAAAGATACTATTCTTCGGATGCAGGAAACTTGGGTCGACAGGAAAGTGAATCATCAACTGGAAAAGCAACATTACAGACACTTTCTCCGTCCCGCGTGCACTTCCCGCTCTGTTTGTGGCCTGCCACTTGCGCCACCTTGTGCATTTGCCTCGGCGCTTTCGCCAGATAGCAGGAACTGCATGATACTGAGGTACACCATTTTCCTTTGAACTCATCTGCCGGTTCCATGCTCATAACTGTTGATGAGTTACATCATCTTCAAGTAGCCAACACTCTGTATCTAATCTTCCGAGAAAGGGAAATGCAGGCCAATCCCGAACTGGGCCATCAGCAGCAAAGACGATCGTTACAAGCTTGTCTCCTTCATTCACTACCCGCGCATTTCTCTCCCCTGAATAGCCTGCCGCATACATCATCTTAAAC
Source organism: Melastoma candidum (assembly GCA_023653495.1). Lineage (NCBI taxonomy): Eukaryota > Viridiplantae > Streptophyta > Magnoliopsida > Myrtales > Melastomataceae > Melastoma > Melastoma candidum. The sequence continues at coordinate 14,423,558 of CM042890.1, read as the reverse complement.
TCCACCCAAACTCGGCTGATCATCACCCAGTTTGTCGTCCCTCTGCCTCAGCGATGTGACCCGGTTGCACACATCGAGAAGACAGTGGCGCGCTTGTCTTGGTGTTCATCGGCTGGTTCGATACTCATATCTTCGTTCAACATCCTCGAGCAGAGCTGATTCATGGTCTCGGCTGGATACCTCGGCACGAGTATCACAAAACCTTACGTGGCCTATCCCCGACATCATCTCGGAACAGTGTATTTCATAAAATATTTCATTACTTAGTGAAATGTCCAATTTGACACCAAAATTAAATAAAAGATGTGTTTTATTTTATTTTATAAATATCGACCAAGTCCATAACTCCTACAATTATTCGAGAATAGGTATTCATGTCAAAACTAGAACTAAACGGAAAAAAGTAAGTGAATTCATACTTAAATTCATATTCAAATTTCAGTAGTAGCGCCCCAGTCTATTTATTATGTTTTAATCTTCATAGACCTAATTTATTCAATCATAGTAAATTATGATTATGATGGACGTCACTCGATCGTCGTGAATTACATAGTCATACTAAGATCCTAAATGAATATACCAAGTCTGAATCAAGTAGATCCTTCAAACCGATCCACAAAACTGTTCGACAAGAAACAAAAATCGAACGTTTGGAACTTTTAAGAAGTGTCGTGTCTTTGGACCGGAGGAGCCAATATTCAGTATATTTCCGCCACGTTTCACAATACTTCCAATCAGAGGTCAACACGTGGGCAACAATGCATTTCGATAGATCTTAGCTTATACCACTAACTATTCAATATTTTTTTCTCTCTCTTTGGATAAGAAATATAATTAGTAGTAGGGAAGAGAGGAGAGTTTGGTACCGTTTTACCACTAGTTTCCAAAAAATTTTGCCTTTTACGGTTGCGAGTTTCAAAATTACGGATTTACGGCAGTTTCACTATTCACCTCCTTTTTCCTTCAAATTAACCCAAAGATTTTGTTTCTTCTTTCAATCTAATCCCTCAAGACAAACTAGGAATTCAAATCTTAAGCGGGCTCTAATACCAATTTTGAACCGCAAGACCGAACTTAAGAAGATTTCCTTAATTGTCTTTGTTGCCGGCGTTCTGCCAACCTTGAATACTCGTTTGAGTACCTCGAACTTGCCGCCAATCCAAGAATGGATTTACCTTCAATAAAATAATTCCTCGAATTCACTGTATAAGAGAGTAAGCTCTTCCAATTTCTTAGAATAGCTTTCCACAAGCTCGGTCAGCTGCGTTATTTGCGCCGAGATGCTTGCCAATCGATCTACTACAATGTCTAGTAGTCCCGTAGCAGAATCCTTGTCAACCCCGTGATCTAAATGGAGCAACTTTGGGTTAGGACAATCAGTCATACGAATGACTCGTGCACTTGCACTTCTCTCAGATTCTCTGTTCAAGAAAAACAGAACATAAACAACTCGAAGGATGTTTATCATACCTTACAAGGTTGGGTAGCTCAGAGGGTTCACCAAGCTTCCGCACTATGAAACTTCAAGAGTGAAGAATTCCTCAAATTTGAGAAATGAATGGAGAGGCTCTTCTGTGTCTCCCGAATGCCCTTACCTCGAGGGTCTTATATAGACACTCCTCATCCAACGGTTTCGGCCTAAGGCTTCAATCCTTTCAAGGTTCTGATCAGACGATCTAACCTTACGTTAGTCTTAACCAGTTTTGATTAATTCTAACCACCTTACTCTTGATTCTTTAAGGTATTGTTTTCGAATCATTTATTAATGTTCCTGGAGAACGATCAAAGAATTTCAACTCAGAGAGATGTGAGAGAAAGTTCTCTATTCAGATCGCCTCCCCAAATGAGGTAGAGGACTTGTGAATATATACACAAGGAGCTGGTGCCTATGCACTGTTTGTCAGCTCAAAAGCTAAAAGGAATCTAAACTATTGCAAAAGTTAGTGGAGGGTCTTAATGACCGACAAAAATGTCCTAGTCTAACTTTATACAATTGTCTTCTCCCGTCTGCATTATTGCGTTATCCTGGGAGATTCCTTCTTCTTTGTTGGCTTCTGTTGTTCGCCAACCTTTGCTTCAGAGGGTCCCTGTGACGTTTGTCACGCTTCCAATATCTGCTGGGCTATCCTCTGATCTCCATCGATTCGCTGATCTAAGGACTTGTCCGTAAAATCAGCTATCTTTCTCCAGACTTCAAAGGTGTCCGTCCGGAGGCACAACTCAGAGTTCTCTCTTCTCCAGAAGCTATCCAGAAGGTCGAGAAACCTCTGCCATCCCCGCTCCCCAGCATGCTCATCAATGAGACTTAGATTTGAGCAGAGAATCGTGACGGTTGTCATCCCATCACTGAGCACGTAGTATTGGTCCTTGCGGGTTAACACATGCTCCAACACATCCTTCAGGAACTCAACTTTTATGGCTTTTCGGAATGTTTTGTCCTTGTAGTATTTCCACCATAAACCTCTCTGATCGAGGTCCTATCGTTGAGGTTCCACTAGACGTCTACTCTCACAAGGGCGGATATCCCATACTTGCATATTAGGAAGAACTACCTTCCCATACTACTCATGGTCTTCCTCCTCCCTTATTGTGGATGTAATCAGTGCCGTGGCATACTTAGGTCCGTAACCAAGACACCCTAGTACATACTTCACCAAATAAGGCAATGGCTCGATCTGTTCTGGTTCTGATCTGTCGATCTCCAGAATGTCTACGAACCCTACGTAAATGTATGGCAAAGCGACTCCCACCATATCTGACCTTAACCTCAGAGATGGCCACTTCCCCGATAGCCAGTGTAGGTACGGTTGAAGTACAGTGTTCTCCTCCAGTGAGGATTCACTCATATCCACCACCATCTTCGGGGCATCATAATTTTTGACATCCCATGGCACTGTGGACATAGTTGTGGAGAATATTTGTTGCCTTTCTTTCTCAACTTTGGACAGCTCCTCCTCACCTGAAACTTTGACTAATAGTCTGCGTTCCAGATCTTTGATATACTCGATTGCCTTTGTAGCGAAGAACTTAATCTGGCGTTTATCATCATGTTTGATGCCACCAATGAGTCCCGAACTGACAACAGACGCATCCCACGATAGGGATTCATCTTTGTACGAGTCTTGATAAAAAAACCAGGATCCTTCCAGATCCTCATGGATAAATCCAACGTGACGTTTGCCACCGTGACTATTGTCACCGTGAGTAAACTCGCCTTGAGCTTGCTCACCAGTCTCCTTGAACGAGACTACAAGAATTACTTCCTCAAGGTCCTCCTTAGATGCAGGATTACCTTCAACGATTTATTCTGCTTTTTCGAAGTCGAACAGCAGATCGCAATCCATTGCTACCGCTTCGTTGGGATCTACCCTTAGCGCGGGTTCTACCCTCAGAATTGGCTCACCTATCAGGGCTTTAAACTGAGCCTCTGCCTCAGCATATTCATCCTCAACCTGCTTTTTCTGCTCCTCTTTACTCTCAAACAGAGATTTGTAGAGCTTAACAGCTTGGTTGATGGAAATCCCATGTTCTTTGGCAAGGTGTTCCCGGCAGTAATTAAACTGTACCATGGTTAAAGGAAACCACCAATGCTCTTCCGCCTTATCATCCTTCTTTGGACCATATCCAAGCCTCTTGGCGTTCCTCTTCTTCCTGGCTTTCTCCAGGGATTTAACTTTTGCTTCATCCTTCAGATCTGCCATCTTCTCCTTTCCTTTGGAGCTTTCCTCCTTAGGATCGGCCATCTTCACTTGAAGATCTTTCTTCGTGTCTCCTTTAGAGTTGGTGTTGCCCTTCTCCTTCAGATCCACCTTCCCCTTCTGGGAATTCTCCGCTTTCTCCTTAGGATTGGTTATCACCCTTCCTTTGGATCCAGCCATCCCTTTTTGGGAATTTTCCTTCGCCTTTCCCTTAGATCTGACCTCAGTCTCTTTAGGATTAGCCATCTTCTTCTGGAGATCTGGTTTCGCTTCTTCTTTGGACTCGGCTATTGCCTTATCCTTAGGTTCAGCCACTCTCTTCTGAGAGTCCGCAGTCTTCAGCTTTTTCGGGCATTCGTAAGAATGATGTCCCAGCTGTTTGCACTGCCAGCACAGAACTGCTGCTTTCGTTCCCGCAGAGGAACCAGCATCACTATGCTCACCATCTGCCTTATTCGGACATACCTTCTTGGAGTGTCCTTCCTTCTTGCATCCCCAGCACACTTTCCTCTTCGCAGAAGGATCCATCTGCAGAGTGTTTAGAGAGAGAGGATTTCGCAAGTTCTCTAGAGAGAGAGTCAGCTATTATGCTGTGGTCGGAGGAGATGTATTCGACCTCATATTTATAATAGCTAAACCATTCTTGCAACCTTAAGAGTCTAGTTTGCCTAGCCTCCTTAAGGTTCAGACTCATGAACCTTTTTACATAGGTCGAGTCAGAGCGCACTAAGAATTTCTTAGGTGCCAAAAAGATGTAGAAAGCCTTTATTCCATTTTTTAAGGCTAACACTTCCTTTTCGTGTATCGGGTACCGTAGTTCGTATCCCTTGAAACTTCCTGACCAGTATTTGCATACAGGTTCTGGCTTACGTCCTCTAATTTTGGGAACTGCTCCCCAAAACTCGTCAGAAGCATCAACTTCCAGGACTAACTCATCCTTATCAGAAGGCAAAGCAAGCTGTGGCAAAATTTTCACCCTAGCTTTTATCCTCTGAATCGAATTAATATCCTCATCTTCCCATATCCAAGGATTCGTAGAAGAAGTCTTCTTTGAAATCTTTCCCAGATCTCGGGACAGATCTTTCACAAACTTTCTAGCATAGTTCACAAATCCTCAAAATCTTTGGACTTGTTTCCTATCCTCAAGTCTGTCAGGAACTTCAATAATTTTCTCTGCAATATGATTTTGAAGTTAATTTTTCCCTTCTCAATTTCCACGCCAAGGAAATTAACTGATTCCTTAAACCATTCTATTTTACGTTTAGATAGAATCATACCCTCCTGTCGGAAGACATCAGTCACCTTATCAAGGTGTCTCATGTGGTCGTCCTCAGTCTGACTGTAGACTAGCACATCGTCAATATAGACCGCACAAAACTTACGGACTTGCTTGAAAGCATTATCCATTTTGCGCTGAAACACGCCTGGAGCATTCTTCAGGCCGAATGGCATAACCAACCATTCAAACATCCCTTGCGGAGCATTGAAGGCAGTTAGAGGAACCGACTCTTCATCCATCTTGACTTGCCAGTATCCACTTTTCAAGTCAAATTTAGAAAAGTATTTCGGTTGACTCAGACTGATTCTATCAATAAGATCACCCGCAGTTGGAATCTTATAGCCATCGTCTTTTGTAGCTTTGTTAAGCTGACGATAATCTATAACCATTCGTGCTCTTCCTCGCACCTGCTCGGCATGGTTAATTACCATAAAGGCATGACTAGAATGTGGACTGTAACTGTCCCTAATCAAGCCTTTTCCAAGCAATTCAGGAATTTGTTTGTCAAACTCCTCAACCATCTCAGCCGTATACGTGATGTTTCGGGCTCGAATCATGGTTCCGGGATCCTTCAACTCTAATTTAGCCTTTAGGCCATTTCAAGTCCATAACTTTTGTTCCTGTTAACTTAACAGCCCTACACACTTCCAACTGGCAATTCATGCTCATTCGTGTATCACCATGCTGAGCTCGCACTCTGAAAGCTCATTGGCACGGTGAATCACCACAGTACTCTGTCTATTTTACCGGATAAAACCCAAATTTGAGCCGTAATTTAGGCTCTGGGAGAATACTGATTTTCACACCACCAATGGTGATGTCATCTACATCCTGCACAAAGGGAAGATTTTCCCTTTGTCCCTTAAGGAAGGCGTTACCAAGGATGATATCAGCCTCCAACAAAGGATGTGCGAGGATCTCTTTTATGATGAACTTTTGTCCACCAATAAAGACCGGCACGTTTAATGTCCGATGGCTAACAATTGTTGCCATACCGTCAACATTGACCATGTGGATGGATTTCTGCAGTGGTTCCCACCACTCATCTGGTAGAGCATTGAGTCTAGCACAACTTATGCTAAACCCAGTGTCTATCAAGGTATCCAGGGAGTACTCATAGTAACCCGGAAACTTGAAGGTTAGAGCCACATATGTGCTCAATTCTTCTTTCCTGACACTAAAACTCTTGTGTCTGGTAACCTCTTGGGATGGTTCTATCATCCTCCAGATATCGTCTACCGCAATAGACCTTTGCTTGGCTATCTGCTCGATCACCTCGCAAACTTCAGGAATCTCAGATAAAGAGTTACCGGGACTGGTTACTCTTAACTTTCGTATAGACTCCTCTCTCGGTTGATCTACGGGGTCCACATAGACTGGTAGTGATACCTGTCTATACTCAACGATTCTACCCGTATGTTGTGACGGGGTTCTTGAATCGACAGATCTACGAGACACCTCTTCAACTAGCGGAGGTGCAGATGCAACCTCAGGTCGAGAGACTATTACGTCTTCTCCCACATCACTAGCTCTTGAAGAGACTTCAGAGAGCGCACGATTTATTGGCTCTCTCAGGATTGGCATCCTCACAGGCAAATGTCTGTCAGCTCTCTCGCTAAGCATAGGTAAGTACCTATCAGCTCTTTCAGTAACCCTCGACGGTTCACCCAACATGAGAGTAATCTCATTACCTCGTTTTCGGATATTCGCCGCACTAATGGGCCTAGAGCTACCACCAGGCTCAGTCATAACCCAACTCCTTGGCCAGGTTAATTCCAACGGATTCACCTCATGCCTATGGAACTGTTGGTAGTTGTTATGACCTTCCTCGAACAACTCGGTCAGCCTCGAGATGTTCCTCACACCAGGGCTGGTTGTATTCACCAATCGGTAAATAACCCTAGTATGATACGCCAAAAACTTGGCCTGGGGATTCATGCGATCCGTGTTCATCGACTTGATCCTCAAGGTCAATGAAGTCCCCAACAGCGATCGTCCAAGGCCATCATGAAATTTGGATGGACTTGGAACCATACAGGGCCATGCACGAGATTGACCTGTATACCTGATATCAGTTGATCTTTAAACTCTCGCCACCGTTTATCGATCACAGCTGCTACCACAGGACTGTTCGCCGGTAAATGAAACAGCGGGATCAATCCTACCTGGATTAACCCAATGTGTATATAGTTATATACTCCTCTAGCATTCCGCATGGTATCTCTTATGCGGTTTACATTGAGTAGGGGTACATCCAGCGTCTTGAGCTCAGTGCTCGTGACCTGTGCCATCGCCTCTGACTGTGAGATATCTATTAAAGATCGAAAATTAAATCTCGATATGATATAGATTTCTTTAGCATTTACATTAGGCAACCTCCATTCCAGAATTGACTGGGATGGATCTTCGTGCTGGTGGGTTTCCTCCAGTACCTGATTAGTTGTTTCCAGTGGAACTAACTCATCACCATCTCCTTCCCGTTCTGCTCGCATCATGAACAGATGTTCGGTCCAGAGATCATAATCATCATCTGAGTCTGTATCATAGTTAGACACAATCTCATAGATGGATTCTACTTCCGAGTCCAAGTCGGAAATATCCTGCTCATCGATAGGTTCATAAGCAAGAACTTCTTCCTCCTGACTCCTGTCACCAAGAAAAACCATTCGGAGTCTTTATCTCCTTTGATTCTTCTTTGGACATGCATCCGCCTTGTGGTCTTCTGAACCACAAAAACCAGCAGCAATTACAACTGCTCAAAGGTTTCCCTTGTGGACATTTAGGCTCTCCGCCGTGCTTACGCTTGAAGGCATCGATCCTATCTTTATACTTCAGGTTATCCCTTCTCCTTACAAACCTCCTAGGCTTGTAAGCAGGACCTCCCCTTTGCTTACGCTAAAGGTCTCTCTTGGGCCAAACTTTCTTTTTGTTGTACCCAACAAACTTCCTCTTACGAGGAAAGTTCCTTCTCTTCAAAGAGTCACAAGGAGTACTGCGATTATCGCATCCATACCTTCCCGGCACATACTCTATCTGAGAACAACAGCTCTTGTTCAGGTAAGGTAGCTTCTTAGCTGCCTCTTTCACCTGGAGCTCAGTACACGCTTTTCACATCGCGTACTTCACTGCCTGAATCTTACCTCCTAATCCAAGAACAATTTTATCCTCGACTAGAAGCAATTCGTAGGCCTTTTGCGCAACCTCCGGTCATGGCTCGGGGAGTTTGGCAAAAAAGGTTCCCAATATGAACTGCTGCGATACTACGTCCAGATAATAATAATACTTCTGGAATTCACACACGTAGTTGTCGAACAGACACATATCACAGATTTGCAGTTTAACTAGAGCCGTCATCGACTGCTCTTTTTCCACAGTTTCAGTGGATAGCGAAAAACCGCAAAACTCCCGTTTAAGTACGTCAGCGATGATTGCTAACACACCATCAACAGTCAGTGCTTGGTCTATCTTTTCCTTGATGTCTGTGTGTGCCACCAAGGTTTTCCAATATTTCTGCGCCGTTCCCATGAGTGCTGCCACACACAATTCGTAGACTGACCCAGGGGCAAGTATCCCCGCCGATGCAGTTATCCGAATAAGTGATATTCACTCATCTATCTTTTCAGATACGTGCTTTTCACAATCAATGTCCAAAAAAGCACCAGGGGTTATTATAGGTTTTAGGACATTATCCCTAGGAATGAACTCAGGTTTGGTTATATGAGGATAGTCCGGCCTATAAATCTCCCTCTTCGCAGAGACTAGTTCATTAAACGTTCTATCGTCTAAATGAACTGGGGTGTCATCTGCCATACCTAAAGATTTCCTTAGGTCTTTCGCCAACTCTCCACTCTGAGAGCTCATGTTGGCCTTTCGCTTTTGCGGATCCAAGATATACGGAGCCACCGACTCTTTATACATTTCTTCAACGCTCTTAGCCTGACCCTGGTTGGAATTTCTTCCTCCCAGTTTCAATTTTTCGACTAGTTTTCCTATTATACTTGCCAGTCCAGAAGTCGCCTCTGTCTCCGGCCTTTTTAAACTTCTTTCATGATCCAACGAATCTAGCATCTTGTTGACAATCGAACCGACTTCCTCGGCAAGGTGTCGGCTCTCTTGATTATCAAGTCCTCCTGGCCTAGTCAGCTGAGTTAACAATTCGTTTATACTCCTGCTGATGCCATACGGAGTCATTCTAGACTCATTAACGAGCTCCATCTCTGAGGAGCTCCAGAAGGATTTCCAGTTGGTTGTCCTTCTCCAGACATTTCAAGGACCTAATTGAAGAACTTTTCAAACTTTTGGGTTTAAATTAATTTTTGGAAAAAGACAAAAATAAGACCACCGTAAAATAGGAATTTCTCAAAATCCCACCGTAAAGGCCAAATTCTTTTCTTCACTAGCTGTAAAAGGGAAATGCGGGCCGATCCCCAAGTGAGCCATCAACATCCAGACGATCGTCACTAGCTCACCTCCCTCGCTCACTGCCCGAGCATGTTTCTCAGGCCTGCAGTGGCCGGCCGCATATGTTAGCAGCTCCACCCAGACTCCACTTATTATCTCCAATTTGTTGTCCTTCTGCATCAGTAATCTGGCAAGATTGCACGCATCCGACAAGACGGAGGTGCGCTTGTCTTTGTAAATGTCAGCTGGTTCGATGCTCGTGTCTTCGTTCAATATCTTATTGCAGAACTCACTCACAGTCTTGGCTTCGTATTCCTTGCAGAAATGTTTTACCTCGGCACAAGTATCACCATACCTTATGTGGCCAATCCCTGCAACTGCGGACATGATCTCGGGCTTCTTGATCAGGAGATAATGCATGTAATTTGACAACGTAACTGCCAATTTCCTCTGCTTGCGGTCAGCTGTCTCCACGGCTCTGTTGGCATTATGGCATATTTCGGTGGCAACGTGCCACGCTAGAAGACTCCTGTCGTAGTCAAACTTCTTCACATATCTCATCAATTTGTCCGTGTTCCCTAGTTTCGTCAATATCCAGTTCCCTCTCGCCTCGTATATCTCCTTCACTTTGTCCTCATCATCGGCCACCATTACTCTTTTCTTCAACTCATTGAAAATAAACTCCCGGGTTTCCGCATCAAAGGCATTCCATGATACGCCTCCCTTTTTTCTTGCACCGACAGTCCCTGCAGGGCCTTGAGTGTTTTTCAGATGACAACCTCTTCGATATTAAGAAAACAAGGAGAACGCTACGAGGTCAGGCTTACCGGAAATCATGTTAGCATACTCCACAGGTTTATTACCACTACTATGACAATGTTTGATGCAATGCGACAGCAAACTGAACCCACCCAACTTCTCGCTCCATGACTTTAAGACGAGTTCAGAACATCCGCATGAATTTAACAAGGTCAATCCCGCAATTATTAGTATTAGTACCGGAATGATGAAGCACACTGCTTGAAGTAGAACCCAACAAATATGGAACCACCTCGCCGGACCCCTCCAATTCGAAAATAGGAGTATCATACCATTAGTCATCTCTATAGCAACAGCGCCGGCAAGCAAGAAATAGGTAATCCAGATATCAACCTCATGGAATCCCTTCTTCTCCAAAAGGCTATACAATATTAGAGCCCCAATAACGCTATACGTTGTTATGATACAAAGGATGAGGCCCAACGAAGAATTTACAGATGAGATTTTCGTGTAAAACAATTCGAACAGAAGATGCAGCTCGGCTACCATCAGATCGAGGGCCTCTTTCGCATCTTTCTGTAGGAAGAATTCACGGCTCTGTGATCGCTCTGAATGGTTGGGATTGATTTCCACGACTAAACCTTTGAATATTTGGAAGAAGTAATAGGCTTCTTTCCCAGTACTATCAGGAAAAACTACTCCCTCCAAGTCTTCAAGACTTGTAACAGGCAGTTTCCCGGTGGACTTCTTGAGGTTTTCCATGCTTGCAAGATATAACGATCTGGTCCTCTCCCCGTACTTGATTGCTCCGGCGACGGCAATTAGGATTGTGGGAGCGACGAGGTTATTGTTAGGGAGGGTCTTGAAGAATATGTAAAAGAAGGTGCACAATTGGGCGACGAGCCCAACTAGATGGCGCATCCAAAGGGCATTGTCCTCTAGGGAGAAGGCGGTGATCGTGTCCGGACTGCCGAGGTGGATCAGGAGGAAAGCAGCCCAAAAAGCCAAGAGGTTCTCATTGACTTCCGAAGGGGAGATCGAGTCGACTCGTTGTGCATTTGAGATAAGCCCGAATGTGAACGTCGCTGTCCAATCCGCCATGAAGTAGGCCGACCATATAACAAACAGAAAGAACCTGCTGGTGGAAGCCTTCCTCAGATGGGCGGTATATGCGAGTAGCAACTGGAGGAAAAGGCTAAGTACCATGAAACCTCGAACGTTGCAAGCGTTCCAGATTTCCTGCAAGCTTGCTGGCATGAAATTTTCAGTCATGATGACAGCTAGCTTGTTTGAGGCCACGTTTGTTTGTACCAGCGTACATGTGCCGAATCCAGGAATGATAATGCCACAAGTTTTAGGATCTCAAATCTCAAACACCTCTTATTACTACAAGGAATATACTTAACTTGATGGATTGATTTAGCACAATCTATGGAACAAAACATTGCTTCATTGCTACATTCCCTTCGTTGGATTTACTTCCTTTTGGTGTTTGAGGTGCTTGTCCATGGTATATTTCGATAACTCCCCGAATCTCGGGGATATCAGATCTCTTCTGCAGTGAAGATACTCATCTTCGGGATGCTGGAAATGTATGTCGGTTACAGAGTGTATCATCAACTGGAAAACCAACATCACAAGCACTCCCGAATCTCCACTCCTATGCGCACTTTCGTTCTGTGATGGTCTGCCACTCGCGCCACCTTGTGTATTTGCCTCGGCACTTTCGCCAGGTAGCAGGAATTGCACGGTTGAACTAGTGTGCAGGTTTCATGTTTGTACTGTTAATGAGTTATTTCATCTGCAAGCTCCGTAGAACTGATCTCATGGCGTGAATCCGAGTTTCTTGGGGAAAGGGATGTGTTTCAGTCCAGGCACTGAGGCCGTGGTATAGGCAGTCGACCCAAGTATTTCCACTGAAAAGCATCCAGGATATTTGAAGTTCCACATGATTATTGCAACCGATGAACATAACAACTAAGGAAGGTCACCGAGGAAGACTGTAGACGAACTTTCCCAAAAGCAAAACACCAGTAAAGGTTACATGTTGTGATCGTGGCCAAGTCAATAATTCTAAAACATCGTCTCTCTCAAATTCTAAAACAGAGGATCGTGATGGATCTTCCTCTTGTCTCCAGATATAAGTTCGTTCGGTTGTTCCTCAAACATCTTTGACGTTGCAGCCACGACATTTCCCTGACAAAACATCCTGTCGACATTTTTGTTTTGCAGATGCAACGAACGGTCTTCACGCCAAAACTATGGGATGCGCTTAATCCTACAATAAAATCACCCAGTTTCCATATACAACATTCTAATTTTTAATCTCTCGGGTATGGGAAACATTGGCCTATCCCGAAAGGGGCCATCCGTAGTATCCAAAGGATTGCCCAAAGGTCACCTCCTCCGCATAACGCCCGTTGGTGTTTCTCTGCCCTACAGTGGCCTGCCGCATACATAATCAACTCAATCCCAAACTGTGTTGGTTGCGCTTCTGCCTCAGCAGATCTGGCCAGATTAGGGAGGTGGGCTTGTCTTTGTCGAATCATCGTTCGTTACCCATGTGCCGAACTCATTAAGCATCAGAGAAGAGTAATCCCACCTATTACTTTGTTTAACAACAGAGAAAGATAAAAGTAAATATGTGATTATAACCTCTCATCTGAATTACGTAGAGTATGAAAGAAAAAGGGAAATGAATAGCGGAACAACGTTTTGTCATCGTTAGCGCCCTTCATAGGCTAAAGATATCCAACATCGTATTTGTCATCTGAAACAAATTGAACTAGTGGAACGACCGATTTTTCATCATCCTTCGCCTTGTTATGCAGCTCATCCTTGCCCTTCGCAAGCTGAAGGCATCCCACCGTTTTGTCGACCAAATGGCTGAGGTTTCATCTTCCTTAGCTTCATTTTGCAGCTCATCCTTCATCTCAAATGTTGCACGCCCGAACACGTGAAACAGCGACACGCAAGTTTTTTGGAGGTCATGACCTTCTCGGCACTCGTTGATGGTTATAACACCGCAACTGTACGGGTGCTGTAAGTAATAAAGAGTGAAGGTTGTTCTCACATAAAATTACTTGGGAATAATGTTCAATGAACAACCAAAATAGTTGAATCAATTAAATAAGAATTGGGAAAATAAATAATATACGAAGCTATTCATAATGCTCTAGAATTTTTTCGTTGAAGTCTTTCTCTACACATGATGGCAGCTATGTCGCAAGAGACTACGTTTCTTTGTGCACGCACATGTGTCCCAGGCAATTTACAAGTTCTAAGAACTTGAAACATAAATTTGCAATACGTAATCAAAACACACGCTAGCGGATCTCATCTCTGGTCTTATTGCAGGAAGATACTAATCTTTGGGATGAAGGAAACATGGGTCGATTTCTCAAGGTGTTAACTTTACATTGGCTGAATATGGTGGCTGTAGGAGGCTGGCCAAGGAGGAGCAGGAGATTTCTGCAGCACCAGAGGAGGAGGCCGAAACTGGACAAGAGGACTTACTTCGCTGGAGCTCATGATCGGAGATTGCAGTAACATGATCAGCCACTTGAGGAAGAATCTGCGGGATCCTTGACAAAGTTGAAGAAAATGTTTATATCGATTGAGTAACTGAAATTGCAGATGAAGAATCTGCAGAATCTCCGTTGGCCTTCGATTGCACGATGCTGAAGTAAATATATTTTCTTTTGAACACATCTACAAGGTTCCATGCTCATAACTTCATCTGTTCTGATCATATCCACGTCAACAATGTCCGACTGTCAGTGCATGCCTAGATGTCTCCGTCGGATGGATCCTGACAGACCTGCGTCATCGTCTCGAGCATCCCAACAAGTCGCTTTGGAACTGTCTATCAATAGCTGAGTTCGGGACATATTTGAAATTTTTGAGCGTTTTAAAAAGAAATTTCTAAATAAGTTACGAAGTTTTGTGACATGGTTTTACGGATGGAGGATTTATTAATTTTTATTACATATTTTCAAATTAATTTTCAATATTTTTCTGGAAAAGTTATTTATTATTTATTCAATCTTCAATGAATTATCGACGGTGGCCCTCCGGTTACGACAGCTGATGAGTTAAGCTCCGACTTACAATCTGAAGTGTTAGGTTATGTATGAATCTTTTGACTACACACACAATCTGATAATGAAATCAATCCCAGCTACCCGATATGCCATTTTTGTTTTAATCTTCTGGATATGGGAAATGCGGGCCGATCCCCAAGTGAGCCATCAACAGCCAGACAATTGTCACGAGCTCACCTCCCTCGCACACTGCCCGAGCGTGTTTCTCAGCCCTGCAGTGGCCGGCCGCATACGTTAGCAGCTCCACCCAGACTCCACTTATTATCTCCCATTTGTTGTCCTTCTGCATCAGTAATCTGGCAAGATTGCAAGCATCCGACAAGACGGAGGTGCGCTTGTCTTTGTATACGTCAATGGGTTCGATGCTCATATCTTCGTTCAATATCTTATTGCAGAACTCAGTCACGGTCTCCGCTTTGTATACCCTGCAGAAATGTTCAACTTCGGCACAAGTATCACCATACCTTATGTGGCCAACTCCCGCCACGGCTGACATCATCTCGGGCTTCTTGATCAGGAGATAATGCATGTAATACGACAACTTAACGGCCAACTTCCTCTGCGTGCTGTCGGCTGCCTCCACGGCTTTGTTGGCATTATGGCAGATTTCGGTGGCGATGTGCCATGCTAGAAGGCTCCTGTCGTAGTCAAACTTCTTCACATATCTCATCAATCTGTCTGCGTTCCCTAGTTTCATCAATATCCAGCTCCCTCTCGCCTCGTAGATCTCCTTCACTTGGTCCTCATCATCGGCGGCCGATGCTCTTTTATTCAACTCCTTGAAAATGAAGTCTCGGGTTTCTTCATCAAAGACAATCCATGATACGCCTCCCGTTTTTCTTCTGGTGACATTTCCTGCAGGGATTCAAATGTTTTTCAGATGAAGTAGCTTCTTCGATTATCCGGAAACCAATGAGAATGCGACTAGGTCAGGCTTACGGTAAATCAAGTGAGCATACTTCAAACGTTTTTTACCATCTCTGTGACAGTGTTCGATGCAATGCGTCAACAAACTGAGTGCGCCCAACTTCTTGCTCCATGTCTTCCAAACCAGTTCAAAGCAACCACACGGAACTGACAAGATTATTCCTACAAACAGGATTATTACAAACGGAATGAAAAAGCACACTCCTTGAAGCAGACACCATCCACAATGGAACCACCTAAACGGACCCTTCCAATTGGAATTTATGATAATCATTCCGTTAGTCATCTCTAAAGCAAGAGTGCCGCCAAGCAAGAAATAGGTGATCCAAATATCAACCTCATGGAATCCCTTCTTTTCCAAAAGGCTATACAATATTAGAGCCCCCATAACGCTATACAATGTGATGATGCGAACGATCACCCCCAATGAAGAATTTACGGATGAGATTTTCGTGTAGAACAATTCGAACAGTAGATTCAGCTCGACTTCCATCAGATCAAAGGCCTCTTTCGCATCTTTCTGTTGGAAGAGCTTACGGCTCTGTGCTCGCTCTGCATGGTTGGGATTGATTTCTACAACTATACCTTTGAATATTTGGAAGAAGTAATAGGCTTCTTTCCCAGTATTTTCATCAGGAAAATATGCTCCCCCCAAGGCTTCAAGACTTGTAATAGGCAGTTTCCCGGTGGACTTCTTAAGGTTTTCCATGCTTGCAAGATATAACGATCTGGTCCTCTCCCCGTACTTGATTGCTCCGGCGACGGCAATCAGGATTGTGGGGGCGAGGAGGTTATTGTCTGGGAGGGTCTTGAAGAATATGTAAAAGAAGGTGGACAATTGGGCGACGAGCCCAACTAGATGGCGCATCCAAAGGGCGTTGTCCTCTAGGGAGTAGGCGGTGATCGTATCCGGACCGCCGAGGTGGATCAGAAGAAAAGCAGCCCAAAAAGCCATGAGGTTCTTGTTGACTTCCGGAGGGGAGATCGAGTCGATTCCTTGTGCATTTGAGATCAGCCCGAACGTGAACGTCACCACCCAATCTGCCATGAAGTAGGCTGACCATATAACAAATAGAAAGAACCTGCTGGTGGAAGCCTTCCTCAGTGGGGTCGAGTATGCGAGTAGCACTTGGAGGAAAAGGCTAAGCATCATGAAACCTCGAACGTTAGAAGCGTTCCAGATTTCCTGCAAGCTCGCTGGCATGAAACTTTGAACCATTACGACAACTAGCTTGTTTGAGGCCATGTTTGTTTGTAGCAGCGTACATGTGCCGAATCCATGAATGACAATGCCACAAGTTTTAAGATCTCAAAACTTAATCACCCCTCATTACTACAAGGAATATACTTAACTTGTTGGATTGATTTAGCACAGTCTGTGGATTGCTACATTATCTTCGTTTTGCCTCCTTGTTGGTGTTTGAGGTGCTTGTCCAGATCTCTTCTCCAGTGTAGATACTAATCTTCGGGATGCAGGAAATGTCGGTGGATTACAAAGTGAATGATCAGCTTGAAAACCAACATCACAAGCACTCCCGAATCTCCACTCCTGCGTGCACTTCCCGCTCTTTGGTGGGCCTGCCACTCGCGTGACCTCGTGCATTTGCCTAAGGGCTTTAATCAGGTAGCAAGAATTGCACGATATCGAGGTACACCATTTTCCTTTGAACTCATGTGCCTGTTCTATGCAATGGGGAAATTCCGCTGTTGTGTCGAGTCTCGATGGTGAAACTTGGACAAAAAACAGCACACGCAAGATTTACATAGTTCGCCTAAAATTGGCCTACGTCCACGGAGAGCTCCTCAGGTGATTCCATTAGACAGCCGAAATTACAAAAGCACCCAATGTCGCTCATCCGCCCTATATATAAGAAAATCATAACTTCGAATCTCGTAGAAGAACCTCTAGCCCGTGCCCTAGATAGTTGAAATCTAATACAATAATATCTAGATATTAACCCAGAATCATATAATACCTAACCACATGAGACATTAGACTTTCGTAATATTATGTAATCTCAAAAGATCTCAACTTCGGACCAAATCCTAACAATCTCAACCTTGGGCCGACCGAATTCTCCTTCCCTGAACCTCCGGAGCCCCGAAGAGATCACCCATTCATTCGTCGTGTCTTCCTAAGAGCACTGCCACCGACTATGACAATCGCTCAACATTCCACACGTTTGCAGTACTCGCGCTCCCGAGTAACCACCGTACACCGTAGCTCCAGCTCTATCCCGTGCTCTGCATTCTTAACCTTAAACAATACCTTCTTGGTATCCCCCAAAGTCAAATCTGTCGACTGTTGCCAAACCTCTCTATAAGCGAATTAATCGCAAACCAAGATCACCGCAGTCGATTTAGGACATCAAAAGGGAGAAAATTAAAGCGTACTTGTTTGCACAATGATCTCCAAGACAATCGCGGAAATCAAGATCTGATGGAACTATAAAAAAATCTATCAGTGAGAGAGGGGACCTAGCGCTATTATAAATGTGACGGGCCCTTTCATCACGGGCTTCCGTCGACATTTGGCCTACACCGGTTGTCGTCCAGCCGCAGCCCATAGCTCACCCAAAATTAAAAGGGGCTATCATGCATTATCCGGTATATCGTAATACAGCTTATTTTATAAAAACTGAAATCGGAAATTGATTATAGCTCAATAATAATTTTTATAAAAATAAAATAAAATAATAACGGTAAGATTAGGTTTACGACGAACCTGGCGAGCCATTAATGCCATACGTTGGTGAGTGCGAAGCCGTCTTCTGAGGGTCTTGATCTTCGAAAATCTAAACAATCCCTCGAATATAAATATAACTTCGTTGTCTTGAATGCGTTGAATGGGTTGCGTGCTTTAGTTATCCGCAAGGTATGTCCCCAAGATACCTACATAAATATCGAATAAACGAAGTGAACTCATTGAAAATGATCACATTCTCTTCGTCTGGTTTACCTCCTTTTTGGTGTTTGTCCATGGTATATTTCGGTAATTCCCCGAATCACGGGCTACCAGATCTCTTCTCGAGTGAATATACTTATCTTCGGGATGCAGGAAATGGCAGTGGATTATAAAGCGAATCGTCAACTGGAAAACCAACATCACAAGCACTCCTGAATCTCTGCTCCAAAGCGCAGTTTCGTTCTGTGGTGCGCCTGCCACTCATGCCACCTTGTGCATTCGCCTCGGCGCTTTCCCCTGGTAGCCGAAGTACACCACTTTCTTTTGAACTCTGTGTGCATGTTTCATCATCCTTTAGCTTCATTTCGCAGCTCGTTCTCGCCCTTTGTCGTCCTTGGTATGCTAAAATTTGTAATTTGGGATTGTCGCGCCCTTTTCGCTCTCTCTATTAATCTTTAGCTATATAGATTTGTTGATTCATATTTTAGAAATAATTTAAGAAGAGATCTGAAAACATTTATTTTTAGCTCTAAATAGCCTCTTTACGATGAACGCGTGAAAAATCATGAAAACAGGAAATCATGAAAAATAAATCTGGATAAGGCTTGAAATCAAATGTTGCACGCAGCAAGTCCTTTGGAGATCACGACCTTCTCGGCACTTGCTGATGTTTTTAATCCCGCAACCGTACCGCTTGCTACTCTGTTATTGCACTTGCTAGTAGGGCATGAGGTCCTCTCCCCGTACATGATTGTGTTAGCAAAGAAAAGGAAGGATTGGTCAGAAATTTTTATTATTCTTTTGTTTACAGACAATTGTCTACTATTATAGGCATTATATTCCTCTATATCTGGTAACATATCAACTGGCTATAAATAAAAAACGATTTTATTGCCTATAATTGCTCCCATTTATTTTCGGATTTTTCTCACACTCCCCCTCAAGTTGGATAGTGGGATCACCAATACCCAACTTGATCAATGTTTCCTGAAAGACTCTTTCCCTAATCGCTTTTGTGAGAATATCTGCCAATTGATCTTTTGACCGTACAAATGAAAATTCTACAATTCCTTATTCTAGTTTCTCCTTGATGAAGTGCTTGTCAGTTTCCACATGTTTTGTCCTGTCATGTTGTGCTGGATTTTCTGATATATTGATTGCCGCCTTATTGTCGCACATTAGCCTACATGTCCCGTGGACTAGAAGACCTAAATCTGTCATGAGCTTTCGAATCCATAGGATCTCAGTTAATCCCTTGGTCATCCCTCGAAATTCAGCTTCTGCACTTGACAACGCAACAACCTTTTGTTTTTTTACTTTTCCAAGTTACAAGGTTTCCTCCTACCATGGCAAAATACCCCGAGGTAGATCTTCTGTCCAGTGGATTCCCTGCCCAGTCAGCGTCTGTATATGCCTGTATCTTCAAATGATCATTCTTCTGAAACACAATTCCTCGTCCTGGTGACCCCTTGAGATATCTTACAATTCTCATTACTGCCTCAATATGATCTACCTGCGGACTAAGCATAATTGACTTACCACTCCTACTGCATATGCAATATCCGGTCTCGTGTGGGACAAATAGATTAGTTTTCCCACTAATCGTGGATACCTCTCTCGATCAGCAGGCTTCCCATTTTCCACAATATGCAGTCCATGATTTATCATCATCGAAGTTGCAACTGGCTTACAATCAATCATACCAGTTTCAACCAATAAATCTAGGATATACTTCCGTTTGGAAATGAATATACCTTTTCTCAATCTCATTACCTCAATTCCAAGAAAGTACTTCAGGTTCCCTAAGTCCTTCATTTCAAATTCTTTGAACAAGTTCCTTCGAAGCACTTCAATTTCATCTTCATCATTTCCAGTAATTATCATGTCGTCAACATAGATAATTAAACATGTAATCAACACTCCCCTTCTCTTGAGAAATAGAGTATGATCAGCATTACTCTGTTTGTACCCATACCTTCTCATTGTGATGGCGAACCGTCCAAACCAAGCTTGAGGTGATTGCTTTAACTCATATAACGCCTTCTTTAATCGACCAACTTCTCTTCCTGTAAAGTCCTCTTCAAAGCCAGGTGGCGCCATCATGTATACTTCTTCCTTGAGATCTCCGTGTAGAGAGGCGTTTTTAACATCAAATTGGTGCAGCGGCCAGTCTAGATTAGCTGCTATCAAGAACAAAACTCGAATTGTATCAATTTTTGCCACAGGGGAGAATGTTTCTGAGTAGTCGATACCGTAAATTTGGGTGTAACCCTTTGCCACAAGCCTCGCCTTGTATCTTTCTATCTTGTCATCCGCCCTGTGTTTGACTGTGAACACCCATCTGCATCCGACAGGTTTCTTCCCAAACGGTAGCTCACATTTATCCCACGTCTGATTTTTTTTAGCGCCTTCATTTCTTCTTGCATTGCTTTGTTCCACTCTCTGTTCCTCATGGCTTCTTCCTTGGTGTTCCTCATGGCTTCTTCCTTGGTGTGCCTCATTAGTAGACTCCGAAGACAAACCATGATGCTCTAGTATATTAGGGATAGTAGTTACCTCAGGATACTCAGACGAAAGACCTTCAGTCAGGTCACTTTGCTCGATGAGCTCTTGATCTGTGAACTCAGCGGGTTCGTTGGAACTGGTATTTGGCCTTGTTGGGACAGTAGTAGACATAATATGGCTTGACGGATGTACCCAGCTTAGGATGTCTGAGTTACTACTCTCCCCCTGACTACTAAGCTGGGTGGAAAAATAGTATTCAGTCTCAATAAAGGCACAATCCAGCGTAGTATACATACGGTGATGGAGTGGATCATAATATCGGTATCCCTTCTGATTAGGACTATAACCCATAAAAACACATTTGACAGCACAAGGATCCAATTTGGTTCTATCAGTCTTAGAAATATGGACATATACCGAGCAACTAAACACTCGAGGAGTGAGGGTTAAGACTGGTGGGATGTTGGCTTGCGAGAAAGGGTCTTAATGGGTGTTTGAAGGTTAAGGATTTTGGTTAGTAAACGATTGAGTAAGTAAATGGTTGTGGATACTGCTTCAGGCCAATAATTGGTAGGAACATGAGCTTCAAGCATAATGGCTCAGGTGACCTCAAGAATAAATCTGTTTTTCCGTTCAGCTACACCATTTTGTTGGGGCGAATTGGGACATGTGGTCTGGTGAACGAGGCCATTTGTGGTAAAAAATTAGGTCATGGTATGATTGACATACTCTCCACCATTATCTGAACGGAGAATACGTACCTGTTTTTGGTACTAAGCCTGGATAAGGTGATAGAACTGTATGAATTTATTTGGAACTTCAAACTTATGCTTCAAAAAATAAACCCACGTCATTCGGGAGAAGTCATCAATAAAGAGTAGAAAGTACGAAATTGACAATTTTGGGAATTTGGAGCGGGACCCGCACATCCGAAAGTATAAGTTGAAAGGCTAAATTTACCCGGGTATTGTTTGGGAAAAAACTTATTCTATGACTCTTTGCAAGAATGCAGGTCTTACAAGGATCCGAGTAACTGAATTTAAAGTGGGGAAATAGAATATTTAGATAACTATTCGACGGATGTCCCAGACGACGATGCCACAGCCATACCTGCCTGTCAACCGTCCCATGTGCCAGTAGAGCAGTCCCCTGATGAACCACTTCATCCACATAGTAGAGCCCATTTCGCTCAGTGCCACGCCCAATGATCTTGTTCGTCTGAATATCCTGAAGAACACAACAATTCGAGTACATCAGTACGGTACAGTTGAGTTCCTTCGTGACATGACTAATTGACAGCAACTTGCATGACAAAGAAGGAACATAAAGACAATTTTCACTCTAAGGCTCGGAGTAATCTCTATAGTTCCAGCACTTAACACGGGTGAGAAACTCCCATTCGCACTTTGGACCCGAGTCTTCTGTGGTGTGGACTGAATAACAAAATCTCGAATGTCATGAGTCATTGTGTCAGTCGCACCATAATCGAAAATCCACCCTGAATTTGAATTACAAGAGTTTGAGGAAAAATTCCCAACCCCTATACCTTCTTTATTTCGGCTGTCGTTCTTTTTTTCAGCTACTGTGCGTGTTTCATCCCTTCCATCGGGTTCGGTTATCTGTTTTGCTCCTCCCGGTGGGTTGCCGTCGTTGTCATCGCTGGCCATTAGATTGCCCGCAGCGATGGAAATCTTCCCTTTTCCAGTGGTACCTCCCTTTTTATGCCCATCGTCCCACCATTCTGGATAACAGACGAGTTTGAAACATTGCTCCTTTGTGTGTCGATTCATCCCACAGTGAGTACAGAACAACTTCGATTTGTCCTCCCGTGATGATGATTTCATCGCTTTTCTAATGAATTTTGATCGGGATCGTCCCCCTTGACCCCTCGCTCCATATGCCTCCCCTATGATGTTTATCTGAGGGTTCGAAACTTTGCTGAGCAGTCCGCTGCCGATTACACATGGATTACCTACATTCGTGGGGTTGAGTATCCCACTTCTGGTCGCTTCTCGCCGGACCTGAGCATATGCTTTCTCCGCGGTAGGTAAGGGCTCTTCTATGAGGATGTCTCGCCTGACAATCTCATGCTTGCTGTCTAACCCGACTAGGAATTGAAACAATCGGTTCTCCTGTCTCTCTTGATTGAATGTGGTGATATCATTTTGACATCTCATTGGATTGGGATGGCATTTGTCAATCTCCTGCCAAATACCCAGTAAGGCATCGAAATACCTTTCGAGAGTCATCTCTCCTTGTTTGATCTGATTGGCCCTTGTGTGGAGTTCGAAGGTCTGAAACGAGTCTCCCCCGCTGCCACAGTCATCTCTAAGGCATCCCATAGTTCTTTCGTGGTGGGATATGCAGCCACATTACTCACCAGGTTTGGTTCAATATTCTGAATCACCCAGGAAAACACAGTGAGATCCTGGGTTTCCCAGTTATTAAATGTTACCTCCGTCCTTGCAGGTGCCGGTGGTTGTCCCGTAAGGTGACTGATGCGTTGTGGTCCAGCTACTACAACTCGCATTAGCCGAGACCACAAAGGATAGTTGCTGGCATTTAGCTTGATTTCGATATTTACGGTTTCTGAATTCTGCTGGCTTTGACCCACGGTAGTTGTCGTGTTGTGTATGCCATTGCGCAGAAGATTGAGGAGTTGAGCCACAAGGTCATTCTGGCCTTGGAGAACTTCTGACTCAGTCGGTGTAGATGGAGTTCCTTCCATACCGTCCATTGACGATGACTCTTGGTTTGATCAGAATCGTCACCGACCATGTTAGCAAAGAAAAGAAAGGATTGGTCAGAAATTTTTATTATTCTTTTGTTTACAGGCAATTGTCTACTATTATAGGCATTACATTCCTCTATATCTGGCAACATATCAACTGGCTATGAATAAAAAACGATTTTATTGCCTATAATTGCTCCCAATTATTTCCGGATTTTTCTCACAAACTGCTCCCACAAGCGCAATCAGGACTCTGGGAACAACGAGGCTATTGTCTGGAAGATCTTGAAGAACACGTAAAAGAAGCTGAACAGCTGGGTGACGAGTCCTACCAGATGACGAATCCAAAGGGCATTGTCCTTCAGGGAGAAATTATGTATTTCCTATTCGATCTTCAAGGAATTATCGACGGTGGCCTACCGGTTACGACACCTGATGAGGTAAGCTCCAACCTACAAAGCATTTATCAACTTAAGTCTTAGTGGTGAAACTCTGGGATGATATATTTCGATAACTCCCCGAGTACATGCCACCAGATCTCTTCTCCAGTGAAGATCCTAATCTTCGGGAAGCAGGATATGTGGGTCGATTACAAAGTGAATCATCAACTGGAAAACCAACATCACAAGCACTCCCGAATCTCCACTCCCTTGTGCATTTTCCTTCTGTGGTGGGCCTGCCACTCACGCCACCTTGTGCATTTGACTCGGCGCTTTCGCCTGATAGCAGGAATTGAACGATGCCAAAGTTCACCACTTATCGTTTTTAACTCGTGTGCAGGTTTCTGAAACGATTCTTCTGGGATTGGTGATCGGAGAAGAACGAGAATGGAAGAAGGGCTGATCGGAAGGAAGTCAGCCGGATCTTTTCATTCAGTTAAAGCTCGAAGAGCCCAAGCGGTAACAAACAGAGAAGGAAGGAGACGGTTTAACAGAGTTCAACAACCTTCTCTTAGTCTACCTAACTTCCTTTTTATAGCTACACTGGGTAACCAATTGTAACTAGCGTCTACATTCAATGAAACTCTACATTACATCTTCACTTGCACGCTCAACACCACTTCTCTGCCTCCAGCCACAGTCCTCCCTCTGTAGCACTGCATAACGGCTTCTCCCTATTTCTTCGCATATCAGTTTCATGCCGGTAACTAGTTACTTCATCTGCAAGTTTCCGTGCCCAGTTTCTTGGGGAAAGAGATAGGTTTCCAAATGGGCATTGATGTCGCTGTATAGGCTATCGACACAAGCATTTCCATCGAAAAGAACACAGTATGCACAGATTGATGTTATCGAGGCTGTGATGCGTAATCCCATGAACCATGTCAAAGGCCAGGGTTCTTCTAAGACATAAAAAAAATGCCAGGACTAAACCAAGTACATGCATACAGGATTTGAAGTTCGATATGATTACTGCAACCGATGAACGTGACACTAAGGAAGGCCACCGGGGATGACCGTTGATGAAGTCTACACGAAAACAAAAGACCAGTAAAGGTTACATGTTGTGACTGTGGCCATGTCAGCAATTCTAAACTGCTTTGAAGCCGACTCCAAGACTGGTGGGCCCTTCGAGACTTGCGGGTCCTTGTCGCGTCTCTCGCAAATTCTGTAACCGGGGATGGCGATGGATCTTCCTCTTATCTCCTTTTATAAGTTCGGTTGTTCCTCAAACATCTTTGACATTGCAGCAATAACGTTACCCCGACGCAAAACCTCCTGTCTGACATTTTCGTTATGAAGATGCAAGGACTGGTCTTAATGCCAAAACTATGGGATGCGCCTAATCTTTAAATTGCAAGAAATTTCATCAGAATGCTGCAATAAAATCACCCAGTTTCCAGTTACAACATTCTAATTTTTAATCTCTCCGTATGGGAAACGCTGGGCTTTCCCGAAGTGGGCCATCTGTAGTAGCCAAAGGATCGTCAAAAGCTCGGCTCCTTCGCTTAACGCCCACGTGCATCATCAATTTCACCCGAAACTCGGTTAATTATCTCCCCATTTGTCGTCCTTCTGCCTCAGCGATCTGGCCAGATTGCAAGTGTCTGATAAGAGGGAGGTGGGTTTTTCTATGTAGTCATCAGCTGTTTCAATCCTTGTTCTATATCCTCATGCTGAACTCATTAAGCGTCAGGGAAGAGAAAATGATTAAGTAAAATCTACTACAAAGACTACACTAAACTTGTTGGATTTAGCTCAAACTCTACGGAACAAAACTTTGCGTGTGATTTGATCACTAATTAATACATTCTCTTAGTTTGGTTTGCCTTCTTTTCAGTGTTTTAGGTGATTGCCCATGGTCTGTTTCGATAACTCCTGGAATCGTCTCCGATGAAGATACTAATCTTCAGTATGGAGGAAATGTGGGTCTCGACACCAAAGTTAGTCATCAACTGGAAAAGCAACTTTACAGGCACTTTCTCCACCCCGAATCTCCGTTGCTGCCGCCACTTGCGCCACCTTGTGCATTTGCCTCGGGGCTTTTGCCAGATAGCAGGAATTGCACGATACCGAGGTACACCATTTTCCTTTGAACTCTTGTGCCGGTTCCATGCTTGTAAAATGTTAAGTCACTTGATCTGCACGTAGCCAACATTCTGTATTTTATCTTCCAGGTGGCCGAACCTGAACTGGGCCATCATTCAATGCCAGAGCTTGTTTCTCTACCCTGCAGTGCCCTGCCGCATACATCATCATCAGCAACTCCACCCGAACTCAGCTGATCATCACCCAATTTGCCGTCCTCATGCCTCACCAATGTGACCTGGATGCACGTGTTGGAGAAGACAGGAGTTTGTACTCATCGCCTTGTTCGATGCTCATATCTTCGTTCGACGTCCTCGTGCAAAACTCTTCCATGGTCTCGGATCTCGACACCACGGCACAAGTATCACAATACCTTGCGTGGCCTACCCCGACATCTTCTCGGACCATATATAAAACAACTATTGTATTTCATAAATATTTCATTACATTGTAAAGTGTCAAATTTGACGGCAAAATTAAATAAAAAATGTTTTATTTTATAAATATCAACTAGATTCATATGTACTTACAATTATTTGAGAATGAATATTAAAAAAATATTTCGTGAAAATAAGGCAAGAATTTCAAAATTCGTCGACCTTCAATCGGAGTTAGAAATACCAGCTCCTTAAGAAAGTCAGATGTGGGAAATCCAATTCCCTTAATGCAAGTGAAATCGGTGTTTTACACTTTTTTCATTTAAACGTGACGAAGTGAGTGCATTTATCAACTTTAGTGCTAGTGCTGAAACTCAAGGATGAACCTTTGGGCTACACAGATATTTCTTCGGAATCTGATGATAAAATCAATCCCAGCAACCCAATATACCATTTTAGTTTTACTCTTCTGGATAGGGAAAGTGCTGGCCGATCCCCAAGTGAGCCATCAAAAGCCAGACGATCGTCACGAGCTCACCTCCTTCGCTCACTGCCCGAGCATGTTTCTCAGCCCTGCAGTGGCCGGCCGCATACATTAGCAGCTCCAACCAGACTCCACTTATTATCTCCCATTTATTGTCCTTCTGCATCAGTAATCTGGCAAGATTGCACGCGTCCGAGAAGACGGAGGTGCGCTTGTCTTTGTACACGTCACCGGATTCGATGCTCGTATCTTCGTTTAATATCTTATTGCAGAACTCAGTCACGGTCTCCGCTTTGTATACCCTGCAGAAATGTTCAACTTCGGCACAAGTATCACCATACCTTATGTGGCCAATACCCGCCACGGCAGACATCATCTCGGGCTTCTTGATCAGGAGATAATGCATGTAATACGACAACTTAACGGCCAACTTCCTCTGCTTGTGGTCGGCTGCCTCCACGGCTCTGTTGGCATTATGGCAGATTTCGGTGGCGATGTGCCACGCTAGAAGGCTACTACCATAGTCAAACTTCTTCACATATTGCATCAACCCATCCGAGTTCCCAAATTTCGTCAATATCCAGCTCCCTCTTGCCTCGTAGATCTCCTTCACTTGGTCCTCATCATCAGCCGCCAATGCTCTTTCCTTCAACTCCTTGAAAATGAAGTCTCGGGTTTCCGCATCAAAGACATTCCATGATACGCCTCCCTTTTTTCTTCTGGTAACAGTTCCTACAGGGATTCAAAAGTTTTTCAGATGAAGTAGCTTCTTCGATTGTACGAAAACAAAGAGTATGTGACGAGTTCAGGCTTACGGTAAATCAAGTGAGCATACTTCAAAGGTTTATTACCACCTCTATGACAATGTTCGATGCAATTCGACAACAAACTGAGTGCGCCCAACTTCTTGCTCCATTTCCCCATAATGATTTCAGAGCAACCACATAGATGTGACAAGATTACACCTATTAACATGATTATTACAACCGGAATTACAAAGCATGTTGCTTGGCCCAGACACCATACACGATTGTACCATCTCGCTGGACGCCTCCAATTGGAAGTGAAGATCATCATTCCATTAGTCATCTCAAGAGTAACAGTGCCGCCAAGCAACAAATAGGTGATCCAAATATCAAACACATGGAATCCCTTCTTCTCCAGAAGGCTAAACAATATTAGAGCCCCAATAACGCTATACAATGTGATGATGCGAATGATCGCCCCCAAAGGAGAATTTATGGATGAGATTTTCGTGTAGAACAATTCGAACAGAAGATGTAGCTCCTCTACCATTAGTTGAAAGGCCATTTTCGCCTCTTTCTGTAGGAAGAACTCACGGCTCTGTGCTCGCTGTGCGTGGTTGGGATTGATTTCTACGACTAGACCTTTGAATATTTGGAAGAAGTAATAGGCATATGTCACTATTCCACCTCGAACAGGTGGTGCTCTTTTCAGGTCTTCAAGACTTGTAACAGGCAGTTTCCCGATGGACTTCTTGAGGTTTTCCATGCTTGCAAGATATAACGATCTGGTCCTCTCCCCGTACTTTATTGCTCCGGCGACAGCAATCAGGATTGTGGGAGCGACGAGGTTATTGTCAGGGAGGGTCTTGAAGAATATGTAAAAGAAGATGGACAATTGGGCGACGAGCCCAACTAGATGGCGCATCCAAAGGGCGTTGTCCTCTAGGGAGAAGGCAGTGATCGTGTCCGGACCGCCGAGGTGGATCAGGAGGAAAGCAGCCCAAAAAGCCATGAGGTTCTCGTTGACTTCCGGATGGGAGATCGAGTCGATTCGTTGTGCATTTGATATCAGCCCGAACGTGAATGTTGCCGCCCAATCTGCCATGAAGTAGGCTGACCATATAACAAACAGAAAGAACCTGCTGGTGGAAGCCCTCCTCAGATGGGCGGTGGATGCGAGAAGCAACTGGAGGAAAAGGCTAAGCATCATGAAACCTCGAACGTTAGAAGCGTTCCAGATTTCCTGCAAGTTCGCCGACATGAAACTTTGAACCATGATGACAGCTAGCTTGTTTGTATGAGCGGTGAGATGATAGTGCCACAAGTTCTAGGAGCTCAAAAATTGTTGAGTTTAGATCAATCTATGGAAGAAAAACTTGCTTGATTAAGTTGTGAATCAATCTATGTTTTAATCACTGTTGTTGAAGGGTCAATGTTTTATCCCACTCTTTGGAATATAAAAAGACCGAGAGACCTTTTTTATATATGATAAGGTGTTAAAAGTATCTATAATAAATCACGGTGAAAATGAAAGCACCTATTGACTTTGGAAAAAGAATATATTATTAAGGTCATCGTCGTACATCTGCTTTTCCTCAGCCGAATCCAAAACTGATTGGATCGTCCGAAGCTTATGCCCCCACGACTTGGGCTTGTCGGAGATGCCGTGGATCCAGGCATACTCGGCGATGAGTGGAGAGCCGACCAGGTTGAGGACGGGGGTGAGGAAATCCATATTCTTTCTCTCACTCTTTTGGAATGGTTTGTCTTCTCTCAAACACTTTACAGAGAGGCAAGGCAACAACTGATCAAAGGCTTTGTCCACGAGTCTTGCTTAAATTCATTCAACCATCCATCCTTTGTTATCATTTTGAAGTTTGAATCACGAATAGTAATTGCATCCAATATATTATTTGAATGGTTTTTGGTTAGATACAACGTGTCTCTCAGTCACATGTCCGACCACTTCCTTAACATAATTTTTATTAAACAAACAAACAAAATTACTGAACCTTTTAAATACGTTGGTATCATGATATTTTGCTGATATTATTATTTAGATTTGTATTAAAAATAATATTATATATTTGATTATTTAAGATTTTGTTTAGATTTTATTTGATTTCTTTATATTCCTTCTAACCTTTAAGTAGATGGTCCCCAAATAAAAAAAAAACAATAGTACATTTTGATTTCGTTCATGAGAATTCGTTGTTTGTTTCCTATAACACCTTGTAAATACCCCAAATTTACTCAGCTGTATTGCACGACGAAGATAAGAGATGCAATCTTCGAACGAAGTGCACTCTCCACCGATATTATTCTATGCCTCTAGATCCATTAAATTATATATGGGCTTGCAAATAATTTTTTCTCCAACAGCATAAACGTTTCGCCAGAAAATTTAGTTGCACTCCCTGGCATCATTTGTTTTACGAGTTCATTTAGTCATGATTTTTTATATATAACCGTGATTTTGAAATCTCAAGTTCAACCTCTGGCATGTCTAAAAGCCGAGGCCATTTTGGCTGTGCTAAATTACATAAACTTCTTCTCAACAAGTCTTCAGGTACATTTACCTATGTTCTACGTAAACAATTTCTTAATTCTGGCTACTCTCACGGTTCCTTGTATCTGTAATAATGCTAGAAGTATTCACATGATGGATTTGGTTTTGACAGCGAGTTGTTATTTGCTACTCTACATGCCCATTGATTTGTTTTCAATTTTCATCCCATCATTGCATTGCTTTAATGTTGCCTCTATTAATAACTTTCCTCCGGGACAATGGCTGTCATGCTAAGATATGGTAATGTTTCGCTCTGGTAATGTTTTGCATTACATTAATAATTTATTGTATAGTTTGTCTTCCATGAGTGCTTACGTATGCAGGTCTTTTTCCTTCCTTTTGGGGCGAAACTTCACCGGATCTTGGAGCCAACGCAATGCGCGTGAGCCGATCATGGGCAGCGCCCTCGATCGAACCAAGCAACAAACAACTGAAAGGAATTCTCACATATTAAGTTCGGATAGAAATCTCTTCTGACCTGATTCTAGTAAAAAAAAGACTGCAGAAGGAGGATTGTACGAATGCAGCCACAATTTAGAGTATCGGGTTCGGACAAGGAATCTCCACTGCCTCAGCGTGAAGCTCATGACAGACTGGCTCACTCGTGACGATTAGAATCAACCTGACTTGATAGACGAACATTAGGGATGCGTTTTCCCTGCACAGAAAAAAGGACTCTTCGAAACCCACATTAATCCTATAAACATCGGTTTCTGGGCACCCTGAGCTTCAAAAATCAGCAATTAGCATTTAATCTACGACATTTAATCCATGACCTCTTTCAGAGACTCTCTTATACCCCTGGACATACGCATAAAAAAAAAAGAAGAATACACACAAAAACAGAAGACACACACTGACCATCACTCATACTCTGACGTTCAGACTGCTTTCCTCTTCGACCACGTCCCTAAGAAAAATTAGCCCAGTTCCCCAAAGCGGTAATCAGTGCCACAAATCGTCCCCTCCTCCAACGGCTTCCCGGCGCTGTGGTCGAACCATCATCATCAAGCGTTGCAGCTTCCATTCTCCATGCCAAAAGCCCCCTTTTGCTCGGCACCTAAACCAACCCATCGAGCTCGGCTTTGGACGGAGAACCCCAACATGCCCAGCCGCCTCATTTTCCTTGCAGTCCTGACCTACTAAGTGCTCATCTCGGTTGACACTGAACCCGAGCGCGTCGAACATCCCCCGATCATACCGGATCCGTTGCAATGTTTCCTCGACGGGCTCTTTGCCTCAGATCTTGGGTCTTCAACGGCCAACTCCTCTCCAGTCACCGGCTTCTCCTCCCAGCGACCAGCAGTCTGGATCCATTGGCAATGACCCAACCTCCAATCTCGCCCATCCCATGACAGAATCAGAGAACCCACAAGGTGAAAGTCTGTTTCCCTATCCTTCTATCCTTCTGTTTGATTTCAATTTTAAAATCAATGGATGGTTTTGTTTGATTGTTTCATTTATTTTATGATTTTTTTTTAACGTGGACTTCATGATTTTTTTAATAATAAACAGTTTTTTTTAAATAAATAAATTTTAATTACCTTTAACTTACAAAAAAAAATGAAATTTGATAATGTCTTATGTTGCATTAAAAAAGATCTAATCCCAATCTTCTTACTTCTTTTACATGTGCAAAATCTGTTTGATCCCGAGCATGCCCAGGGAAGGATTTCTAAGGACAAAGCTTAAAACCGGAGGCGCACAGGGAAACACGTGGAGGAAATACGTCTTGAAAGCGGCCCCAACTGATGAGCCTGGCTGATGTAAAGCCATCTCGGCGGGCCTCAGGTACATGAGGGAGGTGCGGACCTCCCGTTTTTCTTTATTTACACCCGTTTTTCTTTATTTACACATGTAACAGATCGTGGGCCTAAATGTAGAGGCCCACGATCACCACCCTTCCCGGCTCCCTTTGATCTCAATAATTGTCTGTGCCTATCCGCATGCCTTAGGCCCATTGGTTTAATGTCGCATGCTGTTTGTAAAATAAATAAACACGAGTTCAGGCCCAAAAAGCCTGAATCGGGTCCAATGCTTGTAAACCAGAAACATGAGTCCGGAGTGATGCCCGGATCGGGTCCAACGCCTGTTAATCATAAACAAATTTTTGGAGCAAACGTCACATTTTCGCATGTTTAGATGTAAGAGTTAGTAAATAGGAATTCCCGAATCTACTCTGGTTTTCCGACTTAAACCAAGCTTTTAAATTAAGTCGGTGGCGACTCCGTATAATTAGAAAACAACAACCTTTTTACGAAGTCATTTTGGATGGGTGGTGGCGACATGAGCCACTCCTGGAACCTCCTAAAGCTTCCTCCTCGGGCCATGCGCTTCATTTCGCCCGTTGCCTCTTAAGGAGCATGGAGACGATCGGCGAAAAGGCTTGGCAGACCCGATCGGAAATCGAAGGAGGGACCACCCTGGTACACCATTTTCCTTTGAACTCATATGCCGGTTCTATGTGATGGGGAAATTCCGCTATCGATGGTGAAACTTGGATAAAAGTTAACAAATGCAAGGTTCGACCAAAATCGGCCTACATCTATGGAGAGCTCCTCAAATGATTCAATTAGATAACCAAGAATACAAAAGCACCCAATGTCGCTCACCCGCCCTAGATACAAGAAAATCTTAACTCCGAATATCGTAGAAGAACCTTTACCCCGACCCAATAATTTTCTTTCTCGAATGCTACACTTTCACCTTGTCGCCCCATTTATAAATAGTCATAACATGTGTTACAAATCTAATACAATAATATTTAGATATTAGCCTAGAATCATATAATACATAACCATATTAGACACTATACTTCCGTAATATTACGTAATCTAAAAAGATTTCAACTTCGGACCAAATCTTAACAATCTCAACCTTGGGCCAATTCTCCTTCCCTGAACCTCTGGAGCCTCGAAGAGATCACCCCTTCATCCGTCGTGTCTTCTTAAGACCACTGCCACTGCTTGTGACAATCGCTCAACCTTCCATACGATCACAGTACTCGTGCTCCCGAGCAACCACCGTGCACCGTGGCTCCAGCTCTATCCCGTGCTCTGCACTCTTAACCTTAAACAATACCTTCTTGGTATCCCCAAAAGTCAAATTTGTCGACTGTTGCCATACCTCTCTGTAAGCGAATTAATTGCAAACCAAGGTCGCTGCAGTCGATTTAGGACACCAAAAGGGAGAAAACTAAAGCATGCATGTTTGCTTAATGATCTCCAAGACAATCGTAAAAGTCAAGATCCGTAGATACAATCTACAATAAACATCAACAAGGTTCCCTAGGTCTTTCCCTTCGTCATGGAAGAGACGGACGATGAAACTGTCAAAAAATCCATCCGTGGAAGAGGGACATAGCGCTATTATAAATGTAACGGGCCCTTCCATCACGGGCTTCCATCAACATTTAACCTACACCGAGTTGTCGTTCAATCCGCATCAATAAAAAAAAAATTGAGATGTCGCAAAAGGGATCACCCAAAATTAAAAGGGGTGTATTGTCTCGTATATCGTAATATAACTTATTTTATAAAAACTAATATCGGTAATTGATTATAGCCCAATAAGAATTTTTATAAAAATAAAATAAAATAAAATAATAAAGATAAGATTAGATTTACGGCGAACCTTGCGAGCCGTTGATGCCCAACGAGGGCGTTGTAGTGCCCGACGAAGGCGGTAGTGATGGCCTGGCCGAGGGCGGGGATGGGGACATTGACGGGCTCGGCGAGGGCGGTGTGGTGCTCGGCGATGGCGTCACTGACGGGCTAGGCGAGGGGATCTGCCGTGGTGACGGTGTTGCGGGTGGATTTTGCTCTTTCGCGGTTGAGAGGCAGTGCGGCTTCTGTCAAGGGAGGCGACAACCTGTTCGTGAAGTCAGTGCCGGAGCGGGAGACAGGGTCAATTTGGTCGCCTGATGTGGGGCTACTTGTTGGGACGGGGATGCTCCTTGATCGTGACGAGAATGCTTGAGTTGGTAGTTGTGAAGGTTGAGTCCGAGCGTGGCTTAGCCGTGGGTCGCGATCTGGGGATACAAAGGTCTCCATGGTTTGGGGATGCACCAAGGAGCCAACTGTGGTCACCGAAATCCAGTTCAAGGAAGAGGCGCAGTTGCAGTTGCAGGAGAAAAACACTGGCTGTCGTTGTACCTGGGCGAGAAAGCCACTGTTGGAGACGGCAGGGAGGGTCTTGCTGGTTGAAAGAAAAAATCAAAAGTAGCCGAATTGATAAAAATTGAGGCATGAGAGAAGGAATGAATTTACCCGGAATCGATGGCATTAGATTGGGGAGGCAAATCAAAACCGTCGTGAGGAGCAAAACAAGACCGCTGTGACATCGACGTACGAGGAAGGCTCGGCCGGCCAGAAACGCGACAGAACCTGGATGATATGCAAGAGAATAAGATACAACTTTTCGTAGAGACGTGTAAACTAATAGCCATATTTTTCCCAAGAAAAAACACCGTATTTTTCTTTTGTCTAAAGCCTCTCTTTTATAGTTTGCAATGCAAACTACATTTTCCTATTTTGATTTCATGGAATTAAATATAATTATTTCATATGATTTTACAAATTTTTATAATTTTTTGAAAAATTGGGTTATGACAAGACCCAATCCTAACACTATGCTGGTAACTTTTAATGAGTTACTTCGTCTGCAATCAGCCAACACTCTGTATTTAATCTTCTGGGCAAGGGAAATGCAGGCCGATCCCGAACTGGGCTATCAGCAGCCAAGACGATCATCTCTAGCTTGTCTCCTTCATTCACTTCCCACGCGTGTTTCTCTGACCCGCAGTGGCCTGCCGCATACATCATCGTAAACTCCACCCAAATTATCATCACCCAATTTGCCGTCTTTCTGCCTCAGCGATGTGGCCCGGTTGCACGCATCGGAGAAGACAGGAGCGCGCTTGTCTTTGAAGTCATCAGCCGGTTCGATGCTCCTATCTTCGTTCGACGTCCTCGTGCAAAACTCGTTCATGGTCTTCATCTCAAATGTTGCACGCCCGAACACGTGAAACAGCGACACGCAAGTTCTTTGGAGGTCATGAACTTCTCGGCACTCGTTGACGGTTATAACACCGCAACTGTACGGGTGCTGTCAGTAACAAAGAGTAAAGGTTGTTCTCCCATAAAATTACTTGGGAATAATGTTCAATGAACAACCAAAAAGCAGTTGAATCAATTAAATAAGAATTGGGAAATTGAATAATATACGAAGCTATTCATAATGCTCTAGAATCTTTTCGTTGAAGTTGTTGACCTGGTTTTGATGATGAACTTAAGCGACATGTTACTGGTGGTAAGCGACATGTTACTGGTGGTCAGTAATAATGTTTCACAAGTTATGTGTTCATTCTTAGTGATGAGCTTGAGCAATACGTTGCTGAACCACAGCTAGTAGCAGTTATATATTATTGCGTTCCAGTACACTGTTACTGTGATATTACGCATAGAAGTTGAAAATATGGAAACATATTTTCAATAATCATGATTTATTCCAAAATTTATTTTAATCTATCTCAGATAATTGTTCTGAGTGTCTATCTTCATTTAACGTAGCCTAATGATCTTATTATAAACAAAATATATTGAGAGTATCTTTCCAATTGTTATTTTTGGAAACAAAATATCCTTCTGATTCTCTGCAGCGACGTCTTGCTGTAATAGGAGAAAATATCAAATTAAATATATTTGATCATCACAATCGATTAAATAAGATATGATTAGATAATATAGATTGGAAATAAATTATCTAATTGATACGATTGAAGGAAGTTACCGTTGGATCTTTCCTTCTATGGGACAGCGAACGTTGAGCAGATCGTTGCTGTGTCCTTGCTGCCAGTTTTGGCAATAAATCTTGAAGATTGCCTGGACGTCCCTTATGCTTCTTTCTCCATTATAATCAAACCATGGACGACATTTTCTCTCTGCCTTTGTGCGTCTGAGTGGTCTGTGTGGCTAAGTGGTCTAAGTGAGCTTTGTGCGTCGACGGAGAGCGGAAGGTGCTAAGTGTCTCCTGGTTCTTTCTCTTGCAAGCGGCGTGTGAGAGTGTCAAGGGGCTGAGATCAGATCCCTTGAATCGTCTGAGAGGGACTGTGTGTCCTCGGTGCGTTCAACGACCAACCGGCGAATCGTCTGAGGGAAGCTAAGTGAATACCTGCTCTGAATTCAGTAACCGGTTGCTGACCCATCGGCAAGAAGCCGTTCTTGTCGTGTCTTTTCGCAGGGAAGTCTCGAGCCTATGGAGTTTGAGCAGTTAGACACGCACTTGCGGGTGCGTGCCAGAAGTCTCGTGCCTGCAGGGTAGAGCAGGAGTTGGGAACGCCGCCGGAGTGGAAAGAGTTCCTCCCGAGCACAGGGGTGCTGTGCAGAAGTCTTGAACGCCTGATACAGAGGGTTAGTAAAGCAGGTTGCGTGGAAGCCAACGGATCGGAAAATTCCACCCTAGGAATTGGGTGTGTAGTGCAGTGAGTCACGGCTGTGGTAACCGTGCACGTCCGAACTGAGTGTAGGACGGATACCTTCTAAGTGGCTTTGTGGTTTTCTTTGTGATTTGTCTTTGTGGTTCAACTTTGTAGTTGTCTCTTAAGCAAGTGCAGGCTTATCTTAAGGAGAGACAAGATCTGTGTGGAAATCCTCTGCTGAACGATTAAGTGCTGAAGCAATCCTTTGTTGTGAAGCAGAAACGAGCTGCTCTCTGAGAATACATTCTTCACCGTAAGGAGTTATCTGTGAGGATTTATACTCTAACATAACATTGTCTGTATTCTTTGATAAGTCAGGTTTATATTAAGTGACAACGAGCTGTGTGGAATCCATTGAGCTACCAACTGCTGAGGATAAGCATCATTCTGCTGGAAACGAGAAGACGTCCACTGTGTGAGGAGCTGACCGTTGCGAGGAGTGATCAACTATTGTACGGGATTCTAAATCTCACTTTGTGAGAGGAACATACGCCTAGTGCAAGGGCTTTTTGCACCCATTATTTTATATAGTGGAATCACCTTGTTGGT
The DNA here is from genome assembly GCA_023653495.1 of Melastoma candidum. NCBI lineage: Eukaryota > Viridiplantae > Streptophyta > Magnoliopsida > Myrtales > Melastomataceae > Melastoma > Melastoma candidum. Next base: position 14,386,522 of record CM042890.1, on the reverse strand, counting down.
GGAAAGTGGACGTAGGTCAATTAAGGCCGAACCACTATAAATCACTGTGTCCATTACGATCGCGCAACACTCGTACGGAAACCTACTCGACAAAATCGTAACAGTTACAGCAAGGTATTTCTCATTCTGAGAAACGCTCTGCTGTGATACAGTACGCTTCCGCTTACACCGAGAAAGGGCGAAAAAGTGATAAACACTAATTCACCCCCCTCTTAGTGTACATAAACGATCCCACAGAAGTCTTTCTCGACACAGGATGGCAGCTATGTCGCAAGAGACTACGCTTATTTGTGCACGCACATGTGTGTGCTAGCGTTCGAAACCCAAAGCAATGCACAAGTTCTAAGAACTTGAAACATAAATTTGCAATATGTACTCAAAACACACGCTAGCGGATCTCATCTCCGGTCTTATTGCAGGAAGATACTAATCTTTGGGATGAAGGAAACATGGGTCGATTCCTCAAGGTGTTAACTTTATATTGGCTGAATATGGTGGCCGTAGGAGGCTGGCCAAGGAGGAGCAGGAGATTTCTGCAGCACCAGAGGAGGAGGCCGGAACTGGACCAGACGACTTACTTGGCAGGAGCTCATGCTCGGACATTGCAGTAACATGATCAGCCACTTGAGGAAGAATCTGCAGGATCCTTGACAAAGATGAAGAAAATGTTTATATCGATTGAGTAACTGAAATCTCCGTTGGCCTTCAATTGTACGATGCTGAAGTAAATATATTCTCTTTTGAACTCATCTACAGGGTTCCATGTTCATAACTTCATCTGTTCTGATCATAACTTCAGCTGATGAGTTAATCTCCGATTTACAATCTGAAGTGTGAGGTGATGTATCAATCTTTTGACTACACACACAATCTGATAGTGAAATCAATCCCAGCTACTCGATATACCATTTTAGTTTTAATCTTCTGGATATGGGTAATGTGGGCCGATCCCCAAGTGAGCCATCAACAGCCAGACGATCGTCACGAGCTCACCTCCTTCGCTCACTGCCCGAGCGTGTTTCTCAGGCCTGCAGTGGCCGGCCGCATACGTTAGCAGCTCCACCCAGACTCCACTTATTATCTCCCATTTGTTGTCCTTCTGCATCAGTAATCGGGCCAGATTGCACGCATCCGATAAGACCGAGGTGCGCTTGTCTTTGTACACGTCAGCAGGTTCGATGGTCGTATCTTCATTCAATATCTTATTGCAGAAATCAATCATGGTCTCCGCTTTGTATACCCTGCAGAAATGTTCAACTTCGGCACAAGTATCACCATGCCTTATGTGGCCAATCCCTGCCACAGCAGACATCATCTCAGGCTTCTTGATCAGGAGATAATGCATGTAATACGACAACTTAACGGCCAACTTCCTCTGCTTGTGGTCGGCAGCCTCCACGGCTCTGTTGGCATTATGGCAGATTTCGGTGGCGATGTGCCATGCTAGAAGGCTCCTGTCATAGTCAAACTTCTTCACATATCGCATCAACCCATCCGAGTTCCCTAATTTCATTAATATCCAGCTCCCTCTCGTCTCGTAGATCTCCTTCACTAGGTTCTCGTCATCGGCCACCGATGCTCTTTCCTTCAACTCCTTGAAAATGAAGTCTCGGGTTTCCGTATCAAAGACATTCCATGATACGCCTCCATTTTTTCTTCTGGTGACAGTTCCTGCAGGGTTTCAAAAGTTTTTCAGATGAAGTAGCTTCTTCGATTATCCAGAAAACAAAGAGAATGCGACAAGGTCAGGCTTACGGTAAATCAAGTGAGCATACTTCAAAGGTTTATTACCACCTCTATGACAATGTTCGATGCAATGCGACAACAAACTGAACGCGCCCAACTTCTTGCTCCACGACTTCTGAACGAGATCAAAACATCCGCATGGAATTGACAAGGTCAATCCCACCACCACCATTAATACTAACGGTATGAAAAAGCACACAACTTGAAGTAGGGAAAAACAATGATGGAACCACCTCGTCGGACCGCTCCAATTGGAAAACATGAGCACCATTCCGTTAGACATCTCTAGAGCAACAGAGGCAGCAAGCAAGAAATAGGTGATCCAAATATCAACCTCATGGAATCCCTCCTTCTCCAAAAGGCAATACAATACTAGAGCCCCGATAACGCTATATGACGTGATGATACGAATGATGACCCCCAACGAAGAATTCATGGATGAGATTTTCGTGTAGAACAAATCGAACAGAAGATGCAGTTCGACTACCATCAGATCAATGGCCTCTTTTGCATCTTTCTGTAGGAAGAGCTCACGGCTCTGTGCTCGCTCTGCGTGGTTGGGATTGATTTCCACGACTAAACCTTTGAATATTTGGAAGAAGTAATAGGCTTCCTTCCCAGTAGTATTATCTCTAAAATTTTCTTCGTCCAAGACTTCAAGACTTGTAAGAGGCAGTTTCCCGGTGGTCTTCTTAAGGTTTTCCATGCTCGCAAGAAACAAAGATCTGGTCCTCTCCCCATACTTGATAGCTCCGGCAACCGCAATCAGGATTGTGGGAGCGACGAGGTTATTGTCAGGGAGGGTCTTGAAGAAAATGTAAACGAAGGTGGTCAATTGGGCGACGAGCCCAACTAGATGGCGCATCCAAAGGGCATTGTCCTCTAGGGAGTAGGCGGTGATCGTATCCGGACCGCCGAGGTGGATCAGGAGAAAAGCAGCCCAAAAAGCCCTGAGGTTCTCGTTGACTTCCGGAGGGGAGATCGAGTCGATTCGTTGTGCATTTGAGATCAGCCCGAACGTGAACGTTGCCGCCCAATCTGCCATGAAGTAGGCCGACCATATAACAAACAGAAAGAACCTGCTGGTTGAAGCCTTCCTCAGGTGGGCGATGGATGCGAGTAGCACCTGGAGGAAAAGGCTAAGCATCATGAAACCTCGAACGTTAGAAGCGTTCCAGATTTCCTGCAAGCTCGCCGGCATGAAACTTTGAACCATTACGACAACTAGCTTGTTTGAGGCTACGTTTGTTTGTACCAGCGTACATGTGCCGAATCCAGGAATGATAATGCCACAAGTTTTAGGATCTCAAAACTTAAACATCCCTCATTACTAGAATGAATATGCTTAACTTGTTGGATTGATTTAGCACAATCCGTGGAACAAAACTTCGCTTCATTGCTACATTGTCTTCGTTTTACCTCCTTTTTGGTGTTTGAGGTGCTTGTCGAGATCTCTTCTCCAGTGTAGATACTAATCTTCGGGATGCAGGAAATGTCGGTGGATTACAAAGTGAATGATCAACTTGAAAACCAACATCACAAGCACTCCCCAATCTCCACTCCTCCGTGCACTTCCCGCTCTTTGGTGGGCCTGCCACTCGCGTGACCTCATGCATTTGCCCAAGGGTTTTAATCAGATAGCAAGAATTTCTCGCTATCGAGGTGCACCATTTTCCTTTGAACTCATGTGCCGGTTCTATGTGATGGGGAAATTCCGCTGTGGTGTCGAGTCTCGATGGTAAAATTTGGAAAAAAAACAACACACGCAAGATTTACGTGGTTCGGCCAAAATCGGCTTACGTCCACGGAGAGTTCCTCAGGTGATTTCATTAGACAACAGAGATTACAAAAGCACCCAATGTCGCTCACCCGTCCTAGATACAAGAAAATCTTAACTCCGAATCTCGTAGAAGAACCTCTATCCCAACCCGATAATTTTCTTTCTCGAATGCCACACTTTCACATCTAGATATTAGCCCAGAATCATATAATACATAACCAATCAGATATTATACTTTCGCAATATTACGTAATCTCAAATGATCTCAACTTCGGATCAAATCATAACAATCTCAACCTTGGGCCGATAGAATTCTCCTTCCCTGAACCTCCGGAGCCCCGAAGAGATCACCCCTTCATCCGTCATGTCTTCCTAAGAGCACTGCCACCGCTTATGACAATCGCTCAACCTTCCACGCGATCGCAGTACTCGCGCTCCCGAGTAACCACCGTACACCGTGGCTCCAACTCTATCCCATGCTCTGCACTCTTAACCTTAAACAATGCCTTCTTGGTATCCCCAAAAGTCAAATATGTCGAGTGTTGTCAGACCTCTCTTAAGCGAATTAATCACAAACCAAGATCGCCGCAGTCGATTTAGGACACCGAAAGAGAGAAAACTAAAGTGTACATGTTTTCGCAATGATTTCAAGACAATAGTGGAAATCAAGATCCGTAAATACAATATGCAAAAAAACGTCAACAAGGTTACCTAGGTCTTCCTCTCCCTCCTGACGAGACGGCCGATAGAACTGTAAAAAAATCTATCAGTGGAAGAGGGGACCTAACGCTATTATAAATATGACGGACCCTTCCATCAAAATCAAAAGGGGTGACCATGCTTTATCTCGTATCGTAATACAGCCTATTTTATAAAAACTGAAATCGAAAATTGATTATAGCCCAATAAGAATTTTTTAAAAAATAAAATAATTTAATAAAAGTAAGATTAGGTTTACGGCGAACCTGGTGAGCCGTTGATACCATATGTCGGTGAGTGCGAAGCTGTCTTCAGAGGGTCTTGATCTTCGAGAATCCAAACAATCCCTCAAATATAAATGTAACTTCGTTGTCTTGAATGCGATGAATGGGGTATGTGCCTTAATTGTCCGCAAGGCATGTCCTCGAGATACCTGCATAAATATTGAATAAACGAAGTAAACTGATTAAAAATGATTTGAAACATGATTAATTATAATATTGTAGGTGTTATTTTGACGAAAGAAAACTTACACTAAACCCCGTATATGCAACTATAATTACCAACTGACTAACTAATACGAACACTTAATAGGTAATTATTAAAACCACTTATAATGTAATTAAAAAGAAATAAATTCAAATGGGTTAAAAAAACATTTTTAAGAAAATGAAATTTAAAAGCAATAAAAAAGAGGTTTTTCAATTGTAAAATAAATAATAATTATCAATTAACGAGATGCGTTCCGACGCTCATGGGATCCCCAGGATCGTGATTGCGAGAAACGCCGATGGAGAGCTGTGGAGAGGAAGTCCAATCTGGTGTAGCTGGTTGAAGCCTCAAGGCGTCGGCGATACAGGAGCAAGGCGGGAAAACCCAGGGGTTGCTTGGCGTTTAGAAACCGGAATGAAGCTGATACTTGGGTTGCCACATTGTAGAGCGCCGGTTGACGGATTTCGGAGCGGGCGAGCTAAAGGCCAGGCACTCCGTTGTGGGTTTATCGCCGGAATCAGGAAACTAGATCTAAAACAGCAACGGGGACCAAAGGGGCAGAGGTTACGACCGTCCTCGAGCTGCTTGCCGGTGGCTGGGGGGCTGGCAGATGGTGGGCTCGTCGATGGTGACTCGGATGGGCTCGCGGAGGACGGGGTGGTATCTGGCGACGTTGGCACGGACGGGCTCGGCGAGGGCACTGTAGTACCCGGCGAAGGCGGCAGTGATGGCCTGGCCGAGAGCGGGGATGGTGACAATGACGGGCTTGGTGAGGGCGGTGTGGTGCTCGGCGACGGCGTCACTGACGGGCTAGGTGAGGGGGTCTGCCGTGGTGACAGTGTTGCGGGTGGCTGTTGCTCTTTCGCGGTTGAGAGGCAGTGCGGCTTCTGTCAAGGGAGGCGATAACCCGTTTGTGAAGTCAGTGCCAGGGCGGGAGACGGTCAATTTGGTCGCCTGACGTGGGGCTACTTGTTGGGACGGGGATGCTCCTTGACCTTGACGAGAATGCGTGAGTTGGTAGTTGTGAAGGTTGAGTCCGAGCATGGGTTAGCCGTGGGTCACAATCTCGGGGGACAAAGGTCTCCTTGGTTTGGGGATGCACCAAGAGCCAACTGGGGTAACCAAAATCCAGTTCAAGGAAGAGGCGCAGTTGCAGTTGCAGGAGGAAAACGCTGGCTGTCGCTGTGCGTGGGCGAGAAAGACGCTGTTGGAGACGGTTTGGATGAAGCATGGATGGTCTTGCTGGTTGAAAGAAAATCAAAAGTAGCCGAATTGATAAAAATTGAGACAAGAGAGAAGGAATGAATTTATCCGGAATCGATAGCATTAGATTGGGGAGGCAAATCAAAACCGTCGTGAGGAGCAACCACACGGAACTGGACCAGACGACTTACTTGGCTGGAGCTCATGATCGGAGATTGCGGTAACATGATCGGCCACTTGAGGAAGAATCTGCAGGATCGATCGAGTAACTGAAATCTCCGTTGGCCTCCAATTGCACGATGCTGAAGTAAATATATTTTCTTTTGAACTCATCTACAAGGTTCCATGCTCCTAACTTCATCTGTCCTGATCATATCCATGTCAACAATGTCCGGCTGTCCATGCATACCTAGACGTCTCCGCCGGACGGATCCTGACAGACCTGCGTCGTCGTCTTGAGCATCGTGACCAGTCGCTTTGGCTGAGTTCGGGCCATATTTGAATTTTTTTGAGCGTTTTAAAAAGAAATTTCTAAATAAGTTACGAAGTTTTTGACAAGTTTTTACGGATGGAGTATTTATTAATTTTTATTATTTATTTCAAATTAATTTTCAATATTTTTCTGGAAAAATTATTTATTACTTATTTAATTTTCAATGAATTATCGACGGTGGCCCTCCGGTTACGACAGCTGATGAGTTAAGCTCCGACTTACAATCTGAAGTGTTAGGTGATGTATGAATCTTTTGACTACTACACACACAATCTGATAATGAAATCAATCCCAGCTACCCGATATGCCATTTTTGTTTTAATCTTCTGGATATGGGAAATGCGGGCCGATCCCCAAGTGAGCCATCAACAGCCAGACGATCGTCACGAGCTCTCCTCCCTCGCTCACTGCCCGAGCATGTTTCTCAGGCCTGCAGTGGCCGGCCGCATATGTAAGCATCTCCACCCAAACTCCACTTATTATCTCCCATTTGTTGTCCTTCTGCATTAGTAATCTGGCCAGATCGCACGCGTCGGACAAGACGGAGGTGCGCTTGTCTTTGTACACATCAGCGGGTTCGATGCTCGTGTCTTCGTTCAATATCTTATTGCAGAACTCAGTCACCGTCTTGGCTTCGTATACCCTGCAGAAATGTTTTACTTCGGCACAAGTATCACCATGCCTTATGTGGCCAATCCCAGCAACGGCGGACATGATCTCGGGCTTCTTGATCAGGAGATAATGCATGTAATTTGACAAGGTAACTGCCAATTTCCTCTGCTTGCAGCCAGCTCTCTCCACGGCCCTGTTGGCGTTATGGCATATTTCGGTGGCGATGTGCCACGCTAGAAGGCTCCTGTCGTAGTCAAACTTCTTCACATATCTCATCAATATGTCTGCGTTCCCTAGTTTCATCAATATCCAGCTCCCTCTCGCCTCGTAGATCTCTTTCACTTTGTCCTCATCATCGGCTGCCGATGCTCTTTCCTTCAACTCCTTGAAAATGAAGTCCCGGGTTTCCGCATCAAAGGCATTCCATGATACGCCTCCCTTTTTTCTTCTGGTGACAGTTCCTGCAGGGATTCAAAAGTTTTTCAGATGAAGTAGCTTCTTTGATTATCCGGAAAACAAAGAGAATGCGACGAGGTCAGGCTTACAGTAAATCAAGTGAGCATACTTCAAAGGTTTATTACCGCCTCTATTACAATGTTCGATGCAATGCGACAACAAACTGAGTGCGCCCAACTTGTTGCTCCATCTCTCCAGAACGAGTGCATAACATCCGCACGGAACTGACAAGATCATTCCTACAACCATGATTATTAAAAACGGAATGACAAAACACACTGCTTGAAGTAGAGTCCAACATATATGGAACCACCTCGTCGGACCACTCCAATTGGAATACATGATCATCATTCCGTTAGTCATCTCTAGAGCAACAGTGCCGCCAAGCAAGAAATAGGTGATCCAGATATCAAACTCATGGAATTCCTTCTTCTCCAAAAGGCTGTACAATATTAGAGCCCCGATAACGCTATACAATGTGATGAAGCGAACGATCACCCCCAACGAAGAATTTACGGATGAGATTTTCGTATAGAACAATTCGAACAGAAGATCAAGCTCGGCTACCATCAAGTCAAAGGCCTCTCTCGCATCTTTCTGTAGGAAGAACTCACGGCTCTGTGCTCTCTCTGCATGGTTGGGATTGATTTCTACGACTAGACCTTTGAATATTTGGAAGAAGTAATAGGCTTCTTTCCCAGTATTTTTATCAATAAAATTTCCTCCCTCCAAGGCTTCAAGAGTTGTAACGGGCAGTTTCCCGGTGAACTTCTTGAGGTTTTCCATGCTTGCAAGATATAACGATCTAGTCCTCTCCCCGTACTTGATTGCTCCGGCGACGGCAATCAGGATTGTGGGGGTGATGAGGTTATTGTCAGGGAGGGTCTTGAAGAATATGTAAAAGAAGGTGGACAATTGGGCGACGAGCCCAACTAGATGGCGCATCCAAAGGGCGTTGTCCTCTAGGGAGAAGGCGGTGATCGTGTCCGGACCGCCGAGGTGGATCAGGAGGAAAGCAGCCCAAAATGCCATGAGGTTCTCGTTCACTTCCGGAGGGGAGATCGAGTCGATTCGTTGTGCATTTGAGATCAACCCGAACGTGAACGTCGCCACCCAATCTGCCATGAAGTAGGCCGACCATATAACAAACAGAAAGAACCTGCTAGTGGAAGCCTTCCTCAGGTAGGCGGTGGATGCGAGTAGCACCTGGAGGAAAAGGCTAAGCATATTGAAACCTCGAACGTTAGAAGCGTTCCAGATTTCCTGCAAGCTCGCCGGCATGAAACTTTGAACCATTACGACAGCTAGCTTGTTTGTTTGTACCAGCGTACATGTGCCGAATCCTGGAATGATAATGCCCCAAGTTTTAGGATCTCAAAACTTAAACACCCCTCATTACTACAAGGAATATACTTAACTTGTTGGATTGATTTAGCACAATCTGTGGATTGCTACATTATCTTCGTTTTACCTCCTTTTTGGCGTTTGAGGTGCTTGTCGAGATCTCTTCTCCAGCGTAGATACTAATCTTCGGGATGCAGGAAATGTCGGTAGATTACAAAGTGAATGATCAACTTGAAAACTGTACGCGCGCCCTTCCGGCCTAGCGGCGCGCAGCGGCGGCTCCGGCAAGCCCGAGGATCCGGGCCCGCTCCCCCCCGAGGTCCAGTCCGGTCGGCGTTACGGCTCGAACGCCGGACGCTGCGGAAAGGGGCCCCAGGGTTGGGCCTTCCCTTGATTCGCGAACGGGTCTGCGGGGCGTTTCGCCAACCGTCTCCAGTTCCCTGGAGGCGGCGAGCGAAAGGCGGCGTTAAGGCCTCGCTCGCGAATTTCGGGGAGGGCCCAAGGAGCAGCTCGAGTAGCCGTCACCTCATCCTAAATGGCTCCGAAAAAAGGGTGTAGTGGGGGTTTGTTTTAGCTTTGGAAAACAGTTCGGAGTCGCCACCGACTTAGATTTAAAAACATGATTTAAGTCGGAAAATCAGAGTTCGGGTTCGGGGATTCCTATTTACTAACCTTAATATCCTACCACATGCGAAAAGGGTGGCGATTTGTCCAAAAAAGTTGCTTTTGATTGACGGGTGTTGGGCCCGATCCGGGAGTGGGCCGGACTCTTTTCGACGTTTTAACGGGCGTTGGACCCGAATTTAGGTTTGTTTGATTAACACCGAACATACGACATAAAACATAAGGCCTAGGCACGCACGCATCCACAAACAATTATTTAGATCAAAAGGGCGGGGAAGGGGCAGTGATTGCGGGCCTATGCACTTGGGCCCGCAACCCGTTATAAGTGGATTGAAAGTAAAATTCGGGGAAGCCCGCACTTCCCCTTTGTACCTGAAATGACGGTTGGGGCCGCTTTGTCATCGAGCCCACGGTTTTTTAGACCGAGGTAGAACCGCGCGGTTTGATACACGCGCCTTCGAGTCGACCTTCGAAAGGCTGGAGTTGATCTTCCGAAATTGCATGCTCAGTGTACATGCGAAGAAAATATAAGAGTGGTTAGTTGACTTTCATTTTCAAAGTCCAAAACAACAATTCGAAATCAAAGAGACGAGCACAAGTTTCAACTAAGTCAAAATATTTAAGATCCAACGGTACATTAAGTAAACAGGTTAATAACAAGCATGTTTGTCAAATATCAGCAAAATCCAACGGTGGAATTGTGAATTATGCACACGCAAAGTCAGCTGTAGCATAGATGAGAATGCAGCATACGCAGGTTTGGAAATAAGAGCATAACTTCACTCAGGATCATCCGATCTAAGTGAAATTAAAACCCATAGATCTGTATCTTGATGAGAAATCAGCATGTAAAATTTCAAACGAATCCAACGGTGGGATCTCATTCTACAAAGCAAAGAATGTAATTCAGTCTCTTGCATAAGCAATCCTTGACCAGCAGAATGATGAGAAAAGAAAATTTCATAACTCTTCACTCGTTCGTCAAAAAATTATGAAATTTTGTCACATGCTAGATAACTCAATCATGATTTAGGTTTTAGAAAAAATGGATGTGTAGTCTGCTGCCAGCGTAGCGGAGAATCTAGACATTCGAATAGAATGTGTTTCAATCGGCCAGCATCGCAGATCAAGTTTGACCATGATTGACTGTGGCATAAACTTGTTCAAAATAAAAAGTGTAAAACACAGAAATTATAGTAAATTAAGAGATCTAACTCTCGGTTCAATTTTAATCCATTCAGAACTCAAATGAGTAAATTACGCTATCTGGTGCGCAAGATACTCATGCTGCCGCAAAAGGGGCAAGAGACATTAGAAGTCTTCGTCTTTACTGAATGTTTAGACTAACCAGATGATCCCGAAAGCAAAACTCAAAGATTAAGATTTGTAGAGGGCTCAAATATGGTTTCAAAGGTGCTAGTTTTGTAAAATTTGGGCACGTGATGAAAGAGATACGAATTTTTTCGTATACTAGTATGAATCTGCCCTGAAATGCGATAGCACATCTGTTCTATCTGCACTCCAACAGCGATTTGACCAGGATGTGTATGTTTAACAAAAAAGTGTATAACACAAAAGTTTTAGAAAACTTAAAGAGAAATCCGTTCCAACCAATTTCAGGTGAAACGGAGCTTTGATGTTCGAGTTATGTCCGAAAAACAGAGGCAGCTATTCCACTCATACACAGAAACAGGCTGCTTTTTTCGAACAAACAATACTCGATCAAGCAAGTGTCAAATGGAGAAGCTTAAAGCACGAAGGTTGTAGAATAGCCAAAAAGGGAACGAATCCAAGTAGCTTTAAGCAAATCCGAGCTGTACAGTCGAAACTAAGCCTGATGGAGTGCAGCTGCACGCTCCGCGGATGCGCAGAACAGGGCAGCTGCGTTCTCCAGCATACGAAGAGGAAAAAACATTGGTAAAACGAGTCTGTTTGAAAAAAATTTCAACAGAGAAATTGTTCTCCATCGAGAAAGGAAGCCAAGGAGTGAAAAAACATATCAATCCATGCACAGGACAAGGAGTTATGCTGGAAAACGTCAGGAACATGCAGCAGCGAACAACATTACAATTTCAGCATGCGTATATCCCAACAATCGCAGATAGTTCGAGCAGTTTACAGCACAAACAAGTCCCAGAAGCTATTGACGAAGTCACAGAGGAAGTAGGAAGGGAGTGGACCTGATTTCGCATAGTTTTGAGCTCGCTAGCTCCGGTTACGATGTCTCGAAGATGCCGCAGCGTGTGTTCATGCAAACAAGAACAATGAGGTTAGATTTGTCTAAGGGGTCTACAAAATGAATAGGAAGCAGCTGGTGCAGTGACTCACCGAGAATGGAGTTCGATCGACATGAATCCTGGAAATGTTCATGGGAGAAAGGGCGCTCGCGATGGGAAACAGCCCTCTCCACACCTCCCGAGCACGCACGCTCGCGATGGGAGACTCGTGTGCGCGTCGGGAGGGATTTCTCCAATGGGTACTCGCGATGGTGCTGGAAACTCTTTGCTGCTGTTGGAGCGAAGAGAGATTGTTGAAGCTAGAAGTGTCTTAAGCTTCTTGTCACACCGATGGAGCCTACTGGGAATGGGATAGGAGATTGTCTCCTGCACAAATAAAGTAAACCAACAAAGTCAAAAGAAGCTCCCTGACGTACATGTGGGGGTCATGGAAACTTGGACGCTGTTCTTCGTCGTTAACACTAAGGAGCGTAGCCAGCCGAGCCATTTGGAAAGGAGTTTCTATTGTTCTGGTGAGGAGGTGCCACCATTTCCGTCTGTCATGGTCCGAGCTTCTCGGATTGTCGCAGCCAAGGGAATGGGAATCCACCGTCACCACCGAAGAGGTTTGGTCTTGCCGAAGTTACCTCAGTTTGTTGGTGTAGACGCTATCTCCAGTTGTGGCCGACGACAGTTGGGCTTGAGTTGGTCGAGAGGGGGGTTTCCTCTTCTTTTTGTTTACTTTTGTTCGAACACCGTAGGAGGATAGTGGTGGTGGTGAAGAAGACCGCCAAGTGGGAAAATGGAGGATTCACTCCCCAAAGAAGGTGGAGGAGCCCCCCCAAAGAGAAAAATCGATCCCTTTTTTTCTTTTTCTTTTTTTAATTTTTTTGTTATTATCCTTTCCCCCCAAAACCGTTTTTCAGCCTCGGTCTGCGTTGAGGGGGGAATCTTCCCTGCGGGTCATCCTCCAGCCAGTGATATAGTGCCAAGTGGCAAATTAGTTTGCCTCCCCTCACATGGCATTTTCGGTCTCCGTTAGACCGTTGAGAAGAGATAATGTCAAGAATAAAAATAAATAAATAGATAAAATAAAATAAATAAAAATATGGCTGGGCTTGGGCTTTATTGGGCTTGCATTGTTAGAGCCGGGCTTTGGTCTTTTTCGGAAAGGTGGGCTTTGGGCTTTTAACAAGAACTGGGCTTTGGATGCAAAATTGGGTCGGCCCATTAATTTAAGGCATTACAAAAACCAACATCACAAGCACTCCCAAATCTCCATTCCTGCGTGCAAAAAACAACACACGTAAGATTTACGTGTGATACGTGTAATTCTTAAAGAACAGCAATGCAGAACAGAATTGCAGCACAACAGTCACAATACAGAGCAAAAGCAACAGCAATTTACAAACTCTCACTAAACTTCAATTCAATCTTGTATTTAACTCCGATCAACTCCGATAGCCCAAGCCAACTTACAAGACCGCCTCCGGCGCAACTCTGCCTACAATCGCCTTCCACTACCACAGCATCGTTTTCCAGAGAAATGATCTCACTGCTCCGACTCTCCATTCACACTTTTCTAACAAACTATCGACTTCTCTTAACCGAACCGGGTTTATTTAACATTGAACCGGACCGGACTTACTAACTCGACCCCAACTACTTTTAACTGTCTTCCCTCCAACACCTGTAACTCCGCAGCTCCTCCATCTTCATTCCAGCTACCTCCATCTTCACTCCAGCTAACTCCACCCCTTCGTCCGTCGTGTTTTCCTAAGAGCACTGCCACCGCCTATGACAATCGCTCAACCATCCACACGATCACATTACTCGCGCTCCCGACTAACCAACGTGCACCGTGGCTCCAGCTCTATCCCGTGCTTTGTACTCTTAACCTTAAACAATACCATCTTGGCATCCCTAAAAGTCAAATCTGTCGACTGTTGCCAGACCTCTCTGTAAGCGAATTAATTACAAACCAAGATCGGCACAGTCGATTTATGACACATGTTTGCGTAATGATCGCCAAGACAGTCACGGAAGCCAAGATCCGTAGATGCAAACTGTAAGAAACATCAACAAGGTTCCCTAGGCCTTTCCCTCCCTCCTGACGAGACGGCCGATGGAACAGTTAAAAAATCTATCGGTGGGAGAGGGGACCTAGTGCTATTATAAATGTGACTGGCCCTTCAATCGTGGGCTTCCGTCGATATTTGGCCTACACCAAGTTGTTGTCCAGCCAACATCAATAACAAAAAAAATCTGAGATGTCACAAAAGTCCATAGATCACCTAAAATCAAAAGGAGCTATATCTCGTATATCGTAATACAGCCTATTTTATAAAAAATAAAATTGGTAATTGATTATAAAATAAAATAAAATAATAAATGTAAGATTAGGTTTACGGCGAACCTGGCGAGCCGTTGATGCCATAAGTGCGAAACCGTCTTCCGAGGGTTGATCTTCGAGAATCCAAACAATCTCTCGAATATAAATATAACTTCATTGTCTTGAATGCGTTGAATGGGGTGAGTGCCGTGGATTTCTGCAAGGCATGCCCCCGAGATACATGTATAAATGTCGAATAAACGAAGTAAATTATTTGAAAATGAATTGAAACATGATTAATTATAATATTGTAGGAGTTATTTTGACGAAAGATAACTTACAGTAAACCCCCGAATATGCAACTATAATTACCAACTGACTAACTAATACGAACTCTTAATAGATAATGGTTAAAACACATTATGTTATAAGGCAATTAAAAAAAATAAATTCAAATGAGTTGAAGAAAACATTTTTTAAGAAAATGAGTTTTAAAATATTAAAAAAGAACATTGAAAGTACAAAAGAAATAATGATTTTTTTTAATAGACAAGTCACACCATGAACGCGGGTTACAAAATCATGTGATAAATTAAGTTGGCAAAATATCGGATTTTGGCCTCAATTATCTGCCCATTTTCATCTGTGGCCACAACTTTGTTTTTTTTTATTTGTGGCCATAACTATGACTTCGTTTTATTTTGTGGCATCGTCGTAACGTCGTTGCCTACGTGGACTAACGGCTGAAGGAGTGTGCGAACGTGGCCATCCAGATCAGATCTCCACCGCCCGATGGAAGAGGGGATCTCGCCCTCGAGGCGGTTGTAAGAAACGTCGAAGAAGGAGAGGCGGGAGAGGAGGTCGAGCTGAGGGGGGATGGTCCCAGTGAGGAGGTTGGAGTGGAGGTCGATGAAGTTGAGGTAAGCACAGAGGGCGAGGTCAGGGGGGATGGGGCCGGAGAGGAGGTTGGAGGAGAGGTTGAGAAGGGCGAGCTTGATGAGAGAGTGAAGCTCGGGGGGATTGGGCCGGAGAGGCGGTTGGAGGAGAGGTCGAGGGACTGGAGGGAGGTGCAGAGGGAGAGGTTAGGGGGGATGGAGCCGCGAAGGGAGAGATTAGAGAGGGAGAGCTTGTAGACTCTGCCGTTGTTGCAGGTGGCTCCGTAGAGGTGGGAGGTGAAGCCGGTGCAAGGGGAGGCGAAGGACGAGGGGGTCAGTTGGTGAGGTGGTTCAGCGGGTCCTGGAGGGACTGGTACAGGTGGGTCAAACATACTTGGTCGTCGTCCGCTGCCACCGCCGCCATGGCGAGGAGGGAGTATGTAACCATCAGAAGAGATGCGGTGGGGAGGGAGGTCATCGGGCGGTGGAGATCTAATTTGGATGGCCACGTTCGCACACTTCTTCAGCCGTTAGTCCACGTAGGCAACGACGTTACGACGAGGCCACAAAATAAAACGAAGTCATAGTTATGGCCACAAATAAAAAAAAAAACAAAGTTGTGGCCACAAATGAAAATGGGCAGATAATTGAGGCCAAAATCCGATATTTTGCCAATTAAGTTAAAATCAAAATATAAGCATCACCAGAATAGAATGCGTCCCAAAGCAAAATAATAATAATAATAACAATAAATCTTCGTCTTACAAGGCACGCACGCTGAATGCAAAAAATAAAATAAAATAATAATAATAAATAAATAAATAAATAAATAAAAAGTAAAAATTATCAATTGACGAGATGCGTTCCGACGGTCATGGGATCCCCAGGATTGTGATTGTAAGCTACGCCGATGGAGAGCTGTGGAGAGGAAGTTCAATCTTGTGTAGCTGGTTGAAGCCTCAAGGCGTCGGCGAGACAGGACCACGGCGGGAAAACCCAGGGGTTGCTTGGCGTTCAGAAACCGGAATGAAGCTGATACTTGGATTGCCACATCGTCGGGAAAGCGCCGGTTGACAGATTTCGGAGCGGGCGAGCTACAAGCCGGGCACACCGTTGTGGGTCGTCGCCGGAATCGGGAAACTAGATCTAAAACAGCAACGGGGACCAAAGGGGGCAGAGGGTACGACCGTCCTCGAGCTGCTTGCGGTGGCTGGGGGGCAGGGAGATGGTGGGCTCGTCGATGGTGACTCGGATGGGCTCGCGGAGGACGGTGTGATGTAAGGCGACGATGGCAAGGACGGGCTCGGTGAGGGTGCTGTAGTGCCCGGCGAAGGCGACAGTGATGGCCCGGCCGAGGGCGGGGATGTGACAATGACGGGCTTGGCGAGGGCGGTGTGGTGCTCGGCGACAGCGTCACTGACGGGCTAGGCGAGGGTGTCTGCCGTGGTGACGGTGTTGCGGGTGCCAGTTGCTCTTTCGCGGTTAAGAGGCAGTGCGGCTTCTGTCAAGGGAGGCGATAACCCGTTCGTGAAGTCAGTGCCGGAGCGGGAGACAGGGTCAATTCGGTCGCCTGACGTGGGGCTACTTGTTGTGACGGGGATGCTCCTTGACCTTGACGAGAATGCGTGAGTTGGTAGTTGTGAAGGTTGAGTCCGAGCGTAGGTTAGCCGTGGGTCACAATCTGGGGGGACAAAGGTATCCTTGGTTTGGGGATGCACTAAGGAGTAACTGTGGTCACCGAAATCCAGTTCAAGGAAGAGGCGCAGTTGCAGTTGCAGGAGGAAAACGCTGGCTGTCGCTGTGCATGGGCGAGAAAGCCACTGTTGGAGACGGCAGGGAGGGTCTTGCTGGTTGAAAGAAAAAATCAAAAGTAGCCGAATTGATAAAAATTGAGACATGAGAGAAGGAATGAATTTACCCGGAATCGATGCATTAGATTGGGGAGGCAAATCAAAACCATCGTGAGGAGCAAAACGAGACCATTGTGACATCGACATACGAGGAAGGCTCGACCGGCTAGAAACGCGACATAACCTGGATGATATGCAAGAGAATAAGATACTGCCTTTTCGTAGAGACGTGTAAACTGATAGCCATATTTTTCCCAAGAAAGAACACCGTACTTTTCTTTTGTCAAGCCTCTCTTTCATAGTTTGCAATGCAGTACTATATTTTTCTATTTTGATTTCATGCAATTAAATATAATTATTTCATATGATTTTACAAATTTTTATAATTTTTTATCGATTTTGAGAAATTTTGATTATTTTGATAATTGTTGTCTATTTTTTTTAATGATTTTATAATTTTTTTTTGAAAAATTGGGCTATGACAAGACCCAATTTTAATGAGTTACTCCATCTGCAATCAGCCAACGGGGTGATGTTTGTGGTCGTAATGCAGGTCGGGTTGGTGACTGTGGCCTCATGACACCAGAATCCAGAGAGTTTAAGGAGGAGAGATGAACCTGAGGGATTGCGCAGTCTGCTACCTGTCTCCGTTCCATCCATAGATCAAAGTTGAGCAGTAGGTTTTGTACCTCTTCCACCGTAGGCAGATCTGAACGGCTATATACAGCCATAACTATCGCATCATACTCAGACGAAAGCCCTTCCAGCATATACCAGAGATAGTCTCTGTGCCCAACCGGTTCCCCCACTGCAGACAGCTGGTTGGACAGCGTTTTCAGCGAATTCAGGTACTGCTGCATATTTTTTCCCTCCTTACGCAGCTGTTGCATCTGCATTTTCAAATTAATCACCCTTGATGGTGAGGTTGACTCGTATCTACTCCTCAGAGCCTCCCAAACTTCATGTGAATTCTTACAGCCCACCACCATGCTCAAGGGTTCTGATGTCAGTGACGAAAACAGTAAACTCATGACGGCTTTATCAGTCCTCTGCCAAGCCCTGTAGCCAGGATTTCTCACAGCTTGCTCATTGTCCAGAAAACGTGCAGGAGGCATGGTTAAACCAAATATAAAGTCATCGTACCCAGCTGCTGTAACTGCGGCAAGGATCTGCCCTTTCCACAGCATGTTACCATCGTCCAACTTAACGAGTGATGCAAAGACTCCCGATGCGATCTGTGGAGGCAAGGAACTCGCATACAGGTTAGGTTCAAACAGACCAGAACCTTATGAGAGTTGGGCCGTTGATGATGGTGTTATCTGAGGATTTGCCATTCGTTCGTCCATGTTTCTGCCCAGATTTTCTGTTGGAGTTATCCTCATAGCTCTAATACCATGAGGAAGTTTGCAGCAAGCTGAGGCGTGGTTCTGGGCTGAAGAACGAAATGTGAAGGAGTTGCTGTTTACCAGAAATAAGAATGGAGGAAAAGGAAAGGAAGAAGAAGATAGAAGGAAGAAGGGAGAGGGAGGAGAGAATTCGCTATCAACTTTTTCATTCAATTCTTTCTGTTTTACACACGACCCTGCTTATAACCAACCAGGCTCACAATTCCCTATAACAACCGTGGTGTGCGTACCACAACAGCCTAAGGGTTGTCGGTGTAACTAACTTGGTTTATTACCACTTGTGCCACTGAGCAATAGTTGTCATTGGGTTGGACTCATTCTTCATGGGAAAGCTTTTCTTCATGTGATCCATCTTCCTCCTTGGGCTTTACCCTGCTGTTTTGCTGTCCAACACTTCCCCACAAGTTGAAGTCTCTCCATTTTCCTTCTCATCCCAGGACATTTGAGATGGAGAGTTCTCCATACCAGAGTTTATTAGCAGCATTTCCTTCCTCCTAAACAATACCTCATCTTCCCCGCAATCTGAGCCCTCTGAGTCATCAGTTGCAGACTGCGCTGTATCTACAGAGCCGGCGTGGTAGCAAACACCTGGTAGCTTGGATACAGTGAGTTGAGTGCGGGCAGTAAGAAAGCGCTGTACACCTATTACCTTGGTGAGCATGTCTGCCAATTGATCATCGGAGCCAACATGAAGCAGTTGTAATTGGCCAGACATTACTTTCTCCCAGACGAAATGAAAATCGATCTCAACATGCTTAGTTCTAGCATGAAGAACTGGATTCGCCGCTAACTGTATGGTGCTCAAATTATCACATTATAAGACTGGAGTAGGAGCAGAGGAGACTGAGTGCAGTGGGAGCTGTAACTCTGATAAGAAACCTTGTAACCATAAGACTTCCGCAACACCATCAGCAAGGGCCCTGTATTCTGCCTCAGTACTCGAGCGGGACACCACCCGTTGCTTATGCGAAGCCTAGGAAACGAGATTAGATCCCAAAAACATACAGTAACCCCCAGTGCTGCGAAGGTCGTCCGGACACCCTGCCCAGTCGGCATCAGTAAAGCAGGCTATGTCTGGTGTGCTGGCAGCAGAGATCAGCAACCCATGATGCAGAGTACCCTTGAGATACCGTAGAATTCGCTTAACAGCCTGGAGATGAACTGTGGTTGGATGCTGCAAATATTGACAAACTTTATTGACAGCATAACATATGTCGGGACGAGTGTTTGTGCAATATTGAAGTGCCCCCACCAAACTACGGTAAGTAGACGGATCTTCGGGTTCATCCCCGTCATGTTTCGACAGCGAACCAACAGTTGTCATCGGAGTAGGAACCGACTTGCAGTCGGTCAAACCAGCTCGCTCCAGTAAGTCCAAGATGTACTTACTTTGGTTGAGATGAAGTCCATTCGGTAATTTGGTGACCCGAAAGCCAAGGAAGAAGGAAAGGTCCCCAAGATCTTTCAGGGAGAAGGCGAGATGAAGTTGAGGAAGTAAAGCTGCAATGCCTTCCACATCAGAACCAGTGACGATGATATCGTCAACATAAACAAACAAGATAATAATTCTAGCAGAGGTGCGACGAAAGAACAGAGAAGCATCGGCTTTCAAGTTAATCAGACCCAACTGAGCAAGATAAGAACTCAACTTCATATACCATGCACGAGGACTCTGTTTGAGACCATACAAAGCCTTCTTCAGCAGGCAAACATGAGTTGGGTGAGTGGAGTCCTTGAACCCAGGAGGTTGCTGCATAAAGACGGTTTCAGACAAGTCGCCATTAAGAAAAGCATTGTGCACGTCCAGCTGTTTCAGAGGCCAGCCAAACGAGACAGCCAAGCTCAGTAAAACCCGAATGGTCTGATGCTTCACCACCGGACTAAAGGTTTCAGCATAATCAAGGCCTGCCGTCTGATGAAATCCTTTGGCAACCAGTCGAGCTTTACAGCGCTCAAGGGAACCGTCAGCCTTCAACTTTACTTTAAAAACCCATTTACATCCAATTACTTTATGGGTATGATCCACAGGAACCAGAGTCCAGGTATTATTCCGCAACAATGCCTCAAACGCAGCCTTCATAGCAGAATTCCAGACCGGTGTCACAAGAGCCTCAGCAACCGTCTTTGGTTCAGAAGGTAAGGAGGGTAATGGTGGAGAAATAAGAGCAGGGAAGGCCTTAGGCTGAAATATTCCGGCTTTAGAACGGGTTGTCATTGGATGAGTGTTAGTTGGAATTGGTAGGGAAGGGACAAGGTACCCCTCTGTCTGGGACGGATTCTCTGGTGGGGAGGATGGACTAGAGACAGACTTTGCAGATGAGTCAGGTACAGAAGTAGAAGGACTTGGAGAAGGAATACTAGAGGACACAGAAGGTAGTGAGCAGGAAGGAGAGATATTTGAGAAAGAAGGAACGGGGTGTAGAAGTACAGGGAGACTGGAATGTGCAGAGGAGGGTGAAATAGGGGCAGACGAGGATTTGAACGGGAAAGAATCTTCATCAAACAAGACATCGCGAGACACGTAAATCCTACCAGAAGACACTTCAGAACAGATGTAGCACTTGTGAGAAGAGCTGCGGCCTAACAACACACACGGAGTGGAACGATGCTCAAGTTTGTGAGCGTTATAGGGACGAAGCAGAGGAAAACACAGGCAGCCGAAAACTTTGAGAAGATGATATGATGGTTTAGATTTGGTAAGAAGGAAAGAAGGTGTTTGAAAGTGGAGGGGACGAGCTGGAAGTAAATTGATCAGATCGACCGCGGTATAAAAGGCATAGGGCCAGTATTTCTGAGGAACACCACTATGTGTAAGGAGTGCTAGTCCAACTTCTACAACATGTCTGTTCTTGCGTTCCACTCTCCCGTTCTGCTGGGGGGTATAGGGACAACAGATTTGGTGAATTATGCCATTGTCCATGAGGAACGAGTGGAGTGAGCGAAACTCGCCACCCCAGTCTGAGCAAACAGTTAAAATAGACATTTGGAAATGATTCTTAAACATAGCATGAAACTGGATAAAGGCGCGAACAGCTTGTGAATTTTCGCGAAGGAAATAGATCCAAGAAAACCTAGTTGCATCATCCACAAGTAACAGAAAGTAACGATCCCTAGTGATGGATTGAATCGGGGACGGACCCCAAAGATCCATATGAAGAAGCTGGAATGGAGTAGTAGCCTGAGACAAAGAAAGTGGGAAAGGGAGACGATGGTGTTTACTGAGAGCGCATGTCTGACAGAACGACAACGGTTCTGCAGATACTGAGTCTGTACAGTCATCTAGTACTTTAGATAGAATAACATAACTTGGATGGCCTAAACGATAATGCCACTTAGTTCTATCAACAGATAAAGAGGTTGAGTAGGAAAAGGCAGTGGAGTAAGGTGTGGTGGAAGGAGCTGCAGTTATGGACAGTGCAGAGGAATCGACTCTAGTTGGTGGAGCTTGGGGCTGCAATCTGTAAAGACCGTGTTGCATCAGTCCCCTGAGAAGGATATGGTGGGTGTTCTTGTCCTTAACACAGAAGGAATCAGAATCAAACTCCACGAGGACACGATTATCACGACAAAGTTTAGACACACTAATTAGATTTTGAGAAAGAAGAGGAGTATGAAGGATATGAGATAATTGTAAGACACCTGACTCAGTAGGCAAAGTGTAGTCTCCGGTATGATGAATCCCCAGTTTGGAGCCATTGCCGATTGTAACAGAGGAGGTACCATGGTAGGGTGAAAATTAGTAAGGCTGGATGTGTGTGGAGAAACATGATGGGTGGCTCCAGAATCGATGAGACACGCATCAGCTGGGGAATGGAGTGATAGACCAGGCGGATGTTGGGTAGGCTGAGGATATGAAGTCTGAGATGGGAAGGTATGGGTAAAGTGTGTTTGAGGAGGATATGGAGGAGGCTGTGAAGGTGAGGGGTGTGTATAAGCTTGATGAGAGCTGAAAGTTGGCTGGTATGATGAGTTTAGGCGATGGTAACAATTTATTGCAGTATGGCCAACCTTTTGACAGATTTGGCATCGAGGCTTTGGTTTAAGAAAGGGTCTAGGGAAAGAAGAAGGTCTCATGGGTGGTCTGCCGAGAATGCTGGACTGATCCATCGCAGAATATGATGGTGTCCAATGGGGTGAGGTATGTGGTCGTAATGCAGGTCGGGTTGGTGATTGTGGCCTCATGACACCAGAATCCAGAGAGTTTAAGGAGGAGAGATGAACCTGAGGGATTGCGCAGTCTGCTACCTGTCTCCGTTCCATCCATAGATCAAAGTTGAGCAGTAGGTTTTGTACCTCTTCCACCGTAGGCAGATCTGAACGGCTATATACAGCCATAACTATCGCATCATACTCAGACGAAAGCCCTTCCAGCATATACCAGAGATAGTCTCTGTGCCCAACCGGTTCCCCCACTGCAGACAGCTGGTTGGACAGCGTTTTCAGCGAATTCAGGTACTGCTGCATATTCTTTCCCTCCTTACGCAGTTGTTGCATCTGCATTTTCAAATTAATCACCCTTGATGGTGAGGTTGACTCGTATCTACTCCTCAGAGCCTCCCAAACTTCATGTGAATTCTTACAGCCCACCACCATGCTCAAGGGTTCTGATGTCAGTGACGAAAACAGTAAACTCATGACGGCTTTATCAGTCCTCTGCCAAGCCCCGTAGCCAGGATTTCTCACAGCTTGCTCATTGTCCAGAAAACGTGCAGAAGGCATGGTTAAACCAAATATAAAGTCATCGTACCCAGCTGCTGTAACTGCGGCAAGGATCTGCCCTTTCCACAGCATGTAATTACCATCATCCAACTTAACGAGTGATGCAAAGACTCCCGATGCGATCTGTGGAGGCAAGGAACTCGCATACAGGTTAGGTTCAGACAGACCAGAACCTGATGAGAGTTGGGCCGTTGATGATGGTGTTATCGGAGGATTTGCCATTCGTTCGTCCATGTTTCTGCCCAGATTTTCTGTTGGAGTTATCCTCAGAGCTCTGATACCATGAGGAAGTTTGCAGCAAGCTGAGGCATGGTTCTGGGCTGAAGAACGAAATGTGAAGGAGTTGCTGTTTACCAGAAATAAGAATGGAGGAAAAGGAAAGGAAGAAGAAGATAGAAGGAAGAAGGGAGAGGGAGGACAGAATTCGCTATCAACTTTTTCATTCAATTCTTTCTGTTTTACACACGACCCTGCTTATAACCAACCAGGCTCACAATTCCCTATAACAACCGTGGTGTGCGTACCACAGCAGCCTAAGGGTTGTCGGTGTAACTAACTTGGTTTATTACCACTTGTGCCACTGAGCAATAGTTGTCATTGGGTTGGACTCATTCTTCATGGGAAAGCTTTTCTTCATGTGATCCATCTTCCTCCTTGGGCTTTACCCTGCTGTTTTGCTGTCCAACACTTGATCAGGAGATAATGCATGTAATTCGACAACGTAACGGCCAACTTCCTTTGCCTGCGATCAGCTCCCTCCACGGCTCTATTAGCGTTATGGCATATTTCGGTGGCGATGTGCCACGCTAGAAGGCTCCTGTCATAGTCAAACTTCTTCACATATCACATCAACCCATTCGAGTTCCCTAATTTCATTAATATCCAGCTCCCTCTCGCCTCGTTGATCTCCTTCACTTGGTCCTCATCATCGGCCGCCGATGCTCTTTCCTTCAACTCCTTGAAAATGAAATCTCTGGTTTCCCCATCAAAGACATTCCATGATACGCCTCCCTTTTGTCTTCTGGTGACAGTTCCTGCAGGGATTCAAATGTTTTTCGGATGAAGTAGCTTCTTCGATTATCCGGAAAACAAAGAGAATGCGATGAGGTCAGGCTTACGGTAAATCAAGTGAGCATACTTCAATGGTTTATTACCAGCTCTATGACAATGTTCGATGCAATGCGACAACAAACTGAACGCGCCCAACTTCTTGCTCCACGACTTCTGAACGAGTTCAATTCCACACGGAGCTGACAAGACTATTCCTACAACCACGATTATTACAAACGGAATGACAAAGCACACTGCTTGAAGTAGAGTCCAACAAATATGGAACCATCTCATCGGACCCTTCCAATTGGAAAACATGATCATCATTCCGTTAGTCATCTCTAGAGCAACAGTCCTGCCAAGCAAGAAATAGGTCATCCAAATATCAACCTCATGGAATCCCTTCTTCTCCAAAAGGCTATACAATATTAAAGCCCCAATAACGCTATACAATGTGATGATGCGAACGATCACCCCCAATGAAGAATTTACGGATGAGATTTTCGTGTAGAACAATTCGAACAGAAGATCTAACTCGGCTACCATCAGTTCAAAGGCCTTTTTCGCATCTTTCTGTAGGAAGATCTCACGGCTCCGTGCTCGCTCTCCATGGCTGGGATTGATTTCTATGACTAGGCCTTTGAATATTTGGATGAAGTAATAGGCTTCTTTCCCAGTATTATTATCAGGAAAATCTTCTCCCTCCAAGTCTTCAAGACTTGTAACAGGCAGTTTCCCGATGGACTTCTTGAGGTTTTCCATGCTTGCAAGATATAACGATCTGGTCCTCTCCCCGTACTTGATTGCTCCGGGAACGGCAATCAGGATTGTGGGGGCGATGAGGTTATTGTCAGGGAGGGTCTTGAAGAATATGTAAAAGAAGGTGGACAATTGGGCGACGAGCCCAACTAGATGGCGCATCCAAAGGTCGTTGTCCTCTAGGGAGAAGGCGGTGATCGCGTCCGGGCCGCCGAGGTGGATCAGGAGGAAAGCAGCCCAAAAAGTCATGAGGTTCTCGTTCACTTCCGGAGGGGAGATCGAGTCGATTCGTTGTGCATTTGAGATCAACCTGAACGTGAACGTCGCCACCCAATCTGCCATGAAGTAGGCCGACCATATAACAAACAGAAAGAACCTGCTGGTGGAAGCCTTCCTCAGGTAGGCGGTGGATGCGAGTAGCACCTGGAGGAAAAGGCTAAGCATCATGAAACCACGAACGTTAGAAGCGTTCCAGATTTCCTGCAAGCTCGCCGGCATGAAACTTTGAACCATGACGACAGCTAGCTTGTTTGAGGCTGTCTTTTTTTGTACGTGTGCCGAATCCTGGAATGATAATGCCACAAGTTGTAGGATCCCAAAACTTAAACGCCCCTTATTACTACAAAGAATATACTTAACTTGTTGGATTTAGCTCAAAATCTATGGAACAAAACTTTGCTTGATTAAGTTGTGAATCAGTCACTGATTATCACATTCTCTTCGTCTGGTTTACTTCCTTTTTGGTGTTTGAGGTGCTTGTCCATGGTATATTTCGGTAATTCCCGAATCACGGGCTACCAGATCTCTTCTCCAGTGAAGATACTTATCTTCGGGATGCAGGAAATGGCGGTGGATTACAAAGCGAATCGTCAACTGGAAAACCAACATCACAAGCACTCCTGAATCTCCGCTCCAAAGCGCAGTTTCGTTCTGTGGTGTGCCTGCCACTCATGCCACCTTGTGAATTCGCCTCGGCGCTTTCCCCTGGTAGCCGAAGTACACCACTTTCTTTTGAACTCTGTGTGCATGTTTCATCATCCTTTAGCTTCATTTCGCAGCTCGTCCTCGCCCTTTGTCGTCCTTGCTATGCTAAAATTCGTAATTGGGGATTGTCGCGCCCTTTTCGCTCTCTCTACTAGTCTTTAGCTATATAGATTTGCTGATTCATATTTTATAAATACTTCAAGAAGAGATCTGAAAACATTTATTTTTAGCTATAAATAGACTCTTTACGATGAACGCGTGAAAAATCATGAAAACAATATGCTTTCCCATATTTCCTATTCCATACAAAATAAATAAATAAATCTGAATCAGGCTTGATCTCAAATGTTGCACGCAGCAAGTCCTTTGGAGATCACGACCTTCTCGGCACTTGTTGATGGTTTTAATCCCGCAACCGTACGGCTTGCTACTCTGTTATTGCACTTGCTGGTAGGGCATGAGGTCCTCTCCCCGTACTGATTGCTCCCACAAGCGCAATCAGGACTCTGGGAACAATGAGGCTATTGTTTGGAAGGGTCTAGCAGAACACGTAAAAGAAGCTGAACAACTGGGTGACGAGCCCGACCAGATGACAAATCCAAAGGGCATTGTCCTTCAGGGAGAAATTATGTATTTCCTATTTGATCTTCAAGGAATTATCGACGGTGGCCTACCGGTTACGACACCTGATGAGTTAAGCTCCAACTTACAAAGCATTTATCAACTTTAGTGCTAGTGCTGAAACTCTGCGATGAATCTTTTGGCTACACAGATATTTCTTCGGAATCAGATGATAAAATCAATCCCAGCTACCCGATATACCATTTTAGTTTTAATCTTCTGGATATGGGAAATGTGGGCCGATCCCCAAGTGAGCCATCAACAGCCAGACGATCGTCACGAGCTCACCTCCTTCGCTCACTGCCCGAGCGTGTTTCTCAGCCCTGCAGTGGCCGGCCGCATACGTTAGCTGCTCCACCCAGACTCCACATATTATCTCCCATTTGTTGTCCTTCTGTATCAGTAATCTGGCAAGATTGTACGCATCTGAGAAGACGGAGGTGCGTTTGTCTCTGTACACGTCAACGGGTTCTATGATCGTATCTTCGTTCAATATCTTATTGCAGAACTCAGTCACGGTCTCCGCTTTGTATACCCTGCAGAAATGTTCAACTTCGGCACAAGTATCACCATACCTTAGGTGGCCAATCCCCGCAACGGCAGACATCATCTCGGGCTTCTTGATCAGGAGATAATGCATGTAATTCGACAACTTAACGGCCAACTTCCTCTGCTTGTCGTCGGCTGCCTCCACGCCTCTGTTGGCATTATGGCAGATTTCGGTGGCGATGTGCCACGCTAGAAGGCTCCTATCGTAGTCAAACTTCTTCACATATCGCATCAACCCATCCGAGTTCCCTAATTTCGTCAATATCCAGCTCCCTCTCGCCTTGTAGATCTCCTTCACTTGGTCCTCATCATCGGCCGCCGATGCTCTTTCCTTCAACTCCTTGAAAATGAAGTCTCGGGTTTCCGCATCAAAGACATTCCTTGATACGCCTCCCTTTTTTCTTCTGGTGACAGTTCCTGCAGGGATTCAAAAGTTTTCAGATGAAGCAGCTTCTTCGATTATCTGGAAAACAAAGAGAATGCGAGGAGGTCAAGGTTACGGTAAATCAAGTGAGCATACTTCAATAGTTTATTACCACCTCTATGACAATTTTCGATGCAATGCGTCAGTAAACTGAACCCGCCCAACTTCTTGCTCCACGACTCATTGACGAGTTCAGAACATCCACATGGAATTGACAAGATAAATCCCACAACCATCATAATCAGTACCGGAGTGACAAAGCACACAAATTGAAGTAGAGTCCAACATTCATGGAACCACCTCCTCGGACCCGTCCAATTCGAAAACACGAGAATCATTCCATTAGTCATCTCTAGAGCAACAGCACTGGCAAGCAAGAAATAGGTGATCCAAACATCAACCTCTTGGAATCCCTTCTTCTCCAAAAGGCAATACAATACTAGAGCTGCAATAACACTATACAACGTGATGATACGAAGGATAAGCCCCCACGAAGAATTTACGGATGAGATTTTCATGTAGAACAATTCGAACAGTAGATTCAGCTCGACTACCACCAGATCAAAGGCCTCTTTCGCATCTTTCTGTTGGAGGAGCTCACGGCTTTGTGCTCGCTCTGCATGGTTGGGATTGATTTCTACTACTAAACCTTTGAATATTTGGAAGAAGTAATAAGCTTCTTTCCCAGTATTTTTATCGGGAAAATCTCCTTCGTGCATGTCTTCAAGACTTGTAACAGGTAGTTTTCCGATGGACTTCTTGAGGTTTTCCATGCTTGCAAGATATAGCGATCTGGTCCTCTCCCCGTACTTGATTGCTCCGGCGACGGCAATCAGGATTGTGGGAGTGACGAAGTTATTGTCAGGGAGGGTCTTGAAGAATATGTAAAAGAAGGTGGACAATTGGGCGACGAGCCCAACTAGATGGCGCATCCAAAGGGCGTTGTCCTCCAGGGAGAAGGCGGTGATCGTTGTACGCGCGCCTTCCGGCCTAGCACGCGCGTGGCGGTTCGGACGACCCGAGGATCCGGGCCCGCTCCCCTAGAGTCTTCCGGTCGGCGTCGCGACTCGAGCGTCGAACGCTGCGGAAAAGACCAGGGTGGTCCCTCCTTCGATTCCTGACCGGGTCTGCCCAGACTCTTCGCCGATCGTCTCCATGCTCCTTAAGAGGCGACAGGCGAAAAGAAGCGCATGGCCCGAGGAGGAAGCTTCAGGAGGTTCCAGGAGCGGCTCGTGTCGCCGTCACCCATCCAAAATGACTTCGTAAAAGGATGGTTGTTTAACTTAGGTTAAACTATTACGGAGTCGCCACCGACTTATTTAAAAGCTTGGTTTAAGTCGGAAAACCAGAGTAGATTCGGGGATTCCTATTTACTAACTCTTACATCTAAACATGCGAAATGGTGGCGTTTGCTCCAAAAGGTTTGCTTTTGGTTAACGGGCGTTGGACCCGATTCAGGCGTTGGACCTGAACTCATGTGTATTTGTTTAACAATCACATGCGACGATAAACCTATGGGCCTAAGGCATGCGGACAGACACAGACAGTTATTTAGATCAAAGTGAACGGGGAAGGGTGGTGATCGTGGGCCTATGCACTTGGGCCCACGACCCGTTACATATGAAAATAAAGAAACGACGGGAAGCCCGCACTTCCCTCATGTACCTGAGATGATGGTTGATGCCGCTTTACTTCAAAGTTAGCGCCTTCGAGCTTTCTGTCTTCGAGATATCGCTTTGTCGGGATCCCATGAAGCTCAGTTGATTTTTCATGCAAAATCAAAACACCACAGGGAAGACGATATGTTAGAAAATTCCAAAATATATTGAATATCCGGAATTAACTGGTGAGTAATAACGATACTCACCGGGCGTTGTATGGCCCATTGATGTTGATCCTTCACGATGTTGAAAGATGACATTTCCTCGTTGTTTTAACCATTTAAAGTGATTGAATTGAACGGGAGATTTTTGGAATCCGTCGATGTCGGTCTCCCAAGATCATACGCTTGTGTACTGACTTCGAGATTGCTCGAGAATTGTCCGCCAAAATTCCGCCGTGTTTTCATGAAAGACAAGGAAAATAGGCATTAGTGATGTAACTTAATAAAAAACAAAAAAAAAATTAAGCACATGATGGTCACGCTTCCTTGGAAACATATTTTTTCATTTTTTTTATTTTATTATTATTATTATTTATTTAATAAGAAAACAAAAAGGGGAAAGCCACTTACCTGGCACAGCTTCGGGAAGGGGGGGTTTGTCCCCAAAAACGATACCCACATGGAGGGTATGACCTCCGATCGGGGCGAGGGAACGACGGGCGCCCTGGATCGTGACTCCTCCTCGGCGTTGCATGATTTGGCCGCAACCAAGGTTGGCATAGGACGGAGCCCGCTGCAGCTTGGTGTTGGGAGGACGAGGTTCCATCCGGTCAGGGGGAAGGCCAGCGGGGGCGGCCGGCTGCGGTTGTGGGAACCCGAGCGGCGAAGAGGAGGTTCGTGTGGGAGAAAGGGGAGGACGGCGAAGACAGAGGCGACGGCGAGGATGGGGATTTGGCCGCTACTAATCCAGGAGACGTCGGGACAACGGCCTCACTGTGGCTGAACTTAGGTGCGTCGGGGAAGCGGAAGAGAAGTGATCCGCCGTTGCTGGGTTGCGGAGACGCCGAGGAGAGGTGGTCCGTGAACTTCGGATAGCTGGAAAGGGGTCGCCTTGGGGAGGCCGCGATCTGTTGCCGACGGTGGAGGGAGCGCCGGAGAGGCTGTGGTTCACCATGGCTAAGTCTGGAGGCAACGGGAAAGGATGGGCTCGTCGGCTTTGAGATGCCAGGAAGGGCTGATCCGTCGGAGCTCGGCCGTTGTCCTCAGCTCTGGAAGCGTTGCGGTGGAGCAGGGGAACTGGAGTCGTCACCAGAAAGGCTTGGGGTAGGCTGCTGAATGCTGGGCAACAAAAGGGAATCCGCCGTCTTGGAGCCATAGCAGTTGGTCAGCTACTGTAGGTTCTCGGGATGTCGAGAGGATGGAGCGTCGGCTATTGAGCTTGAGGACGTCTCCGCTGGAAGAACATCATCGCGGGCGAAAAGGCCACTGTTGTTAGGCACAGGACGTTGGGGAACAGCTCTGTTGGATTGGGAGACATCGGGAAGGCGTTATCGTCATCGACAGAGCTTCGGTAACCGGGTGGTGTCTGGGACGGCTGATGATCCTAAAAAAAGGAAGCTCTCAAAGAACGAGAAGTTCAAACTATCAAAGCTGAGGATTGAGGAAGGAGGCCACCTTGGGGTCTTGTTGTTGTCACCGGACTTCCAGGATTTCGAGGGGGATCAAAGACGGCATGAATCCTGGCATTTGGAGACGTCTTCGCTGGAGGTATGACGATCCTCTCTGTTGTTGTTTGCTGTCTTGCTTTGGTTGGTCGACCAGGGGGTTCCCGTTGACGCCTTCTTCCTCTTGCCTTGGTGAGGAGATTGCAGGAGATGACGGGGTGGCTGTGATTGCCTTGCGGGATGCTGAGGAGAAGACCAATCTCTTTGACCCCACAGTCGCGAGAGTGGGATTTCAACCGAAGCTGCCATAGGAGGAGGCCGCGGGGACTCCGTCTGGGGTGTCGACGGAGTGGGATCTGCGAGGGGGCTTGGGCGTCGGGATCGTTGTAAGATATCGCTGCGGGCATTCGTTGACGAAGGGACCTTGGCTCGTCTACGATTTCGCGAAGGATGCGGCTGGTCGTCGAACGTTGGAGAAGCTGTCTGCTACTGTTCCTGTGGTCATGAACGGTGAGCTGGAAGACTCCGCTATATAGCCCTCAAGGAGTCTAAATGGGGTTTGTCTTCATCGCAGGTGCGGAGAAGCGTCTGGCATCGCGAGCTGCGGCTGATGGAACTGGAATCGTTGTCGAAGGTCGTTACTGATCGGGACGCATCCAGGAGGACGAGGTCTGTCGCCGCCTGATGTATGACTGTCTTGTCTTGGTTGGTCGTCTAGGGAGGTTCCCGTTGACATCTTCTTCCTCTTACCTTGGTGAGGAGATTACAGGAGATGACGATCGTCCAAGGGTCAAGGCTGTGAGGATCCACCCCCCCTTCCCACGTTGTCTCTCTGTGTGTCTTCTATATAGGGAAGTAGAATATAACGTTTGCAAGTTGAAACGTTTAAAGGGAGAAGCGTTTCAATCTATCTCTGCAACTTCTGTAACGTGTGTATGTGCTTCCATTTAGGAAGGGAAATTTAGTGAATGCAAGGAATCAAAAGAAATATTCTTGAAAGTAGGAAAGGTAATTTCTAGCCTAGATATTTGAGGTATTACAATCGTGTCCGGGCCGCCGAGGTGGATCAGGAGGAAAGCAGCCCAAAAAGCCATGAGGTTCTCATTAATTTCCGGAGGGGAAATTGAGTCAATGCGTCGTGCATTTGATATCAGCCCGAAAGTGAACGTCGCTGCCCAACCAGCCATGAAGTAGGCCGACCATATAACAAATAGAAAGAACCTGCTGGTGGAAGCCCTCCTCAGGCGGGCGGTGGATGCGAGTAGCACCTGGAGGAAAAGGCTAAGCATCATGAAACCTCGAACATTAGAAGCGTTCCAGATTTCCTGCAAGCTCGCCGGCATGAGACTTTGAACCATGACGACAGCTAGCTTGTTTGAGGCTGTCTTTTCTTGTACGTGTGCCGAATCCTGGAATGATAATGCCACAAGTTGTAGGATCTCAAAACTTAAACGCCCCTTATTACTACAAAGAATATACTAAACTTGTTGGTAATCATTCATTACATGTCACAGAAATCCACACTCTAGATCTACAAGAAAAGCCACTGCAGCCAGTCAAGGCCCCAAAATCCACACTTTGACCAGCACCCAGTTGCCCAAAAAGTCGATCTCACAGAAAAATGATTCCAGAAAAAATGATTCGGGTCGTGGGGAATTCCGGGACAGTCACCCTAAAACAGCATTACCAAGTTCCTCGTCACCCATCAAATGACCATCACCAACACCAGAAAGAAACATCCACAACCCATCAAGAACTCATAAAAACAATCGATTTCCCGATGGAAAGGCAACCAATCAAGCACCAAATGGGGTCCAAAAGATGCCCAGATCCCCTCATAAATCACCCAAAAACGAAGCGAAGATCGCAACTTTGGACAGAAAGACCACAACTTTTGAGCGGGGGAAGGGTGTCGGAAAGAAGAAGAATGCTCTTACGGGGCAAAGGGGATGCGGGTTTTGCAACGCAGAGTTAAACTTATTTTGGGATTCGAGAGGGCGAAATTCGCGAGGAGGGAATTTGGCGGATATTTATATTATCAGACAACCTGGGACTTGGAATTCAAGCATTGATTGATTCATTTCTTTCATTTGAGTAAGAGATAACTTCAATAGCAAAAGAAAAAGATTCATTTCATATTGTGTGTTTTTTTCAATTTATTTAACTGATCACACCTTTATATATTTTATTTTTAACAATTTAATAGGAATTGATTGTTCGGTAAAAATATCAAAATGACATCCATTAATTTAGTAATTAGGGTAAGGCAAAATATACGTTTATGTCCCTAAGTATTGACGAACTTTCTTTTCTGTCAACTTCTTTTTTTCATATACAAAAATGTCACTAACTATGTCATTAACCTTTTTTCTGGCAAATCTTGAATTTTTTATAGTGAAAGCCAAACAAGGCCTTAAAAGACAATTTTTATTTTTGACTAAAAAGGAAAAAAAAGTAAAAAAATGAAAAATAATATTGAAACTTTTAATGTGTTTTTAATTTTAAAATTTTGATGAGCAAATCAAGTGAATTAAAAGCCGAAATTAACCACAGTTACTAATACTGTCAAAAAATATTCAAAATTGATGAATGTCGGATGATATCCTGTTACAGGACTGCTACTACGGATAAGGTGGATTATGAGACGAATTAATGAGAGGTTGAAAATCCACTGTTGTAGTAAGAGATTTAGACTATAGTAAGGTCGTGTTTGGTTTTCGGTGCAAGAAATTCAAGATTTGCTAGAAAAAAGGTTGATGACATAGTTCGTGACATTTTTGTATATGAAAAAAAGAAGTTGACAGAGAAGAAAGTTCGTCAATACTTAAGGACATAAACGTATATTTTGCCTTAGGGTAATTGAAAACAAATTTTTAAGGTCTTTCTACGGAGAATATTACACTTTTAAAAAATTTAATTATATAATTCCCTAAAAGAAAATAATTTAATTAGGCAGGAAATTACTCGAACAATAGACTTTTTAAAGCCTACGTTACTATTTGATGAATATAACATAGTTTTGTCGTTACCATAAACGATTCGTTTAGCAAAAAAGTTTAAAAACTGAAGTCGATATTAAAAACGATTTCCTAACTAGATTTTTTAACAGCGAATCCATACCCTATCGGTAGTCGTCCATTTTGTGGTCGTTTCCGTTGGCATCTGTGCGTCGATGCAGTTCGAGTGCTATCGTTGTTTCCATGGTTATAATGGAAGAAAAAACCACTAACAAGAGTTGGTCTGCGTCGACTTTTAATTGGACCACCCGCTTTATGTCCTCATCGTTGGCATTCGTCTAAGGTGACGCTGCGCATATTCATCATACCCATTTTCATGTCACTAATATTATTATTATTAAAACAAAGGAACTTCCACAAGAAGCTCTCCTTTTCTCTCTTTCTATCTTCTTACTTTTTTTCTGATGTCTCTCTGACTTTCAAATGTGTCATTCCCAAATTGTCGTTTCCCTCTTTTTGTCCAAAGCTTCTTGCAGAAGGCACGCATTTCCGATAGCATTCTTTGCGCGATTATTGCATTGTACGTGCCAAGCCCAAACGGTGGTGGCTCCAACCGGGATCACGCTTAAATTCTCATGTTGGGAATTCTCGTTAGTTCAAATATAATATAAAAGTATATAAATATATTTGAAGTAAAACGATACGTAAGAAAAAGAAACACGTCTTAGCAAATTATCGTCATATTTTATCAGTCATCAATACTGATAATTTTCGATAATTACGTGTCCGAACTCACGGAAGGCCTGAATATGAAATTTTAATCAAGACTACTCGAGCCATGTTCGACGGAAAATTTATATGTTCGAGCTCGTGGCTCGTGATGGATTTCAATAACATTTTCTTATATTCAAGTTTGAGCTCATTTTATAGAAAAAAAACAGCTTTAGAGCGTTATTTCCGAATATTCTTGAGCCGTCTCGATCATTTACATCCCAATCATTATACGTTATGACATTTATTACCTCTTTCATTTGTTTTCAATTTAAATTTTCGATATTTTTCTATAATTAAAGTAAAATTCAATTTAATCCCCCTTAAATTTCTTTCTGTTCAATTTGTCCACATTGGATTACTTTTTCTGCCGTCGTTGCTGCTCCGATAAGAAAATCACACAACTTTAGTTTTAATCATCCGGATAAGGGAAATGCGGGCCGATCCCCAAGTGAGCCATCAACAGCCAAACGATCGTCACGAGCTCTCCTCCCTCGCTCACTGCCCGAGCATGTTTCTCAGGCCTGCAGTGGCCGGCCGCATATGTAAGCAGCTCCACCCAAACTCCACTTATTATCTC
The DNA here is from genome assembly GCA_023653495.1 of Melastoma candidum. Classification (NCBI taxonomy): domain Eukaryota; kingdom Viridiplantae; phylum Streptophyta; class Magnoliopsida; order Myrtales; family Melastomataceae; genus Melastoma; species Melastoma candidum. The sequence continues at coordinate 14,351,713 of CM042890.1, read as the reverse complement.
CCATTTGTTGTCCTTCTGCATCAGTAATCTGGCAAGATCGCACGCGTCCGACAAGACGGAGGTGCGCTTGTCTTTGTAAATGACAGCGGGTTCGATGCTCGTGTCTTCGTTCGATATCTTATTGCAGAACTCACTCACAGTCTTGGCTTCGTCTACCCTGCAGAAATGTTTTACTTCGGCACAAGTATCACCATACCTTATGTGGCCAATCCCTGCAACGGCGGACATGATCTCGGGCTTCTTGATCAGGAGATAATGCATGTAATTCGACAATGTAACTGCCAATTTCCTCTGCTTGCAGTTATCTGTCACCACGGCGGTGTTATGGCATATTTCGGTGGCGATGTGCCACGCTAGAAGGCTCCTGTCGTAGTCAAACTTCTTCACATATCTCATCAATCTGTCCGCATTCCCTAGTTTCGACAATATCCAGCTCCCTCTCGCCTCGTAGATCTCCTTCACTTTGTCCTCATCAACGGCCGCCAATGCTCTTTCCTTCAACTCCTCAAAAATGAAATCTCGGGTTTCCGCATCAAAGACATTCCATGATACGCCTCCCTTTTTTCTTCTGGTGACAGTTCCTGCAGGGATTAAAAAGTTTTTGTCGCTTCTTTGATTATCCGGAAAACAAAGAGAATGCGACGAGGTCAGGCTTACGGTAAATCAAGTGAGCATACTTCAAAGGTTTATTACCACCTCTATGACAATGTTCGATGCAATGTGACAACAAACTGAACGCGCCCAACTTCGTGCTCCACGAGTTCTCAACGACTTCAAAGCAACCACACAGAGCTAATAAGATTACTCCTACAACCAGGATTATAAAAAACGGAATGATAAAGCACAATCCTTGAAGTAGAGTCCATAAAAATTGGAACCACGTCTTCGGACCCTTCCAATCGGAAAAGATGATCATCATTCCGTTAGTCATCTCTAGAGCAACAGTGCCGCCAAGCAAGAAATAGGTGATCCAAATATCAACCTCATGGAATCGCTTCTTCTCCAAAAGGCTGTACAATATTAGAGCCCCAATAACGCTATACAATGTGATGATGCGAACAATCACCCCCAACGGAGAATTTACGGATGAGATTTTCGTGTAGAACAATTCGAACAGAAGATTTAACTCGGCTACCATCAGTTCAAAGGCCTTTTTCGCATCTTTCAGTAGGAAGATCTCACGGCTCCGTGCTCGCTCTGCATGGCTGGGATTGATTTCTACGACTACACCTTTGAATATTTGGAAGAAGTAATATGCTTCTTTCCCCGTATTTTTATCAGGAAAATCTCCTGCCGCCAACGCTTCAAGACTTTTAACAGGCAGTTTCCCGGTGGACTTCTTGAGGTTTTCCATGCTTGCAAGATATAACGATCTGGTCCTCTCCCCGTATTTGATTGCTCCGGCGACGGCAATCAGGATTGTGGGGGCGATGAGGTTATTGTCAGGGAGGGTCTTGAAGAATATGTAAACGAAGGTGGACAATTGGGCGACGAGCCCAACTAGATGACGCATCCAAAGGGCGTTGTCCTCTAGGGAGAAGGCGGTGATCGTGTCCGGACCGCCGAGGTGAATCAGGAGGAAAGCAGCCCAAAAAGCCATCAGGTTCTCGTTGACTTCCGGAGGGGAGATCGAGTCGATTCGTTGTGCATTTGAGATAAGCCCGAACGTGAACGTCGCCACCCAATCTGCCATGAAGTAGGCCGACCATATAACAAACAGAAAGAACCTGCTGGTGGAAGCCTTCCTCAGGTAGGCGGTGGATTGGAGTAGCACCTGGAGGAAAAGGCTAAGCATCACGAAACCTCGAACGTTAGAAGCGTTCCAGATTTCCTGCAAGCTCGCCGGCATGAAACTTTGAACCATGATGACAGCTAGCTTGTTTGAGGCTGCGTATTTTTGTATGAGCGCACATATGCCGAATCCTGGATATGATAATGCCACAAGTTGTAGGATCTCAAAACTTAAACGCCCCTTATTACTACAACGAATATACTTAACTTGTTGGATTTAGCTCAAAATCTATGGAACAAAACTTTACTTGATTAAGTTGTGAATCAGTCACTAAGTATCACATTCCCTTCGTCTGGTTTACTACAAAGAATATACTAAACTTGCTGGATTTAGCACAATCTATGGAACAAAACTTTGCTTGACTGCTACATTCTCTTCGTTTGGTTATCTCCTTTATTGGTGTTTGAGGTGCTTGTCCATGGTATATTTCGATAATTCCCCGAATCACGGTCTACCAGATCTCTTCTCCAGTGAAGATACTTATCTTCGGGATGCAGGAAACTTGGGTCGACACGAAAGTGAATCATCAACTGGAAAACAACATTACAGACTTTCTCCACCCCGAATCTCCACTCTTGCGGGCACTTCCCGCTCCGTTGTGTCCTGCCACTTGCGTCACCTTGTGCATTTGCCTCGGCGCTTTAGCCAGATAGCAGGAATTGCATGACGCCGAGGTACACCATTTTCCTTTGAACTCATCTGCCGGTTCCATGCTCATAACTGTTGATGAGTTACATCATCTTCAAGTAGCCGACACTCTGTATCTAATCTTCCGAGCAAGGGAAATGCAGGCCAATCCCAAACTGGACCATCAGCAGCAAAGACGATCGTCACAGGCTTGTCTCCTTCATTCACTGCCCGCGCATTTCTCTCCCCTGAATAGCCTGCCGCATACATCATCTTAAACTCCACCTAAACTCGGCTGATCATCACCCAGTTTGTCGTCCCTCTGCCCCAGCGATGTGACCCGGTTGCACACATCGAGAAGACAGGGGCGCGCTTGTCTTGACGCTCATCGGCTGGTTCGATGCTCATATCTTCGTTCGACATCCTCGAGCAAAACTCATTCATGGTCTCGGCTCTGGATACCTCGGCACAAGTATCACAAAACATTACGTGGCCTATCCCCGACATCATCTCGGACTAGTGTATTTCATAAACATTTCATTACGTAGTGAAATGAGTCCAATTTGACGCCAAAATTAAACAAAAAATGTCTTTTATTTTATTTTATAAATATCGACCAAGTCCATAACTCCTACAATTATTCGAGAATAGGTATTCATGTCAAAACTAAAACTAAGCGGAAAAAAATAGAAGGATTCATACCTAGATACATAATCGAATTTCAGTAGTCGCGTCTTAGTCTATTTATTATATTTTAGTTTTCGTGAACCTGACTTACTCGATTATCGTAAATTGTCATTGTGATGAACATTACTTACTCGATCGTTGTGAATTACAGAAGATCGATCGTAAACGAATATACCAAATCTGAATCGAATATATCCTTCAAACCGATCCACAAAACTGTTAGACAGAAACGAAAAACGAAGGTTTGGAACTTTTAGAAAGTGTCGTGTCTTTGGACCGGAGGAGCCAATATTCACTATATCTCCGTCACGTTTCACAATACTTCCAATCAGAGGTCGACACGTGGGCAACAATGCATTAGGATAGATCTTAGCTTATGGCACTAACTATTCAATATTTTTTTCTCTTTCTTTGGATAAGATATATCATTCATTAGTAGTAGGGGAAGAGAGGAGATGGTGATGGGAATGGGACATGTGTAATAAACTCATGCAAGTGCGCAGCAAGTCTTTCAACCGTGACCTGTAATCCTCTTAAACAAACACACTCTTCCCTCCCACCCTCCCAATAAATGATCTTCGTCTCCCCCCAAAACCCATCTCTATCAATCCATCGTCTCTATAAGAAAAACACTCCCCACACCCCCACCTCCCTCTTTTCAGAACCATGAAGATCATGACAACCCTCAAGCTCCCCTTTGTTTTCATGTTCATGGCCATCTTACTCCTTATCACCACCCCCGCCTTCACCTCCTCCGTCAGGACTCGCCCCAAGGCCTCCTACAAAGGGGGCGGCGGTGGCAACAACGACGACGGGGGCATCCCTTTCGGGCCTGGGAGCGGGATCCCGGGATTCGGGGGGCAGCCGTGGAGCGGCTTCGGAGGAGGGTATGGGTTCGGGTTCGGGGGACCTAGCGGGGGTTACTCCAGGGGAGGCGTGGTAAGGCCCAGCGTGGTTTGCAAGCAGAAGGGGCCGTGTTACAATAAGAAGCTGACGTGCCCCGCCAAGTGCTTCACCTCGTACAGCCGCTCCGGGAAGGGTTACGGCGCAGGGGGAGGCGGGGGAGGATGCACGATGGACTGCGAGAAGAACTGCGTCGCCTACTGTTGAGTTTGTGTATTGTAATGAGATTATTATAAGTATGATGATGATGATGATGCATTCCTAGTGCTTTTCAACCTTATTGGAAAGTAAAAGAAAGATTTGGCATCACTGTATGTATGATGAATGAATAAAAAGAGAGAGAGAGAGAAGAGGATGAGTTTGTGTTAAATCTATCTTAAGTTTGTAGATTATGTTAATTCATGATTAGTTTAATCCATTAGTGGATTTGGGTAAGAGATTATGGGAAAGTTTGATGGATAAGTTTAGTGGGAACAATAAACAAACAAACAATTGCCGACTCCCCACCAATTCATCTCTCGTGATCTATCCGTCCGCCGCTCGTTTTTGGGCCCTCGCATGAAATAATAATGTAATAAATTCACTTATATTTCAATTTAACAGGAGAAATATTTAGTTAAACCAAAAGGACAAAAAAAAAAGGAAACGTGATTGGGTTTCTTAAAGGGACACATGCTTTTATTGATGTCAAAGCATGACCCGAAACACGAAACCGCACGTTCTGAGATTTTGGTAACATTTATCCGCAAAAGAATTTATTTAAAAAAAAAACCTTATTGTGATGACGAGTTTCATCTCCTAGAAAAAAAAAGTTCCACACAGATTTATAAACTCATGGCTAATTCCAATAAACAATTTTTTTTTAAAACGAACGGGTTCGAAACATTTCATTTAGAATATTATTTACTTAAAAGGTAAAATATACGTTTATATCCTTGATTTTTTTTTGTTAATTTAGCTTATATTATAATTCTGCCATCAACTTTTGTTTTTATATTGATTTTGATCGATCTTGAATTTCTTCAAGTAAAGCTAAACAAGCCCTTAATATAATCTGACTCCATCATTTGTCTTTCACCAATCATCCAACTTCAACTTTCAACTAATTTGATCTCGTCATCGAACTCTTAAAATAAAATAAAAAATATATCAGAGATTTTAATATTATTTTTTATTTTTATTTTTATTTTCTTTTTTAGTCGATAAATGAAAACTGTTTGTTTAACGTTAGCATGAAAAAATTCAAAAATTGATAACAAAATTCAAAAGTTCTTCGGATGAAGGTTTCTCGTTGATTATCCGGAAATCAAAGAGAATGCGACGAGGTCAGCTTACGGTAAATCAAGTGAGCATACTTCAAAGGTTTATTACCACCTCTATGACAATGTTCGATGCAATGCGACAACAAACTGAGTGCGCCCAACTTCTTGCTCCATGTCTCCATTACGGGTACAAAGCAACCACACGGAACTGACAAGATTAATTCTACAACCACGATTATTGCAAACGGAATGACAAAACACGGCAGTTGAAGTAGAATCCAACAAATATGGAACCACCTAAACGGACCCCACCAATTCGAAAACACAAGAATCGTTCCGTTAGTCATCTCTAGAGCAACAGTGACGCCAAGCAAGAAATAGGTGATCCAAATATCAACCTGATGGAATCCCTTCTTCTCCAAAAGGCTATACAATATTAGAGCCCCAATAACGCTATAAAATGCGATGATGCGAACGATCACCGCCAACGAAGAATTCAAGGATGAGATTTTCGTGTAGAACAATTCGAACAAAAGATCCAGCTCGGCTACCATCACGTCAAAGGCCTTTTTCGCATCTTTCTGTAGGAAGAGATCACGGCTCTGTGTTCGCTCTGCATGGTTGGGATTGATTTCTACGACTAGACCTTTGAATATTTGGAAGAAGTAATAGGCTTCTTTCCCAGTAATTTCATTAGGAATATCTCCTTCGTGCATGTCTTCAAGACTTGTAACAGGCAGTTTCCCGGTGGACTTCTTGAGGTTTTCCATGCTTGCAAGATATAACGATCTGGTCCTCTCCCCGTACTTGATTGCTCCGGCGACGGCAATCAGGATTGTGGGGACGATGAGGTTATTGTCAGGGAGGGTCTTGAAGAATATGTAAAAGAAGGTGGACAATTGGGCGACGAGCCCAACTAGATGGCGCATCCAAAGGGCGTTGTCCTCTAGGGAGAAGGCGGTGATGGAGTCCGGGCCACCGAGGTGGATCAGGAGGAAAGCAGCCCAAAAAGCCATGAGGTTCTCGTTGACTTCCGGAGGGGAGATCGAGTCGATTCGTTGTGCAATTGAGATAATCCCGAAAGTGAACGTTGCCACCCAATCTGCCATGAAGTAGGCCGACCATATAACAAACAGAAAGAACCTGCTGGTGGAAGCCTTCCTCAGGTGGGCGGTGGATGCGAGTAGCACCTGGAGGAAAAGGCTAAGCATCATGAAACCTCGAACGTTAGAAGCGTTCCAGATTTCCTGCAAGCTCGCTGACATGAATCTTTCAGCCATGATGACAGATAGTGTAACGACCTGCATTTTTCGTATAATTTACTCAGAAGACCGGTATGATTGACTAGTCAAAACAGCGGAACACGAAAAATCCTTGACCATTTAACGTGGAGTTCTCCTTCCGATTCCTTCCATACTTCTACGTCACATGCCTTTTTTCCGTCATTTCTCTACAAGACAAAAAATAATTTCCCCTAATGGGGTTAGCGATAATGCTGAGTACGTCCCACCCGTATACATACGAAAATTGTGCGACTCCTAACCCATCCTAACATGCAACTTTAAAACAATGTAATGCGTCACACTATCCAGAGCAACAGTGATTACGCAATTACAGATAGATCAAATAACACAACAGAAGTATACAATTCTAAATAATAACACGCATAGAAATAAACAGTTTAGCAAACAAAAAGGCAGAAATTAACAATGCGACTCCCTCATTTCACCACCACTCCATATATCAACACTTCTTACGGTGCTAGGACTATCGCAGTGTGTCCCCACCCATTCCTTCGGGAGCGCCCGCGCAACGGCTATTGGTGCGACAGCGAGTGGCGCCACCTCCCCATTCTCCTCCGACATCACAGTTGGGTAACACATCTCAACAACAATCCAGTTACCATCCCGTAACAGAGGCGGAACCAATCCAGTATCTCAAGACACAGAAGATCGAAGTCTTAATCTCGGGTAGGCAGTCAGCCGACACGTCCGTTACTCAATTTCCTCATAATCACTCGAGGTACCAAAGCAATTCCCCTGTAAGACCCCAAGTCTTTCTTTTTCCTGTTAGTGTACTCGAGGTACAGGAGCAATTCTCCTGTATGACCCCAAGGTTTTCTCTCATTTGTTTACTCAAGGTACAGGGGCAATTCTTCGGTAAGACCCCAAGGCATTTTTCATTCCTATCTCAACCACGTGTCCACAAACAGTCTCAACGAATCCGAGGCCAATCAGTCCATTAACCAAAAACAGCGAAAGCCCTCCAACAACCAGAGGAATTCCAAACCACGAGCCAATCGCACTATTCCAGAAACAAACGAGCCAAACGCACGACCACAGGACGCGAGGATTCGGCTACACAGCGCACCACGCTAACCAATCAAGCACCCATCAGACCTCACAACACTAGAACGACCGCGCCAATGGCGCGATCAGTAGAACACGAGGATCCGGCTAAGGACACACCAAACCAACAGTCAAGCGCTCATCAGGCCTCGCAATACCAGTGGGATCGACCTCCACTCATGCGAAAACAAGTCGGAAGGTGCTCATCATAACCATCACTATCAACTCAAGTTCGCATCATCAACTCCATGCACGAGTGGAATGGTTAGTCAAGCCATCACGTAAGGTCAGAGGGAAAACATCCAACATAACTATATGGGTCATTTTAACCGCAGAGAGAGAGAATAGGTAATGAGTCTGCAGGAAGAGCACAGTTAGCCGATGGCTGAATATCCCGATCAACAAACCACGAATTGCAGTACACCTAAACACGATAACCCAAATTCGTAAGTGCCAGCAAACCAATTAATAACTTCAACATATAAGAAATATCATTCAACTTTCATCCAGGACCGTAACAATGATCCAGTAAGGCCTTAACCAAGTCAATAGCATCATTTCCCATGGTTCAAACTCGCATTTTTAAGTCACAGTCCCCCTTCCTAATAAATCTAAATCAAACTCATGACAGATTTCAATTTCACCAACCGTTGCCCAGCCTCCAGTCAGATTACCATCCGACGCAACTTCTCTAGACCACAACACGCCAAGCGAACGCAATGCGCACTCTACAGTAAATCGTCTGGCAAACAAGACACAAAATTTAAGGATCCACAAACCTTCAGCCCACAGTGGCGTAAAACAAAAAGGAAGGATCTTTAAGCAAACCCAGTTAACCAAAACTCCCGACAAGGTCAAAGAAAAGTGATTACGGGTTAGGGTCGACGAACGGGCAGAAGACGAATAGGGTCTCTGCCGTGGACTAGGGGTTGGGGGAATGGGTAATATACGCGGAAAAGGAGTCAGCGAAGGATGCTAGATAGACAACTGGAGATCAAGCATGTTACCTCGGACAGCCAAGTTCCTCTCTTGTAGATCTCTTCTTACAGTGGTGGCTAAGTCTTCTTCCCTGTGTAGAAGAGACAACGATACAACATCAAAGAGTTTGAAAGAGGTTGCTACAAAGGGTTTTTACTGGGTTCTCGATGTTGTTGACAGCTGAAGTCAACGATGAAGTACAGTTCCACTACCAGCTGTCACATGTCAAAACGAAAAGCTTGATCAAGAAGGGCCAGGGCCAATGATCATAGAGAAGCGCACAACCCCAAACCTGAAGGCCAAGGTCAGGCCCAAGTTCAAACTAAATAATTCCAACAGAAGTAGCACAACAACAGCAGAGGACAAACGCCTGCATTCGGTCACCAAATTCTATCGTACGATATTCTCATTCTGTTATGATTGCAATAAAAAAGGACAACAAGGAATGTAATTGTTCTTTTGGATTAGTAATACAAAAATATCCCCTACAGTCATCATCTTCTTCCTCCTTCCTCCTTCCTCTTCTTCATCTTTTCAGCAGTTTCTTCTTGTTCTATATTCTGTCTCCTACTTCTTGGTCTTTGCTCCCTAAGATCTTCAAGTGGCTACACGGGCATCGAGCACCAGAGGTCGGGGACTCTTCTCGAGGTTGACCGGGCTTAACGCTGTTCATCGTGAACTCCAGTTTTGTGGACATGTATATGATTTGCCTGGATGATGTTTCATCTCGATGATGTCGATTCGGCCGACAAAGAAGGCACCCCTCCCTCTGGACTCTGCTCTCGGCGTGATCGACCACGAGGACTCCAACTCGGACGGACGGACGCTCCTCGAGCATTCTCTGGTTGGCATTTTCTGTTGCATTGGCCCTATCTGTCGTCGTCATCATCGCTAGCATATTACAAAGAGAACACTTCCCTTCCGCATCGGTTGTGTCTCCCTGTTTCAAGTTAAGAATGCCGTTATTTTCTTCTTCATTCCCATTTTCCAGGTCAATAAAAAAAATCATTAAATTTAGCACAGGTTTTTTTCTTCTTAAATATCCCGAAATTGATTATTTTTTTCGATTGATATATTTCTGGGCACACATTTGTGTGTACGAAAATTTAGAATTATTATGTGTTGGTGTAATTTCAGCGGTTTATTACTTTATTAACCTATTTCAAAAAATAAATAATAATAAGCCATGCTTATAGCGTTGATCGCGAAACTATTTCGCATTTTAATGCGTCTATTTTCAAAAATATACAAATAATGTCTTGAATTTGAGTTTATAAAAATATACAAATAATCTCGGACTATCGAGATTGTACTGAACATGTTCTTGTTACAAAAATCACTTTGAATCAATTACTTATTTGGTCGAGTTGAGCATCCTGATTCAAGAGCAGGTATTCTTAACAGATGCCTACATTGTTTAGCATAAGTTCGACGTCTTCTGAACCATTGCTCATCGGAACTGCTTATCGGCGGTGCAGCAATGGTCGATGCAGTGACCTGCCCTCATCACCATTAGTCCAGACACAAGTAAGACCCCTCGAAATGGTGGAATCATTGTTTATCTCGGATGATAATCTCCCTCTTCGTAACTGCGGACGTGAACTTTATCACCATATGACCGTCCTCATGCATTGTTAGGTTCTACACGATCCTGATGGCAGACCTGTCACAGGATTTCAGCATCGCAAAATGCTATCACGAGCTCGCTGTGGAATTTCGGCACATCCTGGAATGGCCTTCTAGGATCGCGATGCACAATCGAAGAAGATAAGGAATGAAGAAGGACTGATCTTCCTGAAGAACTCATTTCATTCAAGTCGGATGTCAAAGTACAGCAGAAACAGAGAAGAGTTTTACAAATCCAGCCTACCTCCTAACTCCTGTTTTCTCCCTTCTTGTATGCTGTAACTACATTTGTAACTACTTTAACCGAATACAACAGAAACAGTTTATTAAGCAACTACTTCTTGTTGCACTTGCTCCACCTCTCTTCTTCCCTTCGCCACATCCTTTCTGTCATTTGACGAACTGCAACCGTGTAACAACCAATTCTTCAGCTCCCGCGAATACTCTGCATCACAAAGAATTGCAGCACATGACACATCCTCCCTCTCTTCCCCTTCTAACTTGTGCAACAGTTCATCAATGTAACTGTATATTGCATTCGTCTCAGGATGCAAGTCCTGGACATGTCGCCCTCGAGAAATGATAGGCGCTCCCAGTAGTCGGAGCCTCCCTGTCAATCACCTCTGCAACCGAGAAACAAGAAAATGTTCCCGATCACCGTCCTGATACTAATCTTTATCCACAAACCAAACGGAATTCACTCGAATATTCACCCGTGGCCACAGCAGACAGTGCGAACTAGCAGAACTCGAACATATATAGCGAATCCTCCTCCGGGATGAGCGAGAACCGCCGCTGGCAACGGTCGAACGTGGAGCGACACTACCAGTCACGGCGACCCTGAAACGCTTGGCGACGTCATGTTTTTGGTGCGAGACGATAATCTTTTTCGCCTAATGCAATTTTATTTTCCATGCACATATGTTTAGTGCGAGACGATGTGCTGAACATATATTATGCATAAATGGAAGAACGAAATGGACCCAATTGAAAATTTAATAAACTACAAAAATTATGGGACCACTAGTGAAAATATTGATAAATATAACGACTAAATAGAAAACTCCCCTGGTACTATAAATAGGCCGATTTCCCTCCCCCGAGTATCCGTTAAACCACCGAAGGCTCTCCCGCGCGCGCCAGGGGGAGAGGAAACTCCGCTAACTGTCGATCGTGATCGTCTTGCCAGGCGAAGGCTAGGGTTAGGGATGGAGTACGATCGGCAGTACGATCTGGAAAATGTGGCCTCCGAGGAGGACGGCGAGATCACGCAGAAAGATGCGTGGACGGTGATCTCGGCTTACTTTGAGGAGAAAGGGCTGGTCGCTCAGCAGTTGGACTCGTTCAACGAGTTCGTCCAACACACCATGCAGGAGATCGTGGATGAGCTCGGAGATATCGAGATCAGACCGGATCCACAGCATGTCCCTGGTAGCCGGCAGGACTTCGCTGAGGTCGGAGTTGAGAAGTGTTATTGTTATTGTTGTAGTCTGTCGATTATTTCTGTGAGAATTGGAGGGACGTTGACTTTTAGAAGGCTTCTGGATAGTAGAGTATATACTTGGCAATGTCGAAATGAGGAGTTTTTCGTTATTATCTGTAGGAGGATCGTCATTTTTGGTGGAGTAGACTACTGGATTTTACAGTGTGTAGTCCAGTATACACTTGGATTATTCTTTGGTTTGCAAACGATTGATCCTATGCCATTATTTTTCTTTAAGGACTGCAGTAATTCCGGTTTATTTTCTGTAGATTATCCACAAAATCAAGTTTGGTCAGATATATCTGAGTAAGCCAACTATGACGGAGTCGGATGGAGAAACTGTGACCCTGCTTCCGAGGGATGCCAGGTTGAGGAATCTAACATACTCGGCGCCCTTATATGTGGATGTTTCTTTGGGAGCAATCAAGAAAGGTCATGACGGTGAAGAAGTCACTGAACTTCAGGATTTAGAGAAAGGTTTTATTGGGAAGGTATATTTTTTGCATATTAAGTCAACTGTCCTGACAGAAGCTCTGTATTAACTGTTGCAATTTGGTGTGAATTTAAGGTTCCTGTGATGGTTCGATCTAGTTATTGCACCTTGAACCAGTACTCAGAAAAAGTTTTGATGGAGCTAGGGGAGTGTCCATATGATCAAGGTGGATATTTCATTGTCAATGGCAATGAAAAGGTTCTTATTGCCCAGGAGAAGATGACCCCCAATCAAGTGTATGTATTCAAAAAGCAGCAGCCAAATAAATATGCCTATGTGGCGGAGATCCGTTCCACAGCCGGGTCTCAAAATAGGCCTCCCAGCACAATGTTCGTCCGGATGCTTTCTCAATCTGGTGCAAATGGGGTACTGCATATGAATTTGTTCTGAAAGCAGTCATAGAATACTTACTATGTTGCTTCTTGAAGGACTGTATAATAATTCTCTTACGTCTTTTTACTACTACCAGCTGCGTTCTGATCCACTGCAATAACTGCAGGGATCTACACGACAATATATACGTGCTCCTCTTCCATATATCCATGCAGAGATTCCCATAGTCATTGTTTTTCGGGCTTTGGGTTTTGTTGCTGAAAAGGATATTCTGGAACACATATGCTATGACTTCTCTGACACTAGGATGATGGAACTCCTTCGTCCATCTCTTGAAGAAGCCTTTGTCATACAAAATCAGGAGGTTGTTTTACTCTTATCTCCAGTCTCCTATTTTGAAAACCGTGGGAATGCAAATTCCTACTTGTTACCGCAGAGGCCCTCAGCTCACAGTTGAAATGTATTGGCATTGTCTGATGATATTTCTTTGTCCTCCAATTCAGGTTGCATTGGATTACATCGGGAAGCGAGGGGCGACAGTTGGAATGACACAAGAAAAGCGCATAAAGTATGCCCGCTTAGATAGTAATTCCTTTCATGGCGTACCTTTGTTTTTGGCAGTGGTGAAGATTTCCTTTACATCGTCTAGATATGTGGATGAGATTCTTCAAAAAGAAATGCTTCCTCATGTTGGCGTTGAAAAGTATTGTCAGACAAAGAAAGCTTACCATTTTGGGTAGGTTTTTTGCTGCCATTATGTGCATTTGTTTGAAACCATTGTTGTGTGCTGTTTGTGATTACTTTCGTTGATCTTGGCAGATATATAATCCACCGGCTTCTGCTGTGTGCTCTTGGTCGAAGAGCAGAAGATGACCGGGACCACTATGGCAACAAGAGGCTTGATCTTGCTGGACCCTTACTCAGTGCATTATTTAGAATAGCGTGACTACATGGAAATGTCCGAGGGGGAAATCTTTTGGTTGACATCCACTTATTTGACCCATTTATTTTCATTGATGCAGTTATTCAGGAAATTGACAAGGGATGTTAGGGCCAATTTACAAAAGGTCAATCCTTGTTTTCTGCGAAAAAGACATAGTCGCCTTCTAGTTTCAGTTTTGGTGCTGATGTGCATACCGGTTACAGTGTGTTGACAATGGAAAAGATGTCAACCTGCAATTCGCTATCAAAGCAAAGACCATTACCAGTGGGTTTATGTACTCACTCGCCACTGGTAATTGGAGCCAAGCCAATGAAGGTGCAACAAGAGCTGGAGTGTCACAGGTATTATGATTTTGTAACAATCAGTGTTCTGATATTCTCAATACACCTCAGGTTTTGAATCATATATCTTGGTGGAGTCGATATTTTAACCATTGAAGTGGAATCATTTGATAATTGGTTCTCAGGTGCTAAATCGTCTGACATATGCCTCAACACTGTCGCATTTGAGAAGGCTTAATGCACCAATTAAACGTGACGGTAAATATTGCGCAGCTGTTAGAAACTGGTGATTAAGTGTTCTTTATTATTTCTTTCAACAAATTTAAGAGTTCGTATCTCAGCTACATCAATAAGACCTCGGCAGCTGCACAATTCTCAATGGGGAATGATGTGTCCAGTTGAAACACCAGAAGGACTAGTGAGTTTTTTCCGCAAAGAAAAGAAAGCTTCTGTTTCGGAGTCAATTGAGTCTTGCCTACAGATACTGTTTCCTTTGAAAATTGATGCATTACCTTTCTTCAGGCTTGCGGTCTCATGAGGAATCTTGCTTTAATGGTATACATTACTGTTGGATCTGCCACAAAACCTATCCTGGAGTATTTGGATGATTGGGGCACTGAGAACTTCGAGGTACTAAATTAATATGTTGAACTAATGAATATATGAGCATACATATTTTGACTGCATCATTGATCTTCTGCCAATAAATTCAGGAAATCTCTCCGGTGGTCATTCCACAAGCGACAAAAGTTTTTGTCAACGGTTTCTGGGTAGGAGTCCACAGGGACCCCGGCATGTTGGTGAGAACTTTGCGAATGCTGAGAAGACAAGTGAGAAAACGCCTCTGATGCCATTTTTCTTGTGATTCAATGTTTATATCTGATTCTTTTGGTTTACTTCGGCCAGAATAGTGTAAGTACTGAAATAGGGGTGGTTAGAGATCTCCGACAGAAAGAATTGAGGATCTACACTGATTATGGTCGTTGCTGTCGTCCATTATTCATAGTCGAGAAACAGAGACTTCTCATCAAGAAAAGGCACATTCAATATTTGCAGCAGAGGGTACCACCTTCGAACACTTTCTATCTTCTCAAGCTATATTGTAGGTTCCAATCCAGCCCCTGTATTTTTACAGGAAACATTGGACAAAAGCGGATGGGATAATCTTGTGGAAAATGGATTTATTGAGTATCTTGATACCGAGGAAGAAGAAACAACTATGATCTCCATGACAATTGATGTAAGCAAACTAGTTTCATTGCCGAAGCATTTTTTTTATGTCTTATAGTTTTTAGCATAGTAAATTTAAAATTGGATTATTTTTCCAGGACCTTGTTCAAGCTAGACTGAATCGAGAGGAGACAAATTCGGAAATTTACACTCATTGTGAGATCCACCCTTCATTAATTTTAGGAGTTTGTGCTTCAATCATTCCATTTCCAGATCATAATCAGGTGCTTGTTTTGCTTCCAAAAAGGGTTCGAATTGTTAACTTGTCCTACCAATCATTGCTTTCTTTTCTTCTTACTACAGTCTCCACGGAATACATATCAATCTGCAATGGGAAAGCAGGCAATGGGAATATATGTCACAAATTACCAGTTCCGAATGGTAAGTCCAAGGACTGGTTCTTCTTTGGGTTTTTTTATCATCTATTTCTTCATCTAAATCAAGTTGAAAGCCGCTGTCTCAGGATACATTTGCTTATGTCCTGTATTACCCACAAAAGCCACTCGTGACGACTCAAGCCATGGAACATCTTCACTTCAGGGAACTTCCGGCCGGCATAGTGAGTAGCTTCTACTTGGGAGAACTCTTTGGAATCTGTAATATATCTTTCGCTCGGTTCCGGCTTATCCGGTCCCGTTTGTTTTGTTGTAGAATGCCATTGTTGCTATTGCTTGCTACTCTGGGTATAATCAGGAAGATTCTGTCATCATGAACCAGTCATCCATTGATCGCGGATTCTTCCGGTCACTTCTCTTCCGCTGTCATAGGTATGCTTTATTCAATACAGTACTTCAACCCTGCTGGATCTTCATGTCTCTTTGCTGCACCTTGGCGATTTCTTGACAGGGATATCGAGTCAAAGAAGGGAACATTAGTCAAAGAGGAATTTGGCCACCCTGATCAGAAGAAAACAATGGTGAAACTCACTTCCCGAAATCCTCTGTGATAATATATTCTGTAATTATCAAAAAAAGGAACTTGTGATTACAAATTGACATGGGGTCACTCTGCAGGGTATGCGACACGGTTCTTATGACAAGTTGGATGGTTAGTAAAATCTGGATTGATGGTTGGGTTCTACAGAGGAGAATTCATAATAAACGTATGCAGTTTTGCCTCACACCAGGGTACCAGGGTTTCTGGGGAAGATATCATCATCGGGAAGACGACTCCAATTGCACTGGATGGAGCTCAAGGACAAGCTTTCCGTTATACCAGGCGTGATCACAGTATTGCCCTGAGGGACTGTGAGGCTGGTATGGTGGATCGAGTAAGGATCTTTCTCCGAATCATCTCCAGTCCTACTTACACATATTTTATGGAAGGAAAGTTCTATTGTTGCTGGTTCTGTGGCTCTGCAGGTTTTGCTCACAACAAATGCCGATGGATTGAGATTTGTTAGAGTAAGAACAAGATCAGTTCGAATACCACAAATTGGGGACAAGTTTAGCAGCAGGCATGGCCAAAAAGGAACCATAGGCTTGACTTATACACAAGAAGACATGCTCTGGACCATGGAAGGCATAACACCCGATATCATCGTGAATCCACATGCCATTCCTTCTCGTATGACCACTGGTCAGCTCATCGAGTGTATCATGGGCAAGGTCGCAGCTCACATGGGTAAGGAAGGAGACGCTACCCCTTTTACTGAAGTCACGGTAGGTAATATTTCTCGTAAGATTGGGTGGTTCATGGGTCAAACCTGAACCGCAGTAAAGCGTTTTCTGGATTTTCTTAGGTGGACCATATCAGCAAGGCCCTCCACAGATGTGGATATCAAATGCACGGATACGAGATAATGTGCAGCGGTCACACCGGCCGAAGGATGACAGCCATGATATTCCTTGGACCAACTTATTACCAAAGGTTGAAGCACATGGTCGATGACAAGATCCATTCGCGTGGTCGTGGGCAGATCCAGATCCTCACCAGACAGCCTAGCGCGGGACGATCTCGTCACGGCGGCCTCCGTATAGGTGAGATGGAAAGGGACTGCCTGATCGCGCACGGTGCTGCCAACTTCCTCAAAGAGAGGCTGTTCGACCTAAGCGACCTGTACAGAGTCCACGTCTGCCTGCACTGCGGCTTGATAGCCTCCGCCAATCTCAGGAAGAAGTCTTTTGAGTGCAAAGGTTGCAAGAACAAGATTGGCATTGTTCAGGCGAGTTACCACCCCTTCATCCTACTCCACTCTTTCTCTATTCCTCAATATGGTAGAACACTGGTCATAGTTGGTCACAGGTTGACACTCAGAGCATTCCAAATTGTGCAGGTTCCTATCCCTTATGCATGTAAGTTGCTTTTCCAAGAGCTCATGGCGATGGCCATAGCCCCAAGGATGATCACGAGGGAGACTCCGAAAACAATATAGCAGCAAAAAAAATAATTACGTTAGTGGCTGCCCAGGATCGAACTGGAGACCTTCAGATTGTAAGACTAACGTGATAACCACCACTCCAGAGCAGCCTTAATTGCATCCGTTTTCAACTTAGGCTCTCGTAGTATAAAGAAATCACTTATTGCATTCACTTATAATCTCCTGAATCATGAAACATCCAATATTTAATAGATGCCAAAAAGTGAAGGATCCTAACATCCAAAACATTCCCCAGAAGAGCCAGTCCTCATCGACCTAAGCATTTACAAATACAACGTCCTCCTCGTTGCGAGGACAAATACAACACTCCGAAATAATTTCTAAGGCTTCAGTTCCAAAAATGGTGGAATTCCCGTCGAGGGAGCGGAGAGTAACTCACCACAAGAGATGTGCAACGGCGCATTGCGCGTGCATGTCCCTCCATCTCTGTGGCTCGCAAACCGGTTGTCTATTTTTTATTCGCTATTGTTGAAGGGTCAATGTCTGCCAGGGGGATAAGTATTGCCCCCGGGTTTGTATCTTCGACCCACTTGATGGAATACTTCTCCAAGAACCTCAAAACCTGTCCGAGCAACAAACACACACGAAGTGAGTGTAGGAGAAAGACTCAACACGGTTCATAATGTAGTATATGGTAAACTATGAAAATAATCAATCACGGTTTCGGTCAACAATCTTACCCGTCGTTTGCGGGTGCCTTTCGAGGTATCTTTGTCGTCCCTTTCAATGACAACCTTGAGGTGGTTGAATGCTGATCAAACGAAGAGAAACAGCATTTAAGATTGTGCTACTTGGCCAGGTAGTCCAATAAGAATTAAGACAGAAAGATTTCTCACTTGGCATGCCGGCAAGGTTGATAACATGGCACTTGAGCAACCTAATTGCAGCCATCACATCATGCTCATGCAAGTCAAGCAACATATTCTTTTGCTCCTCCTCCTCCTTTCTGGAAAATCAACAGGGCGTCAGAAAATTACAAAAAACATGATAGGCGCAGTGTGGGGTTATGACTCAACTTGCCAAATAAGGGAATGTTGTTGGCTTATCGAATACATAATGGTAGCAAACAATAGAAATGCACCTCACGTCAAAAATCTTTTTACAGGACTCTTCATCAGCATCCCGAGCCTTTTTATAGAAAAATTTTCCCTGCCATTAATCATGGTCCACTCAGTGCTTTCACAAGTGTGTTCACCATGCATCTATTTTTCAACTCTTCATTACTCGTAGCCAATACCTGTTCCATAAGCTTATTGGCACGAGAATGATCCCCCTTGCTGAAGGCATCTATAGCCTGTCAGAAAGATGGGATTAACGTGAATTAGAAACTAAATTTGCGGCAAGGCTCAGGCACTGGGAGAATCTGAGAAAAATTGCTTACAGCACTGTAATACTCCTTCATTGTAACACGGTATTCCTGCACAGCCCGGCGGAGGACCTGATAGCTACCATCTTCATCTATAATTTACCTTTAATAAGTCAGGCTGGGTAAAAGTAGGAAAAATTCAAATTGTATATCTTCGAATCCTATCGGATTTTCCCTTCGGCAAGAGGCTCATGCCAATAGGAAATAAAAAAGGTACTTTGTAAAGATAAAATTCGTTTACCATTCAAGCCATTTTCATCTTGTAAATCGGAACCACAAGTCTGGGAATTATGATGACAATTTTCGTGAGATTCAGAGACCACTTGATCAAACCCTTTGGATTGTTTGGCAACCTTTGGAGGAGCTGGACTTCCCAACTCCTTTTCTGGCTCAGAATTATAATACAAAGCAAGAAGGACATCATTAGGAAGAGTCTTTGCTCCCCGAATTTCTCCTCCATTTGCATATGCAACCCTACAGAATCAAACATATATTATTTGTTGTGAATATTACAATATCATCATTGACTGACATAGTTCAAACAAATGTATAAGGAATCTAGACCTACCGCTCAGAATGCTCTGTATAAGTTGTATCCAGAGGACTTCTCTCATACCCAGAGTATGAATATGGTAACTACAAGAAAAGGGAAAAAGGTTTTCCTGGTAAGACAAACAAAGCAGGATGCAAGAAAGCACGTGACCCACAAAAGGAGACGCCAGGCCTCATCACTAAGATATGATTGATAGGTATCATCTTTGCATGTGAAATATATCAACTCCTCATATGACAATGCAAAAATCTGTCTTAGGAAGATCTCTTTACAAAAAACTCAGTTCCAGTATAAGAAAAGCCCACTGGATGCTTTTAGAAATACTCCCGTTTCTGAAAGAAACATGAGTCAACAAAATGACTTACTTTTGTCGATGGCTGGCTACAGTTGCCTCCTATTTTCATTTCCACAGGTGAAACATCGAATAGCTTATCCATACTCTAAGCCACAGAAAACATAAAGAGAATCTCTAATCAATACATGTAGGTTATTCAAGAAGGCAACCTCTATACCAGCTTTTCAATACCACAATTACTGAACTATTGCTACCAAATGGCAAGATCAATTGAATGTATGCCAAAGCCAAACAGATCAGGACAGACTCAACCCAACCAATTTTGGCAGCAAAAAAATGTGATAATGCCCAAATAAAGAGCAATGAAGGGGAAATAAGAGGCAAAGGCACATGTAGCGACACATTAAACAAATCCATCTAATAATGGGAAGCTACACATTCAATTGAAGGAACCCAACCAACAAAAAGAAAAGTTTTTCCATAAATCTATCTTCCGGCGTCATGAAATTGTCGGGTAAAAAATTAACATAAAATGGAAATTTTCTTCAAAAAAATAACATCAAAATGGAAATTTTAACAACAAGGGGTTACTGATCCAGAAAATTAATAACTAAGTAGATAATATTCTGTGTAACAGAACTGCACCCGCTCAAAATTTATCAGGGTTATGAGATGAGATCCAACCATACCTTTTTCATGTCATATCCACATTTACCTGCAGCAGATGCAGAGCATGAGTCATTAGAAACACACTTGATTAGACTGATTTCTCATGTAAGTAGCGTTTTAAGTACTTAAGTAGAACCAATTTAGGCATTTCTTATCCCAATTATTTAGTAAATCCATCAAATATAAGAATGCAACTCAAGCAGGTAAACACATACCAAGAACATCACGAATAACAGCCCTGTCCAATTGAAATCCATCACCAAGCATACTAAATAGAAAATCTTCCATGTCTTTCTGCAAGCGAGCCTGTTTTTTATCTTTCACCAGGGCAACTTCTACAACAGGCCTGGACAACGGCAACACTTCAGAGTTCACTTTTAAAGGTTTCCAAATCGTGTTGGACGCACTTTCGTAAGGTTTGGGATTGCTATATCCTTTGCCAATCACACTTGAGACGGAGCCAGCCGAAACGGGACGCCATTTCTGGTTGGGAGATCTGACATTCCCATTTCCCTGGAAAGATGTGTTGGCAGAATTACTACTAGGCACCTCTGTGGACTTAATACTCTCCACATTCCGCCACGTCCCATTACTCCTATTCGTTGAGCTGAACTCCTGCATGTCACACAGCATGATGCCAGCCATGGTCGCGTCTTTTTGTGCCTCACGGTAAACAGAAGCGATCTGTTCTAGAGAAAACGAAGAACCGAACGCATCAATCAGACTCCTGAGAACTTTCTCGTCGTCCACATTATTCACCATGCTGGTGCCATAAGCTGCCATGCTGGACTAACTTCAAAGAAAAACAGGGAAAGGAAGTCAGTAGAGGAGTGCACAAACAAATGAAATAAGCCACGGTAATCATTGAATCATTCATTCATTCATTCATTACAAGTCGCAGAAATCCACACTCTAGATCTACTAGAAAAGCCACTGCACGTCACAACTGAGGAACAACCAACGCTTGCACAAATGAAGGAGCCAGTCAAGGCCCCAAAATCCACACTTTGACCAGCACCCAGTTGCACAAAAAGTCGATCTCACAGAAAAATGATTCCAGAAAAGCAATTCGGGTCGCGGGGAATTCCGGGACAGTCACCCTAAAACAGCATTACCAAGTTCCTCGTCACCCATCAAATGACCATCACCAACACCAGAAAGAAACATCCACAACCCATCAAGAACTCATAAAAAACAATCGATTTCCCGACCGGAAGGCAACCAATCAAGCACCAAAATGGGGTCTAAAAAGATGCCCATCACCCAAAAACCAAGCGAAGATCGGAAACAGAAAGATCACAGCTTTGGAGCGGGGGAAGGGTCGGAAAGAAGAAGAATGCTTACGGGGCAGAGGGGAGGCGGGTTTTGCAACGCAGAGTTAAAACTTATCTTGGGACTCGAGTGGGCGAAGTCCGGGTCTTTTGTACGGTGATACGTTAGTTTTAAAAAAATGTGGCTAAATAAGATTTTAGTTTCGGAAAATACGGTTTTACCGTTCAAGAGGTATGCCTCTCAATTTATAAAAAGAGTACGGTTTTAAAACGTGTCCTTCATGTATAAAAGGAATGGGTGGTTTTTGAAAACCCGCATGAGGGCGCGGTTTCAAAACTCGTCCCTCCAATACTTAAAAAAATTCTCTAAGTATTGGGGGCCCCTTCGAGGAATACACAAAGCTCGCCCATCCCGGTAATATACAAGGGGCGGATTTCTAATTTCGCGAAGGGGGACGAACGAATGTTTAAGGGTGTGACGGGGGACGGGTTTTTGGGAATACATTCGCCCCTTACCCGACTTAAGTCGGGTCCTCCTCCCTCCCAACTTCACTTCGTGTGAAGAAAACCTCCTTCCGACCTCCGACCTCTTATTTCCGACCCCGACCTCCGATGCCCATCTTTCCTCCTCCTCTGACACCCTCCGACGACCTCAAACGCTCCACTTCCTTCCTCGTCCTCCAACGCCCACCTTCCCCCACGCCCCTCACATCCCGGCCCCCTCTGACGCTCGACCTTTCACCCTCTCGCCGTCTTCGTCACATTCCTTTGTCTTCACGGTGATTATTTTACGATTAGGTGATTGTTGGCGCTAATTTAGGTAATTTTAGGGTTTGTGTTACATTAGGTCAATTTAGGGTTTTTGATTGAAATTAGGGTAAATTAGTGTAATTGGTTGGAAATAGGTTAAATGATTGGTTTTGGTTGAGATTAGGCCAAATTTCGAGGATTGGTTAAAATTAGGTGAATTTATTATTATGTTGTCAAGATTAGGATTTAGTTAAAATTATGTCAATTTAGGATTTAGTTGATGAGTTGAGTTTATTTGAAATTGGTTGAAATTAGTTTAGTAATGATAATTTGACGTTTTATAATTAATGGTTTGTGCTTTGAATTATTGCAGGTATTTGAAATTCGAAGAAGTTATTCACTAAATCGTAAGTTTTGTCTTACGTTTCAATGTCGCAAGTTCATTTGCTGTTCTATAGAAATGGGAAGGTTATTCATGGTAGTCAATGAGTAGGTTATAACAGGGGTCCAGTGAAACGTATAAAGGTACCTGCTGATGCGACTATGTGCAATTTAAAAGGGTCATTGCTAATGCAATGGGATTAAACGAAGGCAGTAGGCTGGAAATATGTCATAGAGATCCCGTTCCTTCGTATGGTCCTTCTGACATAAATTTTGTGTTAATACCTATTGGTGATGATGAGGATGTTAGGTTGTTGTGTGACTTTGCGATGTCAAATGGTGATCGCATTCAAGAAGTGTATGTGATATCAGTTTCTGGAAATTCTAGCAATAAAGGGAGGCCCCCAAATTCAAGAAGTAAGCATGGTAATAACATGCAGGCCGTAGGAGTGAATGTGGATGATGGGTTAAATGTCGTGCAAGAGAGAATGGAAAATTTCGAAGTTAGTAGAAATATTAGTCAATTGGTACCGGTGAATGAAGGGTGTAGCGGTTATGGTGGTAATGTGGGGAATGAGGAGGATGGTGGTAATGAGGATGATGGTGGTAATGATTATAAAGATTATTATGAAGAGGGTGACCCGTTTGAAGATTTAGAACATGATATGGGCGTTAAAGTAGTTTTAAACGAAGCTATATATCGGCGATATGAGAATCATATCGTTGGTTCAATAGTGAATTCCGATAATGACACCAATACTGATGATGAAATGTTCAACGGTGTTGATTTAGGGAACGAGGAAAATGTTAGGAATGTAGGGGTTAATGAGGCTGGTCCTTCTAGGAAGAAACGGTTGGAGAAACCTCTACCATTCTATCTAGACAGTGGCGATACTGGAAGATGATTTTCGAGGAGGATGAGGATGTTAGGATGACGGACGATCCGGACGCTATGGTTGAATTTCGTAAAGGGATGCAGTTCAAACATAAGAACCATCTCATTCATACGTTGAATACGTTTCATATCAAGAACCATTATAATCACGAAATTGTGAAGTCAGATAAGACGACGTGGTTTGTATTTTGTTCTGAGTTTGGATATGGTTGCAAGTGGAGATTACGCGCAATTCAACGTGCTTGTGATGATGAGTTTGAAATAACAATTGTTGGTGAGTCGCATACATGTTTAAGTGTCGTGCATTTCCAAGATCATGATCGACTTGACAGTAACTTTATGGTTACCTACTTCCGTACTTTTGTTAGAGAATCTTCTGAAGTGAAAGTGTCGTTCCTTCGGAATGTAACAAAGGAGATATTTGGGTACGAAGTAACTAGGAGACGAGTATGGGATACAAAGAGGAAGAAAATTGCAGTTGAATACGGCGAATGGAATGAATCTTATAATGAGTTGCCGCATCTTATGAATGCAATTAGAATTGCCAACCCCAGAATAATTATTGATTGCGGTGCAACTTATAATCTTAGTGATGTTGAAGTATTCCACTTTCAGAGACTGTTTTGGACATTCGGACAGTGTATTCAGGCATTCAATCATTGTCGGCCAGTTGTAAGTATAGATGGCACATTTCTATATGGTAAATATAGCATAAACTCTTAATTGCATGTTCAATGGACGGGGAGAACCATGTTGTGCCGCTTGCATTTGCACTGGTTGATGAGGAAAGCTATGATTCATAGAGTTGAAACTTGAAATGCCTTAAGGGATATGTTGTTGGTGAAAGGACGGGAGGAGTATGCTTGATTTCCGACAAATATGCTGGCATTCAAGCGGCTGTGAATGATCCGCAGTTGAGTTGGATCCCGCCATTTGCGCATTTGGTAGTTCTGTTTTAGACATGTGGCAAACAATTTCAATACGAGATATAAAAATGTTCTTTGTAAAAGGAAGTTGATAGCCGCAGCGAGGAAATCGATGACTGTGAAGTATAAGAACATTATAAGAAACTTGTTTGAATCAATGTCAAAAGCTGGCGAGTTTTTCGTCGAGATGAATGAAGAGCAGTGGTGTTTCAGTCGGAATGACTTTTATAGATACGGTCTTATGACTACGAATTTGAGCGAGAGTTACAACGCCGTTATAAGATGTGCCAGAAATCTTCCTGTTTCGGCTCTTGATAGGAAAATATGGTATAACTGCATATCATATTGGATAGCCAGACGGGATGATGCAGACTCTGCATTGAAAATTGGCGAAAGTTTTACAAGTGTTTGTATAAATCGGTTGTTCAAATGTTTAGAGAAATCCAAACGATACGAAGTAGTGCTTCTCGATCGATAGGAGGGTAGATTTACATGAAAACTAGAGGAAAACATCGACTCAAGTATGTATTTCTTCAAGCGTGGAAATTCAGCTGCAAGAAGTGGCAAATCTATTGCATTCCTTGTTCGCATGCTTTGGCATGTTATGCACACATGCATGTAGATCATACCGCTGTCATTAGTCATTTCTACTCATTCGAGTGTCAGAAGGTCTTATATGCTTCCAAATGGCATTTTTTTTATTGCAAAGATGATTGCCCGGAATATCGTTTTCCGAGAGTCAATCCCGACCCTACAAGAGTTAGACCAAAAGGGCGTCCCAGGTCATCCCGTATACGTAATGAAATGGATAGAAGGAGAAATCTCGGAAAACTAGTTGTGGGTTATGTAGAAAGGAAGGTCATAACCGATGTAGTTGTCCTAATTGGAATCTTTGTAAGTGCTTTTTCAATGTTTAAATTATAGCTATGACTGGGTCGTTGCAAAGGATGTACGCATGGTCACTACTCTTGTACTTTCCTCGTATAGAGAGGCCTTTGATAGGCAAAGCATGGATCAGGTAAACTTCTATAGCTAACAATTTCATTTAATTATATCGAATCTTCCTCACACATTCACATTGATATATGCAGATTGTTTGGCATCCTTACCCGAAGGAGTTGATAGCCATGCTTTCGGATTATTGCCGATCGGGAGAGGCTTTTTGGCGTGCCAGACTCCCTCTCATTTGCTTCTACATCGTGGAGTGGAATGACCTGGATAAAGTGATTCGTCAGTTTGGCGATCACCAACTCGTGCCGGCAGAATGCGACACCAGCAAGGCACTCCACCGGATGGATTTGCGCGGCAAGACGATGAACAATTGGAGAGAGCTCCATCGGGTGTTTGTGGAGCTGTGGGAAGATCGGATGAACAAGGTCGTGCCGTTGTTTTGGGAGTCTCGCACTAAATACTCCAAATGGTACGCGAAGCACACCAGACAATACATATCGCACATCGGCTCCATGCTAGGCACAATGGTAAGTCGTTTATGACTATCGCATTACATTTTTCCATTCCATTTTTCAAATTTAACCTATATTTGTGATATAGATGAAGAATTTTCGCAAGATTAAGCTTCGGTCTAACCAGCCCGAATTCGTTTCTCTTGCTGAGGAGTCCATGCAGATGATGCGGGAGTATGTACCGGTACGATTGTATAGTCGTACCGGCGGGTTGGAAGATCAACTTGCATACGAGTTCATGCCGCCAGGTGGACAGCATATGGAGGAAGATCATTCTCACATGGACGATGTAGAAGAGGAGCATGAAGATGAGGAGGTGCCACGGACATACGAGGACCCCGTATTTGACGAGGAGGGCCATGAAGTGCGAGAAGGCATGCTCATCTCGCAAGTTGCCCATATTGATGCCGATTACAGCACACCTTACTTCGAGGTTGTATCCAGTTTGATCCCGGGAGCTTCGATTAAAGGGGTGAGAGAATTCGGGTAAGTCATTTGATGTTCGATTGATTTAAACTCTCGTAACTCAACTAATATAAGTTTTTCAGGTACGACCATTCACAACAAGAAGAAGAATCTTCTCAAATCACGCAACTGTACCCGGATGATTCGTCGGAGCAGCCTCACGTTCCAGAAGATCCCGTCATCAGGCCTTATATTAGGAGAAAATCGACGAGGCGTAGGGGACTTTACTGATGTTTGTAAACGTTTATGTATGGCTTTACGTATGATATTTTAAGGTTTTATGTATGATATTATTGTTCTACTTTTATAATATGGATTGTTTCGAAGTTCGATAGTTTGGTTATTGTGTTGTTGAAACAAGGTTTCTAATATAATTCATAAGTGTTTACTAATGTCTAAGAAGGAGGCGGGTTTGAAAACCCGCCCCTTGTGTATTTCTCCAAGGGGCGGGTTTTGCGGAAAATCACTAAGTGTTGAAGGGGCGGATTTTGGGCGGGTTTTCAGTGTATTACCTTAAGGGGCGGGTTTTCACCCGGAGGGACGGGTTTTCGAAACTCGCCCCTTGTGTATTCCCAGGAGGGGACACCAACACTTGGAAAATTTTCTCGCGCCCTCTTTGTAAATTGAGGGGCGCGTTTTTAAAACGCCCCCTTCGACGGTAAAACCGTATTTTACGAAACTGAGACCGTATTTCTTTAAATTTTTTTAAAACTAACCGTATTTTCATAAAAAACTCGAAGTTAGTGAGGAGGGAATTTGGGTGGCATTTATATTATCAGACATCCTGCGACTTGGAATTAAAGCATTGATTGATTCGTTTCTTTCATTTGGGTCGAGATAACTTCAAAAGCAAAAGAATAGATTCATTTCATACTGTGTTATTTATTTATTTATTTAACTGATCACACTTTTATATGTCCAACTCTTGAACTTTTGTGATGTACTAAAAACTCGAACGGTGGAACGAACAACGCATTTTATATTTTATTTTTAGCGTTGAAATACTCTAAATTTAATAGGAATTGATATAAAATAAAATTTGATTTTTATGTAAAAATACCATAATGCCATCCATTAATCTAGTAATTAGGGTAATTGAAAACAATTTGTTTCCATGGTTATAATGAAAAAAAAAACTACTAATAAGAGTTGGTCTGCGTCGACTTTTAAATGGACCACCCACTTTTTGTCCTCATCGTTGGCATTCGTCTAAGTTGATGTTGCGCCCATTCATCATACCCATTTTCATGTCATTATTATAATTATTAAAACAAAGGAACTTCCACAAGAAGCTCTCCTTTTCTCTCTTTCCATCTTCTTACTTTTTTTTATGTCTCTGTCTTTCAAATGTATCATTCCCACATTGTCGTTTCCCTCTTTTTGTTCAAAGCTTCTTGCAGAAGGCACGCATATCCGACATCATTCTTTGTGCGATTATTGCATTGTACGTGCCAAGCCCAAAGGTGGCTCGAACCGGATCGAGGTTAAAATCACGTGTTCGGAACTCCCGTGAGTTTGGATATGGTATAAAAGAGTAAAACGACATGTAGGGAAAAAAACGTACACATGTCCGGACAAATCGACGACATATCTGAACAGTTGTCAATACCGACGATTTTCGATGGTTACAGGTCCGAACTCATGGGAGTCCCGGACACGAAATTTTAGCCGTGACTGCTCGAGCCGTGTTCGACAGGAAATTTGTATGTTCGAGCTCGTGGCTCGTTTAGGCTCGCGAAGGGTTTGAATAAACATTTTATGAGGTAAGAGTTCGAGCTCATTTTGTAAAAAACAACAGCTTTCGAGCTTGATTTTCGAATATTCTTGAGCCGTTTCGATCATTTACATCCCAGGCATTATTACATAATATCATTTATTACCTCTTTTATTTATTATCCATTCAAATTTTCGATATTTTTCTAAAATTAAAATAAAAATCAATTTGGTCTATCTTAAATTTTCTCTTATTCAATTTGGCCACATTCCACGCTGCTCCGATAAGAAAATCACACAACTACCATATATAGTGCCATTTTAGTTTTAATCATCTGGATACGGGAAATGCGGGCCGATCCCCAAGTGAGCCATCAACAGCCAGACGATCGTCACCAGCTCACCTCCCTCGCTCACGGCCCGAGCGTGTTTCTCAGGCCTGCAGTGGCCGGCCGCATATGTAAGCAGCTCCACCCAAACTCCACTTATTATCTCCCATCTGTTGTCTTTCTGCATCAGTAATCTTGCCAGATTGCACGCGTCGGACAAGACGGAGGTGCGCTTGTCTTTGTAAACATCAGCGGGTTCGATGCTCGTGTCTTCGTTCGATATCTTATCGCAGAACTCAGTCACGGTCTTGGCTTCGTATACCCTGCAGAAATGTTTAACTTCGGCACAAGTATCACGATACCTTATGTGGCCAATCCCTGCAACGGCGGACACGATGTCGGGCTTCTTGATCAGGAGATAATGCATGTAATTCGACAACGTAACTGCCAATTTCCTCTGCTTGCGGTCAGCTGTCTCCACGGCTCTGTTGGCGTTATGGCATATTTCGGTGGCAACGTGCCACGCTAGAAGGCTCCTGTCGTAGTCAAACTTCTTCACATATCTCATCAATCTGTCTGCATTCCCTAGTTTCATCAATATCCAGCTCCCTCTCGCCTCGTAGATCTCCTTCACTTTGTCCTCATCATCGACCACTGATACTCTTTTCTTCAACTCCTTGAAAATAAACTCCCGGGTTTCCGCATCAAAGGCATTCCATGATACGCCTCCCTTTCTTCTTCCAGCGACAGTCCCTGCGGGGCCTCGAGAGTTTTTCAGATGACAAAACCTCTTCGATATTAAGAAACAAAGGAGAACGCAACGAAGTCAGGCTTACCGGAAATCATGTTAGCATACTCCACAGGTTTATTACCACCACTATGACAATGTTTGATGCAATGCGACAGCAAACTGAACCCACCCAACTTCTCGCTCCATGACTTTAAGACGAGTTGAGAACATCCGCATGAAATTAACAAGATCAATCCCGCAAATATTAGTATTAATACTGGAATGATAAGCACACTGCTTGAAGTAGAGCCCAACAAATATGGAACCACCTCGCCGGACCCCTCCAATTCGAAAATACGAGTATCATTCCATTAGTGATCTCTATAGCAACAGCACCGGCAAGCAAGAAATAGGTGATCCAGATATCAACCGCATGGAATCCCTTCTTCTCCAAAAGGTTATACAATATTAGAGCCCCAATAACGCTATACGTTGTTATGATACGAAGGATGAGGCCCGACGAAGAATTTACGGATGAGATTTTCGTGTAAAACAATTCGAACAGAAGATGCAGCTCGGCTACCATCAGATCGAAGGCCTCTTTCGCATCTTTCTGTAAGAAGAACTCACGGCTCTGTGATCGCTCTGAATGGTTGGGATTGATTTCCACGACTAAACCTTTGAATATTTGGAAGAAGTAATAGGCTTCTTTCCCAGTATTATCAGGAAAAACTACTCCCTCCAAGTCTTCAAGACTTGTAACCGGCAGTTTCCCCGTGGACTTCTTGAGGTTTTCCATGCTTGCAAGATATAACGATCTGGTCCTCTCCCCGTACTTGATTGCTCCGGCGACCGAAATTAGGATTGTGGGAGCGACGAGGTTATTGTCAGGGAGGGTCTTGAAGAATATGTAAAAGAAGGTGGACAATTGGGCGACGAGCCCAACTAGATGGCGCATCCAAAGGGCGTTGTCCTCTAGGGAGAAGGCGGTGATCGTGTCCGGACCGCCGAGGTGGATCAGGAGGAAGGCAGCCCAAAAAGCCAAGAGGTTCTCGTTGACTTCTGGAGGGGAGATCGAGTCGATTCGTTGTGTATTTGAGATAAGCCCGAACGTGAACGTCGCTGTCCAATCTGCCATGAAGTAGGCCGACCATATAACAAACAGAAAGAATCTGCTGGTGGATGCCTTCCTCAGATGGGCAGTGCATAAGAGTAGCAACTGGAGGAAAAGGCTAAGTATCATGAAACCTCGAACGTTGCAAGCGTTCCAGATTTCCTGCAAGCTCCCCGGCATGAAACCTTCAGCCATGATGATGGCTAGCTTGTTTGAGGTCGCGTTTGTTTGTATGAGCGCACGTGTGCCGAATCGTTGAATGATAATGCCACAAGTTCTTGGAGCTCAAAACTTAATCCATTATTACTACAAAGAATATACTTAACTTGTTGGATTTGGCACAATCTATGGAACAAAACTTTGCTTGATTGCTACATTCTCTTCGTTGGGTTTACCTCCTTTTTGGTGTTTGAGGTGCTTGTCCATGGTATATTATGATGACTCCCCAAATCTCAGGGATATCAGATCTCTTCTGCAGTGAAAATACTCATCTTTGGGATGCTGGAAATGTGTGTCGATTACAGCGTGTATCAGCAACTGGAAAACCAACATCACAAGCACTCCCGAATCACCACTCCTATGCGCACTTTCGTTCTGTGGTGGTCTGCCACTCGCGCCACCTTGTGCATTTGCCTCGGCGCTTTCGCCAGGTAGCAGGAATTGCACGGTGGAACTAGTGTGCAGGTTTCATGTTTGTACTGTTAATGAGTTACTTCATCTGGAAGCTCCGGCAGAACTGATCTCATGGCGTAAATCCGAGTTTCTTGGGGAAAGGGATGTGTTTCAGTCCAGGCACTGAGGCCGTGGTATAGGCAGTCGACACAAGTATTTCCACTGAAAAGCATACAGGATATTCGAAGTTCCACATGATTACTTCAACCGATGAACATAACACTAAGGAAGGTCACCGGGGAAGACTGTAGACGAACTTTTCCCAAAAGCAAAACACCAGTAAAGGTTACATGTTGTGATCGTGGCCATGTCAGTAATTCTAAAACATCGACTCTCTCAAATTCTAAAACAGAGGATCGTGATGGATCTTCCTCTTGTCTCCTGATACAAGTTCGTTCGGTTGTTCCTCAAACATCTTTGACGTTGCAGCCTCGACATTACCCCGAAACAAAACATCCTGTCGACTTTTTTGTTATGCAGATGCAAGGAACGGTCGTAGCGCCAAAACTACGGGATGCGCTTAATCCTACGATAAAATCACCCAGTTTCCATATACAACGTTCTAATTTTTAATCTCTCGGATATGGGAAACACTGGCCTATCCAGAAGGGGGCCATCCGTAGTATCCAAAGGATTGTCCAAAGGTGACCTCCTCCGCATAACGCCCATTGGTGTTTCACTGCCCTACAGTGGCCTGCCGCGTACATAATCAACTCAATCCCAAACTGTGTTTGTTACGCTTCTGCCTCAGCAGATCTGGCCCGATTGCACGCATTAGAGAAGAGGGAGTGGGCTTGTCTTTGTCGAATCATCGTTCGTTACCCCTGTGCCGAACTCATTAAGCGTCAGAGAAGAGTAATCCCACCTATTACTTTGTTTAACAACAGAGAATGATAAAAGTAAATATGTGATTTATAACCTCTCATCTTAATTACGTAAAGTACGAAAGAAAAAGGGAAATGAATAGCGGAACAACGTTCTGTCATCGTTAGCGCCCTTCGTAGGCTGAAGATATCCAACATCGTATTTGTCATCTGAAACAAATTGAACTCGTGGAACGACCAATGTTTCATCATCCTTCGCCTTGTTATGCAGCTCATCCTCGCCCTTCGTAAGCTGAAGGCATCCCATCGTTTTGTCGTCCAAATGGCTGAGGTTTCATCATCCTTAGCTTCATTTTGCAGCTCATCATCCTTCATCCCAAATGTTGCATGATTGAACATGTGAAACAGCGACACACAGGTTCTTCGGAGGTCATGGCCTTCTCGGCACTCGTTGACGGTTATAACACCGCAACTGTACGGGTGCTGTAAGTAATAAAGAGTAAAGGTTCTTCTCACATAAAATTACTTGGTGCTAGTGAATCAAGAGGCTCGAAAAATCATCCATCAACCTTCCTTCATCTTCTCCATTTTCCAGAAAACAAAATTACATTCTGTTACTGGGTTTTCTCGGGGGTGCTCTGTGTTTTGTACAGACAGCACGACCCCCATCATTTCCCCTCTAACCAACTTATAGGGAAATTACTCATTTGACCTTTATTACATCATAGACTAGCCCAACTCTATAAAAGGATTCTTGCATCGGCCCTTCTTCGTACACAGGCTTTATGTTTGGGCCCAGTCCGTTTCCTCTTCATCTCCTTCTAACGCCTCCTTCCTCTGCAGTGCACTACAGACTTGTTTCCTCTGCTCACACTTGGGAATAGTGTTCAATGAACAACCAAAATGCAGTTGAATCAATTAAATAAGAATTGGGAAAATAAATAATATACGAAGCTATTCATACTGCTCTAGAATCTTTTCGTTGAAGTCTTTCTCGACACATGATCGCGATGTCGCAAGAGACTATGTTTATTTGTGCACGCACATGTGTGTGCAAGCATGCCGAAACCCAAAGCAATGCACAAGTCCTAAGAACTTGAAACATAAATTTGCAATACGTACTCAAAACACAAGCTAGTGGATCTCATCTCCGGTCTTATTGCAGGAAGATACTAATCTTTGGGATGAAGGAAACGTGGGTCGATTCCTCGAGGTGCTAACTTTACCTTGGCTGGATGTGGTGACCGTAGGAGGCTGGCCAAGGAGGAGCAGGAGATTTCTACAGCACCAGAGGCGGAGGCCGGAACTGGACCAGACGACTTACTTGGCTGGGGCTCATGATCGGAGATTGCAGTAACATGATCAGCCGCTTGAGGAAGAATCTGCAGGATCCTTGACAAAGATGAAGAAAACGTTCATATCGATTAAGTAACTGAAATCTCCGTTGGCCTCCGATTGCCCGATGCTGAAGTAAATGTATTTTCTTTAGAAATCATCTACAAGGTTCCATGCTCATAACTTCATCTGTTCTGATCATATCCATGTCAGCAATGTCCGGCTGTCAGTGCATACCTAGACTTCTCCGTTGGATGGATCCTGACAGACCTGTGTCGTCGTCTAGAGCATCGCGACCAGTCACTTTGGAACTGTCTGTCAATAGCTGAGTTCGGGCCATATTTGAAATTTTTTTAGCGTTTTAAAACGAAATTTCTAAATAAGTTACTAAGTTTTTGACAAGTTTTTACGGATGGAGTATTTATTAAATTTTATTATTTATTTAAAATTTAATTTTCAATATTTTTCTGGAAAAATTATTTATTAGTTATACAATTTTCAATGAATTATCCACGGCGGCCCACAGGTTACGATACGACAGCTGAAGAGTTAAGTTCCGACTTACAACGCATTTATCAACTGAAGTGTTACTGATGTATCAATCTTTTGACTACACACACAATATGATAATGAAATCAATCCCACCTACCTGATATGCCATTTTAGTTTTAATCTTCTGGATAGGGAAAGTGCGGGCCGATCCCCAAGTGAGCCATCAACAGCCAGACGATCGTCACAAGCTCACCTCCTTCGCTCACTGCCCGAGCGTGTTTCTCAGGCCTGCAGTGGCCGGCTGCATAGGTAAGCAGCTCCACCCAGACTCCACTTATTATCTCCCATTTGTTGCCCTTCTGCATCAGTAATCTGGCAAGATTGCACGCATCCGAGAAGACGGAGGTGCGCTTGTCTTTGTACATGTCAACGGGTTCGATGCTCGTATCTTCATTCAATATCTTATTGCAGAACTCAGTCACGGTCTCCGCTTTGTATACCCTGCAGAAATGTTCAACTTCGGCACAAGTATCACCATACCTCATGTGGCCAATCCCCGCCACGGCAGACATCAGCTCGGGCTTCTTGCTCAGGAGATAATGCATGTAATACAACAACTTAACGGCTAACTTCCTCTGCTTGTGGTCGGCTGCCTCCACGCCTCTGTTGGCATTATGGCATATTTCGGTGGCGATGTGCCACGCTAGAAGGCTCCTGTCGTAGTCAAACTTCTTCACATATCGCATCAACCCATCCAAGTTCCCTAATTTCGTCAATATCCAGCTCCCTCTCGCCTCGCAGATCTCCTTCACTTGGTCCTCATCATCGGCCGCCGATGCTCTTTCCTTCAACTCCTTGAAAATGAAGTCTCGGGTTTCCGCATCAAAGACATTCCACGATACATTTCCATTTTTTCTTCTGGTGACAGTTCCTGCAGGGATTCAAAAGTTCTTCAGATGAAGTAGCTTCTTCGATTATCCGGAAAACAAAGAGAATGCGACGAGGTCAGGCTTACGGTAAATCATGTGAGCATACTTCAATGGTTTATTACCACCTCTATGACAATGTTCGATGCAATGCGACAGCAAACTGAACGCGCCCAACTTCTTGCTCCATGTCTTCTGAACGAGTGCATAACATTCGCACGGAACTGACAAGATTATTCCTACAACCAGGATTATTACAAATGGAATGACAAAGCACACTGCTTGAAGCAGACCCCATCCAACATGGAACCACCTCTCCGGACCCATCCAATTGGAAAACACGATCATCATTCCGTTAGCCATCATTTCTAAAGCAACAGTGCCGCCAAGCAAGAAATAGGTGATCCAAATATCAACCTCATGGAATCCCTTCTCCTCCAAAAGGCTATACAATATTAGAGCCCCGATAACGCTATACAATGTGATGATGCGAACGATCACCCCCAACGGAGAATTTATGGATGAGATTTTTGTGTAGAACAATTCGAACAGAAGATCCAGCTCGGCTACCATCAGGTCAAAGGCCTCTTTCGCATCTTTCTGTTGGAAGAGCTCAAGGATCTGTGCTCGCTCTGCATGGTTGGGATTGATTTCTACTACTAGACCTTTGAATATTTGGAAGAAGTAATAGGCTTCTTTTCCAGTACTTTTATCGCGAAAAACTCCTCCCTCCAAGTCTTCAAGACATGTTAACAGGCAGTTTTCCGGTGGACTTCTTGAGGTTTTCCATGTTTGCAAGATATAACGATCTGGTCCTCTCCCCGTTCTTGATTGCTCCGGCGACTGCAATCAGGATTGTGGGGGCGATGAGGTTATTGTCAGGGAGGGTCTTGAAGAATATGTAAAAGAAGGTGGACAATTGGGCGACAAGCCCAACTAGATGGCGCATCCAAAGGGCGTTGTCCTCTAGGGAGAAGGCGGTGATCGTGTCCGGACCGCCGAGGTGGATCAGGAGGAAAGCAGCCCAAAAAGCCAAGAGGTTCTCGTTGACTTCCGGAGGGGAGATCGAGTCGATTCGTTGTGCATTTGAGATCAACCCGAACGTGAATGTCGCCACCCAAGCTGCCATGAAGTAGGCCGACCATATAACAAACAGAAAGAACCTGCTGGTGGAAGCCTTCCTCAGGTAGGCGGTGGATGCCAGTAGCACCTGGAGGAAAGGCTAAGCATCATGAAACCTCGAACGTTAGAAGCGTTCCAGATTTCCTGCAAGCTCGCCGGCATGAAACTTTCAGCCATGACGACAGCTGGCTTGTTCGAGGCCACGTTTGTTTGTAACAGCATAGCCGAATCCTTGAATAATAGTGCCACAAGTTCTAGGAACTTAAACCTTAACCTCTCCATTTTACTACAAAGAATATACTAAACGTGCTGGATTTAGCACAATCTATGGAACAAAACTTTGCTTGGCTGCTACATTATCTTCGTTTGGTTACCTCCTTTTTGGGTGTTTGAGGTGCTTGTCCATGGTATATTTCGATAACTCCCCGAATCACGGGTTACCTGATCTCTTCTCCAGTAAAGATACTAGTCTTCGGGATGCAGGAAACTTGGGTCGACGCGAAAGTGAATCATCAAGTGGAAAACAACATTACAGACGCTTTCTCCACCCCGAATCTCCACTCCCGCGTGCACTTCCAGCTCTGTTGTGTCCTGCCACTTGCGTCACCTTGTGCATTTGCCTCGGCGCTTTAGCCAGATAGCAGGAATTGCATGATACCGAGGTACACCATTTTCCTTTGAACTCATCTGCCGGTTCCATGCTCATAACTGTTGATGAGTTACATCATCTTCAAGTAACCAACACTCTGTATCTAATCTTCCGAGCAAGGGAAATGCGGGCCAATCCCGAACTGGGCCATCAGCAGCAAAGACAGGGGCGCGCTTGTCTTGGCGTTCATCGGCTGGTTCGATGCTCATATCTTCGTTCGACATCCTCGAGCAAAACTCATTCATGGACTCGGCTCTGGATACCTCGGCACAAGTATCACAAAACATTACGTGGCCTATCCCCGACATCATCTCGGACTAGTGTATTTCATAAACATTTCATTACGTAGTGAAATGAGTCCAATTTGACGCCAAAATTAAATTAAAAATGTGTTTTATTTTATTTTATAAATCTCGACCAAGTCCATAACTCCTACAATTATTCGAGAATAGATATTCATGTCAAAATTAAAACTAAGCGGAAAAAAATAGGTGGATTCGTAGTTAGATTCATGTTCGAATTTATGTTTTAGTTTTCGTGGACCTGACTTATTCGATCATCGTGAATTGTGATCGTGATGAACGTTATTTACTCGATCGTCGTGAATTACGTAATCTTAAAACGGTCGATCCTAAACGAATATACCAAGTCTGGATCAAATAAATCCTTCACACCGATCCACAAAACAACAAAAATCGAATGTTAGGAACTTTTAAAAAGTGTCGTGTCTTTGGACAGGATGAGCCAATATTCAGTATATTTGCGTCACGTTTCACCATAATTCCAATCAGAGGTCGACACGTGGGCAACAATGCATTACGATAGATCTTAGCTTATAGCACTAACTATTCAATATATTTTCTCTCTTTCTTTGGATAAGATATATCATCGGTAGTAGGGGAAGAGAGGAGATGGTGATGGTGATGGGAATGGGGACATGTGTAGTAAATTCATGCAAGTGCGAAGCAAGTCTTTCAACCGTGACCTGTAATCCTCTTAAACAAACACACTCTCCCCTTTCCTCCCTCCCAATAAATGATCTTGTCTCCCCCAAAACCCATCTCTATCCATCCATCATCTCTATAAGAACACACTCTCCACCCCTCTCCCTCTTTTCAGAACCATGAAGATCATGACAACCCTCAAGCTCCCCTTTGTTTTCATGTTCATGGCCATCTTACTCCTTATCACCTCCGCCGTTGATGCATTATTTTTTGGGGTTCGAGATACATCAAGAAAATGACGGTATCTTTTTTAATCAAAAAAAGTATGCCACGGACTTACTGAAAAAATTCAGAATGAATGAAGCTAAGTCGGTACCGACTCCTCTCGTTGCTAATTTAAAGTTGGTGAAGGATGATGGAAGTGATGCGGCCGATGCGACGTTGTTTAGAAGTATTATTGGAAGTTTGTTGTATTTATCAACATCACACCCAGATCTAATGTTTGCAGCTAGTTATTTGTCTAGATTTATGCAATCTCCGAGCCAAATCCATCTTTGTGCTGCAAAAAGAGTGTTGAGGTATGTGAAAGGCACGGTTGATTTTAGTATTCGGTTTGTGAAGAATAAAAGTTCAAACCTCCAAGGTTTCTGCGATAGTGATTGGACTGGAAGTATTGAGGACTCGAAAAGCACGTCAGGTTTTTCGTTCTCGTTTGGAAGTGGAGTATTTGCTTGGAATTCAAAAAAGCAAGAAGTTGTAGCTCAATCCTCCGCCGAGGCAGTATGTTTCAGTTGCAGCGGCCAGCAATCAAGCGATTTGGTTGAGAAAAGTTCTTGAGGACATGGGCTGGAAACAAGTGGTTCCTACGGTGATATATGTTGACAACAAGTCTGCTATTGCAATAGCTCAAAATCCGGTTCAATATGGTAGGACAAAACATATTTCAGTCAAGTATCATCCGATTCGAGAAGCGGTGAAGAATGGTGAGTTAAGATCGAATATTGTCCATCTCGAGATCAAGTCGCGGATATTCTGACTAAGTCTTTACCGAAAGATCAGCTCAGCATCTCAGACAAAAACTTGGAGTGTTTCCTCAACAACCTTAAGGAGGAGTGTCAGCGGTTAAGGTCTTTAAGATTTCATTTATTTTCTAATATGCTAGTTTGAATAAGATTTGATTTATGAAAGATTTTAGGAGAGCTATTATTTTTAGTTTAGATTCTCTTTTAGTTTTTGTTTTTTTTGTGTTATTTAAGAAGTTCTTATAAACGTGAGTTTGATAAGTTTTTTGCCAACTAACAATTTTCTACAATTTTTATCCTCGAATCAAGTTTAACACAAATGTTGCAGGCAGCAAGTCCTTTGGAGATCACGACCTTCTTGGCACTTGTTGATGGTTTGAATCTTGCAACCGTACGGCTTGCTACTATGTTATTGCACTTGCTGGTAGGGCATGAGGTCCTTTCCCCGTACATGATTGCTCCCACAAGCGCAATCAGGACAATGGGAACAACGAGGCTATTGTTTGGAAGATCTTGAAGAACATGTAAAAGAAGCTGGGTGACGAGTCCTACCAGATGACGAATCCAAAGGGCATTGTCCTTCAGGGAGAAATTATGGATTTCCTATTCGATCTTCAAGGAATTATCGGCGGTGGCCTACCGGTTACGACACCTGATGAGGTAAGTGTCAGCGGTTAAGGTTTTTAGGATTTTATTTATTTTCTAATATGTTAGTTTGAATAAGATTTAATTTAGCAACTCTCATAATTTAAGAGATTTTAGGAGAGCTATTATTTTCAGTTTTGGCTTTTTTTGTGTTATTTAAGAACTTCTTGTAAACGTGAGTTTGATAAGTTTTTTGCCAACTAACAATTTTTTACAATTTTTATCCTCGAATCAAGTTTGACTTGGTATCAAAGCTCGCAATCTTGAGGGATTGTGAGTGAGTACACACTTGAAAAATTCCTTTTCCTTTCATACCCAAATCATCCGTTTGATTTAGTCATCATGTCTCCGGTGGTTTTTCTGTACAACCTCCATGGCCGTTTGTTGGTGAAAACTATCAAATTTGGGCAGTCAAGATGAAGATTTTTTTTTAAATCTCAGGATCTCTGGAGCACTATTGAGCAGGACGTTGAAGCTCGAGCCCTTCCTGCAAATCCTACATTAAATCAGTTGAGGCTACACGGTAAGGAATCCACCAAGCCATTCGAGGCCCTTGCTGCTATTCATGCCTCTGTTTCTGAAGGAATACTTGCTTGTGAGATGGGAAAGGAAGCATGTGATCGACTAAAGGAGATGTTCGAAGGTAGTGGCCGAAATCAGAGAATAAGAGTTTCAAATTTATGGAGAGAGTTTGATTGCTCAGAATGATGGACTCGGAGAGTATAAAAGAATATATCGACAAGCTGATGAGGGTTGTCAATCAGATCAGACTGTTGCAGGTTGAGTTGCCAGACAACAGAATTGTTGAAAAGATTCTTGTGACTATTCCAGAGAGATTTGAGTCGAAGATTTCTGTATTGGAAGAATCTCGCGATCTCACTAAGTTGCAAGTCGAGGAATTGGTTGGTTCTCTTCAAGCACAAGAACAAAGGAGAGCAATAAGACAGGAGGAGCAACCTGAAGGCGCACTTTTAATGAATGCAAAGGGGAAGGAGAAATATGCCCGTATAAATTAGAAGAGAAAAAGTACCGTCGAAAGAAAATTCACAAACAAAAGGTTTAGCGGAAAAGATCAAAAAGAGTTTCCTCCATGCTCTCATTGTAGTAAAACTTCTCATACGGAAGATTTATTTTGGTTTAGACCCGGTTACAAGTGCAAGCATTGTAATGTTCCTGGTCGCGGTCAAAAATTCTGTAGGAAGAAGAAGGCTGTTTCTGAAGAGCAAGCACAGGTTGCAGAGAATAAGTCGATGCAGGAAGATCAACTCTTTGCGGTAACCTTTTCTGCAACAAATTACGGAGCTCATGCATGGCTCATCGATAGCAGATGCATGCATCATATGTCTCCCAATGAGAAATTATTTGTAGACTTGGATAAGTCTTTCTCTACCAGCATTAAAATCGGGAACGGGCAGCTTCTAAAGACGCTTGGTAAGGGGTCGACTATTATTAAAAATTCTTCGGGTACTAACCAAATTTCGGAAGTTCTTTTTGTACCAGAATTGTGCCAAAATCTTTTGAGTTTGGGACAGTTGTTTGGAGCAAAATATATTTTGCATTTCGAGGATTTGCATTGTTCAGTGGCTGGCCATGATGGAAAGGAGTTTATGAAAGTGAAAATGCAGGATCAGAGTTTTCCAGTTAAATTTAAATCAGATTCTTTGGCATTGTCGGCCAATGTAGATTATTCTCAGTTATGGCATAGAAGAATGGGGCATATAAGCCTCACTACTTTGAAGAAGATGCATTCAGATGAGTTGATTATCGATCTTCTGGTTATTTATACGTGCTCAGATGTTTGTGCCGTTTGTGAATACGACAAGCAATCCAGACTTCCTTTTGAAGAAGTAAAGTGGAAATCGACGGAGAAGCTTTAATTGGTTCATTCAGATGTTTGTGGTCCAATGAGTGTGCCTTCTTTAAATGGAAGTAGGTAGTTTTTTATCTTCATCAATGATTTTACTCGTTTTTGTTGGATTGTTTTTCTCAAGACAAAAAGTGAAGTTTTCGGCGAGTTTTTTAAGTTTAAGCAGCTAGCCAAAAATTAGTGTGGTTGTAAAATTAAAGTGTTGAGATCGGACAACGGAAGTGAATATATTTCTGGGGAGTTCAAAAAATTTTGTGCACAAGCCGGGACCATTCAATAGTTCATGGTGCCATATTCTCCGCAGCAAAACGGGGTCAGTGAACGGAAGAACAGATCTATAATGGATATGTTAAGGTGTTTGATGTTTGAAAAGGGATTGCCGAAGGAATTTTGGGCCGAAGCGGCAAACACTTCGGTATATCTGCTAAATTTGCTACCAATTAAAGCCTTAAAAAATTTTACTCCGTATGAAGCTTGGTTTGAAAAAAATGTTCGGTGGATCATTTAAGAGTTTTCGGAAGTATTTGTTATGCTCATATTCCGGAACAAAAGAGTGACAAGCTTGACCGTCGAGCTGAAAAATCTATTTTTATCGGATATTGGTTGAATACCAAGGGTTACAGGATCTATAATCCCACGACTAAGAAATTTTTGGTGAGTAGAATTTTATCGTTCAATGAGGACATGAAGTGAGATTGGTGTATTGAAAAACCAGCCACGAGTCTAGATGAACTTGGACAATCTTCTCTTGATGTCGCCGAATTTGACGACGAGCCAGTGAGGGGATTAAGAACTTTGCAAGATGTTTATCAGAGATGTAACTTGACCATGCAAGATCCCGATTCTTATGAAGTTGCTTCTAAGGATGTCAACTGGATGGCAGCCATGCAAGAAGAAATTGATTTGATTAATAAAAATCAAACTTGGGATCTTGTCGATAGACCATCCGATAGAAAGGTAATTGGAGTAAAGTGGGTTTATATAACGAAGTTAAATGCCGATGGTTCTATAAATAAACTCAAAGCATGGCCAGTTGTAAAGGGATATTCTCAGGAAGCTGGAGTTGATTTCTGTGAAACCTTCGCACCGGTGGCTCGGCATGACATAATAAGGATGTTAATCGCACTTGCAGCAAACATGGGCTGGAAAATCTTTCATCTCGATGTTAAGTCGGCGTTCTTGAATGGTTATCTCGATGAGAAAATTTTTGTAGGGCAGCTAGATGGATTTTCCGTGGATGGATGAGAAGGGAAAGTTTGTTTGCTTCGAAAGGCAATTTACGGTTTGAAACAAGCCCCTCGTTCGTGGTACAGCATGATTGATTCCTATCTCTTAGAGAAGGATTTTTCTAGAAGTGAGACGGAAGCAACACTTTACATAACTCCTTTAAAACTCCCATTAACCATACCACTTCACATGTGACTGCACCAAGGGCCCTATACTCTGCTTCTGCTGAGCTCTAGCAACTGTTGGTTGTTTCTTTGTTTTCCAGCTGACAATAAAACTTCCCAAATAAACACAATAGCCAGAAATCGACTTTCTCGTATCAGGACAGCTTCCCCAATCACTGTCTGCATAAGCTACAAGCTGATTTGCCTGTTTCGATTCAAAGAAGATTCCATGTCCTGGAGAACCTTTAATATATTTAAGTACCTGATGTGCTGCTCTGAGATGTGCATCTGTGGGAGAAGCCGTAAATTGAGTCAGCACTTGTACTGAATACATTATATCAGGCCTAGTCAAAGTTAAATACAACAACTTTCCCACCAATTGCCTGTATTATGTAGGGTCCACAACAGGAACACCTTCTTCTTTAGATAAATTGTGATTGAGTATGATTGGAACATTTGCTGGTCTTGCTGTCAACTCATTGTGTTCCTGAAGCAATTCTAAGGCATATTTTCTTTGAGATAGAATAATCCCTGCTGATGATCTGACCAACTCCAACCTAAGAAAATATTTAAGCTTGCCAAGATCCTTAAACTTAAATACAGTCCCCAAGTATGCTTTGAACCTCTCTATAGCTCCTATATTAGGTCCAGCAATCGCAATATCATCTACAGAAATCAACAATGCAACAAACTCCTCACCTGTGCCTTTAATGAATAATGAATTGTCTGACTTTGAATGTATGAAACCAAACTCAATCAAAGCAGCTACAAATTTCGTGTTCCACTGCCTTGATGCTTGTTTAAGGCCATAAAGTGATTTTTGCAGTTTACAAACCACCCTTGTCTCCCCCTTAAACTGCAAAGGATCAACTTGCAACCCTTCAGGTAAATTCATATAGACTTCCTCATCCAAATCTCCATTCAAGAACGCATTGTTAATATCCAGCTGACAAAGATGCCAGTTATTCATTGCAGCAAGAGCCAAGAAGACTCTCACAGTGGAATGCTTGGCAACGGGGCTAAAAGTATCAGTGTAATCGATACCTTCTTTCTGTGTATACCCCTTAGCCACCAACCTAGCTTTATACTTGTTGACACTACCATCAGCATTGAATTTCGTCTTAAAT
Organism: Melastoma candidum; assembly: GCA_023653495.1. Classification (NCBI taxonomy): domain Eukaryota; kingdom Viridiplantae; phylum Streptophyta; class Magnoliopsida; order Myrtales; family Melastomataceae; genus Melastoma; species Melastoma candidum. The sequence goes on along the minus strand of CM042890.1, from coordinate 14,308,411 downwards.
ATCCACTTGCAACCAATAGGAATCTTCCCACTAGGCAAATTAGTCAAAATCCAGGCCTGACTCTCGGCCAAGGCACTCAACTCAACATCAATAGCCTTAACCCAATGTTCATGTCGAACAGCCTCAGAGAAACGAACAGGATCAGGGTACAACATTATATTGACAGCAAATGTTTTATTAGATGGTGAAAGATTTGAATAGGATACAAAGTTTTAAATAGGATGAGATGGAAGATTACCTGTCTGAGGAGAGGCAATTGAGCTTACTAAGGAAAGGGAAAGACCATGATGATAGTCCTGCAGATAAGTAGGAATGTGCTTCTGTCTGGTGCTTCTCCTAAGATAGTCATGTTGATCAACAGTAACAGTAGAATCATCTAAATTCGTTGAAGAGGTTTCAATGCGAGGAGGAGAACTGGGATGTGTAGTAAATGACAAACTGGAATCTATTGTATGACTAGGTAAAGGCAAAGAAGAATCGTTGTGAGTGGTGAAATCTGTGTTATGAATGTCTTTGTAAGGAAAACGACCCTCATAAAATATTACATCTCTGGATAAAAAAATATGTCCCAAGGTTAAGTCATAAACTTTATAACCCTTTGTACCTATTTGACATCCAAGGAAGATGCACTTTGATGCTCTAGGATCAAATTTAGTACGGCCTTGCTTTAGAGTTGATACAAAGCAAAGACATCCAAACACCTTTAAATGGTCATAACTTGTTTTTTCACAATGTAGAATCTCAAAAGGGGTTTTGTAGTTCAAAACAGGTGTAGGTAATCTATTGATGAGATGTACTGCAGTCAAAATGGCTTCCCCCAAAAAATGTAATGGAATGCTAGATTGAAAAATCAATACTCTAGCCACATTTAGAATGTGTTGATGTTTCCTCTCAACTATCCCATTTTACTGTGGTGTTTCTACACAACTAGTATGATGTAAAATACCCTTTTGTTTATAAAAATCAGTCATAAGAAATTCTGAACCATTATCTATCCTGATTTGCTTAATGGGTAAACCAAATTGAGTTTCAATGAATTTGCAGAAGTTCTGTACATCATGTGATACTTCAGATTTTGTTTTAAGTAAATAAACCCATATAAAACGACTATAATCATCCACAATGGTAAGGAAATATTTATGTCCTGTGAATGTTTGTGTGTATGGTCCCCATATATCACAATGAATCAGTTCAAAACAACTCTTAGTATGTTGTGAATGCAAAGGAAAGACTAATCGTTTCTATTTTGTAAAATGACATATGGAGCAAATATATGTATTACATGTGCTGAAACTCAGATGTTTGCATGCTGAAACATGTTTAAGTGCATCTATAGCTGGATGACCCAACCTATGATGCCACATTTGAGATTCCGACATATTACTACTAGAAAAGAATGTATTAGAGCTAGACTGGACAGCAGAACCTTCATGACTCCTCTGCAGCACATACAATCCTTCCCCCCTTTCCTTAGCAAGACCAATCGTCTTCCATGTAGACAAAACCTATATAAAACACAGGTTTTTAAGAAACAAGACGGAGTATAAGCCAGTTTTAATGAGTTGACTTACTGAAACAAGATTCAAGCGAAAGGTAGGAATATACAGGATATTTTTAAGCAAGAAACCTTCCTGAATGACCACTTCACCCATGTGAGTGACTTGTATTGTGTGACCATTTGGAAGAGAGACAAAGACATGACTCACAGAATGGTATTTATGAAAGCAAGACAGGCTGTTTTTGATGTGATCTGTTGCACCTGTGTCAATTATCCACTGTTTTGATAAATCAATAGCTGAATTTGCACAACAAATACCTGCGGTAGAAGAAAAGGGTTTAAAAGTCTCTGAAGAAGTAGAATATGATGAAGAACGGTTCATAACAGCAGAGGAAGTTATAGCTGCAATAGTGGATGATTGAGTTTTGGGCTGTTCTCCCTGAACATTGAGAAAGGCTATGAGCTTTTGTATCTGCTCTTTCATTTCATTGAGTCCTGTATGTTCTGGATTGCTTATGCCACCACCTTCTACAACATTAGCTATGGTTCTCTGTCCAGGTTCATACCCTTTACCTCTCCTTCCACCGGTCAAATTGTTGGGATATCCAATCAGCTGGAAACATTTATCCCTTGTATGTCCTCTTTTTCCACAATGACTACACACCATCTCACCTCTCCTCAACTGCCTTCTTTTGAAATCCTACAATGGTGCTGGTACTGCAGGAGCTACAAATGGCATAGAATCTGTTTTAAATTCCAATCTACTCATCTTTGAATCTTTTCCATTCTTGTATGACTCCTCCTGGACTGCCATGTTATATACTTCATCCAACGCTGGAAATGGTTTTAATGCAAGCACTCTACTCTTCAGCGCATCAAAATCATCATTTAAACCATGCAAAAACCTATAGACATAATCCTCAACTTGATTTTTTGCATACTTCTTGAAACATGTATCATTGCAATTACCACAGATGTAGTGAGGCAACGGTCTCACATATTTCAATTCTTCCCAAATTCTATTTAGCTCTGAGTAGTACTCATCCACAGTTCTATTTCCTTGCACAACAGTCATCAAAAGATATTGCAACTTGCTTATTTTTGTTTTATCCGGTATGGCATATCTCTTCTTTAAGGTTTCCCACATGTCAATAGCCGAATTTATGAAAAAAAACATTACTAGCTATAGTCTCTGTCATGGACCGGAGCATCCACGAAACCACCAACGTATTACACCTCATCCACGCCGGATAAAGCTCATCATCCGCTCTAGGAACAGCAATACTAACGTCGATAAACCCAATCTTATTTAGGAACACCAAGGCCATCTCAAATGACCTACACCAGGTAAAGTAATTCATACAGTTAAGCGGTGGAACTATGGCCACTGAGTTAAGGGTGTCTGCTTGCTGTAAATAATACGGCGAAGCTGGATCCTCCATGACTCCAGGCGCTCTGTTCTGACTCGCTGCCATCTGCAAGCTACTTGAGCTATCCTCTCTCCTCTGTGTCACTCAGGAGATCGCGTCTGCGTACGACCGACGCTCTGATACCATGTCAACACTTCTGGGTCATCGGAGGTGACTCCATCGGAGCAGAAAGGAAAAACAGAAAAAAAAAATGGTGCTCGGGTTGGAAAACGGAATTCTGTTTTCTTATTTTGTCTGTACATGCCATCGCTTCATTATATACACATCTCTGTTGGGCTCTATTTGATTAAATTATAAAACTTCTTCAGGCCCATGACATGTATCCTTCTTCTTCTTTAACTCTGTTGTATTGCCTTCCTTAGCAGAAACCCAGCTTCCGTCCTCCAATTTAACTTCTTGTAATTTTCTTTCTTCACATATTTCCACTGAAAAGCATACAGGATATTCGAAGTTCTACATGATTACTGCAACCGATGAACATAACACTAAGGAAGGTCACCGGGGAAGACTGTAGACGAACTTTTCCCAAAAGCAAAACACCAGTAAAGGTTACATGTTGTGATCGTGGCCATGTCAGTAATTCTAAAACATCGTCTCTGTCAAATTCTAAAACAGAGGATCGTGATGGATCTTCCTCTTGTCTCCTGATATAAATTTGCTCGGTTGTTCCTCAAACATCTTTGACGTTGCAGCCACGACATTACCCCGACACAAAACATCCTGTCGACTTTTTTGTTATGCAGATGCAAGGAATGGTCGTAACGCCAAAACTACGGGATGCGCTTAATCCTACAATAAAATCACCCAGTTTCCTATACAACATTCTAATTTTTAATCTCTCGGGTATGGGAAACACTGGCCTATTCCGAAGGGGGCCATCCATAGTATCCAAAGGATTGTCCAAAGGTCACCTCCGCATAACGCCGTTGGTGTTTCTCTCCCCTACAGTGACCTGCCGCGTACATAATCAGCTCAATCCCAAACTGTGTTTGTTGCGCTTCTGCCTCAGCAGATCTGGCCAGATTGCACGCGTTAGAGAAGAGGGAGGTGGGCTTGTCTTTGTCGAATCATCGTTCGTTACCCCTGTGCCGGACTCATTAAGCATCAGAGAAGAGTAATCCCACCTATTACTTTGTTTAACAACAGAGAATGATAAAAGTAAATATGTGATTTATAACCTCTCATCTTAATTACGTAAAGTACGAAAGAAAAAGGGAAATGAATAGCGGAACAACGTTTTGTCATCGTTAGCGCCCTTCGGAGGCTAAAGATATCCAACATCGTATTTGTCATCTGAAACAAATTGAACTAGTGGAACGACCGATGTTTCTTCATCCTTTGCCTTGTTATGCAGCTCATCCTCGCCCTTCGTAAGCTGAAGGCATCCCACCGTTTTGTCGTCCAAATGGCTGAGGTTTCATCATCCTTAGCTTCATTTTAATTTTAATGTTCTGGATATGGGAAATGTGGGCCGATCCCCAAGTGAGCCATCAACAGCCAGACAATCGTCACGAGCTCACCTCCTTCGCTCACTGCCCGAGCATGTTTCTCAGGCCTGCAGTGGCCGGCCGCATACGTAAGCAGCTCCAACCAGACTCCACTTATTATCTCCCATTTGTTGTCCTTCTCCATCAGTAATCGGGCCAGATTGCACGCATCCGACAAGACGGAGGAGCGCTTGTCTTTGTACACGTCAACGGGTTCGATGCTCGTATCTTCGTTCAATATCTTATTGCAGAACTCAGTCACGGTCTCCGCTTGGTATACCCTGCAGAAATGTTCAACTTCGGCACAAGTATCACCATACCTTATATGGCCAATCCCCGCCACGGCAGACATCATCTCGGGCTTCTTGATCAGGAGATAATGCATGTAATACGACAACTTAACGGCCAACTTCCTCTGCGTGCTGTTGGCTGCCTCCACGGCTCTGTTGGCATTATGGCAGATTTCGGTGGCGATGTGCCACACTAGAAGGCTCCTGTCGTAGTCAAACTTCTTCACGTATCTCATCAACCCATCCGAGTTCCCTAATTTCGTCAATATCCAGCTCCCTCTCGCCTCGTAGATCTCCTTCACTTGGTCCTCGTCATCGGCAGCCGATGCTCTTTCCTTCAACTCCTTGAAAATGAAGTCTCGGGTTTCCGTATCGAAGACATTCCATGATACGCTTCCCTTTTTTCTTCGGGTGACAGTTCCTGCAGGGATTCAAAAGTTTTTCAGATTAAGTAGCTTCTTCGATTATCCGGAAAACAAAGAGAATGCGACGAGGTCAGGCTTACGGTAAATCAAGTGAGCATACTTCAAAGGTTTATTACCACCTTTATGACAATGTTCAATGCAATGCGACAGCAAATTGAACGCACCCAACTTCTTGCTCCATGTCTCCTCAACGATGTCAAAGCAACCACATAGTAATAACAAGAGTGCTCCTACAAACAGGATTATTGCAAACGGAATGACAAAGCACACTGCTTGAAGCAGACCCCATCCAACATGGAACCATCTCACCGGACCCCTCCAATTGGAAAAAAAGATCATCATTCCGTTACTCATCTCTAAAGTAACACTGCCGCCAAGCAAGAAATAGGTGATCCAAATATCAACCTCATGGAATCCCTTCTTCTCCAAAAGGCCGTACAATATTAGAGCCCCAATAACGCTATACAATGTGATGATGCGAACGATCACCCCCAAAGAAGAATTTACGGATGAGATTTTCGTGTAGAACAATTCGAACAGAAGATCCAGCTCGGCTACCATCAGGTCAAAGGCCCCTTTCGCATCTTTCTGTTGGAAGCGCTCAAGGCTCTGTGCTCGCTCTGCATGATTGGGATTGATTTCTACGACTAGACCTTTGAATATTTGGAAGAAGTAATAGGCTTCTTTCCCAGTATTTTTATCAGGAAAATCTCCTTCGTCCATGTCTTCAAGACTTGTAACAGGCAGTTTCCCGGTGGACTTCTTGAGGTTTTCCATGCTTGCAAGATATAACGATCTGGTCCTCTCCCCATACTTGATTGCTCCGGCGACGGCAATCAGGATTGTGGGGGCGATGAGGTCATTGTCAGGGAGGGTCTTGAAGAATATGTAAAAGAAGGTGGACAATTGGGCGACGAGCCCAACTAGATGGCGCATCCAAAGGGCGTTGTCCTCTAGGGAGAAGGCGGTGATCGTGTCCGGACCGCCGAGGTGGATCAGGAGGAAAGCAGCCCAAAAAGCCATGAGGTTCTCGTTGACTTCCGGTGGGGAGATCGAGTCGATTAGTTGTGCATTTGAGATAAGCCCGAACGTGAACGTGGCCGCCCAATCTGCCATGAAGTAGGCCGACCATATAACAAACAGAAAGAACCTGCTGGTGGAAGCCCTCCTCAGGTGGGCGGTGGATGCGAGTAGCACCTGGAGGAAAAGGCTAAGCATCATGAAACCTCGAACGTTAGAAGCGTTCCAGATTTCCTGCAAGCTGGCCGGCATGAAACTTTCAGCCATGAGGACAGCTAGCTTGTCTGAGGCTGTGTATTTTTGTACAAGCGCACATGTGCCGAATCTTGGAATGATAATCCCCCAAGTTGTAGGATCTCAAAACTTAAACGCCCCTTATTACTACAAAGAATATACTTAACTTGTTGGATTTAGCTCAAACTCTATGGAACAAAACTTTACTTGATTAAGTAATCAATCTGTCACTAAGTAACATTCTCTTCGTCTGGTTTACCTACTTTTTGGTGTTTGAGGTGCTTGTCCATGGTATATTTCGATAATTCCCCGAATCACGGGCTACCTGATCTCTTCTCCAATAAAGATACTATTCTTTGGGATGCAGGAAACTTGGGTCGACACGAAAGTGAATCATCAACTGGAAAAGCAACATTGCAGACACTTTCTCCGCCCCGAATCTCCACTCCCGCGTGCACTTCCCGCTCTGTTGTGGCCTGCCACTTGCGCCACCTTGTGCATTTGCCTCGCCGCTTTCGCCAGATAGCAGGAATTGCATGATACTGAGGTACACCATTTTCCTTTGAACTCATCTGCCGGTTCCATGCTCATAACTGTTGATGAGTTACATCATCTTCAAGTAGCCAACACTCTGTATCTAATCTTTCGAGCAAGGGAAATGCAGGCCAATCCCGAACTGGGCCATCAGCAGCAAAGACGATCGTCAAAGCCTTGTCTCCTTCATTCACTGCCCGCGCATTTCTCTCCCCTGAATAGCCTGCCGCATACATCATCTTAAACTCCACCCAAACTCGGCTGATCATCACCCAGTTTGTCGTCCCTCTCCCTCAGCGATGTGACCCGGTTGCACACATTGAGAAGACGGGCGCGCTTGTCTTGGTGTTCATCGGCTGGTTCGATGCTCATATCATCGTTCGACATCCTCGAGCAAAACTCATTCATGGTCTCGGCTCTGGATACCTAGGCACAAGTATCACAAAACCTTACGTGGCCTATCCCCGACATCATCTCGGACTAATGTATTTCATAAAATATTTCATTACGTAGTGAAATGTGTCCAATTTGACGCCAAAATTAAATAAAAAATGTGTTTTATTTTATTTTATAAATATCGACCAAGTCCATAACTCCTACAATTATTCGAGAATAGGTATTCATGTCAAAACTAAAACTAAGCGGAAAAAATAGGTAAATTCATACTTAGATTCATGTTCGAATTTCAGTATATTTATTATATTTTAATTTTTATAAACCTGACTTACTCGATTATCGTGAATAGTGATCGTGATGGACTTTGCTTACTCGATCGTCGTGAATTACGTCATTTTACGAGGATAGTAAATGAATATACCAAGTCTGAATCGAATAAATCCGTCAAACAGATCCACAAAACTGTTAGACAATAAACAAAAATCGAATGTTTGGAACTTTTAGATGGTGTCGTGTCTTTGGACCGGAGGAGCCAATATTCAGTATATTTCCGTCACGTTTCACCATACTTCCAATCAAAGGTCGACACGTGGGCAACAATGCATTACGATAGATCTTAGCTTATAGCACTAACTATTCAATCAATTTTGGCAAAATATCAAATTATAGCCTTAACTATTGACCAACTTCCTGTTTTGGTCTAAACTTTATTTGTTATATGATTTCGATCCGAACTTCCATTTTAACCGATTTTATGATCGGATAACGACGACGTTACAGAACTTGCTAACGTGGACATAACGACTGTTGACGTGGATATGAGGTAAGAGTGACGTGTCTGGCCATAATATTGCCACTTCGGATCCACGTCAACAAGCTTCGTAACGTCGTCGTTGTCTGACCATAAAATAAGTTAAAATTGAAATTCGGGTCAAAATGCATAACAAAGTTTAGACCAAAACAGAAAGTTAGCCGAGGCCGTAATCTTATATTTTGCCATATATTTTCTCTCTTTCTTTGGATAAGATATATCATCGGTAGTAGGGGAAGAGAGGAGATGGTGATGGTGATGGGAATGGGGACATGTGTAGTAAATTCATGCAAGTGCGAAGCAAGTCTTTCAACCGTGACCTGTAATCCTCTTAAACAAACACACTCTCCCATTCCTCCCTCTTCCCTCCCTCCCAATAAATGATCTTTGTCTCCCCCAAAACCCATCTCTATCCATCCATCATCTCTATAAGAACACACTCTCCACCCCTCTCCCTCTTTTCAGAACCATGAAGATCATGACAACCCTCAAGCTCCCCTTTGTTTTCATGTTCATGGCCATCTTACTCCTTATCACCACCCCCGCCTTCACCTCCTCCGCCAGGACTCGCCCAAAAGTCCCCTACAAAGGCGGCAGCAACGACGACGGGGCATCCCTTTCGGGCCAGGGAGTGGGATCCCGGGATTCGGGGGGCAGCCTTGGAGCGGCTTCGGAGGACGGTATGGTTTCGGGTTCGGGGGACCTAGCGGGGGTTACTCCAGGGGAGGCGTGGTAAGGCCCAGCGTGGTTTGCAAGCACAAGGGGCCGTGTTACAATAAGAAGCTGACGTGCCCCGCCAAGTGCTTCACCTCATACAGCCGCTCCGGGAAGGGGTACGGCGCAGGGGGAGGCGGGGGAGGATGCACGATGGACTGCGAGAAGAACTGTGTCGCCTACTGTTAAGTTTGTGTATTATAATGAGATTACTATGAGTATGATGGTGATGATGATGATGATGATGCATTCCTAGTGCTTTTCAACCTTATTGGAAAGTAAAAGAAAGATTTGGCATCACTGTATGTATGATGAATGAATAAAAAGAGAGAGAGCGAGAAGAGGATGAGTTTGTGTTAAATCTCTCTTAAATTTGTAGATTATGTTAATTCATGATTAGTTTAATCCATTAGTGGATTTGGGTAAAGAGATTATGGGAAAGTTTGATGGATAAGTTTGGTGGGAACAATAAACAAACGAACATTTGCCGACTCCCGCCCAACTCATCTGTCGTGATCTGTCCCTCCGCCGCTCGTTTTTTGGCCTTCGCATGAAATAATAATGTAATAAAGTTACTTTTATTTCAATTTAACAGGATAAATATTTAGATAAACCAAAAGGGGAAATAAAAAAAAAGGAAACGTGATTCGGTTACTTTTATTGATGTCAAAGCACGAACCGAAACACGAAACCACCGCACGTTCTGAGATTTTGGTAACATTTATCCGCAAAATAATTTATTAAAAAAAAACTTATTGTGATGACCAGTTTCATCTCCTAGGAAAAAAAAAAAGTTCCAGGCAGATTTATAAACTCATGGCTAATTCCAATAAACAATTTTTTTAAAAAAACATCACATTTAGAGTATTATTTACTTAAAATGTAAAATATACGTTTATATCCTTGATTTTTTTGTTAGTTTAGCTTATTTTATAATTTTACCATCAACTTTTATTTTTTATTATTTTTAATCAATCCTGAATTTATTCAAGCAAAGCTAAATAAGGCCTTAATATAATCTGACTCGTCTCATATAACGTGAAATTTCAACGTCCATCATTTATCTTTCATCAACCGTCCAACACTTCAACTTTCAACTTGAACTCGCCATCGACTCTTAAAATATAGTAAAAATTTTACCAAAATTTTAATATTGTTTTTTTATTTTATTTTTATTTTTTAATTGAGAACTGTTTGTTTAACTTTAGCATAAAAAAATTCAAAAATTAATAACAAAATTATATAATAAATTCAGTTAATAATAACGCATACCCCATGAATCAATATTTTATCATTTTAAAACTGAGAAATATCTTACAAACAAAAACTATCTCGAAACAAACCTCCGCACGTTGCCTCCAAGGGTTTTCCCGTCTCATATTCATTGTTATACTGCTTCTTCTCTCCAATTTTATTAAGTTATAACCTAACGGCTTAAGTTACGAAGTTTTGTTGACAAGTTTTTACGGATGGAGGATTTATTAATTTTTATTATATAAGCTGATGCATGAATCTTTTGACTACACACACAATCTGATAATGAAATCAATCCCAGCAACCCGATATGCCATTTTAGTTTTAATCTTCTGGATACGGGAAATGCGGGCCGATCCCCAAGTGAGCCATCAACAGCCAGACGATCGTCACGAGCTCTCCTCCCTCGCTCACTGCCCGAGCATGTTTCTCAGGCCTGCAGTGGCTGGCCGCATACGTTAGCAGCTCCACCCAGACTCCACTTATTATCTCCCATTTGTTGTCCTTCTGCATCAGCAATCGGGCCAGATTGCATGCGTCCGACAAGACGGAGGTGCGCTTGTCTTTATACACGTCAACGGGTTCGATGCTCGTATCTTCGTTCAATATCTTATTGCAGAACTCAGTCACGGTCTCCGCTTCGTATACCCTATAGAAATGTTTTACTTCAGCACAAGTATCACCATACCTTATGTGGCTAATTCCCGCCACGGCAGACATCATCTGTGGCTTCTTGATCAGGAGATAATGCATGTAATTCGACAACTTAACGGCCAACTTCCTCTGCTTGCTGTTGGCTGCCTCCACGCCTCTGTTGGCATTATTGCAGATTTCGGTGGCGATGTGCCATGCTAGAAGGCTCCTTTCGTAGTCAAACTTCTTCACATATCGCATCAACCCATCCGAGTTCCCTAATTTCGTCAATATCCAGCTCCCTCTCGCCTCGTAGATCTCCTTCACTTGGTCCTCGTCATCGGCAGCCGATGCTCTTTCCTTCAACTCCTTGAAAATGAAGTCTCGGGTTTCCGTATCGAAGACATTCCATGATACGCTTCCCTTTTTTCTTCAGGTGACAGTTCCTGCAGGGATTCAAAAGTTTTTCAGATAAAGTAGCTTCGTCGATTATCCGGAAATCAAAGAGAATGCGACGAGGTCAGGCTTACGGTAAATCAAGTGAGCATACTTCAATGGTTTATTACCACCTCTATGACAATGTTCCACGCAATGCGACAACAAACTGAACGCGCCCAACTTCTCGCTCCACGACTTCAGAACGAGGTCAATGCAACCACACGGAGCTAACAAGATTACTCCTACAAACAGGATTATTAAAAACGGAAGGACAAAGCACACTGCTTGAAGTAGAACCCAACAAATCTGGAACCACCTCGCCGGACCCCTCCAATTGGAAAACAGGATCATCATTCCGTTACTCATCTCTAGAGCAACAGTGCCGCCAAGCAAGAAATAGGTGATCCAAATATCAACCTCATGGAATCCCTTCTTCTCCAAAAGGCTGTACAATATTAAAGCCCCAATAACGCTATACAATGTGATGATGCGAGCGATCATCCCCAACGAAGAATTTACAGATGAGATTTTCGTGTAGAACAATTCGAACAGAAGATGCAGCTCAGCTACCATCAGGTCAAACGCCTCTTTCGCTTCTTTCTGTTGGAAGAGCTTAAGGCTCTGTGATCGCTCTGCATGGTTGGGATTGATTTCTACGACTAGACCTTTGAATATTTGAAAGAAGTAATAGGCTTCTTTCCCAGTATTTTCATCAGAAAAATCTCCTCCCTCCAAGGCTTCAAGACTTGTAACAGGCAGTTTTCCGGTGGACTTCTTGAGGTTTTCCATGCTTGCAAGATATAGAGATCTGGTCCTCTCCCCGTACTTGATTGCTCCGGCTACGGCAATCAGGATTGTGGGGCCTATGAGGTTATTGTCAGGGAGGGTCTTGAAGAATATGTAAAAGAAGGTGTACAATTGGGCGACAAGCCCAACTAGATGGCGCATCCAAAGAGCGTTGTCCTCTAGGGAGAAGGCAGTGATCGTGTCTGGACCGCCGAGGTGGATCAGGAGGAAAGCAGCCCAAAAAGCCATGAGGTTCTCGTTGACTTCCGGTGGGGAGATCGAGTCGATTCGTTGTGCATTTGAGATAAGCCCGAACGTGAACGTTGCCGCCCAATCTGCCATGAAGTAGGCCGACCATATAACAAACAGAAAGAACTTGCTAGTGGAAGCCCTCCTCAGGTGGGCGGTGGATGCAAGTAGCACCTGGAGGAAAAGGCTAAGCATCATGAAACCTCGAACGTTAGTAGCATTCCAGATTTCCTGCAAGCTCGCCGGCATGAAACTTTGAACCATGATGGCAGCTAGCTTGTTTGTATGAGCGCTGGGATGATAGTGGCACAAGTTGTAGGAGATCAAAAAGTTAAACACCCCGTATTACTGGAAAGAATATACTAAACTTGTTGGATTTAGCTCAATCTATGGAACAAAACCATGCTTGACTATGTTGTGAATCAATTCCTAATTATTACATTTGCTTCGTTTGGTTTACCTCCTTTTTGGTGTTTGAGGTGCTAATCCATGGTATATTTCGATTGCTATCCAAACATGTGAAAATCTTCGTAATATCGAATTGGCCCAAATACCAAGTCCACCCAACATGTTTCCACACTAAAACTAATTGACAATAGAAGAAGTAGCCCGCTAGACTTATATATTTGGTTGGGGTTCTTTCTCTATTCGATGTAGGATTTGCGTGGGCACTTGCGACCTTTTCCAACATCCGGCAAGCGCAATCAGGAGGACTAGAGGAACAGCAGGGCTATTGTTTGGAAGGGTATTGAAAACCATGTAAAAGAAGGTGAACAGCTGGAAGACCAGCCTTGCCAGATGACGAATCCTAAGGGCATTGTCCTCCAGGAAGATGGCGGTGTTCTTTTCCAGGCCACCAAGATGAATCAGGAGGAAAGCATCCCAGAAATCCATGAGACTCTCGTCGACTTCCGGAGGGGAGATCCAGTTGAAGCGCTGCACATTTGAGATCAGCCCAAATGTGAACGCTGGTGCCCAGTCAGTCATGAAGTAGGCTGACCATATCACAAACACGACGAACCTGCTGGTTGTGACATTTCACGGGAAGCACACTTCAGTTCGGCAGCTCGACCTTTTCCTTGTGATCAACACATTTCTCCAATAAATGCCTCTTCTAAATTCTATAACTGAGAATTGCCATCAGTCTTCCTCTAATATCCTGCGATATGCTCGGTTGTTCCATAAACCAATCTGATGTTGCAGCAAAGACAGAATTGTTGCTGCTGCAACTAACATTACCACTGAACAAAACCTCCAACTGCAATTGTTGTCAAAGTTTTCCTTCTGCAGATGCAAGACGCAGCTGGTGTTAGTGCTGAAACTCTGGGATGAATCGTTTTACTACAAAGACATTTCATCAGAATCTGATAATCAAATCACCCAGCTACCCGATATACCACTTCAATTTTAATCTTCTGGATATGGGAAATGCGGGCCGATCCCCAAGGGAGCCATCAACAGCCAGATGATCGTCACGAGCTCACCTCCTGCGCTCACTGCGCGGGCATGTTTCTCAGCCATGCAGTTGCCGGCCGCATACGTAGCCAGCTCCACCCAGACTCCACTTGTTATCTCCCATTTGTTGTCCTTCTGCATCAGTAATCTGGCAAGATTGCACGCGTCCGACAAGACGGAGGTGCGCTTGTCTTTGTACATGTCAGCAGGTTCGATGTTCGTATCTTCATTCAATATCTTATTGCAGAACTCAATCACAGTCTCGGCTTGGTATACCCTGCAGACATGTTTCACTTCTGCAAAAGTATCACCATTCCTTATGTGGCCAATCCCCGCCACGGCAGACATCATCTCGGGCTTCTTGATTAGGAGATAATGCATGTAATACGACAACTTAAAGGCCAACTTCCTCTGCTTGTGGTCGGCTGCCTCCACTCCTGTGTTGACATTTTGGCAGATTTTGGTGGCGATGTGCCACGCTAGAAGGCTCCTGTCTTAGTCAAACTTCCTCACATATCGCATCAACCCATCCGAGTTCCCTAATTTCGTCAATATTCAGCTCCCTCTCGCCTTGTAGATCTCCTTCACTTGGTCCTCATCATCGGCCGCCAATGCTCTTTCCTTCAACTCCTTGAAAATGAAGTCTCGGGTTTCCGCATCAAAGACATTCCATGATACGCCTCCCTTTTTTCTTCTGGTGACAGTTGCAGGGATTCAAAAGTTTTTCAGATGAAGTAGCTTCTTCGATTATCCAGAAAACAAAGAGAAATGCGACGAGGTCAGGCTTACGGTAAATCAAGTGAGCATACTTCAATGGTTTATTACCACCTCTATGACAATTTTCGATGCAATGCGTCAGTAAACTGAACCCGCTCAACTTCTTGCTCCACGACTCATCGACGAGTACTAAGTAACCACACAGAACTGACAAGATCATTCCCACAACCACCATAATCACTACCGGAATGATAAAACACGCCAGTTGAAGTAGAATCCAACAAATATGGAACCACCTTTGAGGACCCGACCAATTGGAAAACATGATCATCATTCCGTTAGTCATCTCTAGAGCAACAGCACCGGCAAGCAAAAAATAGGTGATCCAAGTATCCACCTCCTGGAATCCCTCCTTCTCCAAAGGCAATACAATATCAGAGCCCCAATAACACTATACGACGTGGTGATACGAAGTATTATCCCCGGATGAGATTTTCGTGTAGAATAATTCAAACTGAAGATTCAGCTCACCTACCGCGCCTTTTGCGTCTTTTAGTAGGAAGAACTTGTTGGCCAAAAGATTACACTAAGAGGGGAGGTGAATTAGTGTTAAATCCAGTTAAGGAATTCTTAAACACTTTTTCACAACCCTCACAGCGGAAGCAAGTTGCTGTAAAATAGAACTTGTGAAATAGACTTCAATAAATTCGAAGAACACAAAGAATTTTATAGTGGTTCGGTGAATGTACCTACGTCCACTTTCGGTCGTTTTAACTAACACTTTGAAATAGTGATTACAGTGTAGAAGGTTGAACCTTCTGTGGTATAAGAAAATAGTTTCTTTAACCACGGGGCGATTAGACTAGCTTAACCAGTGGAAGAAACTCTCTTGCTGAGTTTAGGATGAGTCTAGGTCAAATCACAAGAAAATCAACCAGACTTGTGTGAGTACAAAACCTTGGCTGGAAGCTTCACCCTTCCGTGACTTTTGTAGCGGACTGTCGCTTCTATGGATTAGCGAACAGATTCAATGAAGCTTTCTCCAATATTTAGACGTCTCTGATAAGCTTCTCTTTTGTATTTTTTGATATAATCTGCAAAACAAATAAAGATAACACGTCTACAGTAGGCTATAGTCCCTCACCACTTACGCCTACTACAAAAGCCTTCTCTTGGACCTGCTATACGTCCACCTGGCGTTACGGACAGCTTTCCTGGCCAAGTCCTTCGGATTCACAGCCAACAACGCCTACGGAGTGGCTTCACCAATGCACTCCTTCTGCAAACACACACATACAACAAAATAATCAACTACAGAAGGTTGGAGGTCCCTCACCATTAAACACCTGCTACGGACTCCTTCGCTCCGACCAACTCTGCACGCCGACTAGCCAACTAATAAACCTTCTTCCCAGGCCCTGGTGCACGCAGTCCGACATCACGATAAAGTTTCGGTCGAGTCCCTCAAATCCGTACGCAACGACGTCCCCGGAGCGACTTCACCTACGCACAACCCGCTGTAGTTACCTCCTGCGAGAACGCTCGCCTGGAGAAACCGTCCTGCACACTTACACACACGTTAAACAACCACTAACGTTGCCAAATGCTAAGACTTACGCTCTAATCATTCATAAATTGTTTTTAGGTTTTTTTTTCTTTTATATAGAGGTTCCGTCTTCCTATAAAGAAGGAAACTTATTTTACCAAATATGAATTATGACCAAATTCATCCCCAACGTGTATGAATCATTTGGGGACAATCTCTGATTGATTTCAGATCAATCGAATCATCCAATCATAAGTTCCTGTCTTACAGAAGGTTAGAGCCTAATTCGGTTAGTAACCTTCTATAGTTAGAAAGAAATAATATTTTATTTCCAACTTGAGAAATCTGATAATGGACACGTTTATTTATGTGGTGGAACTGTCCATAAATAATTTTGGACGTTTTATTCCCCAGATATTATATTATAGAAGGTTCGGCCAGTCACAACAAGTTATCTTTCTATAGAAGGAAATAATCAATCAATTATTTTCAAATTGACATAAATCGTTCGAGATAAGATTTTCATTGTATCTGGACAAAATTCATCTGAAAATATTGTTTGAAGGTGATTTCTAAATAACCTAATCTTTTACGGAAGGTTAGATAGAAGTTGCCAAAAAATAACAAAATAATTTCCTTGATTAGGAAATATTTTATTTTTGACTTTCAAACATTTGTCTCATCTGATAAGTATTTAATATTAATTCAAATAATATTTCTAAGAATATTCCCTTTTTGAATTAATAAAATAATTAAGAGAATCAATAATTAATTAACAATTAATTAATTATTGAAATATCTATTTATGGAAATATTCTCTAATCACGTCTGTTGATCTGAAATGATCATTGGAGGGTGAAAATAATGATATTTTTCCTTTATTACGAAGCATATCTTCGTTACAGGAGGCTACAAAGTCATAGCAGGTCAAACCTACTGTTTGACTCATCATCAAAATCTTGTCAATAATCTCCCCCTTTTTTCATGATGACAAAACATTCATCCATAGGAGATATGTTCATACAAGATGACATATCAAACTCCCCATAAGATAGAGATAGTAAGGGCTTGACACTTTATAGAAGCTTCAAGACGCTTTTACTTTTGCAAAATGCAAAAGCTTCTGTGTAAGCATATTGCTTGAACATGTTACAGGGACAAGGCTCCTGTATATTTAGCCCGACAGTAGCATGTGCTTCTGCTCTCCCAGCAAAAATGAGTTATACTCAAATTCTGCTGTTTCATCAGATTAAATGCGCCTTTTGCATCTTTTAGTAGGAAGAACTCACGACTCTGTTATTGTTGTGCATGGTTTGAATTGATTTCTACGACTAAACCTTTGAATATTTAGAAGAAGTAATAGGCTTCTTTCCATGTATTATCTTGAAAACCTCCTCCCTCCAAGTCTTCAAGACTTGTAATAGGCATTTTCCCGGTGGACTTCTTGAGGTTTTCCATGCTCGCAAGATATAACGATCTAGTCCTCTCCCCATACTTAATTGCTCCGGCAATCGCAATCAGGATTGTGGGAGTGACGAGGTTATTGTTAGGAAGGGTCTTGAAGAATATGTAAAAGAAGGTGGACAATTGGGCGACGAATCCAACTAGATGGTGCATCCGAAGGGCATTGTCCTCCAGGAAGAAGGCAGTGATCGAGTTCGGGCCGCCGAGGTGGATCAGGAGGAAAGCAGCCCAAAAAGCCATGAGGTTCTCGTTAATTTCCGGAGGGGAAATTGAGTCAATGCGTCGTGCATTTGATATCAGCCCTCCTCAGGCGGGCGGTGGATGCGAGTAGCACCTGGAGGAAAAGGCTAAGCATCATGAAACCTCGAAAATTAGAAGCATTCCAGATTTCCTGCAAGCTCGCCGGCATGAAACTTTGAACCAGGACGACAGCTAGCTGGTTTGAGGGTGTCTTTTTTTGTACGAGCGAACGTGTGCCGAATCCTGGAATGATAATGCCACAAGTTGTAGGATCACAAAACTTAAACGCCCCTAATTACTACAAAGAATATACTAAACTTGTTGGTAATCATTGAATCATTCATTCATTCATTACATGTCACAGAAATCCACACTCTAGATCTACTAGAAAAACCACTGCAGCCAGTCAAGGCCCCAAAATCCACGGTTTTAAAAAAAAATTTAAGGTCTTCCTACGGAGAATATTACACTTTAAAAAAAAAAGTTTTGGGTCAAAATTCTTTTATCAGTTAATTATATAATTCCCTAAAAGAAAAGAATTTAATTAGGCAGGAAAAACAATAAAAGTCAAAAAAATGATCCTTTATTTTGTCTTGCTCGAACAATAGACTTTTAAAGCCTACGTTACTATTTGATAAACCTTTTAAAAGAACACTTTAACAAGAAGCGGAAGCGAATAACGTTACGTGCACGTAACGTTACGTAGTTTACTAAATTTCATGAATCGGTTAGTAAAAATTACTAAACAGTAGCTTTTTTTTGATAAATATTACTAAACAGTGACCTTTTTTCTTATTAATTTTGTTAGTAATCAATCGCTTACTAAAAGTTTTAGTAATTTTCATATGGAAATTTTTACTAAAATATCGGATTTAGTTAGTAATTTTTACTAAACTTGAACAGTGTTTTCTTAGTAATTTTGTTAGTAATCGGTTACTAAAAATTTTAGTAAATTCCATGGAAATTAGTAAAACTTTTAGTACACTAACGTTTTTACTAAAAAAACATTGTTCGGTTTTAGTAAAAATTACTAATTAAATCTGATATTTTAGTAATTTTGTTAGTAATCGATTACTAAAAGTTTTCGTAATTTCCATGGAAATTACGAAAACTTTATTAACCATTACAAACGTTTTTAGTAAAATTACTAAAACTTTCGAACTTTTACAAATAAAATTAGTAATTTTTACTAAAACCGAACAGTGTTTTCTTCTTCATGGAATCCCTTCTTCTCCAAAAGGCTATACAATATTAGAGCCCCAATAACGCTATACGTTGTTATGATACGAAGGATGAGGCCCAACGAAGAATTTACAGATGAGATTTTTGTGTAAAACAATTCGAACAGAAGATGCAGCTCGGCTACCATCAGATCGAAGGCCTCTTTCGCATCTTTCTATAAGAAGAACTCACGGCTCTGTGATCGCTCTGAATGGTTGGGATTGATTTCCACGACTAAATCTTTGAATATTTGGAAGAAGTAATAGGTTTCTTTCCCAGTACTATAAGGAAAAACTACTCCCTCCAAGTCTTCAAGACTTGTAACCGGCAGTTTCCCGGTGGACTTCTTGAGGTTTTCCAAGCTTGCAAGATATAACGATTTGGTCCTCTCCCCACACATGATTGCTCCGGTGACGGCAATTAGGATTGTGGGAGCGACGAGGTTATTGTCAGGGAGGGTCTTGAAGAATATGTAAAAGAAGGTGGACAATTGGGCGATGAGCCCAACTAGATGGCGTATCCAAAGGGCGTTGTCCTCTAGGGAGAAGGCGGTGATCGTGTCCGGACCGCCGAGGTGGATCAAGAGGAAAGCAGCCCAAAAAGCCACGAGGTTCTCGTTGACTTCCGGAGGGGAGATCGAGTCGATTCTCTGTGCATTTGAGATCAGCCCGAAGGTGAACGTTGCGGCCCAATCTGCCATAAAGTAGGCCGACCATATAACAAACAGAAAGAACCTGCTGGTGGATGCCTTCCTCAGATGGGCGGTGTATAAGTGTAGCAACTGGAGGAAAAGGCTAAGTATCATGAAACCTCGAACGTTGCAAGTGTTCCAGATTTCCTGCAAGCTCCCCGGAATGAAACTTTATGCAATGATGATGGCTAGCTTGTTTGAGGCCGCGTTTGTTTGTATGAGCGCACATGTGACGAATCATTGAATGCTAATGCCACAAGTTCTTGGAGCTCAAAACTTAATCCATTATTACTACAAAGAATATACTTAACTTGTTGGATTTGGCACAATCGATGGAACAAAACTTTGCTTGATTGCTACATTCTCTTCGTTGGGTTTACCTCTTTTTTGGTGTTTGAGGTGCTTGTCCATGGTATATTATGATAACTCACCGAATCTCGGGGATTTCAGATCTCTTCTGCAATGAAGATACTCATCCTTGGGAAGCTGGAAATGTGTGTCGATTACAGAGTGTATCATCAACTGGAAAACCAACATCACAAGCACTGCCGAATCACCACTCCTATACGCACTTTCGTTCAGTGGTGGTCTGCCACTCGCGCCACCTTGTGCATTTGCCTCGGCGCTTTCACCAGGTAGCAGGAATTGCACGGTTTAACTAGTGTGCAGGTTTCATGTTTGTATGGTTAATGAGTTACTTCATCTGCAAGCTCCGGCAGAACTGATCTCATGGCGTGAATCTGAGTTTCTTGGGGAACGGGATGTGTTTAAGTATAGGCAGTCGACACAAGTATTTCCACTGAAAAGCATACAGGATATTCGAAGTTCCACATGATTATTGCAACCTATGAACATAACACTAAGGAAGGTCACCGGGGAAGACTGTATACGAACTTTTCCCAAAAGCAAAACACCAGTAAAGGTTACATGTTGTGATCGTGGCCATGTCAGTAATTCTAAAACATCGTCTCTCTCAAATTCTAAAACAGAGGATCGTGATGGACCTTCCTCTTGTCTCATGATATAAGTTCGTTCGGTTGTCCCTCAAACATCTTTGACATTGCAGCCACGACATTACCCCGAGACAAAACATACTGTCGACTTTTTTGTTATGCAGATGCAAGGAACGGTCGTAACGCCAAAACTACTGGATGCGCTTAATCCTACAATAAAATCACCAAGTTTCCATATACAACATTCTAATTTTTAATCTCTCGGGTATGGGAAACACTGGCCTATCCCGAAGGGGGCCATCTGTAGTATCCAAAGTATTGTCCAAAGGTCACCTCCTTCGCATAACGCCCGTTGGTGTTTCTCTGCCCTACAGTGACCTGCCGCGTACATAATCAACTCAATCCCAAACTGTGTTTGTTGCACTTCTGCCTCAGCAGATCTGGCCAGATTGCACGCATTAGAGAAGAGGGAGGTGGGCTTGTCTTTGTCGAATCATCGTTCATTACCCCTGTGCCGAACTCATTAAGCATCAGAGAAGAGTAATCCCACCTATTACTTTGTTTAACAACAGAGAATGATAAAAGTAAATATGTAATTTATAACCTCTCATCTTAATTACGTAAAGTACGAAAGAAAAAGGGAAATGAATAGCGGAACAACATTTTGTCATCGTTAGTGCCCTTCGTAGGCTAAAGATATCCAACATAGTATTTGTCACCTGAAACAAATTGAACTCGTGGAACGACCGATGTTTCATCATCCTTCGCCTTGTTATGCAGCTCATCCTCGCCCTTCGTAAGCTGAAGGCATCCCACCGTTTTGTCGTCCAAATGGCTGAGGTTTCATCATCCTTAGCTTCATTTTGCAGCTCATCCTTCATCTCAAATGTTGCACGCCCGAACACGTGAAACAGCGACACGCAAGTTCTTTGGAGGTCATGACCTTCTCGGCACTCGTTGACAGTTATAACACCGCAACTGTACGGGTGCTGTAAGTAATAAAGAGTAAAGGTTGTTCTCACATAAAATTACTTGAGAATAATGTTCAATGAACAGCCAAAATGCAGTTGAATCAATTAAATAAGAATTGGGAAAATAAATAATGTACGAAGCTATTCATAATGCTCTAGAATCTTTTCGTTGAAGTCTTTCTCGACACAAGATGGCAGCTATGTCG
The DNA here is from genome assembly GCA_023653495.1 of Melastoma candidum. Lineage (NCBI taxonomy): Eukaryota > Viridiplantae > Streptophyta > Magnoliopsida > Myrtales > Melastomataceae > Melastoma > Melastoma candidum. The sequence goes on along the minus strand of CM042890.1, from coordinate 14,286,748 downwards.
CAAGAGACTACGTTTATTTGTGCACGCACATGTGTGTGCCAGCGCGCCAAAACCCAAAGCAATGCACAAGTTCTGAGAACTTGAAACATAAATTTGCAATACATACTCAAAGCACACGCTACCGGATCTCATCTCCGGTCTTATTGCAGGAAGATACTAATCTTTGGGATGAAGGAAACGTGGGTGGATTCCTCAAGGTGTTAACTTTACCTTGGCTGGATATGGTGGCCGTAGGAGGCTGGCCAAGGAGGAGCAGGACATTTTTACAGCACCAGAGGAGGACGGAACTGGACCAGATGATCAGAGATTGCGGTAACATGATCAGCCACTTGAGGAAGAATCTGCAGGATCCTTGACAAAGATGAAGAAAACGTTTATATCGATTGAGTAACTGAAATCTCCGTTGGCCTTCAATTGCACGATGCTGAAGTAAATATATTTTCTTTTGAACTCATCTACAAGGTTCCATGCTCATAACTTCATCTGTTCTGATCATATCAACGTCAACAATGTCCGACTGTCAGTGCATACCTAGATGTCTCCGTTGGATGGATCCTGACAGACCTGCGTCGTCGTCTCGAGCATCGCGACCAGTCGCTTTGGAACTGTCTGTCAATAGCTGAGTTCGGGCCATATTTCAAATTTTTGAGCGTTTTAAAAAGAAATTTCTAAATAAGCTACGAAGTTTTGTTGACAAGTTTTGACGGATGGAGAATTTATTAATTTTTATTATATATTTCAAATTAATTTTTCAATATTTTTCTGGAAAAATTATTTATTACTTATTCAATTTTCAATGAATTATCGACGGTGGCCCTCCGGTTACGACAGCTGATGAGTTAAGCTCCGACTTACAATCTGAAGTGTTAGGTGATGTATGAATCATTTGACTACACACACAATCTGAAATCAATCCCAGCTACCCGATATGCCATTTTAGTTTTAATCGTCTGGATACGGGAAATGCGGGCCAATCCCCAAGTGAGCCATCAACAGCCAGACGATCGTCACGAGCTCACCTCCTTCGCTCACTGCCCGAGCATGTTTCTCAGCCCTGCAGTGGCCGGCTGCATACGTTAGCAGCTCCACCCAGACTCCACTTATTATCTCCCATTTGTTGTCCTTCTGCATCAGTAATCTGGCAAGATTGCACGCATCTGAGAAGACGGAGGTGCGCTTGTCTTTGTACATGTCAACGGGTTCGATGCTCGTATCTTCATTTAATATCTTATTGCAGAATTCAGTCAAGGTCTCCGCTTTGTATACCCTGCAGAAATGTTCAACTTCGGCACAAGTATCACCATACCTTATGTGGCCAATCCCCGCTATGGCAGACATCATCTCGGGCTTCTTGATCAGGAGGTAATGCATGTAATACGACAACTTAACGGCCAACTTCCTCTGCATGTGGTCGGCTGCCTCCACGGCTCTGTTGGCATTATGGCATATTTCGGTGGCGATGTGCCATGCTAGAAGGCTCCTATCGTAGTCAAACTTCTTCACATATCGCATCAACCCATCCGAGTTCCCTAATTTCGTCAATATCCAGCTCCCTCTCGCCTCGTAGATCTCCTTCACTTGGTCCTCATCATCGGCCGCCAATGCTCTTTCCTTCAACTCCTTGAAAATGAAGTCTCGGGTTTCCGCATTAAAGACATTCCATGATACACCTCCCTTTTTTTTTCTGGTGACAGTTCCTGCGGGCATTCAAAAGTTTTTCAGATGAAGTAGCTTCTTCGATTATCTGGAAAACAAAGAGAATGCGACGAGGTCAGGCTTACGGTAAATCAAGTGAGCATACTTCAATGGTTTATTACCACCTCTATGACAATGTTCGATGCAATGCGTCAGTAAACTGAACCCGCCCAACTTCTTGCTCCACGACTTATCGACGAGTTCAAAGCAACCACACAGAACTGACAAGATCAATCCCACAACCACCATAATCAGCACCGGAATGATAAAACACGCCAGTTGAAGTAGAATCCAACAAATATGGAACCACCTGTTAGGACCCGTCCAATTCGAAAATACGAGAATCATTCCGTTAGTCATCTCTAGAGCAACGGCACCGGCAAGCAAAAAATAAGTGATCCAAATATCCACCTCCTGGAATCCCTCCTTCTCCAAAAGGCAATACAATATCAGAGCCCCAATAACACTATACGATGTGGTGATACGAAGGATTATCCCCAATGAAGAATTTACGGATGAGATTTTCGTGTAGAACAATTCAAACAGGAGATCCAGCTCAGCTACCATCAGATCAAATGCACCTTTTGCATCTTTGAGTAGGAAGAACTCACGGCTTCGTGATTGATGTGCATGGTTTGGATTGATTTCTACGACTAAACCTTTGAATATTTGGAAGAAGTAATAGGCTTCTTTCCCTGTACTATTTTGAAAAGCTCCTCCCTCCAAGTCTTCAAGACTTATAACAGGCATTTCCCCGGTGGACTTCTTGAGGTTTTCCATGCTCGCAAGATATAACGATCTAGTCCTCTCCCCATACTTGATTGCTCCGGCAATCGCAATCAGGATTGTGGGAGCGACGAGGTTATTGTCAGGGAGGGTCTTGAAGAATATGTAAAAGAAGGTGGACAATTGGGCGATGAATCCAACTAGATGGCGCATCCAAAGGGCATTGTCCTCCAGGGAGAAGGCAGTGATCGAGTCCGGGCCGCCGAGGTGGATCAGGAGGAAAGCAGCCCAAAAAGCCATGAGGTTCTCGTTGACTTCCAGAAGGGGCATTGAGTCGATGCGTCGTGCATTTGAGATAAGCCCGAACGTGAACGTCGCTGCCCAATCAGCCATGAAGTAGGCCGACCATATAACGAATAGAAAGAACCTGCTGTTGGAAGCCTTCCTCAGCTGGGCGGTGTATGCGAGTAGCACCTGGAGTAAAAGGCTAAGTATTATGAAACCTCGTACGTTACAAGCGTTCCAGATTTCCTGCAAGCTCGCCGGCATGAAACTTTCAGCCATGACAACAGCTAGCTTGTTTGAGGCTGCGTTTTTTTGTATGAGCGCAAGTGTGCCGAATCCTGGAATGGTAATACCACAAGTTCTAGGATCTCAAAACTTAAACGCCCCTTATTACTACAAAGAATAAACTTAACTTGTTGGATTTAGCTCAAAATCTATGGAACAAAACTTTGCTTGATTAAGTTGTGAATCAGTCAATAATTATCACATTCTCTTCGTCTAGTTAACCTCCTTTTTGGTGTTTGAGGTGCTTGTCCATGGTATATTTCTATAATTCCCCCCCTAATCACGGGTTACCAAATCTCTTCTCCAGTGAAGATACTTATCTTCGGGATGCAGTAAAGGTCGGTGGATTACAAAGCGAATCGTCAACTGGAAAACCAACATCACAAGCACTCCCGAATCTCCGCTCCAAAGCGCATTTTCATTCTGTGGTGGGCCTGCCACTCGTGCCACCTTGTGGATTTGCCTCGGCGCTTTCACCTGGTAGCCGAAGTACACCACTTTCTTTTGAACTCTGTGTTCATGTTTCATCATCCTTTAGCTTCATTTTACAGCTCCTCCTCATTTAGCAGCTACTTTTGTCAGAAACTACGTGTGTTTGCGTGTTTGTCCGCCTGTGCTGGAACTTGGATTAATGCACAGTTTCTTTGAACTGAAACTCCCCCATGTTGACTGAGTGTTAAATACAAGGAATATGCTAAACTTGTGAAAATAGTAAAAAGGACAGAACAAAACTTTGCTTGATTAAGTTGTACATGCTCTTCTTTTAGTGCCATCCTTGTTTTTGCGTGCGAATGCAAAGAGGGAGAGGATAAGGACCATTCACAATGACAATTCACGCGAAAGCACATGGCTTCAGTTCGGCAGCTCGACCTTTTCCTTGTGATCAACACATTTCTCCAATAAATGCCTCTTCTAAATTCTATAACTGATATGCTCGGTTGTTCCATAAACAAATCTGATTTTGCAGCAAAGATAGAATTGTTGCTGCTGCAATTAACATTACCACTAAACAAAACCTCCAAGTGCAATTTTTGTCAAAGTTTTCCTCCTCCAACTACACAGACATTTCATCAGAATCTTGTAATCAAATCACCCAGCTACCCGATACCACTTCAATTTTAATCTTCTGGATACAGGAAATGCGGGCCGATCCCCAAGTGAGCCGTCAACAGCCAGACGATCGTTGCGAGCTCACCTCCTTCGCTCACTGCCCGAGCATGTTTCTCAGCCCTGCAGTGGCCGGCCGCATACGTAAGCAGCTCCACCCAGACTCCACTTATTATCCCCCATTTGTTGTCCTTCTGCATCAGTAATCTGGCAAGATTGCACGCGTCCGACAAGACGGAGGTGCGCTTGTCTTTGTACATGTCAGCGGGGTCGATGTTCGTATCTTCATTCAAAATCTTATTGCAGAACCGAATCACAGTCTCGGCTTGGTATACCCAGCAGACATGTTTCACTTCTGCACAAGTATCACCATACCTTATGTGGCCAATCCCCGCCATGGCAGACATCATCTCGAGTTTCTTGATAAGGAGATAATGCATGTAATTCGACAACGTAACGGCCAACTTCCTTTGCCTGCGATCGGTTGCCTCCACGGCTCTATTAGCGTTATGGCATATTTCGGTGGCGATGTGCCATGCAAGAAGGCTCCTGTCAAAGTCGAACATTTTCACATATCGCATCAACTCGTCCACATTCCCTAGTTTCGTCAATATCCAGCTCCCTCTCGCCTCATAGATCTCTTTTACTTGGTCCTGATCATTGGCCACCGATGCTATTTTCCTCAACTCCTTGAAAATGAAGTCTCGGGTTTCCACATCGAAGGCATTCCATGATACACCTCCCTTTTTTCTTCCGGAGACAGTTCCTGCCGGGATTTGAATTTTTGTTTTCATATGAAGTAACTTCCTCGATTATTCAGCAGACAAGGAGAATTTGACGAGGTCAGTCTTACCGGAAATCATGTGAGCATACTTCATAAGTTTATTACCACCTCTGCGACAATATCCGATGCAATGCGACAGCAAGCTGAAAGCACCCAACTTCTTGCTCCATGTCTCAAAGACGAATTCAGAACATCCGCATGGAATTGACAAGATCAATCCCACCACCATCATTAATGCTACAGGAATGAAAAAGCACACAGCTTGAAGTAGAGCGAAACAAAGATGGAACCACCTCGTCGGACCGCTCCAATTGGAAAATACGAGCATCATTCCGTTAGACATCTCTAGAGCAACAGCGGCAGCAAGCAAGAAATAGGTGATCCAAATATCAACCTCATGGAATCCCTCGTTCTCCAAAAGGCAATACAATACTAGAGCCATGATAACGCTACATGACGTGATGATACGAATTATGTCAAATGACCTGAAAATCTTTAAATTTTTCGTCAGTCAATACAATCGTAGTTGACGGGTCAGCAGCGGAAGACGGCAAATTACGTCTCTACCTTGGTCTCATCTATTCGCTTACTTTCCAGGAAGTCAAATTCTTCGTCCCTAATTCTCTGCATCACTAAAATAATTTCCCCAAACTGGGTCCGTGATAAATCGCTGAATACAATCATCGCATGCACACACGAAAACATGGGGCTCCTAGACTTATTCTAGGTGCATACTTAAAAGCCATTTATGCACCATGCGGTTAGGATTACATGAGCTATATAAGCTCATCATATGGCATAAATATCAACCACAGTTTAACATAATGATCATGTAGCTCATAACATCAGAGGCATTATTAAAGTAGTAAGTAACTATATGACTCCCATGAATCTAACGTCCATCCACATATCAACTCATCCCAAGGTGCTAGGACGACCGTAGTGCGTACTCACCCACTTCTCCGGGAGGGCCCGGGGCTACGGCAGCAGGTACGACCGCGAGTGGCGCCACCTCCCCATCTCTCTTCCGACACACAATCAGGTATCAACACAATCATAAGGTAAGTCCCCTGATACCCTCAGATATGTCAAGCTCAAAGGCAAGGTGTACGGCAGAAGATTGCACTTTCTTAGTACCAACTCAGATCGTGGTTCCTTACAGTGAGAATTTCGCAATGTCGGAGCTCCGGCAATCTCAGGTATTTGGGCGTGGCTGATCCCGACTGGTTGGTGCATGGCTGTTGCGTGTTCGAAGGGCTGGCTGAAAACTTGCAACCCCAGAGACCGCTACGGAAGTAGCATGTCCAGTCCAGTTGCCAAGATCAGTCCTTTTCTATTTCGATTCAGCCGGCGTCCCCATCCACAGTCCCCAGCCACCGCTTCGAATCCTTCACTCTCTGTTGGCAAAGTCCGAAGTTTCCAGTTCCGTCGAGTTTCATCACATCGAACTTTGCAAGCGAAATCTCAGTCATATTCACCATCTGCTCTGATACCAGTTGTTGGGGAAATTCGATAACGTGTCGAGCCTCAATGGTGAAACTTGGACGAAAAAATAGTACACACAATATTTACGTGATTCGACCTAACCGGCCTATGTCCACGATGATTCCACTAAACAACTAAAATTACAAAAGCATCAAACGTGTCGCTCAACCATTTCTCCAATATATAAGAAAATCTTAACCCCGAATCTCGTAGAGTAACCTCTACCCCGACCCGATGATTTTCCCTCTCGAATGTCACACATTTACCGTGTCACCACACACCTAATATCCTAGACAAATGCCCTATTTATAGATAGTTCTAACTTGTCCTCCTAATAAATCTAATACAATAGTGTCTAGATATTAGCCTTAAAATCATATAATATCTAGTCATATCAGATATTATATTCTTATAATATCTTTCACAATATCAGACCTGTCGTGGGTGATCTCGTTTCTGGTTCCATTTAAAATGAATATATTCCCTTACCAATAAGGCTTCGGATTTTGAAAACGTATCGGAGTCGCCACTAGCTTATGTTAAATTCAAGTTAAAAAATACTATAGAGATTCATTAAGGCTCGGTAATTAGGGATTACTAAATCGCATGCATCACAAAGAAAAAGAATGTCTTTATCGTGTGTTTTTCATATCCAAATTTATCTGAGTTCGTGTTTTTAGAAAAAAAAAAGATTGCTTGACATTAAAAAAATCTCGAGCTTAATGTCTACCTGAACAATTTTAAGAAAATATAGTTTTTTAAAAAATTGATTTTTGCCAAAAATGCAAGCAACATAAATTTATTAATTCTCTAAACAGTTTCTACGCAAAAAAAAAACTCAAAATAGAACCTGGTGTTTGTATAATTTCTTGCTCTTTATAGAACGCCCCCGTTAGCTTTTATACCGTATGGTACCATTTTAGATTAGGTTTACGGCAAACCTGGCGAGTCGTTGATGCCATACGTTAGTGAGTGCAAAGCTGTCTTCAGAGGGTCTTGATTTTCGAGAATCCAAATAATCCCTCAAATATAAATGTAACTTTGTTGTCTTAAATGCATTAAATGGGGTGCGTGCCTTGGTTGTCGTTAAGGCATGCCCCCGAAATACCTGCATAAATATCGTAAACGAAGTTAACTGTTCGAAAATGATTTGAAACATGATTAATTATAACATTATAGGAGTTATTTTGTTGAAAAATAACTTGCAGTAAACCCTCTATATGCAACGATAATTACCCACTGACTAACTAACACGAACTCTTGATAGGTAATGATTAAGGCAATTGAAAAAAAAAACAAATTAAAAGGGGTTGAAAAAAAATATATTTTCTAAGAAAATGAAGTTTAAAATATTAAAAAGGAACTTTTGAAAGTATGGGAGAAACAGTGATTTTTTTTAAAAGACAAGCCACACCATGCGGAGGTTATAAAGTCAAGTGAAAAATTAAGTTAAAATAAAAAAATTAAAAAATAGATAAAAATAAAAATAAAAATTAAATCATAACGAGAATGGAATGCGTCTCAAGAGAGGTTTTTCAATTGCAAAATAATAATAATAATAATAATAATAATAATAATAATAATAAGATATCTTCGTCGTCGCACGCTGCATGCAAAAAATAAAAAAATAAAAAATAAAAAAAATAAAAATAAAAATTACCAATTGACGAGATGCGTTCCGGCACTTCTGCTTGCCCAGACCTGTCTTCTCCAACACCTCAGCCGCGGACATCCCAGCATGGGATCCCTAGGATCGTGATTGTAAGCAACGCCGATGGAGAGCTGTGGAGAGGAAGTCCAATCTGGTGTAGCCGGTTGAAGCCTCAAGGCGTCGGCGAGACAGGAGCACGGCGGGAAAACCCAGGGGTTGCTTGGCCTTTAGAAACCGGAATGAAGCTGATATTCGGGTTGCCGCATCGTTGGGAAAGCGCCGGTTGACGGATTTCGGAGCGGGCGAGCTACAGGCCGGGCACACCGTCATGGGTCATCGCTGGAATCGGGAAACCAGATCTAAAACATTTCAATTTTTAAATTTGCAATGGAATATTATGTTTCCCCGTTTGGTTTCATGGAATGTAAATATAATTATTTCATATGATTTTGTAAATCTTCTTACCGATTTTGAGAAATTTCTATCATTTTGATCGGTGATTTTTATTTTTAATGATTTTATAATGTTTTAGAAAAATTGTATTAAGACAAGACCCAGTCCTAACACTATGCTCGTAACTTTTAATGAGTTACTTCATCTGCAATCAGCCAACACTTCTGTATTTAATCTTCCGGGCAAGGGAAATGCAGGCCGCTCCCGAACTGGGCTATCAGCAGCCAAGACGATCATCTCTAGCTCGTCTCCTTCATTCACTTCCCACGCGTTTTTCTCTGCCCTGCAGTGGCCTGCCGCATACATCATCTTAAACTTCACCCAAATTATCATCACCCCATTTGCCGTCTTTCTGCCTCAGCGATGTGGCCCGGTTGCACGCATCGGAGAAGACAGGGGCGCGCTTGTCTTTGAAGTCATCAGCCGGTTCAATAAGTGGCTGATGACTTCAAAAACAAATTTAAAAAATGTGTTTTATATTATAAATATCCGCTAAGTCCATAAGTCCTTACAAATTATTTGAGAATGGGCATTCACGTCAAAACTAAAACTAAGTGGTAAAAAATAGGAGGATTCATGCTTGAATTTATGTAGTCGCGTGTAGAACAAATCGAACAGAAGATGCTGCTCGGCTGCCAACAGATCAAAGGTAGGAAGTGCTCACGGCTCGGTGATCGCTCTGCGTGGTTAGTATTGATTTCTACGACTAAATATTTGAATATGTGGAAGAAGTAGGAGGCTTCTTTCCATGTACTATCTATCATTAATAACTATGTCCAAGTCTTCAAGACTTGCAAGAGGCACTTTCCCGATGGACTTCTCGAGGTTTTCCATATTCACAAGATATAAGGCTCTACGTCCTCTCCTCATACTTGATTGCTCCGGCAACTGCAATCAGGACTGTGGGCGAGATGAGGTTATTGTCAAAGAGGTGAACAATTGGGCAATGAGCCCAACGAGATGCCGCATCCAAAGAATGTTGTCCTTCAGGGAGAAGGCGGTGATTGTGTCCGGGCCACCAAGGTGAATCAGGAGGAAAGTAGCCCAAAATGCCATGAGGTGCTAGTTCAGTTCTGGAGGGGAGATCGAGTCGAACGTGAATGTCGCTGCCCAATCAGCCATGAAGTAGGCTGACCATATAACAAACACAAAGATCCTGCTGGTGGAAGCCTACCTCAGTGGGGCAGTGTACGCGAGTAGCTTGTTTGTATGAGCGGACGTGTTCCGAATCCTTAAATGATAGTGACACAAGTTCTTGGGGCTTTATGTGAAGAAGTGAAACAAGAAGGACAGAAGAGGAGTGCAGCAGCTGGCAGTAAAGAAGTTACAGTTCCTCTGTTAGCGAAGGAAAGCTTGGAAAGGAGATGGGCTGTGTCAATTTGTTGATATGATTAGCCCAAATAAGGCCCAAAGTTGGTTAGTCTGTTGTTGTAAGTTGTTGAATAAAAGCGTAGCTCTGTAACACAAAACAGTTCATTCGGTTAATAGAACTTTTGGCTTCTGTTCTTTATCCTCCGATGGCAGCACAGGCACTACAGGCAGACCTCTGTCGTTGACACTTTAAACTTAAACCCCCCGTATTACTCCAAAGAATATACTAAACTTGTTGGATTTTTAGCACAATCTATGGAACAAAACTTTGCTTGATTAAGTTATGATTCAATCCCTAATTATTTATTACATTCTCTTCGTTTGGTTTACCTCCTCATTGGTGTTTGAGGTGCTAATCCATAGTATATTTCGAGAACTCCCCGAATCGAGTGCCACCAGATCTCTTCTCTAGTGAAGATACTAATCTTCGGGATGCAGGAAATGTGGGTTGATTACGATGTGAATGATCAACTTGAAAACCGACATCACAAGCACACTGCATAAGTTTTGTTATCTCTTCCATGACATTGTCAGATGCAATGCGATAACAACCGAGAAGAATCTGATTATAAAATCAATCCCAGCTACTCTATATGCCATTTTAGTTTTAATCTTCTGGATATGGGAAATGTGGGCCGATCCCCAAGTGAGCCATCAACAGCCAGACGATCGTCACGAGCTCACCTCCTTCGCTCACTGCCCGAGCGTGTTTCTCAGCCCTGCAGTGGCCGGCCGCATAAGTAAGCAGCCCCACCCAGACTCCACTTATTATCTCCCATTTGTTGTCCTTCTGCATCAGTAATCGGGCCAGATTGCACGCATCCGACAAGACGGAGGTGCGCTTGTCTTCGTACACGTCAGCGGGTTCGATGCTCGTATCTTCATTCAATATCTTACTGCAGAACTCAGTCACGGTCTCCGCTTTGTATACCCTGCAGAAATGTTCAACTTCGGCACAAGTATCACCATACCTTATGTGGCCAATCCCCGCCACGGCAGACATCATCCCGGGCTTCTTGATCAGGAGATAATGCATGTAATACGACAACTTAATGGCCAACTTCCTCTGCTTGTGGTCGGCTACCTCCACAGCTCTGTTGGCATTATGGCAGATTTCGGTGGCAATGTGCCACGCCAGAAGGCTCCTGTCGTAGTCAAACTTCTTCACATATCGCATCAACCCATCCGAGTTCCCTAATTTCGTCAATATCCAGCTCCCTCTCGCCTCGTAGATCTCCTTCACTTGGTCCTCATTATCGGCCGCCGATGCTCTTTCCTTCAACTCCTTGAAAATGAAGTCTTGGGTTTCCGCATCAAAGACATTCCATGATACGCCTCCCTTTTTTCTTCTGGTGACAGTTCCTGCAGGGATTCAAAAGCTTTTCAGATGAAGTAGCTTCTTAGATTATCCGGAAATCAAAGAGAATGCGACTTGGTCAGGCTTATGGTAAATCAAGTTAGCATACTTCAAAGGTTTATTACCACCTCTATGACAATGTTCGATGCAATGCGACAACAAACTGAACGCGCCCAACTTCTTGCTCCATGACTCATCGATGAGTTCCAAGCAACCACACAGAAGTGACAAGATCAATCCTACAGCCATGATTATTAAAAACGGAATGACAAAGCATATTCCTTGAAGCAGCCACCATCCCAAATTGAAGCATCTCGTCGGACCCCCCCAATTGGAAAACAGGATCATCATTCCGTTAGTCATCTCTAGAGCAACAGTGCCGCCAAGCAAGAAATAGGTGATCCAAGTATCAACCTCATGGAATCCCTTCTTCTCCAAAAGGCTGTACAATATTAGAGCCCCAATAACGCTATACAATGTGATGATCCGAACGATCACTCCCAACAAAGAACTTCTGTTGGAAGAGCTCAAGGCTCTGTGCTCGCTCTGCATGGTTGGGATTGATTTCTACGACTAGACCTTTGAATATTTGGAAGAAGTAATAGGCTTCTTTCCCAGTATTTTTATCAGGAAATCCTACTACCTCCAAGTTTTCAAGACTTGTAGCTGGCAGTTTCCCGGTGAACTTCTTGAGGTTTTCCATGCTTGCAAGATATAACGATCTGGTCCTCTCCCCGTACTTCATTGCTCCGGCGACGGCAATCAGGATTGTGGGGACGATGAGGTTATTGCCAGGGAGGGTCTTGAAGAATATGTAAAAGAAGGTGGACAATTGGGCGACGAGCCCAACTAGATGGCGCATCCAAAGGGCGTTGTCCTCTAGGGAGAAGGCGGTGATGGAGTCCGGGCCACCGAGGTGGATCAGGAGGAAAGCAGCCCAAAAAGCCATGAGGTTCTCGTTGACTTCCGGAGGGGAGATCGAGTCGATTCGTTGTGCATTTGAGATAAGCCCGAAAGTGAACGTTGCCACCCAATCTGCCATGAAGTAGGCCGACCATATAACAAACAGAAAGAACCTGCTGGTGGAAGCCTTCCTCAGGTGGGCGGTGGATGCGAGTAGCACCTGGAGGAAAAGGCTAAGCATCATGAAACCTCGAACGTTAGAAGCGTTCCAGATTTCCTGCAAGCTCGCTGACATGAATCTTTCAGCCATGATGACAGATAGTGTAACGACCTGCATTTTTCGTATAATTTACTCAGAAGACCGGTATGATTGACTAGTCAAAACAGCGGAACACGAAAAATCCTTGACCATTTAACGTGGAGTTCTCCTTCCGATTCCTTCCGTACTTCTACGTCACATGCCTTTTTTCCGTCATTTCTCTACAAGACAAAAAATAATTTCCCCTAATGTGGTTAGTGATAATGCTGAGTACGTCCCACCCATATACATACGAAAATTGTGCGACTCCTAACCCATCCTAACATGCAACTTTAAAACAATGTAATGCGTCACACTATCCAGAGCAACAGTGATTACGCAATTACAGATAGATCAAATAACACAACAGAAGTATACAATTCTAAATAATAACACGCATAGAAATAAACAGTTTAGCAAACAAAAAGGCAGAAATTAACAATGCGACTCCCTCATTTCACCACCACTCCATATATCAACACTTCTTACGGTGCTAGGACTATCGCAGTGTGTCTGTTCGCGCACGGAACGGATCACGTCGGAAATATTTGGCAATGGACTCACAGTAGTTGTATTGTGGTCGCCAGTAAGAAGATGCACTATCTTTACAGAAATAACACAAGTCTTACAATCTTTAGGGATTTGAAAGAAAAGGGCTTACAGCCATTAAAAGGGAAAAAAGGGAAACGATGACGACGATGTAGGATCTTGTGACGGCGGAGAACACGTGACGAAGGCCTTGGAAGCTCGTTTCGTCGGTGATGGTCGCTGGCGGAGAGTTGTGACGAAGGCCTTGGAAGCTCGCTTCGTCAGTGATGGTCGCTGGCGGAGAGTTGTGACGAAGGCCCTACGAGCTCACTCCGTCGGTGGTGTCGCTGGCGGGGAGTTTATCGGCAAAGGCCCTACGAGCTCACTCTGCTGGTGGAAAGGGAATTGACCTATGAACCGGGTCGAGGTATCTAATTTCCTAAGGTTGACGAACAAACTTCAGTGTTTTTGGCTGTGTATGGTCGTGTCCTGTTTTGGAAAATCCCTCTGCTATTTATAGAGGATTTGTACGCGTAACAGATAAATCTTTTATAGATCGTGTTACAGATCGTGATCCCTAATGTCGTGGGAGTGTCTCAACAACCCCCTTGTTATATGGGATCACGTTCCTGGATATTTAAGATCAGTTACGATCTTTAGCAAACGTGATTAAAAATGAATAAATTTATTCCAACCTCGTCGACTTGACCGACTTGTACGGACTGCGATCGACTTGGTCGACTTTATCCAGGATTCCGTCGATTCGACTCTACTAGTAGACCTAACTACTGTTAAGTCATCTTGATTGGCTTTGATCACCATGTTCCTTCATCGTGAGTCGACCTAGTCGACCCCGTTTATTAGTCGACCTAGTCGACTTTGTCATAAATCGACCTAGTCGATTTCGTCGTGAGTCGGCCTAGACGATTACGTCTTGGGCCGGCTCGGAGTATTACTTGAGGGAGTACTGGGTTCCTGTTCTAAACCCAGGCCCAAAATTAATTGCCATGTCAACATAAGCCCCCCTTTTATGCTGGGTTGGCTATGCCGACTCAGCAAAAATCATACCCTATATAAAGGAGAATCGTCGTCCTTTTCCCGCACTTTCCTTCCTTGCTCAACACTTCTCCATCTTCTCCAAGAAACCAGAAACCCTCACTTCTGAGAAAACTCTTCGTCTCCCTCCTTAAAAATCCTCCGATCCTTGAAAAGATGTCGACTTTTGAGTCTTTCGAGCTCCATAATCAGCGTGCGGGACCAGCCGGACCCATTCCGGTCGCGGAGGAGCAAGGATCTGGCGTCGCTCTCGGACCTATCCTGCCGGAGCATCTTTTCCCGGGGACGGTGCCGCTCAACTATCTCATCACTGAGAAGCCCATCCCGATTTGCCATCCCAACTTTGTCGATCCCCTCAACTGGGAAGGTCAGGGATCCTTCCTGTGTTTTCCTTCTGCGTCTAAATCTGAGATGGTGGAATGGCTCGAGATGTGGGAGGAGCACTTCACAGAAAGGTTTAGGAATCAGAAGATCCTGAGGTTCTTTAGGATGTCCGTAGCAGATAAGAGCTGTGATCCTAGAGTTTGCTCGGCAATGTTGCCTTTCTGGAATTCTGCCGTCAATTGCTTCTATTTCCCGGAGGGTCCCATGTCTGTTACATTGGCAGATGTGAAGATTTTGACCAGGTGCAAAGTCAATAGCCTCCCTGTTCGTCAATATTCTCAGGCAGGCGATATTAATCCCAAGGGCGCCCTCCAGTACATGGAGGTGGTAAACAGGCACTTAAAAATGGCCTCAGTAGGCAAAGGGCCAGATGAGAAGCTGTCGACCGAGTGTTTTGGCGCCCGGGAGGAGGTCGAGTTCCTCAGCACCTGGTTAAGCAAGTTTGTCTATTGCTTCCCAGGGAAGAAGGTCAGCCACACTGCTTATCCAGTGGCCAACTTTCTGAGGGAGACTAATGAAGACATCTCTTGGGGCCCCTTCATTCTGGGTCTTCTTTACCACGATCTGGACAGAGCGACGACTCAGATCAAGCCGTTTCCAAAACATCCAGCAGGAGGGTTGCTCTGGTTAGTTCACCTCTGGTCGGCTATGTGGATGCCAGGATTGACTGGGTTCAAGGGCCCTTCGACGCCCCTCGAGTCTGCTTATTATGGGGAGACTATCTTAGAGCAGTGCTGTCAGCGGAGGGATCAATGGCTTATGACATCGATCACCGGCCACATGAAGCACATCGTCGACCTCGGCAGGGCAGATCGACGCAGCTGGGCACCAGGCGGCAAGACATTTGCTCAGGAAGTTAAACTTCAAATTGCTTATGGTTTCTGGGATGGGGTATTGACCCGCAGGGACTTACCAGTTATCTTCGACGGCTTCCTAACCTTTGAAGCTTATAATCCTCAGCTGTGTGCAAGGCAGTTTGGGTTCATCCAGGGTGCAGCAGTTCCACTTGCCGACCCTACCGGTGGCTTGTGCGGGGACAGAATGAAGAGAATTGTGTGCAAGCCGATCTCCCCGAAGACCCTCGACCTGCTCAACAGAAAGGCGCAGCTCTCCCATATAGAATTCCCGTCTGGTACCTCAGCCTGTTTCGCCACACAGTTCTTCACTGTGCTGTGGTCGACTACTTATGAAGAGCTGCGGGCTTTGATGCATTTCTTGGAGGTCTCCAAAGAGCCTGATTTTTACCTCAGCGACGCGCATATCAAAGCGAGAGGTAAAGGCTTAGCTTTACTTTAAGAGTATTGGGTTCTTAGTAGTAATCGCGAGCTTTCTCCTTTTCAGGATCGACGATGCCTCAGGGCTCTGAAAAATCCAAGCCTAAGGCTCCCCTTGCTCCTGCTCCATCTAGGCCTAAGTCGACTGGCAAGGGGAAAGCTAAGGTGGCGAGCCCAAGGGAGACAGCTGTAGGTGATCCCTCTAAGGCTCGACCCAAAAGCGCTCCAAAGCGCAAGGCGATCGAGGCAGGAGATCTCGAAGAGGTGCCTTTATCCCAGAGGAGGAAATTGGTGAAGGTACCAGCCTCAGTGGCGGCCCCTCTTCCCAAGTCGCCGACTATCGTAGCAGCGACTTCTTCTTCGAGATCGCCAGCAGCGGCGGCCCCAGTGAGTTCACCATCTGCTGCGGTGCCTGCGACCTTAATGACGGTCGGTATCGCTCGAGGAGCGACTACAGAGGTATGACTCTACTGGTTCTAATTCATCTTGAACTTCTGTATCTAACCCGCACTATATTGCTTAGGGCGAAGCGTCAACCGGAGGTGATGACCAGCCTACTCCGGTTGTAGTCGAGACGGGTGCAACGACCTCAAATGTCGAGGTGAGCTCGACTCCCTGCTAGGATATATTACTCTAGTTCATATATGAACTTTGGTTTTATTACACTCTACTCCAGGAGGAGCAGGTTCCTGAGGCCCTGCTACAAGAAGGAACTACTACAGTTGTAGTCGATCCTTCAATTCGGTCGACGCGAGAGGGAGCGCCCCCTCCGTCGATGCGAGAGGAGGAAGAGCAGAGCGTTCCTTCTTCTTCAGTCCCCACTCATGCACCACCAATGGTACGTGTTCTTCTTTCACCCAAGGCATGGGGTTGTTATCGCGGTTCTAACCGCGACACTTCACAGGCTCGTCCGAAGAGAGTGAAGGCGACTGCTGGTCGCAAAAAGGCTCCTACTCCCCCCACTTCTTCGGGCGAAAGTTCCGAGGATTCACTACCTTCAGAAGTAAGTATTCGATTGTATGGAGGTGTTGACTGTTCGGGGATATTGTGCCTTAGCAACATTTCATTTCTTGTTCTGCAGGCTCCTGCTGCAGCGACCTCGACTGTCGACCCATGGATGAAGCTTCACCAAGACATTGAAGAATTCTGCCAGCTTCTGCTCACTGACCCCTTAAACGTCGACAAGTTTGAGAAGATGCAGAAGCTGTTGAAGGAGATCGAGACATCCCCTCGGGTCACAGACGAAATATTAGGGGCCTGCAAGAGCTTCAGGTCGACGTATTGGACCCATTGGAAGGATTACTACGCCGACCTGCTCACCTACGACTTGACCGACTCGAATATTCGGTCGATCAATGACGCTCGAGAGCAGGCCTCTAAAGCTGCACAGGACGCCCGCCAACGTTTGGTCGATGTGCAAGAGAAGCTGACCGAGGCAGAGAGACAGATAGAGTTCTACACGAACCTAAAGAATGACCTGACTCGGCAGCTTGCATCGATCAATACCCAAGAAATCGAGGAGCTGGAGGCCAGCGCGGAGAAGAACAGAGAGAAGGTCGTCGACCTGTATGCCCAGCGAAACAGGGTGAACGCGAAGCGACGAGCTCGTAAATCCCTCGCCCTCGACTTTAGAGAAGTTGGCGGGTTATGGAGGCTAGACTTGTAGTCCAAAGAACAACGCAATTCGATTATTTTTTGCTTTACTGAATAAATCGAATATCTTGTTTCTCGAATGAATTTCTGCCCACTATGCTAAATTCATTCTTCCAAACAGCGTTACTGAAGCCTAGCGCGATTTTCTTGGAAATTAAGCGCTTCCCAAATTAATGGAGTCCTCTGTCTTAGGATTTTATGATGAGCTTCCCAGATAGTCGCGCGGTAGGGTTTAAGATATTTACCATTGACCTTCAATGGGTGCCTATCCCCTTCTCTGGTCATGAGTCGATACGTATTAGATGAGTATGTCCCGCACACTTCATATGGGCCCTCCCAATTAGGAGACCACTTTCCCAGGACTTGGTCCTTTGATTTAAGAGGGAGGATCATCTTCCATACTAAGTCGCCCACTTTGAAGCGCTTATGGACAACTTTTTTATTATAATGCCTAGCAATTCTCTGCTTGTGTACCTCGAGTCGATCTATTACGTCGAGTCGCTTCTTTTCCAATTCTTCTAAAGCGAGGTACATTGCCTCGTCTTGCAAATTAGGATGAGCTACCCTGAGCGACTTGTATCGAATCTCAATAGGTAGGACAGCATCTTGCCCATATACTAGCGAAAAAGGGGCTTCTCCTGTGCTGCCTCTCTTGGTGACTCTTAGAGCCCACAAGGTGTCTTGTAATAGTTTGTGCCATTCTCTTGGATGTGCACCAACCATTTTCTGAATGTTATTCTTTATGAGCTTATTAGTAGCTTCAGCTTGTCCATTTGACTGGGGGTAATAAGGTGTCAAATTAGTGATTGAAAAGTTGAACTCGGCAGCGAATTCACGCACCTTCTCATTATTGAAAACGGTGGCATTGTCTACTACAATATTCTGGGGAATCCCAAACCTATAAATGATGGAAGATCTGAGAAAGTTGATCACCTCTTTGTGGTCAATTTTCTTATATACTTGAGCCTCGACCCACTTAGTAAAGTAGTCAGTGGCGACTAGAATGTAGGCATCGCCTTTACTCGAGTGTGGGTGAATTTCTCCGATTATATCCAGGGCCCAAGTTCTAAATGGCCAAGGTTTAATGACTGGGACTAAGTCGGACGCTGGGGCCCTTGTCACCGGACCATGTTTTTGACACTCTTGGCATCCCCTAGCCATTTCTATGCAGTTCTTTAGCATTGATGGCCAGTAAAAACCATGTCTTTGGATGGTCCAAGACATTTTGGTGCCAGATTGGTGAGACCCGCATAAACCCTGGTGAGTCTCCAACATAATTGGGGTCGCTTCGTCTAAGTCGACGCACCTTAGTAGGACTCCTTCTTTGGTCTTTCTGTAAAGTACCCCATCCATAAGGGTATACGCCAAAGCCTGAGTCTTGATTCTTTGGCTCGCCTTTTGCGTTGGGTTGGATAGGAAGTCGGTGATTGACCTCCTCCAATCTTTATCGTTTGTCATTATGTTCAGAGTGAACGCGTCGCCTTGGGGAGCTAGGTGGGAAGCTATTTCTGGGATACAATCGCTTCCTCTTCTAGGCTTGTACCCTGAAGCTTTTTGGGCCAAGTCGTTAGCGATTGTGTTTTCCTCCCGGCCTACAAAGAGGAAAGTAATTGCCTCGAATCGCTTGACCAGCCTTTGAGCGACTTGATGATAGGGTGCGAGTTTCTCTTGACATAGAGAGTCGCCGTTCACCTGGTTAATAACCAGTTGAGAGTCTCCCATTACTCTGGCTTTCCTGGCTCCCAAGGCTAACAATTCCTTCAAGAGCGTGATCAACGCCTCATATTCGGTCGCGTTGTTTGTATGAGTCGCCGACAAACGATATGCTAGGCGAACGTCCTTTCCTAATGGCGAAAGTATATGGAGGCCTATACCTACGCCGGATTTTGCCGAAGATCCATCAAACCAAGCTTGCCAGACATCCTCAAGGGATTCCTCTTGATCGATTAATGTAGATGGATCGTGATTTACTAAGAAGTCGGCTAAGGCCTGCCCTTTCACCGACTGTTGAGGTTTGAAACGCAGATCGTATGCGGACAGGACCAAGCTCCATTTACTAATTCTTCCAGTCAATAGGGGACTTTGGAAAAAGTATTTTATGATTGGAGACTTGGCAATAACATGAACCTCTTGGGATCCGATATAATGTCTCAGCTTCTTAACAGCATAAAAGACTGACAGGCACAACTTCTCCTTAATTGTATAGCGCTTTTCTGTGGCAGTTAGTTGTCTTGACAGATAGTAGACTGCTCTCTCAGTTTTGTCCTCTGCCTCTTGGGCTAACATGGCACCGACGACTGATTCGGTCGCTGCCACATAAAGCAGATAGGGCTTTCCTATCCGAGGAGGGGCAAGCACAGGCGGTTTCATTAAGTACTCCTTTAAGCCTTCAAATGCTTTTTGGTGTTCGTCGCCCCATACAAAATTTCCCTTCGCCTTTAGTAAAGTCGAGAAAATTTCTGTCCTTCCAGCGACGTTACCAATAAATCGCCTTAGATAATTGACCCTTCCTAAGAAGGCCTGTAACTGCTTCTTATTACTCGGAGGGTTCAATCTTTGAATGGCGTTCACTTTGTTCTGGTCGACTTCTATGCCACGTTGATGAACTAAGAAACCTAGGAAATGTCCTGCCCTGACTCCGAAGGCACATTTGAGAGGATTTAGTTTGAGCTGATGCTTTCTCATTTGAATGAAAGCATTCCTAAGGTCACTAACATGTGACTTCTCGTCTTGTGACTTGACCACTATATCGTCTATGTATACTTCGACCGTTTTGCTAATCAAGGCATCAAATATAGCGTTCATGGCCCGTTGGTAGGTTGCCCCAGCGTTTTTGAGTCCGAATGGCATGACTACCCATTCAAAAATGCCTAAGGGACATCTGAACGCAGTTTTATGGATATCCTCTTCGGCTAGGAAGATTTGGTTATATCCTGAGAAACCATCCATGAAGGACATAATTTGGTGCCCTGCAGTCTTGTCGACTAAATTATCTGCGATGGGCATAGGATACTCATCCTTCGGAGTGGCACGATTCAGGTCCCTAAAGTCGATGCAAACCCTAATCTTACCATTCTTCTTAATGACAGGAACTATACTGGATATCCATTCAGTGTACCTCGATGTCCTTATATATCCGGCTTTAAAGAGCTTTTTGACTTCCTCGAATACTGCTTGAGTGACCTCATGAGTCATTCTCCTTGGCGCCTGTTGGACTGGTTTAAATCCTGTTTTGATTGGTAACTTGTGTTCCACAAGTCGGCGATCTAGGCCAGGCATCTCAGTGTAATCCCAAGCGAAACAATCTTTAAACTCTTCTAGAGTAGCTTTAATAGAATGGAAAAGTTCTTTATTCATAGAAGAACTGATTAAAACAATTCGAGGGCTCAATGCCTCGCCTAAATTGACGCCTACGAGTGAGTCACATGGCATCATCAGTGACTCACGACTCTGGACACCACCTAAATCGGTGTCCACGTTATTACATGGCCTAATTTCGAAATCGATGTTGCCTATCTGGCATCCTACTTTCCTAGTCATCCCAACATGCTTCTGAAGTCGCTGTAGGATATCAGAGATCGCATGACTTTCCTCACTGTCCATACATCCCTTCGTGCAGGAGTCTATCGGGCTCCAACTCCGTCGCAGTGCTCTCTTGGCTCTTAGGCGCTTCTCCCTTGTTGCCGCTCGGGCTGTTGTTCATCTCGCCTCCATCTTTGGCCGTGACTACCTCCTGGAGGACCTCGTCCATGTCTTTGTCTGTGAAGTCGGGCCCCCATCCTGTTGGCACAATCGGTCCTTCGTCAGGCTTGGGATGAGAGGTGCCGTAGCTCACGATGAAGTCGAACTTCCCAGAAGGTTCACCTAAGGGTCCGACTGTGGGGTCTCCCAGCTTGTAGCGCTGGTCCAGAGTAAGGTCCCTGACTGTCTTACACGTTTCTGCATGCAAAATACCCTTGTCACAACAGGCGTATTCATCGGCTTTAACGATTTCTATTTCGGAGTCAAGCCATAAGATCAACTCCCTATGCAAAGTAGATGGAATCGCGGCGGCCTTATGAAGCCAATCGCGTCCTAAAAGCGCATTAAATGAGGGGGCTATATCGATTACAAAGAAAGCAGTTTCCTGCTCGTGTCTCCCGACGCCTAGGCGCACGGAGCATATGCCCAGGCACTCGGATTTTCTCCCATTAAAGCCACTTACAGCTACGTCGGTTCGCACCAACTCGCTAGGCTTGTATCCAAGTAATCTAAACTTGGCAAGGGGAAGAACATTGACAGTGGCGCCGTTGTCTATTAAGACTCGGCCTACTAAGACACCATCAAAGGTGGCTGAGATGTACAGCGAATGCATATGCTGTTTCATGCGATCTGATGGTTTCCTCAACCAGTGTAGAGGGAAGCCAGAAGGAAACGTGGTGACTTTAGAGTCGAGAGCTTTACCTTCCGGTGTCTCCGACTTGTTGTTGCGGGCGAATTCCGCAGGGAGGGTGAGAGCGTTACAGCTCACAAGGGGCCCTTGTTCTGCGTTGAAGTCGCAGGGCTTATCTCCTCGTAGAGGGGTGTAATCGAAGCTCGAGCCTGGGTCTTCCGAGTAGTCAGTAGACTCGACCCGCTCGGGTTCTGCGACTTGTTTCCCCGTGGCGTGGTTCCCGCCAACGGGTGGCATCACAGAGGTCATTCTTGGCTTCTTCTGGGCGTGACTTAGACGCCTTTCTTTTCTCTTTTGAGCCCTTATGGGAAGCGTAACCTTCCTTTCTGCCTTCTGCCATTGAGACGAGGGGTTAAGCGCTTTGACAAACCTTGGTTTCTTAGAACCAGAAGGAAGTCGACTTACCTCCACAAACCTTCCGTCGGCTGGGTCATATCCTACCTACACAGGGTTATCTGCCGGCCTATTCAAAGAGGGCTTGTTAGGGTTCGAGTTACCTGAACCCTCAGGACGGACTGCCTTCACCAGCATCTCCCCTTTTGCGGATAAGTCGACGAGGCGCAAGAAGTAGCTAACGCAGCATGCTGTGCAGAGCTGGGTGATGAGTATGCGGTTATGAGCGATCAACTTGCACTTTTGGCACAGCAGCTTTTCGTCCAGGAATTGGGCGATAGGTGGCCCCCTCCGCAGTTCCTGAGGGTCAACCGTCTGCGACGCGTAGCGGGGCCTGCGATTCATGGCCTGCTGAGGTTGGTCCGCTCCCTTGTGTTCCTCTACCGGCCTGATCTCCTTGACAGGGGTAGTTCTAGTGTACCCCTGTTTGATGACCCTTTGGCCAGATGAGTCTACGAACTCCAGTCGTCGTGCCGGGCGTTCTGTTCTCCGGGCGGCTGTTTCTCCATTCCCCTTATGACCCTGGGGGCCCCCTCTTCCTCCTCGCAAGGCTACTCGGCGATCTGCGCTAGGAGGGCTTTTGAGGGCGTGAGAAGATCCTTGGGGAGTGTTCAGCGACATTGCTGCTTCCTTGAACGGGGTCAAGTCGTACCACTCCTCTGCCTTGCTGTCCAGCAGGTACTTCTTGAACGTGTGGCACCGATCTGTAGTGTGAGAGTCGTTCAGGTGCCAGTGGCATAGCCACTTCTCCCTTCCTTTGGGCAGAATAAAGACCCCTCGCTCAGCCAGTCGCTTCATGAGGGCATTAGCCACCAAAGTCTCGCCGGTTGCTTGTACGTCCTGCGAGGGTACAGCAGAGTCGTTAATAACTTCTAAGAGATTAACCTCAGCGTCAAATATGTCAAACGTATGAATAGCGACTTCATCCCCGAATGGATTATTATCCACCACGGCGACTTCGTCGACTTCTGGAAAACGGAGCTCTTTAGACTCTATTAAATCCTGTATGATATTTCTAAAGGACAAACAGTCCTTGGTGGCATGGGTGAAAGACCCATGCCACTTGCAGTAATTCCTAGTCTTTTCCCTCTCTGTCTGAGGGACTCGATGGCCGGGCTTAAGTCTAATCCTTTTCCTTTGATGAAGCCAGTCGAATATAGCGTCGACTTTATCTGTGTCAAAAGAATATTTTCTTTCTTCGGCATTCTTTTGGGATGCCTTAGCTTTGGAATTCTTCTTAGTCAGGGGGTCGCATATAGTCGACTCCCCCTTGACAAATTCCGCCACGTCGACTTCATAAGTGTCGACCTGGTAGGCTCGAGTCAGGTGGGCTTCCTCCGTAAGGAGCTGATGATACTCAGTGGCCCTCCTTGCTAAGTCATACAGGTCAGCAAAGCGCTCGCCCTGCAGCTTTTTCCGGAACGGAATAGTCAACGCATTTAATGCGAGAAGTAACTGATCCTTCTCCGGTATGGGGGGGCTACACCGTAGTAGGGCTTTCCTGAGTTTCATTAGAAACTGCCCTGGGTGTTCTCCGTTAGCCTGCCTAAGGCGCATTACCTCAAACATTGACATGGGGGTGTCCAGTCGAGCAAAGGTCTTAACGAACATAGATTGCATCTGAGTCCACGAGGCTATCGACCCTGGCGGCAAACTCGCATACCACGTGAAGGCATCCCCTGTTAACGAGTTAGGGAAGAGCTTCAGTTTCCAAAAGTCGTTCCCAGCCGCCTCACCAAGTTGGTGAGTGAAGCGAGCGACATGCTCGAGCGGGGTCATTTCATCTTCACCCGAAAAACGAGTAAAGTCGGGCACCTTATACCCTCTAGGTAAAGGGAAATCCCTGTCGACATATACAGGATATGGAGACCTGTACAAACAGGTGTCGTCTCGCCGAGCTATTCCGGGGACGACTTGCTCTATGACCTGAGTTATGGCCTCCCTCAAGTCTGGAGGTACAGCGTCTACTGGGACCTGCGCTGGAGGTCGAGTCGACCTTATCGGGCTGTACGGAGATCTATCCCCCATTGCCTGATTCGCTGGATTCCTCATGTAGAAAGAAGGCTCCTCCCGAAAGTTTCCACCTCGGGATCCAAGCCCATAGGGGTCTCCAGTCGCGTCGACCACAGGTTCTTTTCCAGGGCGGTGAGACGGAATAAAATCCTCCCTTAGATCTGTTTCCTCTTGAAAGTCTTCTGCCTCATTCCAATACGCATTCGTCGGTCGATTACGTGAAGAAGAGGGTCGACTAGGGGGAACCAGATTCCCAGGTTCGAACAAGGCATTTGTCCTTACGTCGGATTGCTCAAAAGTTACGTTACGTGGCCCTTGAGTAGCCCGACGAGCGTCTGCCATGAACGTAGACTCCCTAAAGGGAGTTTCTCTCACATGAGGTCTTACTCTTTCCTCGTTTCTCGGGCCAGAAAGACGCCCCATTAGGGTTTGGACATCCATTAGAATACCCTTCATATCAGTCAACTCCTGACGCACATCCCCCAGTTCCTTGTGGAACTCCAGTCTTGAAATAAATTCGGACGGGGTGTGTGAATCGAAGGTGGACTGGTTCGTAGCCGCCTGGCCTCCTAGGACCGGCGCTGGCACGTCTATTCCCGGAGGAAGTTCTGTCTGGTTTGTAGCCGCCTGGCCTCCTAGGACCGGTGCTTGCAAGCTCATTCCCGGAGGAAGTTCCGACTGGTTCTCATCTAAGAGATTCTGAGTGGTACTTCGAGTATTTCTCGGCATGTTCTCCCACTGTGGTCGCCAAAAACGTGTTCGCGCACGGAACGGATCACGTCGGAAATATTTGGCAATGGACTCACAGTAGTTGTATTGTGGTCGCCAGTAAGAAGATGCACTATCTTTACAGAAATAACACAAGTCTTACAATCTTTAGGGATTTGAAAGAAAAGGGCTTACAGCCATTAAAAGGGAAAAAAGGGAAACGATGACGACGATGTAGGATCTTGTGACGGCGGAGAACACGTGACGAAGGCCTTGGAAGCTCGTTTCGTCGGTGATGGTCGCTGGCGGAGAGTTGTGACGAAGGCCTTGGAAGCTCGCTTCGTCAGTGATGGTCGCTGGCGGAGAGTTGTGACGAAGGCCCTACGAGCTCACTCCGTCGGTGGTGTCGCTGGCGGGGAGTTTATCGGCAAAGGCCCTACGAGCTCACTCTGCTGGTGGAAAGGGAATTGACCTATGAACCGGGTCGAGGTATCTAATTTCCTAAGGTTGACGAACAAACTTCAGTGTTTTTGGCTGTGTATGGTCGTGTCCTGTTTTGGAAAATCCCTCTGCTATTTATAGAGGATTTGTACGCGTAACAGATAAATCTTTTATAGATCGTGTTACAGATCGTGATCCCTAATGTCGTGGGAGTGTCTCAACAACCCCCTTGTTATATGAGATCACGTTCCTGGATATTTAAGATCAGTTACGATCTTTAGCAAACGTGATTAAAAATGAATAAATTTATTCCAACCTCGTCGACTTGACCGACTTGTACGGACTGCGATCGACTTGGTCGACTTTATCCAGGATTCCGTCGATTCGACTCTACTAGTAGACCTAACTACTGTTAAGTCATCTTGATTGGCTTTGATCACCATGTTCCTTCATCGTGAGTCGACCTAGTCGACCCCGTTTATTAGTCGACCTAGTCGACTTTGTCATAAATCGACCTAGTCGATTTCGTCGTGAGTCGGCCTAGACGATTACGTCTTGGGCCGGCTCGGAGTATTACTTGAGGGAGTACTGGGTTCCTGTTCTAAACCCAGGCCCAAAATTAATTGCCATGTCAACATCATCTAAGAGATTCTGAGTGGTACTTCGAGTATTTCTCGGCATGTTCTCCCACTGTGGTCGCCAAAAACGTGTTCGCGCACGGAACGGATCACGTCGGAAATATTTGGCAATGGACTCACATTAGTTGTATTGTGGTCGCCAGTAAGAAGGTGCACTATCTTTACAGAAATAACACAAGTCTTACAATCTTTAGGGATTTGAAAGAAAAGGGCTTACAGCCATTAAAAGGGAAAAAAGGGAAACGATGACGACGATGTAGGATCTTGTGACGGCGGAGAACACGTGACGAAGGCCTTGGAAGCTCGTTTCGTCGGTGATGGTCGCTGGCGGAGAGTTGTGACGAAGGCCTTGGAAGCTCGCTTCGTCAGTGATGGTCGCTGGCGGAGAGTTGTGACGAAGGCCCTACGAGCTCACTCCGTCGGTGGTGTCGCTGGCGGGGAGTTTATCGGCAAAGGCCCTACGAGCTCACTCTGCTGGTGGAAAGGGAATTGACCTATGAACCGGGTCGAGGTATCTAATTTCCTAAGGTTGACGAACAAACTTCAGTGTTTTTGGCTGTGTATGGTCGTGTCCTGTTTTGGAAAATCCCTCTGCTATTTATAGAGGATTTGTACGCGTAACAGATAAATCTTTTATAGATCGTGTTACAGATCGTGATCCCTAATGTCGTGGGAGTGTCTCAACAACCCCCTTGTTATATGGGATCACGTTCCTGGATATTTAAGATCAGTTACGATCTTTAGCAAACGTGATTAAAAATGAATAAATTTATTCCAACCTCGTCGACTTGACCGACTTGTACGGACTGCGATCGACTTGGTCGACTTTATCCAGGATTCCGTCGATTCGACTCTACTAGGAGACCTAACTACTGTTAAGTCATCTTGATTGGCTTTGATCACCATGTTCCTTCATCGTGAGTCGACCTAGTCGACCCCGTTTATTAGTCGACCTAGTCGACTTTGTCATAAATCGACCTAGTCGATTTCGTCGTGAGTCGGCCTAGACGATTACGTCTTGGGCCGGCTCGGAGTATTACTTGAGGGAGTACTGGGTTCCTGTTCTAAACCCAGGCCCAAAATTAATTGCCATGTCAACATCATCTAAGAGATTATGAGTGGTACTTCGAGTATTTCTCAGCATGTTCTCCCACTGTGGTCGCCAAAAACGTGTTCGCGCACGGAACGGATCACGTCGGAAATATTTGGCAATGGACTCACAGTAGTTGTATTGTGGTCGCCAGTAAGAAGATGCACTATCTTTACAGAAATAACACAAGTCTTACAATCTTTAGGGATTTGAAAGAAAAGGGCTTACAGCCATTAAAAGGGAAAAAAGGGAAACGATGACGACGATGTAGGATCTTGTGACGGCGGAGAACACGTGACGAAGGCCTTGGAAGCTCGTTTCGTCGGTGATGGTCGCTGGCGGAGAGTTGTGACGAAGGCCTTGGAAGCTCGCTTCGTCAGTGATGGTCGCTGGCGGAGAGTTGTGACGAAGGCCCTACGAGCTCACTCCGTCGGTGGTGTCGCTGGCGGGGAGTTTATCGGCAAAGGCCCTACGAGCTCACTCTGCTGGTGGAAAGGGAATTGACCTATGAACCGGGTCGAGGTATCTAATTTCCTAAGGTTGACGAACAAACTTCAGTGTTTTTGGCTGTGTATGGTCGTGTCCTGTTTTGGAAAATCCCTCTGCTATTTATAGAGGATTTGTACGCGTAACAGATAAATCTTTTATAGATCGTGTTACAGATCGTGATCCCTAATGTCGTGGGAGTGTCTCAACAACCCCCTTGTTATATGGGATCACGTTCCTGGATATTTAAGATCAGTTACGATCTTTAGCAAACGTGATTAAAAATGAATAAATTTATTCCAACCTCGTCGACTTGACCGACTTGTACGGACTGCGATCGACTTGGTCGACTTTATCCAAGATTCCGTCGATTCGACTCTACTAGTAGACCTAACTACTGTTAAGTCATCTTGATTGGCTTTGATCACCATGTTCCTTCATCGTGAGTCGACCTAGTCGACCCCGTTTATTAGTCGACCTAGTCGACTTTGTCATAAATCGACCTAGTCGATTTCGTCGTGAGTCGGCCTAGACGATTACGTCTTGGGCCGGCTCGGAGTATTACTTGAGGGAGTACTGGGTTCCTGTTCTAAACCCAGGCCCAAAATTAATTGCCATGTCAACAGTGTCCCCACCCATTCCTCCGGGAGCGCCCGCGCAACGGCTATTGGTGCGACAGCGAGTGGCGCCACCTCCCCATTCTCCTCCGACATCACAGTTGGGTAACACATCTCAACAACAATCCAGTTACCATCCCGTAACAGAGGCGGAACCAATCCAGTATCTCAAGACACAGAAGATCGAAGTCTTAATCTCGGGTAGGCAGTCAGCCGACACGTCCGTTACTCAATTTCCTCATAATCACTCGAGGTACCAAAGCAATTCCCCTGTAAGACCCCAAGTCTTTCTTTTTCCTGTTAGTGTACTCGAGGTACAGGAGCAATTCTCCTGTAAGACACCAAGGTTTTCTCTCATTTGTTTACTCAAGGTACAGGGGCAATTCTTCGGTAAGACCCAAAGGCATTTTTCATTCCTATCTCAACCACGTGTCCACAAACAGTCTCAACGAATCCGAGGCCAATCAATCCATTAACCAAAAACAGCGAAAGCCCTCCAACAACCAGAGGAATTCCTAACCACGAGCCAATCGCACTATTCCAGAAACAAACGAACCAAACGCACGACCCCAGGACGCGAGGATTCGGCTACACAGCGCACCACGCTAACCAATCAAGCACCCATCAGACCTCACAACACTAGAACGACCGCGCCAATGGCGCGATCAGTAGAACACGAGGATCGGGCTAAGGACACACCAAACCAACAGTCAAGCGCTCATCGGGCTCGCAATACCAGTGGGATCGACTTCCACTCATGCGAAAACAATTCGGAAGGTGCTCATCATAACCATCACTATCAACTCAAGTTCGCATCATCAACTCAATGCACGAGCGGAATGGTTAGTCAAGCCATCACGTAAGGTCAGAGGGAAAACATCCAACATAACTATATGGGTCATTTTAACCGCAGAGAGAGAGAATAGGTAATGAGTCTGCAGGAAGAGCACAGTTAGCCGATGGCTGAATATCCCGATCAACACACCACGAATTGCAGTACACCTAAACACGATAACCCAAATTCGTAAGTGCCAGCAAACCAATTAATAACTTCAACATATAAGAAATATCATTCAACTTTCATCCAGGACCGTAACAGTGACCCAGTAAGGCCTTAACCAAGTCAATAGCATTATTTCCCATGGTTCAAACTCGCATTTTTAAGTCACAGTCCCCCTTCCTAATAAATCTAAATCAAACTCATGACAGATTTCAATTTCACCAACCGTCGCCCAGCCTCCAGTCAGATTACCATCCGACGCAACTTCTCTAGACCACAACACGCCAAGCGAACGCAATGAGCACTCTACAGTAAATCGTCTCGCAAACAAGACACAAAATTTAAGGATCCACAAACCTTCAGCACACAGTGGCGTAAAACAAAAAGGAAGGATCTTTAAGCAAACCCAGTTAACCAAAACTCCCGACAAGGTCAAAGAAAAGTGATTACGGGTTAGGGTCGACGAACGGGCAGAAGACGAATAGGGTCTCTGCCGTGGACTAGGGGTTGGGGGAATGGGTAATATACGCGGAAAAGGAGTCAGCGAAGGATGCTAGATAGACAACTGGAGATCAAGCATGTTACCTCGGACAGCCAAGTTCCTCTCTTGTAGATCTCTTCTTACAGTGGTGGCTAAGTCTTCTTCCCTGTGTAGAAGAGACAACGATACAACATCAAAGAGTTTGAAAGAGGTTGCTACAAAGGGTTTTTACTGGGTTCTCGATGTTGTTGACAGCTGAAGTCAACGATGAAGTACAGTTCCACTACCAGCTGTCACATGTCAAAACGAAAAGCTTGATCAAGAAGGGCCAGGGCCAATGATCATAGAGAAGCGCACAACCCCAAACCTGAAGGCCAAGGTCAGGCCCAAGTTCAAACTAAATAATTCCAACAGAAGTAGCACAACAACAGCAGAGGACAAACGCCTGCATTCGGTCACCAAATTCTATCGTACGATATTCTCATTCTGTTATGATTGCAATAAAAAAGGACAACAAGGAATGTAATTGTTCTTTTGGATTAGTAATACAAAAATATCCCCTACAGTCATCATCTTCTTCCTCCTTCCTCCTTCCTCTTCTTCATCTTTTCAGCAGTTTCTTCTTGTTCTATATTCTGTCTCCTACTTCTTGGTCTTTGCTCCCTAAGATCTTCAAGTGGCTACACGGGCATCGAGCACCAGAGGTCGGGGACTCTTCTCGAGGTTGACCGGGCTTAACGCTGTTCATCGTGAACTCCAGTTTTGTGGACATGTATATGATTTGCCTGGATGATGTTTCATCTCGATGATGTCGATTCGGCCGACAAAGAAGGCACCCCTCCCTCTGGACTCTGCTCTCGGCGTGATCGACCACGAGGACTCCAACTCGGACGGACGGACGCTCCTCGAGCATTCTCTGGTTGGCATTTTCTGTTGCATTGGCCCTATCTGTCGTCGTCATCATCGCTAGCATATTACAAAGAGAACACTTCCCTTCCGCATCGGTTGTGTCTCCCTGTTTCAAGTTAAGAATGCCGTTATTTTCTTCTTCATTCCCATTTTCCAGGTCAATAAAAAAAATCATTAAATTTAGCACAGGTTTTTTTCTTCTTAAATATCCCGAAATTGATTATTTTTTTCGATTGATATATTTCTGGGCACACATTTGTGTGTACGAAAATTTAGAATTATTATGTGTTGGTGTAATTTCAGCGGTTTATTACTTTATTAACCTATTTCAAAAAATAAATAATAATAAGCCATGCTTATAGCGTTGATCGCGAAACTATTTCGCATTTTAATGCGTCTATTTTCAAAAATATACAAATAATGTCTTGAATTTGAGTTTATAAAAATATACAAATAATCTCGGACTATCGAGATTGTACTGAACATGTTCTTGTTACAAAAATCACTTTGAATCAATTACTTATTTGGTCGAGTTGAGCATCCTGATTCAAGAGCAGGTATTCTTAACAGATGCCTACATTGTTTAGCATAAGTTCGACGTCTTCTGAACCATTGCTCATCGGAACTGCTTATCGGCGGTGCAGCAATGGTCGATGCAGTGACCTGCCCTCATCACCATTAGTCCAGACACAAGTAAGACCCCTCGAAATGGTGGAATCATTGTTTATCTCGGATGATAATCTCCCTCTTCGTAACTGCGGACGTGAACTTTATCACCATATGACCGTCCTCATGCATTGTTAGGTTCTACACGATCCTGATGGCAGACCTGTCACAGGATTTCAGCATCGCAAAATGCTATCACGAGCTCGCTGTGGAATTTCGGCACATCCTGGAATGGCCTTCTAGGATCGCGATGCACAATCGAAGAAGACAAGGAATGAAGAAGGACTGATCTTCCTGAAGAACTCATTTCATTCAAGTCGGATGTCAAAGTACAGCAGAAACAGAGAAGAGTTTTACAAATCCAGCCTACCTCCTAACTCCTGTTTTCTCCCTTCTTGTATGCTGTAATTACATTTGTAACTACTTTAACCGAATACAACAGAAACAGTTTATTAAGCAACTACTTCTTGTTGCACTTGCTCCACCTCTCTTCTTCCCTTCGCCACATCCTTTCTGTCATTTGACGAACTGCAACCGTGTAACAACCAATTCTTCAGCTCCCGCGAATACTCTGCATCACAAAGAATTGCAGCACATGACACATCCTCCCTCTCTTCCCCTTCTAACTTGTGCAACAGTTCATCAATGTATCTGTATATTGCATTCGTCTCAGGATGCAAGTCCTGGACATGTAATAAACCGAGCCCAACTGCAAAATGAGCAATGTTAGTTCACAATTTATCGCAAACAAGGCGTACCTGACATTTGTCCCTGCACATGTAGCAATCACTCAGTAACAGACAAATGCACGTGCGGCGTCTGGTACCTGCAGTGTACAAACAATACTAGACTCGGATGAAGGCTTCTAAACCTCCCTCGGACTAAGGGAGGCGGGGTCCCGGCCAAAAAACATACCGCAAAGAGCAGCAGGCTGGGCCTCTCGGTGACCCCCCTAAAAATCCTAGCCCCGGGTTCGGGCACACCTAGATATGCCTAGGAAAGCAGTAAACAAACACAACCATAAGAGCATACAAAGGGCACCGAGCCAAGCAATTACACACGCAAACAAGAACTCCTCTCCACATGTGGATTAAAATGTAAGAGCGTTCGAAAAGAATCCACATGCAGATTTCCCCAGCGGAGTCGCCATCCGGGATGTACGCGCGCCTTCCGGCCTAGCATGCGCGCAGCGGTTCGGACGGCCCGAGGATCCGGGCCCCTCCCCTAGAGTCTTCCGGTCGGCGTCGCGACTCGAGCGTCGAACGCTGCGGAAAAGACCAGGGTGGTCCCTCCTTCGACTCCTGACCGGATCTGCCCAGACTCTTCGCCGATCGTCTCTATGCTCCTTAAGAGGCGACGAGCGAAAAGAAGCGCATGGCCCGAGGAGGAAGTTTTAGGAGGTTCCAAGAGCGGCTCGTGCCGTCAGTCCCTCATCCAAAATGACTTCGTAAAAAGATGTGTTGTTGTTTAACCTAGGTAAACTATTACGGAGTCGCCACCGACTTAATTATAAAAGCTTGGTTTAAGTCGGAAAACCAGAGTAGATTCGGGGATTCCTAATTACTAACTCTTATATTTAAACATGCGAAAAGGTGGCGTTTGCTCCAAAAGGTTTGCTTTTGGTTGACGGGTGTTGGGCCCGATTCAGGCGTTGGACCCGAATTCATGTGTATTGGTTTAGCAAATCGCATGCGACGATAAACCTATGTGCCTAAGGCATGCGAACAAGCACAGACAATGATTGAGATCAAAGAGGGCGGGGAAGGATGGTGACCGTGGCCTATGCACTTGGACCCACGGCCCGTTACACGTGGAATTAAAGAAAATCGGGAGGCCCGCACCTCCCTCATGTACCTGAGGCCCGCCGGGATGGCTTTACATCGGTAGGGCTTGTCAGTTGAGGCCGCTCTCGAGATGTGCTTCCACCATGGGTTTCTTCACGCGCCTCCAGTCTTCGAAATTCGTTTTGTCGAACTCCCGTGAAGCTCAATTGATTTTCATGCAAATCAAACCAGAATGCGGTGGGCAGAAAATTCTAATTGAATTTTTGAAACAATTCAAATTAACTATAATAAGTCGGAGTGAGACTTACGGCGCGTTGTGTGGCCCGTTGATGTCGATCTTCCGTGATGTAGGAAGATAATGGGGCGTCGTGTGGCCCGTTGATATTGATCTTCAGTGATGATGAAAATAGATGTCCGGGGCGTTGTGTAGCCCGTTGATGTCGATATTCCGAAGTTGCATGCTCAGTGTTCATGCAAAACAAAATGTAAGTGTGAGTAGATTTTTCTAATGGAAACATGTAATCCAATTAGAATAAATCAAGTAAGTCGAAATGAGACTTACCCGGGATAATTTCTATTCCCAAATGTCGGAGAATTACTTCTTGGTGCTTCCATACCAAGATAACCGGGCGATGTCTTGGCGTCCCAAATAAATCCAACACGTCGTTGATGTATTTTTCATGTAAGATGAATATGAAATATGCGTTAGTTATCATAATAATCCTATCAATCGATAACTGTTTGAATATTCCTACTCTTTTAAACGCATGTAAAAGGGGCGTACACACATTTAAAGGATAGTAATTAGATATACAAGTAAAGAGAAATCGATCACTGCAATGTTTATGAACAAACAGTCACACACATTTGTTCAAATCATATTCGGAGTAAAGATAAAATTTGTCGAAGCAAAAAGTCTTGGCAGATACGTGAGAGAGCAGGAAAAGAAATAAAATAATAATAAAAACAAGCAAACAAGCAAACGATCAGAAAACATCACAATTGCTTTGACCAAGTCAAAATTGATTGAGTGAGAAAGGAATTATTACCCCGTGAGATGAAATGGAGGAAGCCTTCGACCTTGCTGGTCATTTGTGTTTGAAAATAAAAGGCGACACCCATGGAATCCCACTTTTTGAACTTGTAGCATGGAGGTTGCAACCCACGCCCGAATTTGGGAGGCCGATGGTTCGTTGGGTCATCGAGCATGACAACCGCAGCGGCGAGGGAAGAGAAGTCGGGGTCAGATCTGGTGAGGGTAATGTCGTCGGGGGCCGCAGATTTGGGCGTGGGAGGAGCTGTTCGGGGCGGATCCGGAGCCAAGGTGGTCAAGAGCGTCAAGCGGAGGTCGGGGATCCGAGATGGTGGCCGCTAGAGACGTCGGGTGCGAGCTGTTTAAGTCTGGGGAGTCCAGGGGCGCGACGTCGTCGTCGGGAAAACTTGTCACGGCTGCTGTGAAATCCGAGACCGCCGGGGGAAGGTGGCCTGCCACCATGAAGATCGGGGACGCCGGGGAGAGGTTGCTGGTCCACCGTCGGTTCTGAGGAGTTGGGGAGAAGAGGTAGGATGCCGCTGCAGGTCTTAGGGACGTCGGGGGGTGGATCCGTCGATCGCTGAGCCGGCTGAGGACGACCACGAAGAGCAGGTCGCTGGTTCGTCGCTGATGGAGAGATCATGAGGATGCGTGGTCGAAGGAGCCGTCTGGGAAGTCCAAGTCTGTCGCCGCTGGTCCTAGACGCCGGGGAGGGAGTGGGCTGCCATGGTTGAACTCAAGGCGGCCGCTGCTGGAAAGACGCCGGAGGGAGTAGCGGTTTGCCGCTGCTGGTTCTGTGGGCATCGAGGAGGGGCCGAGAGTATGAACCGCTTTGGGGTTGGAGGTGGAGAGAAGGTGGAGTCGCCGATGCTGAAGGGGGACGGATGCGCCGTCGCTGGTTCTGAGAAGTCGTGGAGACAGGTTGCTGCCAAGAGGGAGCAAGGAGCCCATTTTACATCGTTCAACATGCTTGATTGGAAGATGATGATGACGCCGTCAGGGGAAGAGCAGAAACTTTTTGGTCCTCCGGCGGAAGGCCGTCCTCCAAAGGGTGAGTCATGGGTGTTCTCTTGTATCTGTCTCTTTTGTAACTCCCTCTGCTGTTTATGTCCCCCCGACTCCCAGGAAAAACTTCCGCTTCCGAAAATCTCGGGGAATTGTGGGAGTCTGTTGATATTTTTTTTTTTAATAAGATAACCGATGTTATGCTCCATCTTCCTTACAGGATACGTGGATAACGGGAGGAGTTTGTCCAGTGTGGGAAAGAATGTTTGTTTTATGTATATATATTTTTTATTTTGGGTAAAATGGGTCCTTTGGTTGTATGGACTTGGGCTTTGGCCATCTTGGAGAATGCACCTTGGGTTTATTATTGTTCGTGGCATGTGTATCAATTTGAGGTATTACACGGTGGAACTAGTGTGCAGGTTCAATGTTTGTACTGTTAATGAGTTACTTCATCTGCAAGCTCCTGCAGAACTGATCTCATGGCGTGAATCCGAGTTTCTTGGGGAAAGGGATGTGTTTCAGTCCAGGCACTGAGGCCGTGGTATAGGCAGTCGACACAAGTATTTCCACTGAAAAGCATACAGGATATTCGAAGTTCCACATGATTACTTCAACCGATGAACATAACACTAACGAAGGTAACCGGGGAAGACTGTAGACGAACTTTTCCCAAAAGCAAAACACCAGTAAAGGTTACATGTTGTGATTGTGGCCATGTCAGTAATTCTAAAACATCGTCTCTCTCAAATTCTAAACCAGAGGATCGTGATGGATCTTCCTCTTGTCTCCTGATATAAGTTCATTCGGTTGTTACTCAAACATCTTCGACGTTGCAGCCACGCATTACCCCGACACAAAACATCCTGTCGACTTTTTTTTTATGCAGATGCAAGGAACAGTCGTAACGCCAAAACTACGGGATGCGCTTAATCCTACAATAAAATCACCCAGTTTCCATATACAACATTCTAATTTTTAATCTCTTGGGCATGGGAAACACTGGCCTATACCGAAGGGGGCCATCCGTAGTATCCAAAGGATTGTCCAAAGGTCACCTCCTTCGCATAACACAGTTGGTGTTTCTCTGCCCTACAGTGGCCTGCCGCATACATAATCAACTCAATCCTAAACTGTGTTTGTTGCGCTTCTGCCTCAGCAGATCTGGCCAGATTGCATGCGTTAGAGAAGAGGGAGGTGGGCTTGTCTTTGTCGAATCATCGTTTGATACCCCTGTGCCGAACTCATTAAGCGTCAGAGAAGAGTAATTCCACCTATTACTTTGTTTAACGACAGAGAATGACAAAAGTAAAAATGTGATTTATAACCTCTCATCTTAATTACGTAAAGTACGAAAGAAAAAGGAAAATGAATGACAATGTTTTGTCATCGTTAGCCCTTCGTAGGCTAAAGATATCCAACATCGTATTTGTCATCTGAATCAAAAATTGAACTCGTGGAACGTCCTATGTTTCATCATCCTTCGCCTTGTTATGCGGCTCATCCTCACCCTTCGTAAGCTGAAGGCATCCCACTGTTTTGTCGTCCAAATGGCTGAGGTTTCATCATCCTTAGCTTCATTTTGCAGCTCATCCTTTATCTCAAATGTTGCATGCCCGAACACGTGAAACAGCAACACGCAAGTTCTTTGGAGGTCATGACCTTCTCGGCACTCGTTGACGGTTATAACACGGCAACTGTACGGGTGCTGTTAGTAATAAAGAGTAAAGGTTGTTCTCACATAAAATTACTTGGGAATGTTCAATGAACAACCAAAATGCAGTTGAATCAATTAAATCAGATTTGGGAAAATAAATAATATACGAAGCTATTCATACTGCCATAGAATCTTTTCGTTGAAGTCTTTCTCGACACATGATGGCAGCTATGTCGCAAGAGACTTCGTTTATTGGTGTACGCACATGTGTGTGCCAGCATGCTGAAACCCAAAGCAATGCACAAGTTCTAAGAACTTGAAACATAAATTTGCAATACGTACTCAAAACACACGCTAGCAGATCTCATCTCCGGTCTTATTGAAGGAAGATACTAATCTTTGGGATGAAGGAAACATGGGGCGATTCCTCGAGGTGTTAACTTTACCTTGGCTGGATATGGTGGCCGTAGGAGGCTGGCCAAGGAGGAGCAGACGATTTCTACAGCACCAGAGGAGGAGGCCGGAACTGGACCAGACGACTTACTTGGCTGGATCTCATGATCGGAGATTGCTGTAACATGATCAGCCACTTGAGGAAGAATCTGCAGGATCCTTGACAAAGATGAAGAAAACGTTTATATCGATTGAGTAACTGAAATCTCCGTTGGCCTTCAATTGCACGACGCTGAAGTAAATATATTTTCTTTTGAACTCATCTACAAGGTTCCATGCTCATAACTTCATCTGTTCTGATCATAACTTTATTATATATTTTCAATATTTTTCTGGAAAAATTATTTATTACTTACTCAATTTTCAAATGAATTATCGATGGTGGCCCTCCGGTTACGACAGCTGATGAGTTATGCTCCGACTTACAATCTGAAGTGTTAGGTGATGTATGAATCTTTTGACTACACACACAATCTGAAATCAATCCCAGCTAACTCTATATGCCATTTTAGTTTTAATCTTCTGGATAGGGGAAGTGCGGGCCGATCCCCAAGTGAGCCATCAACAGCCAGACGATCGTCACGAGCTCACCTCCTTCGCTCACTGCCCGAGCATGTTTCTCAGGCCTGCAGTGGCCGGCCGCATACGTAAGCAGCTCCACCCAGACTCCACTTATTATCTCCCATTTGTTGTCCTTCTGCATCAGTAATCTGGCCAGATTGCATGCATCCGACAAGACAGAGGTGCGCTTGTCTTTGTACACGTCAACGGGTTCGATACTCGTATCTTCGTTCAGTATCTTATTGCAGAACTCAGTCACGGTCTCTGCTTTGTATACCCTGCAGAAATGTTCAACTTCGGCACAAGTATCACCATACCGTATGTGGCCAATCCCCGCCACGGCAGACATGATCTCGGGCTTCTTGATCAGGAGATAATGCATGTAATACGACAGCTTAACGGCCAGCTTCCTCTGCTTGTGGTCGGCTGCCTCCACGGCTCTGTTGGCACTATGGCAGATTTCGGTGGCGATGTGCCATGCCAGAAGGCTCCTATCGTAGTCAAACTTCTTCACATATCGCAACAACCCATCCGAGTTCCCTAATTTCCTCAATATCCAGCTCCCTCTCGCCTCGTAGATCTCCTTCACTTGGTCCTCATCATCGGCCGCCGATGCTCTTTCCTTCAACTCCTCGAAAATGAAGTGTCGGATTTCCGCATCAAAGACATTCCATGATACGCCTTCCTTTTTTCTTCTGGTGACAGTTCCTGTAGGGATTCAAAAGTTTTTCAGACGAAGTAGCTTCTTTGATTATCCGGAAAACAAAGAGAATGCGATGAGGTCAGGCTTACGGTAAATCAAGTGAGCATACTTCAATGGTTTATTACCACCTCTATGACAATGTTCGATGCAATGCGACAACAAACTGAACGCGCCTAACTTCTTGCTCCACGACTCAGTGACGAGGTCAAAGCAACCACACAGAACTGACAAGGCTAATCCTCCAACCAGGATTATAAAAAGCGGAATGGCAAAGCACAGTAATTGAAGCAGAGTCCAACAATGATGGAACCATCTCTCCGGACCCCTCCAATTGGAAAAAATGATCATCATTCCGTTAGTCATCTCTAGAGTAACAGTGCCGCCAAGAAAGAAATAGGTGATCCAAATATCAACCTCATGGAATCCCTTCTTCTCCAAAAGGCTATACAATATTAGAGCCGCAATAACGCTATACAATGTGATGATGCGAACGATCACCCCCAACGAAGAATTTATGGATGAGATTTTTGTGTAGAACAATTCAAACAGAAGATTAAGCTCGGCTTCCATCAGGTCAAAGGCCTCTTTCGCATCTTTCTGTTGGAAGAGCTGAAGGCTCTGTGCTCTCTCTGCATGGTTGGGATTGATTTCTACGACTAGACCTTTGAATATTTGGAAGAAGTAATAGGCTTCTTTCCCAGTATTTTCATCAGGAAAAGCTACTCCCTCCAAGTCTTCAAAACTTGTAACCGGCAGTTTCCCGGTGGACTTCTTGAGGTTTTCCATGCTTGCAAGATATAACGATCGGGTCCTCTCCCCGTACTTGATTGCTCCGGCGAAGGCAATCAGGATTGTGGGGGCGATGAGGTTATTGTCAGGGAGGGTCTTGAAGAATATGTAAAAGAAGGTAGAAAATTGGGCAACGAGTCCAACTAGGTGGCGCATCCAAAGGGCGTTGTCCTCTAGGGAGAACGCGGTGATCGTGTCCGGACCGCCGAGGTGGATCAGGAGGAAAGCGGCCCAAAAAGCCATGAGGTTCTCGTTGACTTCCGGAGGGGAGATCGAGTCGATTCGTTGTGCATTTGAGATCAGCCCGAACGTGAACGTCGCCACCCAATCTGCCATGAAGTAGGCCGACCATATAACAAACCGAAAGAACCTGCTGGTGGAAGCCTTCCTCAGGTGGGCGGTGGATGCGAGTAGCACCTGGAGGAATAGGCTAAGCATCATGAAACCTCGAACGTTAGAAGTGTTCCAGATTTCCTGCAAGCTCGCAGGCATGAAACTTTGAACCATGATGACAGCTAGCTTGTTTGAGGCCACGTTTGTACCAGCGTACATGTGCCGAGTCCAAGAATGATAATGCCACAAGTTTTAGGATCTCAAAACTTAAACACCCCTCATTACTACAAGGAATATACTTAACTTGTTGGATTGATTTAGCACAATCTGTGGAACAAAACTTCGCTTCATTGCTACATAATCTTCGTTTTACCTCCTTTATGGCGTTTGAGGTGCTTGTCCAGATCTCTTCTCCAGTGTAGATACTAATCTTCGGGATGTAGGAAATGTCGGTGGATTACAAAGTGAATGATCAACTTGAAAACCAACATCACAAGTACTCCCGAATCTCCACTCCTGCGTGCACTTCCTGCTCTTTGGTGGGCCTGCCACTCACGTGACCTCGTGCATTTGCCTAAGGGCTCTAATCAGATAGCAAGAATTGCACGATATCGAGGTACACCATTTTCCTTTGAACTCATGCGCCGGTTCTATGTGTTGGGGAAATTTCGCTGTCGTGTCGAGTCTCGATGGTGAAATTTGGACAAAAAACAGCACACGTAAAATTTACGTGGTTTGGTCAAAATCGGCCTACGTCCACAAAGAGTTCCTCGGGTGATTCCATTAGACAACCGAGATTACAAAAGCACCAAATGTCGCTCACCCACTCAAGATACAAGAAAATCTTAACTCCGAATCTCGTAGAAGAACCTCTAGCCTGACCCGATAATTTTCTTTCTCGAAGGTCATACAAAAGCACCAAATGTCACACACCTAATAACCTAGACAAATGTCCTATTTATAGATAGTCATAACTTGTCATCCATGTTAGAAATCTAATACAATAATATATAGATATTATCCCATAACCATATGATACCTAACCATATGAGATATTATACTTTCGCAATATTACGTAATCTCAAAAAATCTCAACATTGGACCAAATCCTAACAATCTCCACCTTGGGCCGATCGAATTCTCCTTTTGTAAACCTCCGGAGCTCCGAAGAGGTCACCCCTACACCCGTCGTGTCTTCCGGAGAGCACTACCACCGCCTGTGACAATTGCTCAGCCTTCCACACGATCGCAGTACTCGCACTCCCGAGCAACCACCGTGCACCGTGGCTCCAGCTCTATCCCGTGCTCTGCACTCTTAGCCTTAAACAATACCTTCTTGGTATCCCCAGAAGTCAAATATGTCGACTGTTGCCAGACCTCTCTGTAAGCGAATTAATCGCAAACCAAGATCATCGTAGTCCATTTGGGACACCAAAAGGGAGAAAACTGAAGCGTACATGTTTGCGCAATGATCTCTAAGACAATCGCTTAAGCCAATATCCATAGGTACAATCTACAAGAAACGTCAACAAGGTGCCATAGGTCTTTCCCTCCCTCCTGACGAGACGGCCGATGGAACTATCAAAAAATCTATCAGTGGAAGAGGGGACCTAACGCTATTATAAATGTGACGGGCCCTTCCATCACGGGCTTCCGTCGACATTTGGCCTACACTGAATTGCCGTCCAAGCTACATCAATAAAAAAAAAAAAAAAACCGAGATGTCGCAAAAGCCCATATATCACTCAAAACCAAAAAGGGTTATCATGCATTGTCTCATATATCACAATATAGCCTATTTTATAAAAACCGAAATCGGTAATTGATTATAGCCCAATAAAAAATTTTAGAACAATACAATAAAATAATAAAGGTAAAAATAAAATTATAACATTTGGGCTATGATCAATTACAATTTAAAATAAACATTTTACTTTTGAAAATGACACTTAGGCTGTACAACAATGGCCATAACAAAACACAATATATGAGACTACATATAAAAAACAACCCCGACCATTAACGCTACTAGCACTGAACCATAGTCGTCGTCATACCATTTAACGGTGTTGGACAACCATGATCACAAGCGCTAACAACACTAACGTCAATAGGTCAATGTGGCGGTGTAGCTGAAAATAACATTCCTTAATGTGATCTGAATGATGTTATTTTCAGTCGGTCCTCATCTTTCTGTAACCTTATGCCCACAATGAGCCAGAAAGACAATACAACAAAACTACTCCGTAACATGTCTCATAAACCTTAATGTACGCAAACTGCACTGTGCTTTATTAGAGACAAACTATATTGACAAAACCGTCATACTCAAAAACAAACTCCAAGTCTCAATATTTTCTTTAGTAATTAAATAACTCTGTAACCTTTACATTGCACTGAAGTCGGAGTGCACAATCCGTAACCTTTATACTTCAGAGAAACAAGAGTACTCATTTGTAACCTTAATGATTCAGAAAAGCCAGATGAGATCATCTCCCTCCGTAACCTTAATGTTTCACAAAGTGAAAGAAAGCCATCTCTGTAACCTGAATACTTAGTAAAACCGGAGTTACTATCTATAACCTTAATGTTCTAACAAGCCGGATGAAATCAAGCATATTTGTCACCTTTACATTTCACCAAGGTCAGAGAATAACCTCTGTAACCTGTATACATGGGTGAAACCAGAGTAAACATCCGTAAACTATAGGCTTCAAACAAGTCGGATGAAATGAAAACTGAGCACTACTGCTCTGTATGTCTCAAAACATATATCTCGATATAACCTTAATGGTGTCCTATGAGACATACAAATTCTACATAACCATCATACTCAAGATAGACACTAGACCTTAAGACTTTTAACAATGTGCACATAATAAATCAGATAATCATCTATCATCAAATCTGATATTCGACATGTACAAAGCATGTGTCAAATACGACAGTCAAATAATCATGTCTATCAAATAAGACGTGGATATAAGGCTCCCACTAACCAAACAAATCAAAATACATGCCACGTATGATAACAATAAGGGCTCGCTAGGCTCCATGTTTTATTCCTCTTGGTTAGAAATGAAACAATACTCATAGAAAATCTTTATATGACATTAATTTCTAATTACAACATGAAAAATTTGTAATACCTCAAATTTACATGCGGGCCACAAGCAATGGTTCACAAACAATAATAATCACGATATTCATTCTCCTGAAATGGCCAAAGCCCAAATCCATACAACTTTGGAATCTCCTTTTACACAAATAATAAATTTCCTTTCACCACACACACTATCTCCTAAAACAACAAAGGCTTTGTCACTCGCTGCACCAATCTTGCCGCAATCTGCAACAAGCTGCCCCCCAAGCTATTTCTGTCATATATCTAGCCATAGTCCAGTCGGCTGCCGTTTCCAATCCCC
The DNA here is from genome assembly GCA_023653495.1 of Melastoma candidum. Taxonomy (NCBI): domain Eukaryota; kingdom Viridiplantae; phylum Streptophyta; class Magnoliopsida; order Myrtales; family Melastomataceae; genus Melastoma; species Melastoma candidum. Next base: position 14,243,836 of record CM042890.1, on the reverse strand, counting down.
AACGAAGTCACCAAACTTCGGTTTACAAGCCTGCACAATCCATGTTGCAGCAGCCACATCAACAACAGCAACAACAGATGCAGTTTCAGACGCAAATGCTGTAGCAGATGCAAAGGCCATAACAAAACCAACTACAGGAGTTGCAGCAACGACAAAGCCCTCAGACAGTTGTTAAGACCATGCCAATTCATCCAAGCCAAAGACAGCGTACTTACCGGACTAGTACCCCGACTGGTGATTGCGGATGTTCCTCTAGGTCAGCCTGTCGGAGTGCAGTTTGAACAGCGCCAAGTACGCCAGAAGCACCCGCAGCAGCTTCAGCAAGGCAATTGACGAGCGTCCGGCTCCAGAAGCAGCCTCAATTTGCTACAGCACAACAGCAGTGGCAGCAGTTCTTGAGCTCGCCGAAGCCACGCCAGCGTCAGCATCGGCAGTCATTGGATCAGCTACCACTGCAACAGAATCAATAGGTGTGAAGCCACAGCAGGTCAAACAGCATACGCTACAACAACAGCTCTAACAGCAGCAGCAACATCTATCACAGAATGTTCATAGATAAGCAGATATCCACAGCGCCTCACCAACTCTAGAGTCAGTCGCCATTCCAGCCAGAGACAAGCCAAAGAAAAAGGCCAGGCAGAAACAATGGGCAAACCCAAAGGAATCCAAAGAAAAAGCCTAGCACTTCAAAGCCCAAGGTAGCTCAGCCCACCAAAGCAAGCCGAAACCCAAAGCAAATGGTTAAACAAGCCAAAGCCCACAGCCCAGAGCAAAACTCACCTCTACTCCCGATAATATCCTGCCAAAGATGATCCCAACGATTCTCCCCCCCCCCCCCTCGACGGTTAGAAGGCCAATAAAAGGAGAGCAATAAAAGGAGAGCAGACAAACAGACAGGGGGGAGAACAGTTACAAAAACTGATCAAATTCTGGGGGGTTTTTAAATTTGGCTTTTGACAGGGAGAGAAGGGCATGGACGAGGCGATGGTCTTTCTCACTTCCTTCTTCACTCCTATGAACAGTCCAGGAACCTCCACAACCATCCGATCATCTTCCAACCGTCTCCCTGCCAAGGTAAGAGGAGTCAGCCGCAGGAAACCCCTTTGACAACCAACCCAAGCAGATCATGCGACAGCACAACAAAGAGGACGCCATACCTCTGGTTGGAGCCGGCTTCAACTTCCCTGGACATGGCGGCAGTGACATCAACCTTTGATGGTGACTCCAGCTTCGACGACGGCAGCCTCCAGCTTCACCGACTCCTTCGACGGGAATCAACACCCCTCGACCCAACCAGCTCCAGTCTTCTGTCCTGGGACGGCCAATCGTGCCCCAAGCTCCTCGCGGATGTATGATTAGCGAAGCAAAGAATTCTCTTTTACCTTGACTTGTTTCCGTCTCCCTGCCAAGGCTCCGCCGTTCCTGAGCCCCGCCAAAATCCTCAACGACCAGACGACCTCCCTGGCATCAACAACTAAATCACAGCGACGGCATCAAGATCTGACCGTCACCTGACTTACCAAAGATCCCTCACCTCTTTTAAGACGGTGGCAGCGACGAACCCACCTTCTCCGGGTGTCCACAAAAGCAGCAACGGCCAGACCTGCCTTCCTTGACGCCCCCAAAATTAGTGGCGGCGATCCGCGTTCTCTCCTCGACTTCCTAGAATCAGCGACGGCAATCCGTCCTCCCGCCGTTTCTCCGGCAGCAACGTTTCTCTAGCGACAATGGTCTCCAATTTCAGCGGCATACTCGTCCTTTCCCTGCATTTTCGGAGCCGGCACCGACCAAACTCGCCCCCTCCTTCCCACCGAGCCTGCCATCCTCCGACACTTCCGGAACCAACAGCAGCAACCGGCTTTCTCCTGGGGTATCTAGAACCGGCAGCGGCCAGACCTGCCTTCCCGGGTGTTTCCAGAACCGACGACGGCGACAACCAGCCCTACATCGGTGCACCCCCGAATCAACGCCCACAAAACCAGCGGCAGACCCACCTCCGTCCTGGATTTCCTCCGACGCACCCGAGCCCAGCGGCGAACACGTCAGCCCCGATCTCCTTGGCGTCCCACGATGGCGAGCTCCCAAACCCACGGCGTCATCCATCCCCGGCAGTCGCCCACATCGGTCATCAAGCTTTCCCCAGCAAAGCAGCCCCGGCTTCCACAGACCTAGTGGCGAGAACCTCGCTTCCTCCCTTCCGGGTCGTCCCCGACCGTCCCTGCCTCGGATCCGAAGCCCCAACGTCTTCCACAGCGGCCGCCTGCCTCTCTCCGGTGTTCCTGGACCTGGCGGCAACAACCCATCTCAGCCCCGATCTTCCCGATCTCTTGCGGTGGCGGATCCTTGAACCAGTGGCGGCGAACTACCCCTTTGCTCTACCAAAGTTAGAAGCACAGCCCTCCTCCCGACGTTCCTGAGCTTGAAGCGGACTCCACGCCTCTCCGGACGCTCCAGGATCTGGTTGTGGCTGACCCATCCTCCGCCGTCCTCGGATATGGCAGCAGCTACTCCACTCTCTACTTCGGAGGCCCGTATCTCCAGCGGTGACTCGAATCTAAGCCCTTCTTCCTCCTTTGGTTCGACAGCAGCTTCGGGAGTGAGGGTACTTGGTTTGATCGATCAGATTAAATGCCCACAGAAAGGTAAAGTGCTTTCTCTTGTTAGTTGATTTGATTATTTTTAATAGTCACGTGGTTTTACTTATAATTCCTATAAGAGGTTAGTTTACGTTTTCTATTATTCCATTTTTTTTGAGTTTTTTTTTCTTTCTTTTTTTTAAACAATCGTCGGTTAACTTGTTTAGGTTTTTTTCTTTTAGTTGAATGTGATTTCATTTTATCTACCCTTCCAAGTTTTCGTTAAAATTTTAATTTTTTCATAAAGTCCGAATAATTTTATTTCTGCTCGAGTTTGCTTAATTTCTTATGAATTAATATTTAATCTCAATATATATTATTGACATCCTTTTCCCTATCATTTTATATAAAAATACGGCGGGATTCTTTGGACATCTTCAACAACACTATCTAAGTCAATCACCCTCGATTAAACGGTAAGACATGCCTTACTAATATTTCTTTTAAAATTTGTCAAGTTTCACTTGAGTTTAACAATACTAATCACATTTACATTTTTCTTGTACATTGAGCGCTTAATCTCGGAAGTTCAAACTCGAAATTTCGAAGATTAACTCGAAGGCGCGCGGATCTAACCCAGCCTGTGGGCTCGAAGGTTAAAGCGGCCCCAACCTTCAATCAAAGGTACAAAGGGGAGGTGCGGGCCTCCTGAAATTTTATTTAAGCCACATGTAACGGATTGTGAGCCCAAGTGCATAGGCCCGCAATCACCACCCTTCCCCGCTCCCTTTGATCTCAATAATTGTTTGTGATTGTGGTGCATGCTGTTGGCCCCCTTAGGATTTTCGTCGCATGTGATTGTTAAACAAGTACACATGAGTTCGGGTCCAACGCCTGAATCGGGTCCAATGCCCGTTAACCAAAAGCAAACCTTTTGGAGCAAACGCCACCTTTTCGCATGTTTAGATGTAAGAGTTAGTAATTAGGAATCCCCGAACCTATTCTGGTTTTCCGACTTAAACCAAGCTTTTATAATTAAGTCGGTGGCGACTCCGTAATAGTTTACCTAGGTTAAACAACAACACATTTTACGAAGTCATTTCGGATGAGGGACTGACGACACGAGCCGCTCTTAGAACCTCCTGAAGCTTCCTCCTCGGGCCATGCGCTTCTTTTCGCCCGTCGCCTCTTAAGGAGCATGGAGACGATCGGCGAAGAGTCTGGGCAGACCCGGTCAGGAATCGAAGGAGGGACCACCCTGGTCTTTTCCGCAGCGTTCGACGCTCGAGTCGCGACGCCGACCGGAAGACTCTAGGGGAGCGGGCCCGGATCCTCGTGTCGTCCGAACCGCGGCGCGCGTGCTAGGCCGGAAGGCGCGCGTACAAAATTTATAAAACTTTCATCGAAAACCCTTGAACTTGTTCCTTGATTATATGCATATTTTCAAATAATCTCCCACAAATCTAATCAACTTTAGAAACAAACTTTCATAATCGATCTCACATATGCAATGAAATCAATGGCTCCACAAGTTTATTGAGACATATTTAAATCTCCAGATCTTTGGCTAAGTTACTATTAAGCAGTACTTCATTATTTGAGTGCTTATCCTCTTCACATAATTTATAACTAAGCAGCCAAAGTCATCTGGCTATAATCACAAATCATATTTATTCACAACTATCACAATACATATCACATAAGCGACTCCACGGATCTCAACAAGCGAGTCACTTTGGCGACTAAACACCTGTATCATCATGTGAAATCTGATATGTAATTAAAGGCGCAAGGTGCACTTGAGGCGCAAGGGTACACCTTGCGCTTGAGATTGATTTCAAATCTCTCATACCGAGATGCTTATCAAACCTTCTCTCCCAACTCGGCAATCTAGTTGAATACTAGAAAAATAAATTATGTAAACCCATAATTAATGTAATACATTATCACACAAGTAGATTTCACATATCTCAATGAGCGAGTCGCCTTGGCAACCAAACGCCCGTATCATTATGTGAAATCTTCTAATTCCAGGATCCTCGTAAAACCCTATTTAGCCCACAAGCAAACAAAGTGACATATTCAAGAAATTCACGTTGATACGTGAGTGCACATTAAGATTTACCCTCTTATACAAGTCAATTCAAGACCTCTAAATATTTATCATTTCAAGCAAATCAAAAGAGACTATTTATACATGAACCAGTGAGCAACCGATAGTATAACGACTATCAATTAGAGACCAACCCAATGATCTCCATAAAAATATTCAAAATGCACCAAATGTAAGAATCTACCACCTTTGGGCTGAAAGGTCCCTACACCAGTACACCCAAGTCTCCGAACATACCCTCAACAAGATTTAGAAAATCTCACCCGTCACTCTAAGTTAGCCACTTTGGCAGCCAAACACTCAAAGCTCAAATATAAGACTTCTCACTTGTTGAGAACACGTGCGATTGTAAGAAATTTTCAGCTGTCACTCCGGTTGGGCCACTTTGGCAGCCAAACAACCAAAGTACAAATCTAAAGTAACTCACCCGGATGCACGTGCCCATAAAGCACCTCGCTGGTCGCTGCAAACGAGCCACTTTGGCAGCCAAACGGTTACAGAACAAATACGAAGTAACTCCAGTTGCTCACATAATTATGCATACAACTATCTTATGTATATCAACCTTGACCAACGAGTCAAATAATGGTTCATAAAAGTCTCAAATGGAATAAACAACCATGTTTGATAAATTTATTTACACTCTAAGTATTATATATCTTTCAAATACTTTTGGTGTAATCACACACCTTCTAAGAGAGTAATGTTTTAAACTACATCGAAAATAATAGGTATTGACCACGTATTGACTCTATTAAATAATAGGTTTTCTCCTAAAAGGTCAAGGCAAATATAGAGACAAAATATAATTATAGGGACAAAGTTATCTCGTTTACCTATCATTTCACAGTCGACATAATAGACTTCACATTATAATGACTAAGTCAATCACAATGAATGTCTCGGCCTATGTTATCTTCGATAACCAAAATTTCGTAATTGTCCTAAACTTAGAAATGGAAGTCAAGATTCCATTTCATATCATATAATTTTAAAATCAAAATCCATTTAGCAAGTAACCACTAATGCAGAAAAACTAGTGATGCTGTAAGAATACGGGTCCCAACCAATCAAATTCAATGAAGCTTTTGTTACTCAGATACTCATCGTGTTTAATAAATCAACTAAGCACAAAGAACACTAAAATCACAACCAGTAGAGTCCCATAATCAAACCATAAAAGGAATAATTACCGAACGAAACCCAATGCAAGTAGGCGGCTTCTATAACGAGAAATGGATCCTAAATTCCAATAATTTCCAATAAATAAAGCTCCCATCTTTATAAGAAATCAATGAAACGTGAGTTCCAATGCCAAACCAAAAACAGATCGACTATATTTTATTTCTTCATAATTCCCCCGGATCTCAGTTATACTAATGTGCTTGGAATCTCTAGAACAACGCATGATTTTACACTCGATTCATTTCCATAAATTTTGTTGTCAAACTCTGTATCATTTTCATTCCCAATACTTCTGTCATTGCCTAATTTTTTTTTTACTTAAAAACTGACGATTTCGAGGTCACTTTGAAACACCTGATAACACTACCATTGACTTACAACTTTGATGTCAGGCTAGAGAGATCTTGAATTTCAATACCACTGGGATATAATGTTGGATTAGAAACTTCCGAGCAATCATCTTTTCTTATGGCAAATCCTTCGCTAGTTTCTTACTGAGAAAAGTATACAACTCATCACCATTTAACTACAAACGGCTGACAGTAATATAGTCACATATCCCTTTATGCAGATATATTCATCATATTAATACTTCCACAAGGTATTAGGAGTACCGTAGTGCGTCCCCACCCACTCACCCGGGAGCGCCCGGATAGTGGCAGCAGGTACAACCGCGGATGGCGTTACTTCCTCACACCCCTCCGACATCTCAGCCGGGTACGCATCGTAGTGTAAGTGGGTTCAACCTCCACCTCATGTGAAAATAGACTAATCAACTCAACAAGGCATCACTACTATCATCAAGCTTATCAGTAATAGCAGTTTTAGTATAAGCTCAAAACACATTCGCGGCTTCAGTTTTCTCTATAACAACAATGACAGCTTAGGGGTCCGCAAACAAGAGTCCAAATGACTCGCAAAATCAAACAGACAGTCGGCACACAGTAGAAGGGAAATCAGTCGTTTCCGGGGGAACACGCCATCCTCGAATCAACCAATTGCAGACAAACTTAAATTTGTCAATTTCATCACAGTCGCCCCGGGATCCTTCAATTCACGTTGCCCCATCACCATACACAGCCACTGAATGATGGAAGACCTCAACCCTCATCATCATTCATGTATTCGCGTAATTGAAAATACTGAGTTTTAAGAAACCCCAGAAACAACACACGCCCATACCAATTGCCCAATCTCCCTGTAAATGCAAGTCAAGGGGTCACAGTTCTGTGCTTTAGGAAACGAGTTCGGGACACGAGACCCACACGAGAATGACATAAGGCACGGACCAAACAACACACGAGAATGACATAAGGCACGGACCAAACAACCCATGGACAGAAATCAACACAACTATCAACCACAGGATACACACACAGCTCAGCAATCCCTGACAATCAACGGGACACTCCCGGGTTCAACGAAGACAGAAGCACGGACAGAGGAGGGAGAAAGAAAAGGGGAGACGTACGCACTCAGAACTCTCGCCAACTATGGACAAAACCCACCACACGCGCAGCACGGGACATCAAGGACTCGACATCAACGAAGACATCAGACGACAGAGGGAAAAACATATAAAGTAAACGATGACTGGGACAAAAGGCGTTTCTTGAACAACGGCAGAGGGGCACCGCCTTCACCCACCAAGTCCTTCATGACCAAATCAGTCCCAGAGGTGATCAATAGGGGTGTAAATGATCAGAACGGTTCGAGAACGGTTCGCAAACGGCTCGAGAAAAGTTCGAGCTCGGCTCTATTATAAACGAGCCGAGCTCCAGCTCAAGCTCGACTTGAATGTAAACGAGCTCGAGCTCGAGCCTTAAAATTATTATTAGAACTATTCGTGAGCTTATATGAACAAAAAATATTTAATAGTCTAGATGGCAGAAGTTTTGTTACCTACCAATAGGTAAGGGGTTCGAACCCCACGGGCCACAGCACACTAGCTAGTAGTTTCTTTCCTCTTTTATAAGAAAGAATCGTCCCACTATCAGAACAATAACGATGAAAATTATAGTAATAATATATCAGAACAATAATATATCCCACTATCAGAACAAGAATCGTCCTCTATAATAATAATAGTAATAATATTTTCTTCACCCTAATTCCAAAATTATAAATCTAAAATAGTAATTTCAAAGTGTTAAATCTAAAATATTAAAAGTTAAATCATAAATTATAAATTCAATATATTAAATCCGAAATGTTAAATATTGAACAATAAAACGTTTAGTTTTTAAGCATTAGACCTTATTAAACCCATTTTTTTCCTTTTTTTTTCCTACGTTCTTTTCTCCATCAGCCTACCACGCCGATCAGCCCGACCCCATCGTCGTCCGATCTCGTGAAGTCGAAATCCGGCCTCTCTTCTTCCAAGGTACAACACTTGACGCCACGATGACGATTCGCTTCTTCTTTCTGCGTTGGATCGTGTGTGTGACGAATCGAACCAGCCATTACAGATCACACTTCCTAATCCATGATCAAACATGACAAATGCAAGTTACATCTTCTAGAATGGTGAGAATCGAGTACACATTTTGGAAAATAATATAATATTGGCACTACTTATATTTTTTATTTTAATTTCCAACTGTAGGTGTACACATGGTGCTATTATCCAAGTGATGGTAATTCAAGAGGCTAGGCAACCATGACTTGTTCGTGAAATTTCAAGAAACTATGTTGGAACACTACTTTGATACTTGGTTTTGCTTACGTTCTCATATATTGAAGATTATTAAGATTATTTGGGACTTTCATAGTTATTCAGAGATGTTATATGCTTAATCATGCCACTTTAATCTATTGTTATATGGCTTTATGAGGTAATTTTGAATTTCATTTTGGTTACCAATTAATATCGAGCTTAAAAAGAGCTCGAGCTCGAGTTCTAATCGAGCCCTAAACGAGCCCCAGCTCCAAAAAAATAAACGAGCTCGAGCTCGAGCTCGTATATACGAATTTTATCGAGCTCGAGCTCGAGCTCGTATATACGAGTTTTTATCGAGCTCGACGTATATACGAGTTTTTATCGAGCTCGAGCTCGAGCTCGAGCCTAGGAGTTCTCTGACGAGCCCGAGCCCACCACTGTTCGGGCTCGGCTCGGCTCGTTTACACCCCTAGTGATCAACATCCACGTTCAGATGGTCCAAGAAAGGAAAGAATTTTGACAAAACTGTGGGTGTCCTAACTCTAAGCCAACCTGAAGGTTTCCAAAATCCAACAGTCACGACGCTCCACGCATCTCACAGCAAGAGCCATCCACATAGAAAACGACGAATTGAGCATCCACGAAATCACAGGATTTCGAACTCAGTACGACATCGACCGTATCAGGCTCAAAATAACCATGGACAGATTCGCTGCCACTGACATCAGCGAGACACCCCAAGCATCGACAGAGACAGACACGACAAAGACGGAGCAAGGGAGAACAGAGGGGTGGAAACCCCAAGTCGGAACCTCGATCAATTTTAAGAATCGATAAACAAACATTAAATTGATCGTGCGCAAGATCTCCAAGAAACGTCGATAAGGTCCCTTAGGTTTTCCCACCACTTTCATCACGGGTTTTCGTCGATATTTCGCCTAAACCGATTTACCGTCCAGACCTCATCAATAATAAAAAGCCAGTAGATCACACAAAATCAAAAAGAGCTACCATGCATTATTTCGTATATCGAAAGAAAGCATATTTTGTAAAAACTGAAATCTTGCTGCTGACGACGAAGGCGAAAAGTTCACTAGAGGTTACCCCAAACTCGTACGTGGCAGTAATGGAGGTCAATGTTCATAAGAATGCACACGATGATGAACTGGTACACCTCCTCCTCCCCCCAATCTTTTGGATTTATAACCCAACAAGGATTTTTATAAAAATAAAATAAAATAATACAGGTAAACATAAAATTTCAACACTCTCCATCTGGAACTCTAATCACTCTTGACTTCACTGTCAATGTAAGCATTACCGCCGAACTTCATCATCAGTTTCACATTGCTTGACACCCTTAAGTTTGTACACATCGCCTGTGTACTCGCGTTGCTAGCTAACGCTCCACCTTGACAAATAATCCCGGAACCGCATTCTGTCAAGCCACGTGAGAAGTTGTCACTTCTGACTTTTCCGTGAAGATGATAAATACCTCCAATCTTCTTCTCTTTCATCAGCACAAGGGTTCCCAGAATAACCTTTAGGACTCCACCCCTAAATTGCATTGATATCCGTCGTCATCCAAGAGTCAAAGAGAAATCAATCTGCAACTTAGACTAATTGTCCGACTCCCGTCAATGTCCTGACGCTTCCATCATGCACCTTCATCTGGATTGTTCCAATCCCAACAACAGCACACTTGCTGCCATTGGCCACCTCCACTTCAACTTCATCAATTTCGTGATAACTCATGAAGTGCTCCCGAATAGGTGTCATATGAAACCAACAACTGACATCCATAATATAGGCATCAGACACGCCATCACTCACACATAAGGCATTATTATCACAGAGAAAATTACCCTCTTCAGATGACAACTCTCCATCTTTTTTTTATTTTTTCTTGCAAACCCTCTTACAGTGCACCTTCTTTCCGCTCCTCCAACACGTTGGATGCTTCCTAGACTTTTGAGCTCAATCGTCCATCGTGTTTACCCATGTTCCTTCCACGATCTTGCCCATTCTTTACCACGAGTGCATCGCCAGTATGGGAAGACTCATCATCGCTGTTTTTCCTTTGATAGAATCCCAACAGAGCACTAACAATATCCTCAAAATCCAACGTCTCCTTACCCCATGTTTAAGTTGTATGGAGATTCTCATAAGCATCCGTGCTTGGTAACGAATTCAGAAGTTAGCGCCTTGTCTTCCTTGTTAAACTTCATTCGCATCAATTCTCAATAAGTCGCTGATGAGCCGATTTAACACATTGATGTATTGGCTCAAATCCGAGCCGCCTCTATCTTCAAACCGTACATTTTCTGCTTGAGATAGAACTCGTTCAACAATGACCTTGACATGTACCTGGACTCTAGTTTTTGCCACATCACTACTGGCGACTCCTCGTCCATCATGTCGTACATCACGTCGTCTACAAGACAAAGCCAGATGGTTGACTCTGATTTCGCCTCCATCTCCATCCAACCTGCGTTACTCATATCTGTTGATTTTCTTTCTGCCAACACCTTCACCATCCCTTGTTACAACAACAAATCCTTCACCCTCTGTTGGCAAAGTCCGAAGTTTCCAGTTCCGTCGAGCTTCATCACATCGAACTTTACAGGCGAAATCTCAGTCATCTTCACGATCTGCTCTAATACAAGTTGTTGGGGAAATTCGACGTCCTGTCGAGCCTCAATGGTGAAACTTGGACAAAAAATAGTACACACAAGTTTTATGTGGTTCGACCTAACCGGCCTACGTCCACGGGGAGATCCTCAGGAGATTTCACTAAACAACTGAAATTACAAAGCATCAAACGTGTTGCTCACCCACCCAATATACAAGAAAATCTTAACCCCGAATCTCGTAGAATATACTCTACCCTGACCCGATGATTTTCCCTCTCGAATGCCACACATTCACCGTGTCACCACACACCTAATATCCTAGACAAATCCCTTTTATAGATAGTCCTAACTTGTCCTCCTATGAAATCTAATACAATAGTGTCTAGATATTAGCCTAAAATCATATAATATCTAGTCATATCAGATATTATATTCTTACAATATCTTTCACAATATCAGAGCTATCGGGGGTAATGCCGTTTCTGGTTCCGTTTAAAATGAATATCTTCCCTTGCCGATAAGGCTTCGGATTTTGAAAACGTATAAGAGTCGCCACTAGCTTATTTTAAATTCAAGTTAGAAAAAGCTATAGAGATTCGTTAAGATTCGATAATTAGGGATTACTAAATCGCATGCATCACAAAGAAAAGGAACGTCTTTATCGTGTGTTATCCATATCCATATTTATTTGAGTTCGTGTTTTTAGAAAAAAAAAAAGATTGCATGACATTAAAAAATGATCTCGAGCTTAATGTCTACCTCAACAATTTTAAGAAAATATATTTTTTTTTAAAATCGATTTCGGGAAAAAATGCAAGCAACATAAATTTATTAATTCCCTTAACTGTTTCTACGCCAAAAAAAAAACTCAAAAGAGAACCTGGTGTTGGTATAATTTCTCGCTCTCCATAGAACGCCCCTGTTAGCGTTTATACCCCACGGTGCCGTTTTAGATTAGGTTTACGGCGAACCTGGCGAGCCGTTGATGCCATACGTTGGTTAGTGCGAAGCTGTCTTCAGAGGGTCTTGATTTTCGAAAATCCAAATAATTCCTCGAATATAAATGTAACTTCGTTGTCTTGAATGCGTTGAATAGGGTGCGTGCCTTGGTTGTCCGTAAGGCATGCTCCCGAGATACCTACATAAATATCGAATAAACAAAGTTAACTGTTCAAAAATGATATGAAACATGATTAATTATAACATTGTACGAGTTATTTTGTCGAAAGATAACTTGCAGCAAACCCCCGTATATGCAACTATAATTATCCACCGACTAACTAATAAGAACTCTTAATAGGTAATGATTAAAATCACTGAATGTTATAAGGTAATTGAAAAGAAATCAATTCAAAGGGGTTGAAAAAAATATTTTTTAAGAAAATGAATTTTAAAATATTAAATAGGAACTTTGAAAGTATGGGAGAAATAATGATTTTTTTTAAAAGACAAGCCACACCATGTAGAGGTTATAAAGTCAAGTGAAAAATTAAGTTAAAATAAAAAATTAAAAAATAGATAAAAATAAAAATAAAGAAAATGCGTCCCAAGTAAAATAATAATAATAATAATAATAATAATAATAGTGCGTGCAAAAAATAAAATAAAAATAATAAAAAATAAAATAAAAATTACCAATTGACGAGATGCGTTCCGACACTTCTGCTTGCCCAGACCTTTCTTCTCCAGCACCTCAGCCGCGAGCATCCCATCATGGGAACCCCAGGATCGTGATTGTAAGCAACGCCGATGGAGAGCTGTGGAGAGGAAGTCCAATCTGGTGTAGCTTGTTGAAGCCTCAAGGCATCGGCGAGACAGGAGCACGGCAGGAAAACCCAGGGGTTGCTTGGCGTTTAGAAATCGGAATGCAGCTGATACTTGGGTTGCTGCACCGTTGGGAAAGGGCCGGTTGATGGATTTCGGAGAAGACAGGGGCGCGCTTGTCTTTGAAGTCATCAGCAGGTTCTCTGGAGGGGAGATCGAGTCGATGCGTCGTGCCTTTGAGATCAGCCCGAACGTGAATGTCGCAGCCCAATCAGCCAAGAAGTAGGCAGACCATATAACAAACGCAGAGATCCTGCTGGTGGAAGCCTTCCTCAGCGGGGCGGTGTATGCGAGTGGCTTGTTTGTATGAGCGGACGTGTTCCGAATCCTTGAATGATAGTGACACAAGTTCCCAATTACTCCCCCCCTCCCCCGTATTACTCTCCGAATCACGTGCCACTAGAGAAGATAGTAATCTTCGGGATGCAGGAAATGTGGGTTGATTACGATGTGAATGATCAACTTGAAAACCGACATCACAAGCACTCCCGAATCCCCCCGCACCCGTGCACACTGCATAAGTTTTGTTATCTCTTCCATGACATTGTCAGATGCAATGCGATAACAATTGATTATAAAATCAATCCCAGCTACCTGAAATACCCATTTTTAATCTTCTGGATATGGGAAATGTGGGCCGATCCCCAAGTGAGCCATCAACAGCCAGACAATCGTCACGAGCTCACCTCCTTCGCTCACTGCCCGAGCGTGTTTCTCAGCCCTGCAGTGGCCGGCCGCATACGTAAGCAGCTCCACCCAGACTCCACTTATTATCTCCCATTTGTTCTCCTTCTGCATCAGTAATCGGGCCAAATTGCACGCGTCCGACAAGACGGAGGTGCGCTTGTCTTTGTACACGTCAGCGGGTTCGATGCTCGTATCTTCGTTCAATATCTTATTGCAGAACTCAGTCACGGTCTCCGCTTTGTATACCCTGCAGAAATGTTCAACTTCGGCACAAGTATCACCATACCTTATGTGTCCAATCCCTGCCACGGCAGACATCATCTCGGGCTTCTTGATCAATAGATAATGCATGTAATAAGACAACTTAACGGCCAACTTCCTCTGCTTGCTGTCGGCTGCCTCCACGGCTCTGTTGGCATTATGGCAGATTTCGGTGGCGATGTGCCACGACAGAAGGCTCCTGTCGTAGTCAAACTTCTTCACATATCGCATCAACCCATCCGAGTTCCCTAATTTCGTCAATATCCAGCTCCCTCTCGCCTCGTAGATCTCCTTCACTTGGTCCTCATCATCGGCCGCCAATGCTCTTTCCTTCAACTCCTTGAAAATGAAGTCTCGGATTTCCGCATCAAAGACATTCCATGATACGCCTCCCTTTTTCCTTCTGGTGACAGTTCCTGCAGGGATTCAAAAGCTTTTCAGATGAAGTAGCTTCTTCAATTATCCGGAAAACAAAGAGAATGCGACGAGGTCAGGCTTACGAAAAATCAAGTGAGCATACTTCGATGGTTTATTACCACCTCTATGACAATGTTCGATGCAATGCGACAGCAAACTGAACGCGCCCAACTTCTTGCTCCACGACTTAAAGACGAGTTCATAGCAACCACACGGAACTGACAAGATTAGTCCTACAAAAATGATTATTACAAACGGAATGAAAAAGCACACTCCTTGAAGCAGACACCATCCAAAATTGAAGCATCTCCTCGGACCCCCCCAATTGGAATACATGATCATCATTCCGTTAGTCATCTCTAGAGCAACAGTGCCGCCAAGCAAGAAATAGGTGATCCAAATATCAACCTCATGGAATCCCTTCTTCTCCAAAAGGCTGTACAATATTAGAGCCCCAATAACGCTATACAATGTGATGATCCGAACGATCACTCCCAACAGAGAATTTACAGATGAGATTTTCGTGTAGAACAATTCGAACAGAAGACGCAGCTCGGCTACCATCAGGTCAAAGGCCTCTTTCGCATCTTTCTGTTGGAAGAGCTCAAGGCTCTGTGCTCGCTCTGCATGGTTGGGATTTATTTCTACGACTAGACCTTTGAATATTTGGAAGAAGTAATACGCTTCTTTCCCAGCATTTTCATCAGGAAAATCTTCTCCCTTCAAGTCTTCAAGACTTGTAACAGGCAGTTTTCCGGTGGACTTCTTGAGGTTTTCCATGCTTGCAAGATATAACGATCTGGTCCTCTCCCCATACTTGATTGCTCCGGCAACGGCAATCAGGATTGTGGGGGCGATGAGGTTATTGTCAGGGAGGGTCTTGAAGAATATGTAAAAGAAGGTGGACAATTGGGCAACGAGCCCAACTAGATGGCGCATCCAAAGGGCGTTGTCCTCTAGGGAGAAGGCGGTGATCGTGTCCGGACCGCCGAGGTGGATCAGGAGGAAAGCAGCCCAAAAAGCCATGAGGTTCTCGTTGACTAACGGAGGGGAGATCGAGTCGATTCGTTGTGCATTTGATATCAGCCCGAACGTGAACGTCGCCACCCAATCTGCCATGAAGTAGGCCGACCATATAACAAACAGAAAGAACCTGCTGGTGGAAGCCTTCCTCAGGTGGGCGGTGGATGCGAGTAGCACCTGGAGGAAAAGGCTAAGCATCAGGAAACCTCGAACGTTAGAAGCGTTCCAGATTTCCTGCAAGCTCGCCGGCATGAATCTTTCAGCCATGATGACAGCTAGCTTGTTTGAGGCTGCGTATTTTTGTACGAGCGCACATGTGCCGAATTATGATAATGCCACAAGTTGTAGGATCTCAAAACTTAAACGCCCCTTATTTCTTCAAAGAATATACTTAACTTGTTGGATTTAGCTCAAAATCTATGGAACAAAACTTTGCTTGGCTGCTACATTCTCTTCGTTTGGTTACCTCCTTTTTTGGTGTTTGAGGTGCTTGTCCATGGTACATTTCGATACTCCCCGAATCGCGGGTGACCTGATCTCTTCTCCAGTAAAGATACTATTCTTCGGGATGCAGGAAACTTGGGTCGACACGAAAGTGAATCATCAACTGGAAAACAACATTACAGACACTTTCTCCACCCCGAATCTCCACTCCCGTGTGCACTTCCCGCTCTGTTGTGGCCTGCCACTTGCGCCACCTTGTGCATTTGCCTCGGCGCTTTCGCCAGATATCAGGAATTGCACGATACCAAGGTACACCATTTTCCTTTGAACTCATCTGCCAGTTCCATGCTCATAACTGTTGATGAGTTACATCATCTTCAAGTAGCCAACACTCTGTATCTAATCTTCCGAACAAGGGAAATGCAGGCCAATCCCGAACTGGGCCATCAGCAGCAAAGACGATCGTCACATCGAGAAGACAGGGGCGCGGTTGTCTTGGCGTTCATCGGCTGGTTCGATGCTCATATCTTCGTTCGACATCCTGGAGCAAAACCCATTCATGGTCTCGGCTCTGGATACCTCGGCACAAGTATCACAAAATCTTAAGTGGCCTATCCCCGACATCAGCTCGGACTAGTGTATTTCATAAACATTTCATTACGTAGTGAAATGAGTCCAATTTGACGCCAAAAATTAAATAAAAAATGTGTTTTATTTTATTTTATAAATATCGTGCAAGTCCATAACTCCTACAATTAATCGAGAATAGGTATTCATGTAAAAACTAAAACTAAGCGGAAAAAATTAGGTGGATTCGTACTTAGATTCATGTTCGAATTTCAGTAGTCGCGTCCCAGTCTATTTATTATATTTTAGTTTTCATAAACCCGATTTACTCGATCATCGTAAATTGTGATCGTGATGTACGTCACTTACTTGATCATCGTAAATTACAAAATCTTAAAACGATGGATCGTAAACGAATATACCAAGTCTGGATCGAATAAATCCTTCACACCGATCCACAAAACTGCTAGAAAGAAACCAAAATCGAATGTTAGGAACTTTTAAAAAATGTCGTGTCTTTGGACAGGAGAAGCCAATATTCAGTATATTTCCGTCACGTTTCACCATACTTCCAATCAGAGGTCGACACGTGGGCAACAATGCAATACGACAGATCTTAGCTTATAGCACTTACTATTCAATATTTTTTCTCTTTCTTTGGATAAGATATATCATTAGTAGTAGGGAAGAGAGGAGACGGTGATGGGAATGGGACATGTGTAGTAAGTGCGCAACAAGTCTTTCAACCGTGACCTGTAATCCTCTTAAACAAACACACTCTCCCTCCCAATAAATGATCTTGTCTCCCCCCAAAACCCATCTCTATCCATCCATCATCTCTTTAAAAAAAACACTCTCCACCCCCCACCTCCCTCTTTTCAGAACCATGAAGATCATGACAACCCTCAAGCTACCCTTTGTTTTCATGTTCATGGCCATCTTACTCCTTATCACCACCCCCGCCTTCACCTCCTCTGCCAGGACTCGCCCCAAGGCCCCCTACAAAGGCGGCGGCGGTGGCGGCGGCAGCAACGACGACGGGGGCATCCCTTTCGGGCCAGGGAGCGGGATCCCGGGATTCGGGGGGCAGCCGTGGAGCGGCTTCGGAGGAGGGTATGGGTTCGGGTTCGGAGGACCTAGCGGGGGTTACTCCAGGGGAGGCGTGGTAAGGCCCAGCGTGGTTTGCAAGCAGAAGGGGCCGTGTTACAATAAGAAGCTGACGTGCCCCGCCAAGTGCTTCACCTCGTACAGTCGCTCCGGGAAGGGGTACGGAGCAGGGGGAGGCGGGGGAGGATGCACGATGGACTGCGAGAAGAACTGCGTGGCCTACTGTTGAGTTTGTGTATTGTAATGAGATTATTATGAGTATGATGATGATGATGATGCATTCCTAGTGCTTTTCAACCTTATTGGAAAGTAAAAGAAAGATTTTGCATCACTGTATGTATGATGAATGAATAAAAAGAGAGAGAGAGAAGAGGATGAGTTTGTGTTAAATCTCTCTTAAGTTTGTAGATTATGTTAATTCATGATTAGTTTAATCCATTAGTGAATTTGGGTAAGAGATTATGGGAAAGTTTGATGGATAAGTTTAGTGGGACAATAAACAAACAAACATTTGCCGACTTCCACCACCACTTCATCTGTCGTGATCTATCCGTCCGCCACTCGTTTCTTGGCCCTCGCATGAAATAATAATGTAATAAATTCGGTTTCTTAAAGGGACATATGTCAAAGCACGAACCAAAACACGAAACCGCACGTTCTGAGATTTTGGTAACATTTATCCGCAAAATAATTTATTTAAAAAATAAACCTTATTGTGATGACGAGTTTCATCTCCTAGAAAAAAAAAAGTTCCAGACGGATTTATAAACTCATGGCTAATTCCAATAAACAATTTTTTTTTAAAACGAACCGGTTAACATTACATTTAGAATATTATTTACTTAAAATGTAAAATATACGTTTATATCCTCGATTTTTTTATTGTTAATTTAGCTTATTTTATAGTCGACTTTTATTTTTATATTAATTTTAATTGATCTTGAATTTCTTCAAGCAAAGCTAAATAAGCCCTTAATATAATCTGACTCTATCATTTGTCTTTCACCAATCGTCCAACTTCAACTTTCATCGAACTTGATCTCGCCGTCGAACTTTTAAAATAAAATAAAAAATATACCGGAAATTTTAATATTATTTTTCATTTTTATTTTTCTTCTTTTTTAGTCGATAAATGAAAACTGTTTATTTAACTTTAGCAAATTAATAATAAATTTATATAACAAATTCAGTTAATAATAACACGGACCCCATAAATCAATATTTTATCATTTTAAAACTGAGAAATATCTTACGAACAAAAACTATCTCGTAACAAACCTCTGCACGTTGCCTCCAATGGTTTTCCTGTCTCATATTCTTTGTTATACTGCTTGTTTTCTCCAATTTTATTAAGTTATAACCTAATGGCTTAGGTAATCAGATTTACAACTCTCTCGTGCCTCGCGTTTGTTTTATTCGTAACTACTTATAAAAGAAAAGGAGTTAACTCAGCCTACTAACAAGTGAGATAGAAAAAAAAAAAGAAGAGGAAGAGGAAGAAGTAGAAGAAAAGAAAATATAATTTCATTAAAAAATAATTATAACACCCTCTATAAATGAATAATATACTTTTTCCTTAAAATCAGGCAACTGACGAATTCGGACACAAAAAGTCAAAAAAGCTAAGTAATGTCGTGAAAGAGAAAAAAAGAAAAAGATTCGGTCGTCTGTGGGGGGTGTTGTACAAGAAACGCGTGGACCCTCTCCCTCCTACTGACCGACTCGTCATTACAACTACAAACTAAAGTACTTGATCAAAACCAACCAACAACAAACCGCCATGAAAACAAAGGTTTATCATGGGAAAAAGACCAGACCACGCAAAGATGTTAGAGAAGGCGTCCCCAGAAGGGATACAAGTCAAGGGCAAAAGGAAGAGTGTGGTGACCGGGAGGGGGTGTGTGATATAATATGAACAAGAGAAAAGTGTATAAACTTAACTGGTGTCAAGCCAAAAAGAGATTGCTCATCAAGACAGGGCAGCCCTCATTGCTCCCCTCGCAGCCTCCCGCTTCATCTCCGCTTCTTTGCCGCTCCCCCGGAAGTACATGTACACTTGCTGAAATTGGACATGCGGTAATGAGAGTGAGGGATGATGAACTCGAGCGCGAGAAGTATGGTGAAATGCGGGATCTCGACCTGGATGACCCAGAGGCTCACTAGCGTTTCCACGCAGAATAATCCAAAGCCCACGAAGTAGAAGATCTACGATGGGGGGGATAAGAATTAGGATTGCCGGTGGGGTATGATTACCGTGATGCATTTGGGGAAATAAAGCACAAGGACTCACCCCAACAAGAACGTGCCTGCCGATCACGTCCACGGCAGCCAAGATACCTCTGTGAAATCAAAGGTAGGTCAGGAGAGTGTGCGACAACAGTAGGGATCAGGACTGATTAGCAGAATCACTCATTTCTTATGAAGACCTGGAAAACATGGGAGCAACTTACGCTAGAGATTTTCCTTTAAAGACAATGGGAGGCGCTACCGCAGCAAGGATACAAAAGCCAATGTGAATCTGCAGCATAAGATTAACAAGGAAGCTTGTTCAAATCTACCGGAAAAAGGAAAACAAAGCAACACAAGAGCCGACGAATAATGGGCGAAGCAATGAAATTTTACCAAGTAGAACAGGAAAAACCAGCTGAACTTGAACGCACTCTCACTCCTGAGAACTCAAAAGGAAACAAAACAGTTAAAATGAGATGATTCACCAGTCTCTACATACGTATGGCATCAGAATAGAGGGAAGGACGACAAATGCCCTTTCATATTTTTCAACAAAGGCACGCAGGTTCCCGTGGTTAAAGCAAACGAGAAAAGGAGAGTCACTAGCATTATGAAAATCTGCTACTTCGACGGTGGCATGAGTTAACCCTATGGTTATGCTCCAAAAACAAGAAACTGATTAGACAATGTCATTAGAGGCCACAAGGATGGCATACCTAAATGCCCTGTACAGTGGGCGATACCAAAGAACGTAGGCGCCCGGAACCCCAGAAACAAAATATATCAACGCAAGTAACCATATCTTAACACCTGAAAAATGGAAAAGAAATCAAATGGTCATAATTTCTTCGGTGAAGACAATATAAGAACTGAAAGAACGATAAAAAACAACAGGGAGTTGGTAAACTCCCACCTTCTCCCTTGATCCAAGCCGCAGTGACAGCAATTACATTCCAAAAGAGGCATAAGACCATACCTGCATGAAGACAGGATGTGGAAGTACTTTAACACAACTCAACAGATTACACAGTGTGGAGAGACCCGCGTATCTCATACCGAGAAAGGTTGAAAATGCTGTATACTGCAACCTCTGGAGATGAATGGGTATTTCGCCCGCAATATCATGGTGAATCAGGGGGAAAAACGGCGGCCAGTTTTTCACTTCTAGGACAATACCGGCTGGAATAAGAAGATATATAAATCAGACTGCAAATAGAAGAAATCTGCCATCTATATGTATCTGAACAGACAGGTGTAATATCGGAATAAAAAGAAATTATGCTTCAAGTACCTCGAGCAGCTGCATCTTCTTTTCTTTTTACTTCCTGAAATACCAATTGACATAAATTATTTTCAGAAAATAAAGGGATGAATTAGTGTAAATGAAAGTGGCCTTTTACCACTGCATCACATTTACCATACACCATACCCAGCATTGCAGACAACAAGCAAACCAAAACAAGGAAATATCAACATGCAGACCCACTGGTTAACTTAACAGGAGAAAATTATGAAAATTACATGGACATTGGACAGGCTGCTTTTTTTCTATCAAAATCACAAAAAAAGAATAAAAGGTCGACCGCTGTTTCATTGATTCATGAAATATATTTCAATACAAATGGTTGAATACACATAGAAGGGAAGATTCAGAATTCAACAAACCTGTTCTCTCCTCCTGAGCTCTGCTTCCTTGGCTTGAAGTTCTTTCTCTTTCTTTTTTAAATCCTATATTCAGTATTGTTAAAAACCGGGGAAAGAAACTAGCTTAAGTGGAATATGAAATAGAAAAGAGAGAGCTAATCTAGAAAAAAATGAAGGAAATCAATATTGAAGCAAAAGGAAAAGCATCTTTTCTTTTCCTTTCAAACAGCTAACAAACCTGAGTTTTTGATCCAACTGTATCAAGGGGAATATCTATTGTTGCGCCACGATCATAGAAATCAGCTGGCTCGGGAGGAAGTGGCGAGAGCCTCGAGTTTGTGGCCGGCGCATTCTGGAATGGAAAACAACACGTGTAAGAAAAGGCAATGATATATACATTTAAGTTTTCATCACATCATAACTTCTCTATTAAGTTATGTAGATTCAACCAAACCAGTCCTTTTCAAGAATTATTAATTCATACTACCAGAAGTAAATGGTTTCATCCGCCGGTCCCAAGACACACGAAGTAGTCGGAAAAATCTAGGATAACCTTCCACATTCAAGCAATACAATGGCCGGCAAATAACAACCAAAGATGCATAAAGTTGGACTTACAGGAGTGAAGAAGGTGCCACCACCGAAATTGGATGCAGGCTTGCTCCTAACAGCAGGATCCTTCAAGAAATCAAAAAAAATCAAGTCAGAAAAATCCTTGAACACAATAAACAACAACGAAGCCGCCCTCTCACGACCCCAAGAACAATCAGATCCAACCCGATCGCAAACCACCGCAAAAAACTCACAAATACTCAAAATCAACCGGAGAGACCACTTCCAAAGTCAACCAAGGCTCAAATCCAACCAAACGAAAGACCCCGATCACAACGGAGACTGCTCACCGAGAAAGGATTGACCTCGACCTCGTCCTCGTCGAAGGGGTTCTTGTCGTATCGACCGGCCATAGGCGGCAGGGAAGGGAAGCCGGTCAGCTCTCAGCGGCCCTGTCTAAGACTACGGCGCCGCCGGGAGGGAGGAGGAACGTGGAAAACGGTTACAACCCACGGGAGGGAGGGAGGGCTGGTGATACGCGTCTCGGGAATTCCGCTATTTTCTTTTTGGTTTCTTCCCCAAGCTTTGGAAGAGAAATGGAGTTGAATTGCTGTCTATTGGGACGAAGAGTCAAATGATCATCTATATATATTAATTAGGCGATAATTTATTATATAATTTTATTTTAATTTTGTTCAATGAATTTTATCGCGCATAAACCAAACATACATTAATAGCAATTTTGAAACCTCTCATATGTTTTTTTTTATTTTGATAGATAAATTAAGTGAATTAGAAGACAAAATTAGACGATAATTGCTGAACTGTCAAAAAATATGCAAAATCAATGAAGGTCGGTAATGTTCTATTAGAGGTTGCTAGTACGAGTAAAATGGATTATTAGGCGAATGAATGAGAGGTTGAAAATCCACTATTATAGGTCACGGGTCGGACTATATTAAGGTCTTGTTTAACTTTCGCTATAAGAAATTTAACATTGACCAAAATCAAAATAAAAACAAAAGTTGGTGACGCTTCTTTCTCTTTGTCGGAAAGAAGGTTGCGCCGTTTCTAGTCTTTGTTCACCGCATCGGACCATGTTTTAGGCTCAAAATTCTCGTGTTAAGGTTTCACCTACCTTAAAAACGGAACGTGGATCTTGCTCAGCACACACTTCGTTCTTCATTTCAACCTTGACGCCGAAATTTCTAAGAATCTGCTTCCTTTGTTGTTCAAACAGCGAAAAGTTTGCATCTCTCCATCACCAATCAACTAAAGATCCTTTCTTTCGCCATGATGCACTTGATTCCGGACGATCGTAGCAAAGCCAAAACCAACCACACCTACGGCGACGGCAAGAAGCCAAAGCCAAAACCAACCACACCTACCCCGTCCTCCCTCCTCAAGCCTTTGAAAACGAGGACAACATGGACTATTTTTGGTCATTGAAAGGATAATACCGATTTGCGGGTCTGAGTTCGTGAGTCCCCTTCAACTGGAAACACGAAAAAGGGGAATCTTTTGTTGCAATAGAAGAGGAAGTGATGTGAATTATTCAAGAATCGAAATCGTTTTGCTTTACAAAAAAATAATGTCAATGAACTTCTATGAACTGATTTCCAAGAAAATATCTGCTTTTCAGATAACAAGTGTGATTAACAAGCGTTGTTTGTATTGTTCACTATTCTGGTGACCACGTTGTTTTATTGCAACATTAGTTACATCATGATCATTTCATGACGACGGATGGACGGGCAAGGCGCAGTTCGTTATGCCCTTAGCTTGTTACACTTCACCGGTGTCGCTGCATCTGCAATTCACAAAACAACATAAAAGATAAACGAGAAATTTAGGCATCGTTGTGAAGCAGAATATACGCGAATCCAATCTAAATGTCTTTACGAGACTGAAGCGAACCTTGGTCGGAACGAGGAATGCCATTACAGAACTGCTTCCCGCATATTTCTAAGCACCTCGTGCGATATGGCCATAAATGCTTAAACTGTATGCAGCATGCGGCTATGCAGTGCTGACGGTCCTCCTGACAGAACGTTTGCTTACAACCCTCGACACATTGTGGGCGCGATCGGGAATGCTCACAAAACTTACCACATCCATTATTACAGAAGGTCATGTCCACGGCAACCAACGCATCCATAAACAGCGTCGTCGCCAGGATCGAAACAACTACGATCACAGGCATGGCCGGTCCAGATTTCTCGAAAGCCATGTCTCCGGGATCCTAATATTTCTTTGGTCTTCTGTGTAATGATCGAGTGCAACCTCGTTTTATAGCACGCGTTCTTTAAAACCTTAAAAATAAAATTTTTTAGAGTAATTAATTAGTCTCTGTAGAGGAAGAATCCTACGTAACCTTCCACAAATTACACGTGACGTTTTTCTAACTTTTTTTCTTTTTGGTTCATTTTTACTTTTAATTCTTTTCAAGGGAAGAAATCAGAAGTAAATTTTGCATTAAATTAATATTTTAATATAGAGGTCCGTGAGTTTTCCTGCTTTCTTTTAATATTTCGTGACAATAATTAGAACCAAACGAAACATGGTGTAATTTTTTATTAATGACAGATTTTATTAAAGTACATGGTAATTATTCGTCACGCCCATAGCTTGTTACATTTCACTGGCTTCGCTGCATCTGCATTAGACAAACCAACACTGAAGATAACAAGAAAGTTAGACATCGTCGTGAAGCAGAATTGATGCGAACCCGATTTAAATGTTCTCGCGAGTGGGGTATTGAATACGTACCAGAGAGACGAGACTCAAGCGAACCTTCGTCGGAACCAGGAATGCCAGGACAGAGCTGCTTCACGCATTTCTCGAGGCACTTCTTGCGATACGGCCCTGCATTCCGACACCGTCTGCAGCATACGTCTCTGCACTCCTGACTGTTCTCCTGACAGAACGTTAGCCTACAATGCCCGGTACATATTGGGCGCTGTTCCATATCCTCACACAATTTCTCGCATCCATTATGGCAGAAGGTCATGTCCACAGCAACCGACACATCCATAAAGAGCGTCGTCACCATGATCAAAACAACTACGATCATGGATGCGGTCGGTCCAGATTTCTCGAAAGCCATGTCCACGGGAAAGGATTGATCGCGAGGGTAATATTTGTTGTTCTTCTGTATAATGATAGAGTACAACCTCGTTTTATATAGACAAGAGCACGCGTGAGATTTAATTATGAAATGAGAAGATTAGAAGAAAAATTAATGATCTCCCTCTAAGATGATTGTTCCTTAAAATCTTAAAGCTATATTTTTTTTTAATTAATCTCAGTAGAGGAAGAATCCTACATAACCTTTCACAAATTACACGTGACATATTTATTACTACTTTATTGATTATTATAGTAACTCGGACCACACAAAGCTTGCCCAAGGGACAATCAGAAACTCGCGTTGACGTATATATCTCCCAGATTATGGGATAGTCAAATCTCCATCAGAACGTAATAACCAGATAATCCGATCAGAAATATTTGGCAATAGATAACCGGTAATCAACAGAAATAAAGCATGCTAGCCTGTGACGATAAATTCGTAAATCCCATCTGGAAAGTCCTGGAGTTCACCTTTTTACCGAACAATAATATCCTTTATTAATTGATCAAAGTCATTATACAATATCTCATTATAAGTCATTACAATTTTTTTTTTAAAACAACTGTAAATACTCGATCCCTTAGAACCTGTAAAATATTATAAACGTTAGTAACGAGAGACTAAGCATCCAACACGTTATTAATTGAGAAAGTCCGGGACGACCAGTGCCGGTTACATCCCCACTCAAGGAGGCCTTCTTCCGGCCTTCCATTAATTTCCTTCATGTTATCTTCCCGTGTTTGGCCGAATACAATTCCAAGGAAATAACCATTATTCAGTCTTTCCTTTTTCCCATACTTCCTTACTAAAATTCCAACAGAATATGCCTTGCACATACAAACACACGTATAAGCCTCCAATGCACACAACCATTCACGAATTATTATAATACACAAAATTGGCTTAAATCGAGATCCTCTCATCTGACCGTGAAGGGTATCTCAAGTACGACAGGGATTCCGGGTGGTTATCCTCAAATTCCAAGGATACAACCATCCTTCACCCTCGAGGGGTCGGAGACCGTCCTCAATTCCAAGACATGAATCCCCCCTCCCGTCCTTTCATTCTTGTCCACGCATCAACCACTCCCAACAACAACATCACGAATAACAGTACCGCAATATATTTATAGCCAAGGGAAAACACATGAAGAGGAAGGAGAACGGGTCATACCTCGTACTCGAATCCGTCGCAAGCTCCGTTAACTCTTACCTTCTTCGTGTCACCTCTCCACGCAGAAGCTTCAATTGAGAAGCCGTCCTTGTCTACTCTCTCGTTCACTAATCAAACATTCAACCCCACGGCTTTCCTTTCCTCCTCGCTTCCCTTTCCTCTTATTATGTTTATTTGCTCCTTTCCTTCGTTTTCTTCGGCATCAGAGGAAACTTCCTGCACATCACGTTCGTAAGGGGAGACGAAATTTCCTCCTTTCCTAACATAATCACCCACTTGCCATAAGAAAATAAGATATACTTTATTTTATTATTATTATTATATTAAAATACTGAACACAAACCACCGTTTATACATACATCTCAACAATCCGACGATCTCGTGACCGGTCTAGCATACATGTGATTTACTGGAAACAAAATAATTATGATCACGATCAACGTGGACTGATTAAACTATGTATAAAAAAGACGTGAATTAACCATCAAAAACCATGCATACTTGCATTGTTTCATGATGGTGGCCGGGAATTGAAACAGAACAATTAAAGTATTATTAATGAATTCCTCACCATTCCCAACTTGATTTTAAGAGTGGAATTTTAGGAGATTCCAAATAAACATAACAATAGCGGTATAGTTTTTGTTACCCTATACCTAGTATATCTCGTACACCCACTAAAAAGTTTCCTCCATGTCCTTAGTTATTCTAAATATCCCCGACTTAGTCCAACATCACGCATTTTCGCGTGTTCAAGAGTCATCTGCATAATTACATCGTTTCCTGACATATTTGTAAGTGGGTTCGATCAGTACTGTCGTGAGTTCTTACTCCCAAACACTTCTAATTACGTCCAACTATTATATTTACATTCTTGCATTTACTAAAGTTTGAGTTGTTACATCCTCCCTCAATGTAGCTCTGCAAACTATTATATGAAAATAAGTCCACCATAGATATTGTAGTAGGGATTCGCACCCACCATTAACGAACTCAATGGGAACCACGAGTCATACGAGAAGGAGATCCGACTAGTTTCCATGCATAATATCTTGACACTAAAAGTCTGCCTGAAAACTTCTCTTTTGCTCTATCATTAGGATTTCGAATACAAGCATAATATGTATGGCGCGACGTGAATAGTAAGTGATACGATGGAATAACTCGCACGATACGACAACATATTGCGTATCACGCGTGCGCTGAACCTTACCCCTAGTTTTGTTCTTCTTTCTTTTTGTTTATCATCTTGTAAATTGTTTAAGACACAGGAAATCATGTCAGTTTAGTTTGTAAAGAAGTTATAAGTATTGTGTACGAAAGATTGTGCAAGGACTTCTTGTCCTTGCGAGTCGTGCGTGCGAGCATAAGGTTGTTGTTGTTTCATTAAATTATTGAAGAGATAACAACCACAAATTTTATTCAACTACACCGCAATTATTTCATTGTGACGAGCGGACAAGGCACAGTCCGTCACGCCCGACGGCGACGACATTTCATGGGCTTCCCGACATCTGCAGTGCACAAGACAACAGAAAAGAGAAGCAGAAATTTAGATACCCTCGTGGTGCAGAAATGATGCGAATCCAATATAAGAGTTTTTACGAATGCGAATGGCGTACATACCCAAAACTTCGGTGAAATCGGTAATTCCGTCGCAGTATTGTTTCAAGCATTTATCTAAGCACATCTTGAAAAATGGCTTTTTATGCTCACAGTCTTTGCAGCACGCGTCGATGCAGTGCTGACGGTTCTGGCAGTACTGCTGCTTACACTCATCAACACATTCTGCGCCTCTCGGCGAATGCTCGCAAGCTTTGGCACATGCTGTATAGCAATAGGCTACGTCGTCGGCAACCGTCACATCCATAAGGAGCATCATCACCAGGATCGAAACAGTTACAATCACGGATGCGGTCGGTCCCGATTTCCCGATAGCCATGTCTAAAAGAAAGATCGCTCACGTAAAATTTTTGTTTTGTGTAAATGATCGCGTTCAAACCTCGTTTTATAGAAAAAAGAAATGCACGCGTGAGAATTTATCATTAAATGAAAAATTTTGTTGAAGAAATTAATTGGTCGCTCTTGTGGAAGAATCCTCCCTAACCATCTACAATCTTCACGTGACACAAATCTAACTTTTTTCTGTTCATTTTTTATTATTTCTTTCGAGGGAAGAAATCCAAATTATTTTTCATTTATTTTTTGGTATGTTATTTTTTTCCAAACATTTGTTCGAATCTATCGTGGGCCTATTAGACGAGCACAAAAGACTGGTTTGCATGGGATTCTTGATGATCTAATCAACAAAACAACTGGACATTAGTAAATATTCGAGCGTCCACTACTAATATATTCGAGCGGATCATCATGCCTTTTGAATTAAAGAAAGTCGAAGCAACTTACTGACGAGTCACGAATATCATTTTTGACTCATTAATAGAGAAAACGATGGAGGTATATATTGACGATATGATGGTTAAGTCTAAAGACGACATGATGCATGTAAATGACAAGCAGGGCTTCTCAGAAGATGTATAAAAACTTAGTTCATTAAAATGTATTGGTTTCGAGAGCAAGTCAATTCTTGTGGTTCATAAACGAGGAATCGAAATAGATCCCAATAAGACATTGTGATATGAAGCAATAAAACTTTATTCACTAAAGTGATATTCGCAGACGGAGTAATTGTGCTCTTCAGTGTATGATTTCGTAATAAAATGAGATATTACGTAGGAAGCTGTTGGGAAATAGACTCACATTGTCTGGACAAGATCTGAGCCAAGTACTTAAATATAGTTAGAACTCTTCACTTAATTACTAGCTTTTAGGTTTCACATGGTATAATAAGGGGAGGTGTTGGGAAATAGTCACACATACATAAAGTTTAGGGTCTCAACTTAAAGTTTGTACTCCATTTAATATAATGAAATTTTCTTCTCCACCCGTGAACGTAGATCGATTGACTGAACCACGTAAATTATTTGTCTCCTCATTTTTCGTTAACTTCTGATCGACGATCGTATCCGATTCAACACGCTACCGAGGGCTTCCGCGTGCATCAAAATGCATGAACTAATTTACTTTTATCCAGAATTTCTTCGTTGTTTATTTGAAGAAGTTTCTTCCAAACTCTAAGAACTGAATAAAATGATGTTATGAGTGTTGTGTAAGAAAATATTGTGGGAGGATTTCATGTTCTTGTGAGTTGTGCGTGTGAGCATTTCGGCGAGAGATGGCGTCGTTCATGGTGAAAGTCGGGACAGTACCAATAACACAAATGGCTTGAAGCACTTAGATGGGATCCTAAGGATGTTGGCGAGTGTCATGCCTAGGCCATGAAGCATTGGAAGAGTCAATGGTCCTAAGGTAAACAGGATAGAAAAGCTCGAATGTTTTCGAAGATATTATGTCTGGTGGGTGAAGCACTTGAAATGAACTATTTCCGCGGAAAGAACTACTTCGAGGTACGACCACCTTCGCTGTTTCCTGTTTTCCATTGATTTCGACTTCAAATGCGGGAAGGTGTCTCTGCATGCTGTGCGACGAGACGGAAATGCCTTACTAGATTATACAAAACAGTTCTTCGCCGGTCTGCGCTGGCA
Organism: Melastoma candidum; assembly: GCA_023653495.1. Lineage (NCBI taxonomy): Eukaryota > Viridiplantae > Streptophyta > Magnoliopsida > Myrtales > Melastomataceae > Melastoma > Melastoma candidum. The sequence continues at coordinate 14,214,004 of CM042890.1, read as the reverse complement.
ATTTGTTTCAGCTCGGGATCGGCGTCGGATTCTCAATGGTAGCTTGAGGGAGGGGAGTTGTTAGTCTTGTTCTCGGATACCTAATCAGTCTCGTGATAGAGATGGCATTCGTGATCCAGGTAATCCCAACCTTCCCTCTCTTTGACTTCCGAGGGACGAGAGAGAGAGTCCCGTGCAATCATCGATGGTATTGTTCCCTCTTCCCTGAAACAGGGGAACACTCCAGACGAGCTGCTGCCGGGGCCGAACCAACCACCTCCTTGATGTATCGAAATGACCAAAGCATAGAGCAGTATTGTGCAATTGTGGACTATGAGCCAGACATGTTGGGGCCTTCTGCATTTTCAGCATATATTATTCCTAAGCTTCTCGGATTTGTCTTTATAATTAGTAATTCGTGTCAAGGATTGAGAATAAAAAAGAAAGTGTGTAAGATTGAGAATATCATGCTAGAAATTCTTCTAGGATTGCTTTTTGCCTGAAAAATTTTCATTATCACAAGAATTATCTGCCCGGGAAGTCGGATTTCGTTAATGCAGCGGCAGCTCATCGACGGTTGCTATCCGCGAAGACAGCAGTTATAAGCATATACAAGTGATTAGATATGAGTAAAATGAATCCAAGTGTTGAAGAAATGCGACTCTTTTTTTTCACTAAGCCTGATTTCAATAAGAAAAAAAAAATGACTAGAATTACACCGTATGGTAGTTTTGGAAGGACTGCGAGTTTGTGTGTATTCCTTTTAGTTTTACGTTTGCCGATCGGCTCGGTCGAGTATTTTCATCCCGTGCTTCCTCTGTCAATGTCTCAGCCCCTTTCATCTGTCTGCTGTGCATGCTTCGGGAAAGGGTCAACCCAGTCCTTGTCCATCTCGACCGCTTTGTTCCATCTGTCCTTGAATACACGAAGTTCCCACGTCGACTGTCTCCTTATCTGCTCGAGGTTTATCGAGTAACAATTACATTAAAACCAACAAGCTGAAGAGGATTAGCTCCTAACATCGTCGGTGACCCGAGTTTCTTACCTCAGCTCTAGGATCCATGCCAGACGGGATGCGGCGCTGCAAAGGAAAGATAGATGTAGTCAGATAATTCAACTAACGAGGAGAAGGGTTCACGAATTTCTCAGATATTACCTTGATGACATCCTCGATGCTGGAGGCCTTGAAGCGCAGGAAACGTGATCAATACATCGATAAAAACCAAAAGGAAACAGCCTTGGGATGAGTCAGACGTTTACCTTCCTTCCCGGAGGGCCATTTCCCCCTAATGTCTGTATACCTTGATGAACTATGTACTCGCTATCTACCACTCCTACGTTCTTTGTCCGATCGCCCTACACAAATCAGGTCAAAATACTTAAACGAGGATCATGACGACGGCAATTGCATGCGAGAAATCCCACAACCTCACCTGTGAACAGTAGCCGAGCTTTATATCCATCCCCCAACCATGTACTAGATCGTTCTGCCAGTTGTGATCGAATGAAACGTCAGTTTTCCAAGACTCGATAGGAAACAACAGAACTACCGAAGAAGTATTCACAGACAGTTCCTTGTGCATAAGAACCAATGCAAGCACTCATTAAGAAAAGTTTATATAGCATTATTATTAGCCAATCATCGCGTAGAAACAACTTGAACAGAGAGCGGAAGATTTGGGCGAACCTGTAAGAGGTGCCAAGTGCAGAACCAAGCAGCTCTTGAGAACACCGGAGCCATTCCCTCAACAAACCTACAATTGGGACGACGTTGTAGAATTTAGACTGTTCGAGGCAAACATATCCTACCTCTGAACACAGTAGAGTAGAACTATATGATCAAGTCCAGGTCACGGAAATGGTGACTTTATGCCAATGATATGTTCAAACGTGGGAAGTAAAATTCTGCAACTTCTAGTCCCAGAGTTCGTGAAATAATCCAAAACTCAGTGAATTGTAGAAGGGCAGAAATGACTTGGGAAAGTCCTGTTTCTGTAATCTAAATCTCACCCGGTACAAGGTGGACCCCAACTTGTGTTTGTACATTTGGTGCTGCCTCTAGCATCATATACCCTCCTGCATGACATATGACAGAACATAAATTGGTTCAACTGCTCCAAAACCAATACTGCCCAAATGCTTTATTTTAAGTGAGTTGTTTGCTGTTTACGTGTGGAACTTTTTTGATCTAGCACGCACGGTTATTCTATGGTGTATGTCTGTCGAATTCGGGTGGAGAGCAGGTTGAGATATCTCCAACTGTTCTGACCTTACTATTCTCAGGTACCTGAATAACATAGGAAAAACAGTGGATTCTTAACCTTGCCTTTGAATAGCACAAACAAAGAAAATATATGTCCGTCCTATAAGAACCATACTTCACGCACCAGGAAGAATTATTCTAACAGCTAAAATACATTAAACAGGGGAAGTCCACTGCCAGGGCAAGTGGATTTGTCGCATGAAAAACTATATTGGTAAAGGTCATGGATTCTACCTCGCAGGGTCAAAGTTCTTCACCCCCAAATCTTCATCCCAAAGAAATATATAATCATACTTGTCCACAACGTTCGGATGCAGGAACCGTTTCGCAAACCACCTAAAAGTGAAAATTCAAAACCGTTGTCGCCTAATCCTGAAAATCCAGTATCGATGCCACTTATCATTAACCATACTTACCATTTTGTTTGGTTGAGGGCAATCACGTGAATGGCCTTGGAACTCCAGTCAAGATCTCCCCAGGCGTCAGCTTTGCCATCATAATGGAATAGCATTACGGTGAAATTTGCTGGAAGAAACTGAAATCGTAAAATTAGTCAATGCCACACAGATCCTTCTGAGAATCACCGATGGCGGCATGCAAAAATCACCTTCCGAACAACTGCATCAACATTTTTCTTTTGCTTGATACCAACAGGCATGGCAAGTAAATAATGATAGCTGGACTCCTCGATCTCATCGCTCCTTGAATCAACCTGGAATATATGACACCATTAATGCCCGATCGGAATCCAATTCTCATAGTCGAATAGAAATATCCAAATTGCCTTTGACTGCATTAAACATGTAATGACCTTAGATCTTTGGCTACTGGACGACCACAGAGGCCGCATCTCCAAATCAGATCTGGCCTGTATGATGCCTCGTGGAAGATTTCTAAGGCTCCACGAAAATGGTTGAGTTTCCTGGAGAATTATGGAGCATAAAGATTTTGTAAATGAGACAATCAGGACACCGGCACAACTTATGAAATTTCAACTTATCAACCTTTCCATCAAGGTGACGGAAAACTCATCCATGTTAATTTGAAGAGAGATCATCCTGAAAAAAAGTGAAACCCCTACCTTTACTGCACCAAAAGGGTTCAATTTTGACTCCATCTGGTGGTCACGGGCAAAGGAAGTAAAGAAAATAATCAATTCACCAGCAAAAAATGCAAATACGAAAGACATGGAAGAGAGTAACTCCAAGGCACAGAAATGAAAACAGCACCAGGCATTCCGGTCAACACTGTCTCTAAAAAGAAAAAATAATGAAGGTCGCAGGAGATGCGGTAAGAAAACAGCAAGTTACCTCTGCTTCACGATACTGATACTTGGTGGTCCTATAAACAATGAATAGCATTACTATGCATATGACTACCATAAACGGTAGTTGTTTCATCTTGAAATCGCATATTCCCTGCATCGGTACTTATACAATATCAGGAATACAGCGACCATGGTCGATTACGGACTCTCGGCTCCTTAAAAATTCGATATAGCAGAGCACCACTAGCATACCAAATCAAAGCACGGATTCTTCCTTTGCAGCAGATGTTTCCAAGGTTTGACTTGCTTCATCGACGATCAATGCCTCTACTAGTCGTGTCATAACAAACCCTCGCGAAGCAGCCTTTTATCTTCTACGAAAACAAAGAAGTGGAACCCAAATGAGCAAATCACCGAGGAACATCCTCCAGCCGCCAAAATCCCTCCCAAATAAATAGCCAAAGATCACTTTCGCATCCATATCCAATATTGCAATATACTATGCAATTTCCTATTTCAAGCAATCATTGCAGTTAGTTGAAGGTTAGTCAGGTAGGTGGGGTTTGACGCCTGCACACAAAGGGAGCAAAAAAGGGATGCTGCTATCCTGAGCATTCTAGGCACAGGAGACAAAACAAGCTTCCTTCAGGTGTATGTCCTAAAAGCATGAAGACACCCGGAAATATCAGCAACACACCTTCACATCCCAAACCCAGCCCCAGCTACAACCCAACTACAAAAATGAACACCACCATCTATCCCGGGGGTCCCAAGGAATTAACTCTCCCGCCCTGACGCAGCCACCAAACGATCCAGCAAAAAGCAGAACTTCGCCCTCTTTCGATCAAACGAAAAAAATATGGGTAGGACACACGTCCGCATGTGTGGGTAAGCAACAGGACTAAACTAATCCAGGAGGGTGTCGCTTTCGGTGCTTCAAAGGAAAAACGAGCTAATCGATCTACACTTGAAAGAACAGGGCAACCACCCTTCAAAACCGATCAAGGGAATCAAAAAGAGATCCCCAACCCCCAAAAAGAAAAACAAAATAAAACGAATCATATCCAAGTACCCACCTCCTGCTCTTCGCTCCCCCCACTTGAGGCCAAAAAAGGAAAACAAACAGTAACCCAGAAAGCGACGGGGTCGGCGTCGAAATCCGCGAGATGGGTCCGGTCGGGAATGAAGAAAAGGCGAGAGCTTTGATCAAATTCGGGCAGGGTCGGGGTGCGGGGGGTGGTGGGAGGGAAAGGCACGCCGGGTTTCGAGGAGGGGAAAGACAAGACTAATGCAGAAGCTCCTCTCTTTCTCTCTCTTTTGTCTTTTTATATCTGGGTTTCCTTCTTTCTTCCTCGTACGAATAATAATCATCTATTTGATTAGATTACATCTCGTTGGTCTCTGGAATTCCCCCCTCCCCCCGGTTTTTGCTGAGACTGTCGTCGCTGTACGATGTTTAAAATATTTGCAGATGCCACGGCACCCATCACGGTCACAGCCCCCCAAACCTTCCACCGACACGTGTCGGTTACAGGCCCCCAACCCCAATTATTTGTTTCACGTCATTTGTTAGCTAGGCTTTATTTGTATACATTACTTTTGCGGGTTTTTTTTTCAAAAATAATTTTAATCGAAAAAATATTTCTTAAATTAAAATGTTAGCTTTTAAATTTTAACAAATAACGTCGAGTTCGTTTTTAAGCAACTCGATGTTTAGAAAAATAGTTCGACTTCTAAGGAACTTAGTTTTTATAACATTGAATTTACTCGAAAGATGGGATAACAAGCTGATATGAAAATCAAGTTTTTTAAAGAATTGAACTTGATTTTTTTTAAAATCGATTTTGAAGTATTATTTATCCAAATTTAAAAGTTGATATGTAACAAGATTATTGAAAAGCATTATTAACTTTTGTTGTTTTTGTGAGTGGGAATTGATTATTTTCTTCATAGTAATAATTTGGTAACATTTTAGCTTTTGGTGAATAATCCTCACAAGGGTATTAATTAAGGACATTAATTTTAATTCATAGATTTTATTTGCCATTTCATCTAGAGTTTCTTAGGGATATATTCGTCTCGGTCAAAAAGGAGTTTGGAGTGGCGGCTCTTCTTGTCTTCTTTTCATTTTGAGAATCCAAAGATTTTTCTCTTCCTTACTTCCATTTATTAACATTTTTCCAAAGGATATTGCTTAAATTATTATTTCAAAAAAAAGAAAAGAAAATTTGCAATTATTTTTTCTTGTTTATCATAATTATATTTACATATAATACAAATAAAATGAGTTCCCATTTTATTTTTTATTCTTACAGGATGTTATACGAAGGAGGTTGAATCATGAACATTGTCGGGAAGATGGGAATATCCTTTTTCAGTCCATTGTCCATTAACTTGTGTTCCCTAAACTAGCCAGGCATTGGAATTTTAAAACTTTTATTTAATAATTTCGGTGGTTCTGTTCTTTTTGTAAATTAATATATAAAAGTTATGGCTTTGATATAGGGACTAATATTACGAGTTTTGTTTCTAATTAGCATTGGTCATGAAACTATTTCGCGTTTTATGACATTCACTTTCGAAATCCCACAAATAATACCTTAAACTCGGCTTTTATAAACCTAAGTTCGTCTTCCCTAAGCTGAACTCATATTTAGAAACTCGGCTTTTAAAAGCTCAGTTCAATCGAAAATTTCAAAAACTTTTAAGTGTTTATTACTGAGCTTTTAAAAAACCAAATTTAAAGTATTATTTTAAAAATTTAAAAATCACGAGGAAGAAACGAAGCTACTACTCTTATCCCCGTCACTAGAAACCTTTTTTTTGCTGTTAAGGGGTCCCCACGATTTCGTTTTCATTTTATATTTAGATTCCATTGATTGATAATCACATTTTTGGAATTATTCCATTTCTTTTATCTTCCTCCCAAAGGACAAATTAGGTGCATGACATTTTTTTAAAAGAAAGAAATCCATCCTCCCCTAAATCACATCCTTATCATCACCACATTTTAAAATATAGTTGTGCTGTTTTCAAAGATTAATAATATAATTTAATAAAAGTATTTCATAACAATTACAAAAAATGGGTTATATAAAACTTGAAATCACCCACAATCATGAACAAGTATTTTGGGAGGATGTCATAAAAGCAGATTTATACTGCAAAAAAATAGTGCAATTTTCGGACAATAATACTTTAGAGGCCTATTTCCAAACATTGTCCATTAACCAAATTTAAAACAATAAAATAAAATGGATGAATGGCCCTAGTGGAGGGAGGGTGATGTGTCTTCTCTCCTCTCACACCCCCACTTCTTGATATTTTTTTTTAATTGTATTATCCCTTATCCAAATCACCAAATCCATGTGAAACACAAACTACTACTACTACCCACCACACAACACATAGTCATCTCGAGTCGATATCAATCTTTTCTGTGACCCTTTTCCCACCTTCCAAGAGCTCCCCACTAAACTATACCTTCCAAAACATGTAAAAAAACATACACTAACTCTCTGTTTTGTTTGGATATTTTCCACGGGGAAGAAAAATACGGTGGAAAAACAGTGGAAATGGATGGAAAATGAAATGGAAAAGTGGTAAGATTTTTATGAGTTTTTTTTTTTTTTTTCTTTCGTTTTGAACCCCCTAGTGGTTGAAAATTTTGGTTATTGTGATTATTATAATGGGAAAACAAGGCAAATTCCCACTTCCCAATATGACCCAACAAAGTCTATGACACATGTTTTTAAGATATATTATTCAACAATATAGACTCATCAGCATGTGGGGTGAAAGGAAAGGCATAACTGGGGGAAGTTCTTCTTGACCCTTTTCCCTAAAACTTACAAAATAATGGGAAAAACATCATCAATCCTTTGTTCTTACCAACTCTACAAGAGGATTCCCATACGTTTACGAAACCATTACCAAATATATGAAGTCATTGGAGAACAAATGGATGCGTCGATCATGTTGTTAGCCCATCAATTCCTTACAACAGCATTATCCATTTTCCCTCTTCTTTCTTATTGCATCATTAGACTACAAAGGTGTAGCTTTCAGATTACGAATATGTGTCAGAAAAAAAATTTTTTTTTTTTTTTTTTTATGTTCCTTTGATTGTTCGTTAGGATGTCAGTTGTCGCCGTGGACTTCTTTACCAAACGCCTAGTGTTTCTAAGAAATTAAAAAGTTATTGGGCCGGTCCTCGGGCCAATTTTCGCCCATTCCATATCCGGGAATTTCATTCACGTCCTTGAATTTTCGCTATTTAAAAAAAAAATTCCCAACTGGCGACAATAAGTAAAACTGGTTAAATTATTATTTCAAATAACGATTTTAGGTGACTTGGAAATTTTTTAACTTTCGTCGCGTTAACCAAAGTCAATGTTTCAAATGAGGTCTTTTCGTATCTTCTAATATAAGACGTTTGAAACAAACGACTTTGATCCAACATAGAAGGAGAAGTCTAAGAAATTTTCAACTCTCTCAAAATCATTGTTTAAAACAATAATTTAGCCAAATTTCACTAGTTATTTGTTCTATATGATTTTCTTGATGTCTATTAGATAAGAATCGGAGTAATATTTCTAAAATGTTTTTTAGATGTTTTTGGCGATTACGAATCTGAATCGAGATTTTACTTTCAATGGTTGTAATCCTCTGCCTTGTCAATTGGTAGGGTTTGCTCGACTATGTAGGTAGGAATAAACTCTTAGTTTACTCCATGTAGAAGACGTCATTATCATGTTAAACGGATCTTCATGGTGATGGTTGGATATTACCACACTAACGATGTATTTGATCACACTCAGAATGCTTCGAACTTAGCCGCAGAAGATTATCGGTGTGAACACTAAAATCTCGTATGGAAATATCAGAGTACAAATTATCGTATGAAAATATGTAGCGGGTTCTGTCTCTAGTCACGTGAAAAGAACGTGATTCCTCTAATTCGATCTTCGAAGAATAACGTTAATGGGTGGTGATTCTGAGCTCTGATAGAATTTCAGCAGAACTTCAAGATGATATATGAATGAAGTCGTCGAGGCCTTTGGGCGTAATCCGGCAGAACTTCGGTAGCTTAATGAAGTCGTCGAGGCCTTTGGGCGTGATTCGGCAGAACTTCGATAACTTGATGAAGTCGTCGGGGGCTTTGGGCGTGATCCGGCAGAACCTCAGAGAGCGTTGCAGAAGAACACCGGGCGATAAACATCATCAGAGCTTCGGCGAGCAGGAGGCTCCAAGAGTCTTCGATAGCTCCAAGAGTCTTCTCTTCGATAGCTCCAAGAGTCTTCTCTCCACATGTGTATTGTAGTGTCTTCTTGTTGAATGAATGAGAATGGCTGCCTCCAAGGCCGATTTATATTAGGAAATTGGTCATCCCATATTAGGCAACCTCCCATGTATCGGGCCATGGGCCGGACTTGAATTTGAGCTTATTTCGGCCCAAAACATTTTTGTTTGGATTGGGCTTGTGGCCTTCATTTATAACCCAATATATATATTTTTGTGGACTTGAGATTAGCCCATTCTAATTTCTTTATGGGTTTGATTTATAGCCCATTTATAAATCATAAAATTGGGTAACACCCACTAAACTTTATACGAAACGCCGTGATTATAGTAGACAAAAATTTGATCTCTACAACCGGGGCCTTCATGTACAGTCCACGACGTCATTGCCCAAGGACCACTCAATATCCAAAGGCCGCGAAAAGGGAACACCATCCATTGAAACAGTCGAACGATTAGCATTGGCGGAGACGGAACCCGCATTCATGTAGTCACACTTGCTGGAGAATCAGATTTAGTTCATGGGCTGCTTTGGCCAGTAAACCACCACACCTGTGAGAACATAAGAAAAAGGATGTGCATTTAGGCTAGATTTTCTTGATCGAAGTGACCACATGGGCCGACTTCAAGATTCCTCTGACTGCAAATGCAAACACCAAGAAGAGAGGTCAGACATTCCCAGAGACTAGTAGCGAATCTTACCTCACGAGCAGCGGAAGAATCTTCTGGATCTTCTGCATCTGAAGCCAGCACTGGTTACAGCATTCTAGCCTGATGACATAATTCCAGTAGTCAGTCTTGCCTCCACGGTTATACTAAAGAAACTAGCAACTAGCTCACGACACCTTTCTTCTGCATGAAGATCGACCCCAACGGAGGGACGAGCAGATATGGTCGAGCGTACTACCGGTCCAAAAACAGCTACGAGTTTCATTAACATCTCCATGGACAATATTGCATGCCTACAGAGGAGCAGAAAAGGTCAGACAGCTGTTTGAACAACAAAAGTGAAATCCCATCGTAACCGATGAAAGTATATTATGTAAACTAAACTGCCCGCCTGTTCATTCCATATAAAGAAGCAATCACCTCTCCGTTTTACTGTCGAGTAAGCCAACTAGCACAGGAAGTAAGAGCGAAAACAAATCTAGGTTGAGGATCTCCATTTTCTCTGTGAGAACACCGATTACATGGGCTTGTACCTGAGACACCACGACAAGGTGAAAAAGATTCAATGTAATACAGTTGATTCAGTATTTGATACATGTATAAGATACCTACCGAATGATCAGGTAGTCTCTTCAAAGCATTGATAGCACCTTTCATATCCTTCCGTTCCCAGAAATGACGGACCACCTGAAACAACATTTAAGGTTATTAACGAGGTTCAGATTTAGATGTCGAACAACAGTTCGCTGTTTGATTTAAACATAACAAATTGGGTAAATCTTCCTATAGCCAATCCCCAGCTACCAATACAAGAACTAGAATGGTACAGAGATAAGGCAGGAAAAATTCTTCCCTGGCATCACGTAATGAAGCACTTCCTTCCCAAATGGATACATACAGAACTCGATTACCTGTAGTTTTGTCAAGCGAGAGCGCAGTGTTGTCAAGAAGACTTCATGACTTTGCATGAGCACTTCGATTACATCAGTGTGATTCTCGCAGTCAAATTCCATGCTCCCAGAAATTTGAGGTTCATTGCCCTATCAATAGATGAGAATCACAAACAGAGGATGAACTGTGAGGTCATGAGAAATAAACGGCAACAATTTCCATCAAACTGAAATTGTCATGCATGCATCAGAAACCTCAACGATATCAAATTTTGACTTCCACTAGTAGAATAAGACTCTCACCGGAATGGACTCGACAGTGGCATTCTGACGATAACCTGTGCATTCAGGTTCCTGTTCTTCCATTACTATGACTTCATAATCTGTAGGCATTACATGAGGGACATCGGGTGCCACAACAATAGGTTGACCACTATTACTAGATCGATCTCTTCTTTTAATGCTTTCAGCTAAAGGTTTCGCTGCAACTGGTGTCCTATGCCTAACACAAGGCACATCAGGGGCCAAAACAATCGGTTGAACATTGACACATGATTGGACTCTTCTTTTAAAGCTTTCAGCTAAAGGTGCTGCTGCGACTGGTGTCCCATTCGAAGTTGTGGACATGGGAGAAGGTGTGCTAATTCCATCACTCTGAGAACGACTTGAATTTTCTTTCCTGTCTGTGGCATCAAATTGGGAGGACGGAGAGTTGCCCACTACAGTATGAGCAGTGAACCCATCTCTTCTGTTTAAATTTTCAGCTAAAGGTGCTGCGGTGACTGGTGTCCTATCCAAGGTTGTGGCCATCACCGAAGGTATGCTAACTTCATGACTCGTGTTGCTACTTGAATTTTCTTTCCTATCCACAGCATCAACTCGACAGGCAAGAGAGCAGTCCATTGTAGGAGTCACAGGAGCCAACGTAATCGCTCCTTGCTCTTCCACAATGTTCAATCTTTCCCTTTTCTCAAATTTTTCTACCAGGGTCCGAGTCCGGCCAGTCATTACTGCCACTGCATAAAGATTAAAACACAATAGAAATGTAACCAAAAGGCCTGCAAGAATCACAGTGGGAGGTATATAGTCGCTAACCTCCCCTTACGATCTTCATAGACTTGTTCTCCCTACTTTGAGCGACACATTCATCACCTTCAAGTTTGATAATAATGTATCAAAAGCCAAAATGAAAGACAAAAGAAAAAGAAATGACATTTCACGTCTGCATCATAATTCAAGCCAATTCTAACAATAGGAAGTAACCAAAATAATAGCATAATGGAGATAGGGGAGAGGCTAACTATTTGCTATCTCTAGTTTCTGATATTACATGAAGTTTTCATGAAGCCTCTACGGAGGAGATTAACTCCAGATAAAGGGGAAAATCTGCCCCATTTTATGGAAGCATAAACAAGACATTTCCTACCTTTTTCCACCTTCGTGATCTTTGCAGACTCAAGTTTCTCAGAAATGTTCTCCAGACTAGGAACATTTTCTTCAGAGGAGACTCTTACCACATGCTCGGGGTTGACCAATGAAGCTGATTTTGAATATAGATATTTATGTTAAAGAAATGGTGAGTAGTGCTCAAGACAAAAGGGATGCCCATAAACTACAACTAACTGTCTTACCTTTTTCGGGCTTCGGAATCTCAGCCGGGGATGTTGTCCTCGTGAGAGTCTTGATATCGGGAAGCATTCCCTCAGAAGACTCCATAACTACATTTTCAGAATCAGAGGCATCTCTACAACCTGAGTTTGGCTCCAAGTGACAACTGGCTACCCTGTTGGAGCTGATGATGTCTGGGCTCTCAGAGGGCACTGATAACCTCTCTATGCTGCTATATTTGGTAAGGGATGGCCTCCGAGTATGACCAGGTCTCAGCAACATGCCGGGTTTGGTCTTTGATAGAGTAATGGAATCCTTGCGAGACTGAGGTGCCTCTCTTCCATCTGAGCTATCAGGGGTTACAGTGACAGGAACCACAAAGTTACTACGGCCATTCAGTTTTTCAGGGGAAGCTGTTACAGAACTCTGTCTTGGACTCTGTGTAGTTAAATTTTTACGGTCCTTCAAATCTAGCGGCAGCAACACTTTCGAAGAATTCAAGGAACTAGCTCGTTGCAACGTGGGCTTCCCTCCAGAAGCTGCATAAATACAAAAAGAAAAGAATGGTAATCATAGACATCATCAGAAGAGAAGGAAAAGCTCTAATCATTGCAATCATAAATTATACGATCCAAAAGGTAACATTTTCAGCAAAGATGACATTCAAGACAAAAACCAAGATATATGAAGTCATATCCAATATTTAATAAAATCAATCTGATTGTGTTGATGTCAATAACTTGGGCAACATTGAACAAAGCTACATATAATCCCAAAAATAAAGAATCGCAATGGCTATAAAGTAAGTACTCACTGTCAACATAGATATTCTTAATATCCTTAGTCTCGTAATCAGGAGAGGGACATCGTACACTTGAAGACAAGCGCACGCTGTTTTCCACTTTTGCTGGAGAATGGCTAGCTGGAAGATTAACCTGTTGATCCGTACGACCTTTCGCAAAGGGCTTAATAAGCTGAAAGAATGCAGTTGAGAATAAATGATATACACAACTAAGATTTGTCACCAAAACAAGGTATCGAGTAAAATGAAAGCTGGAGACATTTATTCCTCCATTTTCATCATGTCAAAGTGGATAACTCTGTCAAAGGTTAAAAGATAAAGCAATATTTTATTTACCTAGGCTTTTCGGCCAAATAAATTCATCACATAAAAGGTCTCATGAACTGAACAGATAATCTGGTTCCCAACATATCTAAAGAAAAATAAGGCGATCAACATTCAATAATGAAAAATATTACCGAAGTATCTGCTGCCCAAACACTGACGGAGTTTCGATAGTGCGAACATCCTACAATCTTTCCTTCGTGGATGCAAAGTTCACCCAATGAAGACCATCCCATATCCACCGTGTCATGGCATATTACAGGTTCCCATGAATATACCTGATGACGACAAAACAGATTACATGCATATTCTTCTAGAACCACAAAAACTTTTAAATTAGTAGCTTTCACCTTCAAATTGTCATCGAAGCCACAAAACAATGTCCTACCATCAGGATTAAAAGCGATTGCTCGTACACCAGAACCCTGGAATTGCAAAAGGTAAAACATTATTGTTAAATTACGGTTGGCTATCGAAATATATCATCGGAAAGAATAGATGCAGAAAGGAAATGCAGTGAAGCACAACCTTGTTTAGTAAGAAAATTGAAGTTGGGAAGTGTCAATTCAGACGCACAAAACTCATGCAAGACTGACCCATCTATACAAAGAAATCTAATTCATCTCTACGCTCATTTGCTTTATTGTGTGTCATACCGCCAAAACCAATATGATAGCTTATAAAAAAACAGTTTTTGTGCCTATAGAAAACAGGTCAAGCATAATGCTCGGCAATATCAAGATAATACAATTTAGGCATGTCAAAGCCAATAAATCAACCAGGGAGCGAAACATGGACGGTAAAGAACGTTGGACATATCTTTCCTCTGGAAAATGAAGAAATATGAGATTATTTTCACTAGCTATGCAGAGAGAACATCTCTCAAATGTCATCTATAATAGAAATACAAAAATGCTTTTGATAGTTGGAAAAAAGCAAATACCTCTGGTCTTGAAGAACCAATTAGTTCAAAAGTTTCTAAGTCCCAGTATTTGACTGTCTTGTCAGCAGACCCTGGAAACAAAATCCTTATAAGATATTCACTCAAAGGACCATTGGATCTCAGGGAAAAATGTAGAATGGGCATGCATTAATAAAATTTTTTAGGAAGTTTAAACAGGCTAATACCACTTTGAGTACCCCAGGATAACAGTGATTAACAACCAAGCAACAATGGAGCTTGCTGACAAAATGGCAAAGGAAAATGAAGGTTGTTGTTTTACTGGTAGCTATATTAGAAAAGTAATCCAAAGTACCAGTGGCCATAAGGAATTCAAGGGGATGGAAATCTATTGATCGGATATGATTTTCGTGGAACTTGAAGTCATGCAACAACTTTCCAGCAGTCAAGTCCCACACCTGCACAATTTGTAGCATAAGGGACGGAGGCAAGACCCCATTAAGTTCTGCAGTTGAAACCAGAGCACGCTTACCTTCACAACATTGTCATATCCACCAGAAACCACCCAGCGTCCATCGGGAGTGAACTTAATGGTACTGACACCTTTGGTATGACCCTTATATGTGTGAATACATCCTTTTTCACGGATATCCCAGACCTTCAGATTAGTGTCGGTTGAACCAGAGGCAAAGAATTCTCCAAATGGATGGAACTCCACCGTGGTGCAATTGGATCTGTGTCCAGTAAGACCACGTACCACTACACTTAAGGGCAATAGGATGTAGATGAGCTTACCAAAACTACTAATCAGATGCAAGATAGTCGACTATCAGTGAAACTTGGTGGTGTTAAAGTGCTAATTGAAATACATATATGCTTTACGCCGAGAAAATTACATTCTTATAGAAAGTATTAGCCACCAGAGAATAATTCCAGCTCCCCAACTTCTGAAATTAAACATGATTCAAGAGGACAACCAGTGACTGAAATAAACAACAAATTGGGAGTGGACATACTCTTTGCCTCCTCCAAGTCCCACAACTTGATGACACCAGAGGCAGCTCCTCCGAGAACCAAAACTTCAGATGCATCGAAAGCTACAGATTCTACAGGACTTATGTGACCACAAAGGCTCTGCATAATTGAACCAGGTATTAGTATGTTGTGGAGGAATACTTGAGTTGTTCCTCTTTCTCCTATGATCAACCACACAAGGCAAAATATCAATTGAATCTGTTGAAACTGAAAAACAAACTTCTGCAGCACCCTAATACGTTGGGGCAAGAAAATCCAATTATTAGAGGATTTACTTCAAAGCTTAACCCACAGGACATCATCGCCTAGTAGGAAGACCCGGATTCAAGTCACCCGCATCACTTATAAAGACGAAACAATGTATAACCTAACCATAAGAGAATTCGGTTTCCCAATTGACCAAAGATTGACTTTGTAATCATCTCCACCGGTGAGGAAAAGCCTGCAAGATCTCTTCCCAATTCTAAGACATTTCACGTTGGATGAATGAGCCAAAAATTCCTCTGATACAATGCTCAGGTTAAGAAAACCGACCGCATTATACACAGAATCACACCGCAGACCAAAAAAATCCATGCAACAGCCCAACGGAAGCCAAAGAGAGTAAAATAACAACCACAAGATCATACTTTTATCCAAATCCTGGAATCTTTAATCCAACTCAATCCCTAGTAGAAAAAAGATTGCACTAATCAATAAAGATTCCATTTCTGGAAACGGTTTTCTCTTCCCATCATAAAACTCAACTAACCAAACAACCACGAACCAGCTTCCGCTTAACATGACGAATCCAAAATCCAATCCACGGCAATTTAGAAACTCCCTCGAAACCACAATCCCCCATCAACATTAAAACTGCAGAACAAAAAAAAAAAAGAGAGAAAGAAAAGCAAGAAGCGATGACTGAAGATCCAATCTTTAACCATAAAACCGAATCCGCAAAACATTCCCAGATCAAAAAAACAACAGGATACGCAGTTTATATCCTCGCTTCGCCATTCTGAACTAGCAAGAATCCCCCCAGCTCCCGAGTCAGTCCTCCTCCAAGCTGCCCCTCCCCCAGGAAATCACCAAAAGAAGCTTCCTTCCCAAGATATGAACACGACCCGCCACCCAAGAAACTCACACACGTCCACAAGAAATGGAAAAGTAGGAATCGGGCACTTTCTGGCCTCGGACCAGGAAACGTTGGAACGTTTGGAAACGATTAATTCTCGTCAATGTTTATCAGTTATTATTATTATTATTATTTCGTTTTCATCAGTTTTCTTCGAATTCGGACAACCTCCGTCGCCAATTTGACGAAAACGCCCTC
The DNA here is from genome assembly GCA_023653495.1 of Melastoma candidum. Taxonomy (NCBI): domain Eukaryota; kingdom Viridiplantae; phylum Streptophyta; class Magnoliopsida; order Myrtales; family Melastomataceae; genus Melastoma; species Melastoma candidum. Next base: position 14,197,650 of record CM042890.1, on the reverse strand, counting down.
CAGGGTCCGCCTCCTTTGGAGCCCAAAATGACATTTTTAACCCCAACGGTCGCGGGAAATTTCCGCTTCCTAAGCGGTCGCGTCCGACGTGGGGCTTTCCGGATTGACGGTAATGCCCTCAAGACTGTTTCCCGCCCTGCATGGAAATGACGAAACTACCCCCGAATCGTCGGTCCAGCACCGTGTTCTCTAACCCTGCTCTGTCCGATGATAACGACTTCAGGAAATATATTGGCCAAATAAATATTTCCCTTATTTTGAAATACTTTATTATTTCATTTTATTTTAAATAAACAATGCCGTTGGTGAGAAATGTCAAAATTTTTAAACAAAATTATTTTGTCTGGTAGCAAATTTCTTTCAGGTGTTCAAAACTATTAAACTAACATATATTATTTGATAAATATTTATTTATCGTAGCATAATTCCCGCAGCGATTGCATGCTGTTATATAGTTTTGCAGTCCACCATTCAATCGATCGAGACTCCTTTTTTTTCCTTGTCGGCAAACACTTTTTTCCACATTTTTATTGATTATATATATAAATGGGATCCAGATAAATAAATAATTTTTATTTATAAGAGAAAAGACGATAATTATTGCTTCAAAAGTAAACAAAAAACATGTTTGGCTGTCTGAACAGACAATAATTATTATTATTATTCATCATCATTTGAAGGAAAAAGAAGAGGATTGATGCTCCAAAACGTCCTTTCGTAAATTATTTTACAAAATATGTTGATTAAAAAAATTCAAAATTAATATTAGAAATATCGAATTTTATTTACAACGATGTGTTAAATTCTTTAAAGATAACTCGATAAATATTGGTGAAACTTATTTGGCAAAATATACGTTTATGACCTTAACTTTAAGCCAACTTTATGTTTTATAATTAATTTAGTTTGTTATATAATTTTGTCTTGATTTTGGCCAATCTTGAATTTCTTTTCGCGAAAGTTAAACGATATGTTAATATAGCCTGTCACGTGCCTTATAATAATATAGTTTTAACGTTTCATTTATTCGCCTCATAATTCACTTTACCAGTAGTAGTAGCCTCGTAATAGAACATTATCTGACCTTCATCGATTTTACGTATTTTTTTGACGGCATCAATAACTATAGTCCAACTTCGGCTTTTAATTACTTGATTTGTCTATCAAAATTTTAAATAAAAAATCACATGAGATGTTTCAATATTATTTCTTATTTTTTAAATTTTGTAATTGATAAATAAAAATTATCTTTTAAGTGATAAAATTCAAGATATATTAAAAAAAATTGATGATAAAATTATATAATAAATTAAATTAATAATAAAATAAAAAGTTTTATTTCCTAAAATATTTTAGGAATAAACGAAAAGTTGGAGAAAAAAAATCATACAATCTTTGGTATTGTTTCTGTGGTAAAATTTGCTAATATTTTATAATTTTAAAAGTTTTCAAAAAACAAACTTTGTAAAGAAGTTATCGACATCTTTAACTTTGAGTGACTTTCTAAAACTCAAACTCAAATAATTCAACTTCAAGATACGATTTCATAAATTTAAAAACTATCTACGTCAATATTTTTTAAGCCCTTGACATGACACCATTACAGAAAAATTCAATCACGTCACGAAAAAAGCAATAATTATCTCTTTCGACATTCGCATGTGCCAAAAACTTGGAACGAATAATATTTCCCAACCCTACTAAACTTTTTTATGACATGGTTCACATGATTTATGTATGCACAAATTTTTTATCTTAAGTACTTCTTATCACAAGATTAGGATATTTAGGATGGTTAGTTGAGTAACATTTTTTCGATGGATTATCCCGTATGCCGCGGCCCTACACCGTCCGTAGAAGGTCCTGTACGATTTCCGACATCGGCGGCCTGAACTCCGGTTCCCTCTGCACGAGAAAGATGATCCGGAGGAAAGGATTATTCGGATTGTCGTCGGAGTAAGTTGTTTGCTGGTAGTAAGTGAGGGCGCTCCAACTGACCTGGATGCAGCGGGAGATTATGTCGGCGAAACGAGAGAGGGACTTGGTCGGGTAGACTCCTCCCAGGGAAGGATCGACCATGCTGGACAGAGCCTCGATGTCGTGGAGCCTGGATGCGGCCCATCTCACGAGGAACTGCTCCCCTCGGGGCCGATTCCTGAAAGGCGAGTAAATGTTAGGAGCTGGACCCGGGGCAGGTCTTTTGACGATATCGCAGACTGAGACAGGCGTGTTTCAGCACCTGTCCAGTGATTTCCGCCCGGTTAGAAGCTCTAGCATCACGACTCCGAAACTGTACACGTCGCTCTGGCTGGTATAGGTTCCCGATTCCGTCTCAGGGGCACCGTAGCCATCAGGAGCAAGCTGTCAATATGCAAGAAGTTGGATAAGCGAAGTGAAAAAGAGATACCGATTTTCGACAAATCGAAGGAATGGACATTACCTGGCCTATAGAGTTGGATACTAGTAATGGAGCCAGGCCGCAACCCGAGACCCGCGCTTCCAGGTTATCATCCAGAAGAACGGAGGCAGAAGTGAAAATCCTGTGCACGACCGGTGGGTGGCAAACCTCGTGGAGGTACCTTCAACGAAACAGAGGTAAAAAACAACGAGTTCCGCAATCCGGATTAACAATAAAACACGCCCAGAGGACTCACTCTAGAGCCCTTGCAGTTCCTAGCGCAACACGAACCCGTGCAGCCCAAGAAAGCTTCTTGTGGATTCGATCGTCCAAATGCAACGCATCCTGAAGATTTCCGTTTTTACAGAAACGGTAAACGAGCAGTCGTTGCCCATGCTCGGCGCAGTAACCCACCAGCTCCAGGATGTTGTCATGGCGTAGCCAGTCGAGCTCCGACACGAGATTACGAAATCCCTCGTCGGATTGCCGCTTTGACCCCACAACCTCGAGCTTCTTCACAGCTAAATGCTAAAAATACAAGTAACATTTGGATCACGAGAAACACTCAGCTTTTCAGCGCAAGAAAAGCGAAGAAATACTCATGGACTGTCTCACCTTTCCATCAGGAAGTTCAGCCAAGTAAACTTTCCCAAGATCGTCCTCACAAACAATATGCTCCGGCGAGAAGCTATCCGTCAACTGCTGAAGAGCTGCAATTGTGTATTCCTTCACTGATCTTGAGGAAACCGTTTCTTCTGAAGGCTGTGTTCTGGAGATTGTCGGGGGATTAGGTTCCCGATTAGCAACTGCAGCCCTCTCCAAAGAAAATGGAGGAGCAGGAGGCGGCTGTAAACTGGGATAGCTTCCATTGCTACTCGATAGATCTGCCTTCTGCTTTAACCTCTGCGGAATTTCGGTAAAGTTTATCCTGTGCTCATCCCCACGTGGTTTAGGATTTGCGCCTATTGTCGTTCCTTGTTCGACACTACTTGTGCTAAGTTGATCAATGTCTTCTCGGGGAAAGGCTGCAATGAACAATTGCCCATATATTTGTCAGTAAACATACAAAAGTTTCACAAACTTCTTTACTAGACAAAATTTGTCAACAATATGAATGCAAAAATCAGCATCGCAATATTGGACGAACACGAGCATCACCTTTCTCTTTAGCCATGAATTGCATCCTGGATGAATCACTGCAGTTATCTTTTCCCCTAGGATTACCGTAAGAAAACGCCTCTTGTCTCTTGGAACTTCCATGGACTCGCATCTTTTTGCCGCACATCCACAAGAACAGAGATACTCCCAAGACAGCAGCTGCCGCAAAAGCTCCTATACCGACTACCATGACTACTTTTCCGTTCTTTGAATTGCCTTTGGATATAGGAGATGGCGGCGCCTTCCCAGTGAAACCGCCGCCTTCTGTTGGCTGGGGAGCCTCATGACCAATGTCGGATGATCTCGTGGGTGACGGTGCCAGAGCTGGCAAGGGAGAGAGTAGAGGGGGAGGTGATGGAGGGGATGGAAGAACGGTCGTATTAAAAGGATTCCCATCTTTTCTGCAGAAGAAAAGAACAACACGAAGACGTATCAACAGACCATCCCCCATAAAAACAATGTCCCACAATCTATCACCAGAAAACACAGTAGCAACACTCACTTGAAGTTTGGAATTGTCAGCAACTCTGGTGGTATTGGCCCTGAGAATAAATTGTTCTCGACATTCCTGTCCAAAAAAAGTAAAAGGACTTTCAGATAACTTGGCAAATGCCGGAATGACTAATATGAGTCGAGAAAACAGAACAAAGAGAGAGCATACAGGTCGATTAGCGGAAGATTCTCAAGTGGATCAAGGGTTCCGATGAGCTCGTTGTTTTCCAAGTGCCTGGAGTCGCAAGAACCAGAGGAGTCATATCTTCAAATCAATTCATTTAACAGTTCGAAACACAAGAATTGACACCCACAGGGTATTGAGGGACGAGAGATTCCTGAATGATGGAGGCAACGGGCCAGTCAGGTTATTGCTGGAAAGGTCTCTGGAAGCAGATCATGATCGGAATGCAGGGTAAGTTAAGATAATAAGAATGGAAAGAGATTGAAAACAGGAGGAAGTTTTGTCAAAGTAGATGCATACAGGGTTATCAAGCTGCTCAGCTCCTCGAACACGTCTGGTATTTCTTTGGTAAAATGGTTGTTGGCCAATGACCTGAAGGTAAAAACATTGACACGGAACTCAGAAATAACTAAAACACATTCAAATCCTGTTCAACGGAAAAAATGGAATTAAGCTTACATATGAAGAAGGGTGGAGGGCAAACTTGAAGGAATACTCCCACTGAGAAAGTTGTTGCTAAAATCCCTGCTCAATGATTGAAGAAATGAGAGCTTTTCAACTTAAAGCGCATGCAGACTCCTTCATTAGAACAACATTATAATGTTTCCGCATGCTTACATTGACATTAATGATCTAAAGTCCAAACTATCCCCCAGTTCTCCACCCAAGTTCGCTCCGCTAAGATTCCTGCCATCCAAATTAGTCAGGATTTCCGCATAAGCAAGAAACAATGGCAAAAGAGGCAGGGCTTACAAGGCAGTTATATTCCTGATAACACACTCGACTCCTTGCCAGTTATCCCCGCAAGGGTCTCCACCAATAAGAATCCAGCCTTTTAGAGGAGGAAACCCGAGTAAAACGTACAGGCTATTAATCGCTGCAACTGAAGAAGTGGAACAAAAAGATTAATCAGCATGCTGGAAAATGCCCCCGGCAGTGCAAACCTCGAAACTGCTCACTGTTCGAAGTAATTTCACTCGCCGAGAATCTTTGAAAGAAATTAGCAAGACTACACACCAAACGAACCCAATCCACGAAGCATTTCAAAACCCCTGAACACAGCCCTACTCGAACAGATCAAGAACAGATTCAACCACATATGAGACACAAACAAACACCACGTCTCCTCCTCCTTCACAAACAGATTGAGCAAGAAAAGTGAAAGAGGGGAAAGCGAACTATTTACCATCGCGAGCATCGGTTTCCCCAGAACACAATGTGGCTTCAAAGGCCACCAGGACTACCAACAACACCTTCGCCCACATCCCCAAACTCCTCCAACTCATCCCTTCTCCACCCTTGCACACACAAACACACCCTCTCTCCTAACAAAACCCACCTTTCCTAAGCAGAACCTCACCCACCAGCTGAAAGACACAACACTGCTTCACTCACGCTGCACCAACTCCGCCACAATAGCAGACCAAGAAAGCAAAACCCAGCAGAAAGGAACCAACTTTATCAATGCCCAGCTCGCCAAAACGCAAAACAGTAACCCCCAGATCGCAAAACCTCAATAAAACACAAAAAGGAAGCTCATAAAGAGAGAGAGTGGAAGAAGGAATAAAAAAGGGGGGGGCCGGGGGGGGGGGGGGCGATTTCTTGCCCGATATTTTCCCTGGGGAGAGCGAAGAAAGGGAAGGAATCTTCCGGAAATGGGGAAAGAGAGATTAGAGGAACACACACCAAGTGAGTAAACAAGTCTTAATGTTGGTTTTGCTTATGGGGAGGAAGAAGATGATGACGACGACGATGATGTAAGAAGAAATGAGGGCAAAGGGGCAACGGTCCGAAGATGGTAAAGTTATTCTTTATCTTTGTCTTTTTAAAAAGGTATTGCTTTGCTTCTTAAAGACGGTGGATTTACTCATGGGATTGATTTAGTAAGAGTTTGTATTCGTTTAAGAAGATTTTAAATTGGATATAGTAAGTCGTTGTTTTATTCGAATTGGAACGAAACCTAGTGTAACCGTATATATATAATATTTTGTTGATAAATTTTGTGAGGGTGAGTTTTCCTTTCGGAATAAAGAAGTGAATAAATTCTGTTTGACCAAGTGTAATTTGATTTGATCGACATCGAATTTTTGGCCTCAAAAGATGGATTTTGAATTGATGATGTGTTTGGTTGTAGAAAAATTAATATTTTTTTGAAAAAATCCTTTGGCACTGAAAAACGTTAACCAAACAGAGCACAAGAGGATAGGCCCACTTAGAGTTGGCCCATTTGTAAATTAAATGATTATTTTGTGTACTTGCTTTCACCATTGGAATTATTTCTATTTAAAAACAAAACAATTTGTTCCTAATAATACCCAAACATTTAGAAAGAACTAAAAGCAATCACAAAGTACTAGTTAATTTCCCATGTAAGATTTTCAAAAGATCTGTAAAATTCTCTTCTATTTTGGTTATTAAATAGTTGTTTTAGCCCCATTTAATTACAGATAAATCAAATCCAAATCAGTGTAAGTGGAGAAGATTTTGCATCTCATTAATGTCACATTGAATTCATCATTAACTTACTTGATATGAATCTTAAATTGCATCCTCAAATCACTCCAAACATTAAAAATATTAGGGTTGTTAGGATGGAACCATCAAGCCACCCATATTACTTATAAACTTGTCCTATTAGCTGTTCTTACATCCTTAAATTCACACCAAACTGAATCGGGTGTGGGTGTTATTTGTTTTAATTATTACTGTTTTGATGTTGTTTTGACATTTGAGAGTGATCCATCCCTTTAGCACTAACCAAAAGAAATGATGATTAGGAGTTTGTTTGCTTGCATGATTCCTAATGTTGGCTTGATTGAAGGGATATGCATTCTTCTACCACAAGTCTTGAATATTGATTCCTGATTGAATTTTAGGTCTTATGATTGCCCCCATAAACAGATAAGTTAAGGATGTAAGAATAAATGTTTGTTGCCCATGTTCAATAATCTAATGAATGTTTATTTTTCATGGTTTTCGTAATCTGATTAAAAATTTTTGATCATATCATTTATAATTCGGCGTAGTTAGACCCGATTCTACAGGTCTAGAAAACCATGCACCCGATTCTACCGATCTCGAAAACCATAGTTTTTCATTAGAAGCGTTTTAAGTGATGAATTTGCTGATGTTAAAAAAGTTTTGATGATTAATTAAATCCTATTAAGAGACCAAATCATGTTTAGAAATCATGTCACATGTAAAGAATAAAAGGGAATTGAAGATTGAGTTGAGATAGAAGGAGAAAATATGAACAATAATCCATCAATACTAATACTCTTTACATGTTTAGAATGTTCATGGAAAGAACCAAGGCCTCCTCCCTCTCCAAAATCTGAGCAACATGTGCGAGACACCTTCACAGATCGAAACCGATCTACGCGTGACCGTTTTTTGGAGCGGCGCAGGTCCTTGTGACTGAGATCGGCGCCTTTATGGGTCGGCAGGGATGTTTAGAGTCCTCGAAGCCTTAGCTCGGGCCTGAGATGAAATGTGGACTCGGAGGAACATTCTGGTGGGGAGGCCAGGGCATTCGTTCGGGAGGACATGGCACGGGAGCACGGTGAGCGATGAAGGTCGGGACCTGGTACCCCGGCATCAGCACAGAGACCCCATTCGTGTACACTGTCATCTGCAAAGGGAGAGACGTGTCATACGTATTGCGAAAAAAGCCGCGACGACATCCCGGTGTGTTGTCCGATGAGTATGTTTTCGAACCGGTCCCGGCTACTAGACGGAAAACCAACTCGGGGAATAAACAATAGGATTGCCTTAGAGATGAAGTCATGGGAAGCTTCTTGAATTATTAGTATTGAAATGAAACAAACATTGCCCTGATCGTAACACACAAACACAACAACATACACTTTATATTTGTATTATAAATATTTGTCCACAGCTTTACAACTCATTGCTAAGTCACACACAACATGATGAAAAGGGATTGCCAAAAAAGAAATATTTGAATAATAATAAGAACAACAACATAAGCAAAAAGCATATCCCACTCAGAAAGATCTGCATATCAATTTGGACATATGATCTGTTCATATTATGCATAAATCAGGCATGACCCACAACCCCACGTTTTTTTCTCCTTTTTTGAAAAATGTGTGCAAAATCAAGGCATTGTTCTTGGGATGATTGCGATGCTTGTTTCAAAATAATTGTCAGCCATCAATAATTTTCGTCAAATAATGCCATTAAATGGGTGTTAAGTTCGGTATTTAAAATATCAATTTTAACCCTTTCAGAAGTAATACGGTGTTTCTAATTCAAAAATACCATTTACTAATATTTTTTAAATAACATTATTTTGAAATAAGTTCATCATCCTCCTCCATCCGGAAACTACCTCTGTTAAAAAAAAATTAATTAAAAAAATTCTTGGAAAATATATTTTTAATCATGGAGTGATGAAGGAGGGCATACACATACACAACTCAGCAAAAATGGGATAAACCCAACTTTATTCATTATAATATTAAATAAAATAAAATAAGGTTTGTATCAACAAGTGGGAGGGAGAATTGGGTGTGCTAATTGTTTTGTAGTTTGTATCAAAGGAAAAGAAACAAAAATTGGGTTTGAATGGGATATGACATTTGGGAGGAAAAAGGTGAAAGCTTTTCCTCTCTTTTTTTTTGTATTTTATTACAAAAACAGAAGAAAATGTCAGGCCAGCAAAATGAGTATTTTGTTTCTGTTCTGTTGCAATTGCAGTGAAAAAGATAAAAAGCCAAAGAAAAAAACAAAAAGAAATAATTTATAAAAAAAAATTGAATCACCCAAAAAGAAATGGTCAAAATCAAATTGACAACAAAGTCAAAAGGTGAGAGGGGAGAAAAAAACAATTTCTCCTTTCATTTCTTTGCTTGTCATTCACTTTAATTTCATGTTAAATTCATTGAAATCTTACTAAAATTTACAGAATGAAATTAATTTCAGAAAAATCCAACAATTTTTTCCAGTAAAATAAGTAAATAAATAGGTGAAAAGAATTATGAACTAAGAGAATTTTAGCATGAGCCTTACTTTGGGAGAAGGAGGATAGCTGAGCTTCCCATTGAATCCCATCTCTGCCTCCAGTTCCCTTATCTGGACCACCCTCCCGCGGCCATCACCTACCCCCGAGGAATCCCCGGCGGCGTTCGAGAACTCCGGGGACGTGCTCCGGAGGAACCTCTCGAATATCGCCATCACCAAGAACATGGATATCAGGACCGCGGTGGCCACGAACCCGAACGACACGGCATTCACCGAGTTGTCAAAATCACGCAAGTGCTGCTGCTGCTGCTGTTGTTGCAGCGGTTGCCGCAGCGGGTCCTTTCCAACCGTAGTCGCAACAGAGGACGTAGCGGGTCCGTGGAGGCCGAGTGGGGGAGGCGACACGGAGGATGGCTCCATTGGGGAGAGTGTTTCCCTCCTTTTAGTGTCCGAAGGTTTAGGAATGGGAGGATGACATTGGAGGAATGTAGAGGAAAGAAATAAAATTTTGTTCAAGACAAAGCTGAGTCACTCCTGTCCAGTTCTTAAATAATACCAAATCTTAATATAATAATAATAATAATAATAAATTATTTATCGCCAATTAATTTATTAGCTTTTTTTTCTCTTGGGAAAAGGGTTTTTCGTTATAAAAACTTCAAAAACGAGTTCATTCAAGTAGTAAAGTAGTTTGAATTCGCTTAAAGAGATTTCGGATTCATGATATATTTTTGGTGGACGACTCGCTCACTCACATTTCCGAAAACTGGATGAGCAACCAAAAGGAATGCAATCTCACCAGCTAGATTTTGGTGAAAAATGTCAAACAAAAAGCCATCTCAAGATTCATCAATAGATCAAAAAACTTCCCATTAAGATGTGACCCTCGGCCTAAATTACATGATGATGATGAATCACGGATTTCATTATCATTCCCCCCTAACTAAGAAATGATGAACTTGTTTTCCCACAACAATGTGTGGCATGTGGTGGTTACAAGGGATAGGGATGAGAAAAAGAGACAATAAACACCAACAAAACCCTTACACTCTCCTTTCTTAATCTCCATGTCATGACAAGGCTATTATGTCTAGAATGAGACATGGAGGTAATAATTGGAGACAACCCTCTACTAAAGAAATCATCATAATCATCTTTATCTTCATCAAAAGAAATGAAAAGAGAAGAAGAAAGAAAAAAGATGATCAAAGATTTTGTTTGAGTAAGAACTAGAATAGTAGTATTCTTGTATTCACATGGGGGGAGGGTCATGTCGGATTTGGTTAGCCCATGTCTCCATAAAAACCTCCCCACTATTTGGCTCCCACATGTCTCCCCATCCCATATATAAATATTAGGACTTGTTTAATACTATCTTAATTAACATTTCTATACCCTGTTTGGTTTCTAAAAAATGTTTCCACTAACTTAAAAAAGGAATTCGTTTTGGTTAGTGGGATTTTCTAGTTTAAGTTTTCTTTAAAGGCTAAATGGTCAAATTTTTGGAAATTTTTACACAATTTTGTATTTTTTTCATTTATCAGAAACTGATTTTGTCAAAATTTTATGTCTAAAACAAACTTTTGTGGCGACCAAACACGCCCTTAACATCTTAAACACTTAAACTTTCTTATATCAAAACTTTTGGGGTCCTTAATTAATTATATGACATGAGAAAAGAAGGATGTCTCTCCTTGGGGGCTCATAGATTGATAAAAACAAAACATGGTTTCCCTTTTCAAAATATATAATTTTGTAACTTAGTAACATTCCAAAGATGCTTAAAATATTTTGAAATTCATTGTTTCTCGAGGGTATTAAAAAAATATAATTCCATTATTATTATTTATCAAAAACCCTAAAAAATCATGGATCAAGTATTATAGTAGGATTATCCTTTCACCAAACCCTGAAAACATCATCCTCCAAAATTAATTGTCATGTGTTGGAATCCTCCCACTCCCAACAATGATATTAAATTTTTTTGTGATTCTTGTGGGATACATGAAGAAAATATTAGAAATAAATATAAAATATGTCACTTTTTTATCTATAAATTTGAGTTTTTTTGGATAATTACATGCAAAAGTAAAAAAAAAAAAATAGGGTTTTTAGGTTATTAATACTAAGAACATGCATTATTTTTTTTTATAAGTAATATCAAGTGAAATCTAATGCAACCCTTCAATAAAAAAAATCCAAAAACTCAATGTACATGATTTTCTCATGGTGGTTGTGCAGAGAATCATTCCATAAAACCGAAAAACATTACTCAAAAAACTAAATCAAACATCGTACCATTTTTCCATCGATTGGTTCCCCGGGGACATCTTTGTCGATCGTGTACTAATACTAAAAGAAAGTTCACGCTCACATGAGTCATGAGAGTGGACATTCTTGAGCCTTGTTACCGAAAACAACGAAAATATTTCACGAAATAGACTTAAAAATTTTAAATCGATGTTTGAAATGCCGTTATCGTTTATTAAAGAAATCATAGTTTTAAGCATTGATTTCGCCTGAAAACGGATATTAGTCAAGAAATTCTGGAACTAATTAACGTATTTCGTAAAATAGTTCGAATGCATCGGACATTCTTTGTACCTCTGGTGTGGCACGTTCTTACAATAATTTGCGGTCTTGACTAAGAGAAGCTGTCTTTTTCAATTAGATTAGCCATAATTTGTGGTATGTGTCAGGGAAGTGTAAGAAAAGAAAAAAGGAAGTCGAAGTTCGAATGAAAACGAAACGAACACGAAAGAATGGTTCACGTGGCTTCTTTTCACGACTTTCGAGAGTTAAAAATCAAGTCAAAGAAAGGATGAATACCTCCCCACCCCCCACAAAAACATATGAGAGAAAGAAAAAGGTAGGGCACAAGAAATGATCATGATAAAAACAGGCTTTGGCACATGATGTTTTGACGGGCTCTCTGCCATTTTAACAAAAGTAACGTGTGAAAAAATAATAATTTAAGGTAGGTTGTTTCGAAATTTCGAAAATAATGTCTCGAATTCGAATTTTAAAATGTTTAATTTTACTCATAAAGCTTCAAAAGCACACTTAAGAAGTGAGACTTTATAAGCCCGACTTCCTTTTTTTATTTTTTAGAACTCGAATTTATATAGTTCGACTTCGGAGTATTATTTTCGGAATTTCGAAACTTCGAAACTGTTTCTAAACATAAGTCGTTTGTTGTTACAATCCATATGAACAAATCTTTGGCATATTTTATTTTTGTTTATTATAAATTGTTTTGTGGGTGGTGATGGTGATGATGATGTTGTTGTTGTATTATCTTTAGGTGGACATGGTGTTGCAATGGGTGGGAGCGCAGCGCCCTGCTAATATCAGTATCTTCCCTTGTGCTATAACTCTTGACATATTAAACAAATAACTTTTATAGGGGATGTTTTCGATTACCCCCTTTATGCCTCCCCTCCACCCTCCCAACTTTACTCAATTGTCTTTTTTTTTTCAATTAGATTAGCAATAATCACAATCCTAATCACTCACCCCCAATTAGATTGATACAAATTATTTTTTGTTAAAAAATAACAAAAATATTTCATGAGTAAATCGGAGTTTAGAATTCCGATTTATTATCTTGAAATTTGGTAACTTCTGAAATTATATTTCCTAATTTCGAGTCATTAGATGAATTTTAAAACTACATATTTCACGAAATATATTCACGATCAACCTTAAATGGTATCAAAAAGCCCCACTAGAGGTCTACACAAATGGGTACATCCATTTATTCGTGTATTAGTGGTACATGTAGTAAGAAAAATATGGAACAATACCAAGAAGTAGCACGCAAATAAAAGGGTCGTATACCATGATACGAGTGGAAAAAATACTTGATAAATTTTTTATATATAATGATAGCGACGTAATAAACGAATTAAAAATAATGTGTATTAGAAAAAAAAAACTCAATAATACAATAAATGTGATAGCACTTTGAATGTTTTCCCATCTAGATAGTTTGAGATAAGACCTTAGTAGAGAGTATATACTAAATTTATGTAAGCGGCCTTAATGATATTGATTGAAAGGACCAATGAAGAAGATAGCCCACAAATCCCAACTCTAAGTTATATCAACTACAGAGAACTAGGGATGAATTATTTCTGAAAACAAAAGGAGGATTCCACGGATTTTGAACTGACATGATCTGACCCAGATCTTGTTTTATTGGATACTTTATGTATCAAATCTCTTCGTTGTAGGGTTTGAGGAACTTTCTAAAATATTTTGCAAAACACATCGATTTCTTAATAAATTTAGTGTTTCTAACACTGAGATTACCCGAAAGAATTGGGGAAATCGACGATTCAAAAACAGAGTTCTCAAAATTTTTAGATGTTAGAAACAACGAGCACTTCATAAATTAAAACGTCGAGTTAGGGATATTATTTGACGAATTTTGAAAATCGTTTACTTTAGTCCCAATGGATATTGCATAGAACACATTTTGGGATGAGGGTGAAACCATGATGGGCTGGGCCAAGATATCAAAATGGGCCGTCGAGGCCCATTAAAGCCCGTGACCAATTTCCCCATGATGGCAAAAGAAAAGGAGGAATGATTCCTTTTCCTTTGCCCTTTGTCTTTTGGGTTATTGTAGTATTCCATGATTGTCCTTCTGCATATATTTCTTTTCCTTTTCCCAAACCAATAATTGACAAAGAGTGACAACATGAAGAAGACCAGGGCATGGGGAACGTGACATGAAATGTAAAAAGAAAACAATGTAAGAAGATATTGGGAGAGGGAGTTTCACGAAAGTGTAGGTCAAGTAGGAGATAGGAGAAAGAAACAGACAAAAGACAACCCAAAAGTCTCATTCACTTTCTTTTTCCCAAAGAAAGAAAAGAATCACGAAATGGGCAAAAAAACGAAGATGATTTTAAGACTTGAAGTTACACAGAATAAGTAATTGAAACCAATATTGTGGACATGTCAATTGGGAACATAAAAAGAGGGTTGTAAAAATAAATAAATAAGTTTCTTCTAAGTGTTTTGGGAAGTGATAACGAAGGGAGTTGTTATTGGTCCGCGTTTCAAAATCCTTAGCTAAATGCCTTTAAATTGGTGTTTGAAATACCGATATCGATTTTAAAGGAAATCGACGCCGATTTTGTCAAAAAAAATGGGGAAAATCGGTATTTAAAACATGATTTCCTGACTTTTTAAGAGGAAAACGAAGGAAACTTGCTGGAAGTGGAAGTTACGCAGAATAAATAATGGAAACCAATATTGTGGACATGTCAATTGGGAAAATAAAAAGAGGGTAGTAAAAATAAATAAATAAGATTCTTGTAAGTGTTTTGGGCAGTTTCTTCGCCCGTGTTTGAAATACCAAAATCGATTTTTAAGAAATGGACGCTTATTTTTTTTTAAAGGGGAAATCGGTATTTAAAACATGATTTTCTTAATTTTTTGAGGAGAAATTAGAGTTTCGAATACCAATTTAGAGTTACGAGTATTTCGCTTAAAAACTTAACGAAACTTGTTGGAAGTGGGGGTGTGGAACTGCAAGATTCGTCTTTCCCCAAGTCACAAAGTTTTGGGAAAACAGATAAGAGAAATGGGGGACTTCCTTTTTGTTGAAATTTTACAGAGGGTGGTGGTGGGGAAGAAGACCACATGTTTCCTTGTGCCTGTCTAAGGGTTGCTTTTTTAGCTGTCACACAAAACAAGAAAGGGGGGGGGGGGGGGGGGGGGGCTTGGATTCTGTGACACAGAGTGAGTGAGAAGGAGAGTTTGAATGAATTGTCACAATTGCCTAATTATGAGGGGGAATGTCTTACACATCTATAGACATATAGACAGATGAGTAACACAAATCTTGATTTTGCATCTTAATTGTTCTGGTGTGCAGATAAGGTTAGTATGAATCCCACCACCCACATGAAGTTTCGAGCTCGAGACAATGTCGTTTCGAGACGTAATACGTGCTAATGCTAGCGCGGAACAATAATGCCTCAGGAGGAGCAGGAGAGGGTGCTTGCAACAGCAAGAGTTTTGGGAATATTGGGATATAAAAGAGAAGAAGAAAAAAGAGAGAGAGGACAAAAGGGGCTTCAGATTGATTTCAGAAAGATTGAGACAGGTGAAATTAAATGTGGTGTTGGGGTTTTGGTTTGGGGAGGGAATATGGGAAAATGATGCAGCCTTAAGGGATGAATACAAAGGGCAAGATAGCCCAAAATTTTCTCTGCTCAGTGCTCATCTGCCACACAACAAATGACATAGAATTTGTTCCCATATGTAATAATTTTTTTTTTCTGCTCGGTCGCGAAAATATTTTGTGATTCAGGATTTCAAAATTTGTGAAATAAGAATTCGGCTCTCAAAGTTTTTTTTACATGAATTAGTCTCTCGTTGTTCTCAAGAACCTCGACGTGGCTTAAAGCAAAGTTTAAGACACTTGTGCAAGTGAAAAAAGTAGAGTTCAGGCCAACATTTCAGGAATTTCGAAATTGTATGCCTTGGAATGCGAAATATTTTCATAACCGACGCTAATATGAAACAAAGCTAGGAGGATAAGAAGATGTTTTGACAACCCTTCACCTTAGATTGAATGCAAATAAGGGAATTCAATCCAGTGAAACAAAACAACAGCAACAATGATTATATGGACCACCCCAAAAAGGAGGAGATGGTGGGTGGTGGTGGTTTTCTTTCTGTTCTGCAACATCCTTGGCTGCTTGAAGAGACAAAGCAGCTTCTCCCATAAAAAAGTTCATGTCTGATTTTGATGTGTCATTCATTCCCTAAAATATTCAGCAGCAGTGGGATGTAGACTTGACTTAATGTGAATCAACAAAATTACAGTGATACAAAAAACAACCCTAACATTGTAAAAATTTAACCAAAAGTCTATACGATCGCATGACGTAATCCGGGGGAGTTATTGTCTATCCTTGGTCTCTATGGTAGAATCAATCGGGGTCCGGAGAGTGGGCGAGTTGCCCTGTGGCGGATGTCAGCAGTTCTAGTCCGCTTATCTCTAACTCGTAAACTTAGTCGATACAAAGCTATACGATAGCATTCGATTTTTTCGATTCGACAATTCTGTCTATGATTTATCATTTATGGACGTTGATAAGATCTTTCATTTAGCAGCACCTTAAGATGTCATATACTTAAAGTAAAGTTAAGGGCGATGTTCAAATGAGGAAAGACTTACAGTGGATATCTAGGCACCCAGAAACGAGGAAGGGCGAGTATTAAGCGACGAAATGGGTCGCACGTAAATTTCAATTTCGATATCCGATCATAGGTTGTGAATCCTATCGCCATCATCTTTGTTTTCTCCGTTCTTTTTCCCTTATCTTGGGAATAGGATGACACAATTCTTGCATTTCTTTTATTTCCATCAAAAAATGAGATAGAAAGTGCTTTATTTGCCCTTCACGTAAAATATGTGTAAAATATCCGAAATATAGTTTATAAATAACAAAATACACGTAATACCTTGGTGCATAAATTCGTAACATTATACATGTATTTTATAATATTTTAATTACTATAAATTTAACTTACATAAATCTTTTACGTCAAACTAAAAATTTTTTTTTGGAAGAGACAATTATTTTGTGTTTCATATAGAGAATAATTTATGGTTTACGGTTTAAATAAAAATCTCGTAATTTGCTAAAAAAGACACATTTATCTTTACAAAAAACTTTTTTTATGCTTTTTTCGCTAATTTTCGAACATAGGAATAATATTGTAAAGTAAGGTAAATATTTTGGAATGTGTTTATAAAATTTTGTAAGCTCGTGCAAATAATGTTGTAGTCTATAAATAATTTTTTATTTAAGATTTTGTTGATGTCAGAAATGAAATTTTAATCATTTACATTAAATTCTTTTCAGTTTCTTTGGATATTTTGTTAGATTAAATAAATAATTTTGTAATAAAAAAATTACCGGATTACAAACATAAATAAAAAATAAATACAAATTTTTATCAGATAATTTTTTTTAGTCCTCTTGAAAATAAAAAACCGAGTTTAAATAGCAAATAATTCTAAAAAAAACAGAGGAATTCAAACAAACAAAATCAGTACCGAAGAATAGGGATGAGGGGGAGATTTCCTCACAACAAGAATCCGTTAAGTTTGTTTTACTCACTCCCCTTCTAACACATTCCCACATCCAAATCCCTCCCTTATCTTCTGACCAACTGATTCGACAATACCTTCATTGTCTCTCTTCCTCACCCTCTTTTACCTCCGGAAAGATTGAGAAAGAATTCGAGCATCCCGAGGTTTAGCTGCAAAAGGGCACAATACTGGGGGTGGTGTCCCTGACCCTATCCATGAACCTGTCCCTGTCTCCTCCCTTCTACTTGCACTCCCCAAGAACACCCCCCTCCTCCTTTCCTACATCTCCATAAAGGCCTCTCCACAGTCACACTACACACTGCCTCTTTCTCGTTTTTCTAACCCACTTTGTGGTTCGACCCACCCATGTCGTGAAATCTTTTACCTGGGGAGTGGGAAAGATTGGATTTTGAGATATGGGGTTGGTGGAGAAATGGGAATGGGGAAATGGGTGTGGGAGGAGGAGGTGCGGGAGGCTGCTGTGGAGACTGAGGGCCGCTGTCAAGGCGGTCGCGGGCGGATGCAGGGACGTTTCGGTGAAGCGGCAGGGGATGCAGCAGCTGAGAAAGAAGCAGCAGCTGTGCAGTAGGAAGTTCCAGTATGATCCGTGGAGCTATGCCCTGAATTTTGATGATGGGTGTAAGAATTTTGGCGGCAAGGTGGGACTCGGGGATGCTGCCGTTAGCGACGGTGAGGTCGGCCATGGTGGTGGTGATGCGGTCTTGGTTTACGTTGTCTGGGTAAAGACCAAGTGATGGATGGATGGATGTAATGGGGGGCTTCTTTTGGGTACGAGGTAGGATGCATATTGTAATTACAGGTAGGGTTAAGGGGTTATTTCTTCCATTCCGATGCGATTGTTTCTTGGTTAGGATGTGAATTTTGGGTTCCTGTCAGTGAGATTGATGATCACATAAATGAATGCGATATGCATAAGATGATTTGGAACGTTCTTACAACATGGTAACTGTTCCCAGGAAGTGGTGAACGTGAGGAAAGAATTGTACATGTACAGGAAAGACAAATGGGTGGGGACAGATGAGTCTTCTCTTAGGATCAAATTCTCAGCACTGTATTACCCATATCGAATGAAGAATCAATGTCACATCGAAACTGGCAGCGAGGAAGTGGGGTGTTATTCATTGGAAAACCTATACAGCATGGTCTTCGAGCTTAGCGGTTGACAAGTCCGTGATGCGAGGGTAAACTGCCCTCTCATCCAGCTGGCCTTGAGCCCAGATGAGCATCTTTAACAAGCTTGGGAGCTTCGGGTCTGTTTCAGACAAAGGAGATGATAATATTGACAATTAGGAAAAACATAGACATGGGAGTGTTGTGCGAGAGCTAAAGTTTTACGAAATCTCAGACACGAATATTCAATAAAAGGTACGATGATGTCCCCAAAATTCATATCAATGGGAAAGAAGCAGTCCAACCAATGAAGGAATTTAATGCCATGTCCAGCCAAATATATGCCAGCAACAAGTGTTTTTAGCTAACCTTTTTCATGACCCTGGCTTGTAAGAATGGCGGCATTGACCTCACAGGCCGTCTTCAAACGCTGGGACATGTCCAGGAGCTCGCTCACTGGGGAGTTGGAGACATCTTCAAATGCTAAGAGCGAGACCGTCCTTTCCAGTTCTTCCAAGAAGCATTGCTGCAGATATGTTTCCCAGGTCAGACCAGTCAATGAATGAATTAAATAACAACAGTCCACACTTCTTGAATGATAGATAACACACAAGCACTTAATTTCCCTGCTGTGAAGCATTCCATAAACACACAAAGCAGTCTGGAAGATAGAATGAGGATGCATAGAAGTGTAAGAAAACTAATTTTTCTGGAAGATAGAATGAGGATACATAGAAGTGTAAGAAAACTAATTTACATTTTCTTCTCCTCTGGGCGCTAGCTCTTCTTGGGCAAATTCTAAAGCCTCTTCCACCTTTCCGTTTCTGATGAGCTCTATCAGTCTCTGCTGTTGAAGATGGAAAAAGAGTTGTGGATTTGTGTCCAATATCTACATCATGGATACGAGACAATAAAGTCAAGAATTATTCTACTCGACGAGCCGAATTGAAGGGAGAAACAAATGTGTGAAATAGCATTTAATACCTCAGGATTTAAGTCGTTAACTTTCTCAATAGCATCCTCAACATTTCCGCACTGCACAGCCTTCTTCACCGCCATCCGATCAGCGATGGTACCAAGATCCATGTCTGCTATGAATACATAAGGAAAAATCCTCTAGGCTGCGTATACACACTCCAATTACACGCTCTCATGGCAAATCAATGACTGGAGATCCACAGTTCATATGTATACACACTCTGAAAACCAAGATTGTGATTTTCAAGGGTTAAAATAGAACAACAAAGAAAACAGAGGAGGCATGGATACGTTCGGCTCCCGACTCCTTCTGGAATTTCTCTGCAGCCTCGACATAGCCCTCGGTAACAAGAAAATTCATAACCAGTTTGTTCATGTCTTCTTTCCTAACCTTTGCATCATTAAGCTTCTTTTCCCACTCTTCCCTAGTGATTACCTTCTTCGATCTTGCCTGCAAAAAAGAGAAACGACGTAAAGGTCACACATATGAACATGATTCAGACTACTATTTGCCAACAACCAACTTCCCTCGGAATTCCATCATGATACACTAGGAAAAAACACCTTACTCCAAAATTCCCAAGTAATTATGCAAAGATAACAACTCTGCGCCAAAATTCCAAAGAAATAATCTATTCTCTTCGATACAATTCCCCCAAATATCGTAATGAAAAACAGCCCTCTATTTTCCATCCCAGCCATCTCATTGATAACTATCCTATCTTGGAACTCGCATATCTTGTACTTAAAACTCCCAGAATTTCCAGTCAAACTCAGATTACCCTATACCACGATCAATAACAAACTCAGTATATCAAGAAAACGCAGCGGAAAAAACGAACTTTTACCATTTCCTCGATCTCCGCCAGTTGACGATAAACGATCCAGAGCTGTGACATCAACAGAACACCAGCCGCCGCGCCGTCATGACCACATTCCCTGAAAACTACGTTCCACATGAAACAACAACCACAAGATCGTGACAAATCCTCCCAGGAAACACCCGTTCATCAAAACAAGACCCGGCAAGGGATTCAAAACCCTAATTGCCCTCCCACCAAGAAAGTCGACCTCTTCCGAAATCCTCCCACTCGATTCCGACGACCGTTCCTGCCTCCTTCCGCTCCGACCGGGCGACGGCTAACGATCCCTTCCGCTCCGCTTGCTTGCAGCTGGAGTTGGAGAGTTGCCGGTTTTCTCCGGTTGCCGGTTGACGATGATTCCCCCTTTTGTCAATCAGGCCCAATCTAAATGGGCCCACTCTCATCTTTCGGCCCAATTTCATTTTAGTCCTCCAATTATAGTATTTAATCAATTTGATCCTTAAATATGTAAAGACTGTGCAAATGGATCCGAATTATTATTATTATTATTATTATAGCCTTTTCAAGACATGGCGACCGAAGAAACTCGTGTATTTCCATCGCGACTCGCATCCCCCCTACGAAATGCGCTCGAAAGTTCTCCATCGTGGGCGTTTCACGTGCTATTTTTTTATTCCGGGGGGACGATAAGAGGGCAGAGAAATGGTTAAATTTGACCTTTGAGGAGAAAGAAGAACACCACTGATTGCTTTCAATCACGCACACCCTTTCCATTCGAAGTCGAGAAGGAATTAGAGAGAGTCTTCGCGAGAGGTCAAAACAATTGTCACACTTGACATTTGTGAATCACATAATACTTTGATATTTTCCCTCTTGACAGAAATTTTATTACCAGAAGGATGGAATGTCTGCAAATTTTGACCTCCTTTCAGGTCATTGCTAGAGGCGAAGAAGAAGATATGCAAGTGCAGATGCAGTCAACCCTAATATTATTCTTATGTTATTGTGCTCAAAAAGGGAAAAAAACTATATGTTACGTCGGAGGAATAGTATACGCGTATGTTATTACATGCTGGTGGGTCGTCTCTTAGGGTTTGGGGACGGGTACTCGGAGTTCTTTGAAATTTTAGCAAGGAACGCGTTGGGGTCTTGTACCTTTATGGATCGGACTTTCATATAGTGGCCACGTCGTTGGTTCGTTCGTTTTCGCTTTACGCGATACGCATGATGTGGGTCACATATAGCACTATGGGAAATGACTCTTACATCATGGGAAAGAAATGTTTTGGAAAACGAAGTAGGCTTTTATGTGAGAAAAAGGGAAGTCGTCTTTGTGGTTTGAAAGGGAGAATATGGCCTCGACCATGGACAATGTATTTTGCTTTGGAAGTAAACAATTGTATTAAGATAATCTCCAAAAACTAACTTTACTTGAACCATGTGATTTGGAAAAAGCTTCGCTAACCACATCATCACGGGATGATTTGATTCTCATCATGGAATGAGTCAGACAGTACTAATTTGACCTCGCGGTGCTCGATTTTTTAATTAGTTTGTCTTCTGATGGCGATCGTACCAGAAGGACTTCTAGTGAATATATTATATGAAGATCCTTTGCGTCCTGTACACTTCGAGATCTCGCGGCCGACATGATGTTCGTTACCTTTTGCGTTGGTTGCATTAACAAACGACCCGAACATGCGATTTTCTTGGAACATGAGTCGATCTGGTGTCATTGTGATGGAAGAGTGACATAACTAGTAAGCCAGCAAAAGGATAGAGCTGGATGAAAATTTATAATGATATGGTGTCGTTACTATTCACATTATGTAAAGAAAATGGAAGAAATTAAAATCACAACGAAATTAACTGAAATATTTTGTAAAGACTATGTTGTTTTCAAGTGTCACTGGAATTATATTTTTTCATGTTTCGATCGATCAAGTACTTGGAATAGTTTCAAGTACATTGTGGCTCTTCATTACAAATGCTTTGTGTTGTTTCGGATGGTGTATGAGCTAAATTTCGAAGTTACGAGCTCGATTTTCATCGAGTATTTGCGGAGTATCTGCAACGAGAAATTTCGTGAGCATGTGAAGGCGAGCGAGGGGAATGCGAAAAGATTTGCGAATGTTATTGATCAGCTTCTTCCATACAACTTCCCAAATGGTTTTGGAAAAATCAAAATGGATGTGCAGATCAAGTAAGATGAAATTAAGTAAAGTGATGGAAATTGCATATTTTTTACTTTGAGCCCTAAATACAACTTATTCTACCTGAACATTTTTCCTGAAATTGAATGAAATAATTCAAATTAAATTAAAAAATTAAACCCTAGTTAAGAATAATTTGTTGTCGTGTCCTTCTTCCGACGAACCGATTCCGGCCGTTGAAGTTTTGCGTGACTTGGGAGTTTTAGTATCCTTGGTGTTATTGTCATGATTCCTCCTTAGAATCTGCTTCGGAAGTGGCGATGGTTGCTCCCGTTATTACCAAGCTCTCGAAGGATGTTGTCCGACGTGCTCTTCAGGAGTTCCAACCAGTCCCTGCACGCGTATTAGTAAGATCAGTGTAATGACAGGAAAAATTTTCGGTCATTTGTCGAGTAAGATCAGTGTCCATGGCTATGTCCTAGCTCATAATTATTATGTTCGAGTCGATCAGTTGCATTGAGCAGGATGTATAGGCGTGATCGGTGGTTCTTAGTGCCCGAGTCTAAGCCGTGCATCAATGACGCGGGCTTTTGAACCTCGGACATGGATGACCTTCAGGTCAATCCATCTCGTGAGAATGAGCGGGAGTGTTCATTATCAGAGGAGGAGGGGGAAGGAGGGGGTCATTACTCATTGGCTGAGTCGAAGGTAATCCCCACGATGTTCCTGGCTTCATCGAGCGCCGCATTGAACCTCTGGGCTTCCTCAGAGGAACAAACAACCGAATCGCTCACCCTCAGCTCAGAGGGTTTCACGTCGCAGAAGATTGGGATCACCTTCTTCTTCGAATCCATCATGAGCGCGAGCTCGTGCAAGCAGTAATACGAGTCGCAGTACCGTGGGGACAAAATCGCCACCCCGAGCCTGCACCCGAGGATAGCAGAGTCAATCCTCTCAAACAACCTATCCCCGGGGACCATGCTCTTGCTATCAAGGAAAGGCCTAAGTCCGAGCCCCACTAGCCGGTCATGGAGCAACCCCGCGACGGTCCTCCTAGTATCTATCCTCCGGTGGCTGAGGAAAACATCGTACCCCACCGCGACGGGTGCCTTCCTTCCGGGCCAGATGCTTCCTCGGAGGAACTCGAGTGCCGCGAGCGAGGACTTGGGGAAGGAACGTTGCATGGCTTCTCTTACACAAAAGTGTTCTCTTCTTACAAGGGGAGAGAGGTGGGTTTGTATGTTTGTCTTTGAAGTGTTCAAATCGTGCGAAATGGTGCGTTTTTATAGAATAGATTTTGAATGTTTGACGGGAAGTCCATAGTGGATTCAGATTAATGAATTCCTCTAGAGAAATCCATCGTTGTTGTTTGATCGTCGCTCCAAAAATGTTGTAAGGAGACGATAACGCGTGGGAGGAGAACGTGAAAGTGGGACGAATTACTCGGCGTTTTCTCCGAAATGCTTCCCCTCCCTGGTCTCGTTACTCTTTTTCGGACAAAGTACGAGACGTTTAGAAAATGTGAACGTGGAAAGTTTTCGTGGTCGAAATATCGGCGCAACTTAAGTAGCCGATCTAAGACTGATTCATATAAAACAAAACTATTAATAAATAATATTAAACTATATAATATAAACCAAATGTCCTGCTTGCTTAGTACGTTGAAATAGTGTTGGTTTTCGATTTCTGTTTTCGAAAAATATGAAACCAAAAGAAAAAAAAAATAACTATTTTACTCCGAAAATTTAGTTTTTGTTTTTGTTTTCGAGTAATAGACAAAAACGAAAACATGGATATTGGTTTCTTGTCAAATAAGGTAGGAAGATTTCGTTGTCATGTCCGCCTTCTTGCATGCCTACGTTGTACTTCAAACAACCCCTCCGGAAAACCTTCAAACACGTCGGGAAAGAAGATTTTGTCAAAGAATCTTTTGTGCATGTAATAAAAAAATATTTAAAACATATATGTGATAATTTAATATGGGGGGTAATACTCTTCTAGTAGATTAAGAATATTCTCATTCTCGATTTCTCTATTTGGTATGAATTACGAGTAAAAGGGATTGACGAAAGGTCGAGTTTCATTCCCTTTTTTGACATTTTATTATATTTTTTGTTTTCCCTTTTCCAATTCCATGTCGTGAGGAACCATTCAAATATTCTCTTAGTCCTTTCGGTGGATTGGTAGTAATCTTTTACTTACCTTTGGGATGATAACGACGATGATATTCGTAATAAATTCTCGGGATTTAGAGTTAAGTTCCGGAAAGAATTTCGCGAAAAAACTTAAATGCGTTGTTATTACTTTGAGAGACTTTGGAAAACTTTAGGGTCGGTCCAAAAGTGGGGTGTTTCAAATATCGATTTTATAAGTTATTCTCATATTTACAACAATGTCTTATATGTAAAATCAAAGTCGTCGTTTCGAATAACGATTCAATCAATTTTTCTCATTATCGACGTTTGCAACCGCGCCTCGTATATGTAAAATCAACGACGATTTATCAATTTTGTCAGTTATTCTCATGTTTGCAACATCGTCTTATACGTAAAATCGTTTCGTACGGCAGTTTAACCAATTTTTCTCATTATCGATGTTTGAAACAGCGTCCCGTATATATAAAATCAACAACGATTCAATCAATTTTTCTCATTATCGATATTTACAACGATGTCTTATATGTTAAATCAAAGTCATTGTTTCAAATAACGATTCGATCAATTTTTGTTAATCATTGATGATTGCAACATCGTCTTAAAATCAAAGTCGATAATGTTTCAAACAGCTATTTAACCATTTTTTCTAATTATCGATGTTTGCACGTCACATAAAAATAACCGTGAGTTACAAACCACGTGTCGATCCAACATCGTAACCATAACAAATAAACCAAACATCAAATCACGTTCCTCGACTTAAACACGACCAAAAACAAAAATTTGTATGTTTAACATTGCTCGAAACTGAATCCGAAAGTTCTACTTCCCTTTCGTTTTGAACATAATCGACAATTCGAACAACTAGAAGATAATAATCATTCCATAGGAAAGAACAGTCCTGCGGGAACAAACGAAGGGACGGCCCCGACAAAGACGTGTCGCGGGGGAGTTTTGGAAATCATCGAAAGGTCAAAACTAAGACAGCAGACAACATGTTGTCGCTTCTTGTGTTTTGGTTTTTGGGTCCTCGTTTTTCCTGAAACCTTCCATGATTCGTCCCAACCATAGTCAAATCCGTTTTGTTATGCTTCTAAGGAGAGAGCATGGGAAAGAAAACGACGTTTCCAAAGTACTCGTGGTTGGGGAACAATTTCACAGAAGCCCACCTGGAAATTGCGTGGACGACGAGGGGTTTCACATTTTTTTGTTCCTCAGATTTACGAACTAAATATTATTTGTTAAAATAAATACATAACGAAATGCCTTGTATGGTGATATGTGACGTAATTGTCGTACCGGCGTTAATTTTCTTAACTTCCATTTTTGACGCTCCCCTCACGTCGAACTGGACTGGTGTCTTTGGTTATATTTCGATTGGGCTTAAATTTGAAAGCGTGAAGATGGCTTTAAAGTTCGAACCGTGAAAGGGTGTCATACTCAATATTTTCATTTTTAACGCACATTAAATAGGATCGAAGCCTTTAGCCATTTTTAAAATTCATGATTTGGATGTTAGGCGGTCTTCTTTGATCAATTTCTTTTTATCTAAGGTTAGATTTCTTTTAGCCTCTTTTTATTTTTTTTGTCCGTAAATAATATCACCGTTGTATAGCTACCAACTCTGACTCTCGTAAAAATTCGAACTATTAATAAAAACGTGACATATTATTCCTTTTTTAAAATTGAATTTACGCTGAAATGTAACATCATTTTAGTTCGATCTTTTCAAGAACAAGCGTGTGAAGGAGCAGGAACGAAATCAAACAAGCCTCTAAACACTTGTCATTAAATTACTTACTAGAGAATAAGCAAAGAAATGGAACGAGTCGTTCCTTCGTTCGTTCCGATCGTACTTTACGAATTGTACCCGTTGGAAAGAAAAAACGAACGAAGCCGAGTCTTTCTCGTTCAAAGGCGTCCATTAGAAAGAAATTATAAACGGAAAACTATTATGCATTGAATTCAAAGGCGAACAGTCAAAACAAAGGCCTCCATTCCATTTTATTTATGCACATAAACATGACTCTCCCCATTCCATTTCCATTGGCTTTGAAATTTTCTTACCCAAGATTATTCCTCCGTCGGGAATTTCAATTAGTTTTTGCACTCTCGCGTCTCGTCTCAACTGATTTGAACTCGATCCGGGTAACTCTCGTTCGAGCGGACGAGTCCCGCGAACGGGATTCGCTGCATGCACGAACCAAGCATAAACAAACATTTTACGCTCTCGTGTCGGCACAAGTTCCTCGATCTCGACAGAGAAACATCCTCCTGCACCGACCAACTCTGTAATAAAACCCCAAAAAAAGTAGTAAGGAGAAGAACAAAGAAAAGGGTTCATGAGGGGGGCCGGAATATTTGACAAGACGACACCATGAAAAGGTCTTTGTCTCCCTAAATATAAGAATATAACATCGTCATCACCATCATCATCATCATCTGTCTAGACAAGTTCCAGTGAAATGTCCAAAATGGGAACTTAAGACTTAGCTTTCTTTCTCTTTTTCTTTTTCTTTTTCTTTTTTTGGGAGGGGGAGGACACGAATTCGGGCAAACAATAAGTCCAAAAATTGACTCTCTCCCTCTCTGAGTTCCATTGGCTCTGGGTCTTCCCATTAAGGTGGCAAAAGAATAGTAGATGTAGTTGTTGCTTGTCCTTCAAGCACATAAAGATTATTACTGTATTGTTGCTACTCATGTCGGTAGTAGTTTTTGGCCGGTTGGTTATCTGCGTCGGGATGGAAAACTTAAGGGTTCGCGTGTCCGCACTACGTATTTCGCGCGTCGCGGTTCGTGTACGATGGGCGGGGTTAACCTGTTCTTAGAGATGTACATGTGAATGAATGGTAGCCTGATCGACTTCTTTCCTTTTGTTTTGGTAATTACGTGGTTTGAGGAATTTTTTTGTTTAATTTCACTATTTTGGAAATAGAGGAAATTAGGATTGGGGGGATATTTTACGGGTTTTGTTCGTCGAAAAAAGAACATACGACCGAGGTTGTTTTCGAAATTTCAGAAATAATATCTCGAAATTAAACTTTATAAGTTCGTCTTTGTTAAGAAGATGTCGAATTTATACGAATTTTATAAGTTCGATTTCAAAAAATATATATAAAAAAATAAAATAAAAAAGGAAATCGAATCTACAAAAGTTTGAGTTTCTTAAACGGGATTTTTAGAATTCAAGACTGTCGAGGATAAACTGAGAAGAAGGAAATCGGACAAAGCTTCGGTCCCCGACTCCTTTCGGAACTTACTTCTCTGCAGTTCTGTTCATGTCTTCTTTCCTAGCCTTCAAGAAACCCGGAGAGCTACAACAACCACGAGATCGTCCCAAATCTCGCAGGAAACACCCGTTCATCTCCCCCCTTGATTCCCGACGATCACTCCCGCCTCCTTCCGTCCGACCAGGCGACCGCGACGGTCCATACTCAGAATTTCATTAGGCCCAATCTGAGTGGGCCCACTCTCATATTTCGGCCTCATATTAGTCCTCCAATTATAGTATTTACTCAATTTGATCCTTAAATTCGTAAAGATTGTGCAAATGGATCCGAGTAGGATCGACGACGTATACCTCCGAAATCGCGGCATGATCCACCCGACGACGACGCCAGGAAAAGGCACTTTGGCTACGTTCGAGGAATGAACACGTACGCGTTCATCTCCTAGGGACTTTGATAAGATGCGGGTTACACACATTGCACTTTGGGAAAATGACTCTCTTACATCATGGGAAAGAGCACAAATTGTTTATGAAAACGTAAAAGGCTTGGTTAGGAAAGAACAATGGCCATGACCCACGTACATGCTTTCATTTGGAGATATGTTCCGATTAGTATTAGGTGGGATAAAAATTTATAAAACAGGTAGATAGTTTCGAAATTCTGGAAAACATGTTTTAAGGACGGATTTATAAAATCCGACTTCCTTATGGTTTTTTTGAAAGTAGGACTTATAAAATTCAACTTTGGGACATTATTTAAGGAATTACAAAACTCTTTATCATATTTCGCAAATTTCTTTCCAACATTACGTTAAAATGGTACAAAGCCCGTAAATATTGTACGTAGACTCATCGCGTCCGGCGCACTTCGAGATCTCGCGACCCACATGAGTTCGTTGCTTTTGCATTGGCTTGCATGAACAAATGACTCGAACACGCAATTCTTCTCGGGACACGAGTCATGTGGTGTTTGGGTCATTGTGATGAAAGATGCTCGAATCACGTATGAAGTCTTTTAGGTAAAATGTAGAGGGGAGAGTTATATGGTGAAACTTACCTTTAGGAGAAAGAATTAGAGTATCGGAAAATAGAGTATTTAGGAGAAAGAATTAGAGTGTTGGAATTAATTCAAAATACTATGATACGTTACGTTTTATTTTTTGGAAGTTTTCATGAAGGAAACGGAAGGGCTGTCAGTTCCAAGAATTAAAAGGGAAGAAAATGATTGGTCTGAATCTGACGATGAAATAGAAAAAATAGTGAACGTCTCTCCTGAGATAGCAAGGTCTCGAGGTTTTGCATTCGAAAATTTCTTTTCGATCTATGAGGCTAGCATCTAAGGGATTATATTCTTGATCGTGTGCGTTGATACCTCTGAAGGAGTCACACATGGGGCTTTCGATTGTTACTGATTAAATTTTTTATTTCGTCGGAAATTAGCAGGTATAAAATTATGATTTCATTTATCTAAAATTTTATACCTATCATTAAATTCTGTTTTATTTTGGGTATAAAAATTTATTTATTTTTATTTCCGATGCGCTGTAAAACAAACACGTGCATCAACGACACAGGCTTTCGAACCTCGGACAAGTTAGGATGAAGGGACATGTTTATTATCAGAGGAGGAGAGGTGGGGTGGTCATTACTCGTTGGCTAAGTCGAAAGTAATCCCCACGATGTTCCTGGCTTCCTCGAGCGCCGCAGTGAACCTCTGCTTCTCCTCGGAGGAACACACAACCGAATCGCTCACCCTGAGCCCAGCGGGCTTCACGTCACAGAAGATGGGGATCACCTTCTTCTTCGACTCCATCATGAGCGCGAGCTCGTGCAAGCAGTAGTACGAGTCGCAGTACTGGGGGGAGAGAGTCGCCATCCCGAGCCTGCACTCGAGGATAGCGGAGTCGATCCTCTCAAACAACCTATCCCCAGGGACCATGCTCTCGCTATCAAGGAACGGCCTAAGGCCGAGCCAGATACATCCTAGTATCGATCCTCCGGTGGCTGAGGAAAACGTCATACCCCACCGCGACGTGGGCCTTCCTTCCCGGCCAGATACATCCACGGAGGAACTCGAGGGCAGCGAACAAGAAGTTGAACGGGATGTCCGCAGTGGATTTTGATTTCTCGAAATTATTTAATAACTTTGTCACGTAAATTATTTTTCGAAATGGTGGTATTTCTCATGTTCATATGTTTTATTTTATTGTTGATGTTAAATAAAATGTTGCTCTAATTTGGGTGAAATCGCTTTTGATTGGATTTCGGCCAACATGAAATATTTTTAGGGCACAAAATTCAGTTGGTGTTGAATTTTTTGTGTAGATTTGATATTATGGGCCGTTTCGTCCCGGCCTTTTCTTTAAATAACTCGGCCCATCATAATATATATATTTATATAGGCCAAATTATCCGATTTATCCTGAACTATTCATGTTTTTTCCGATTTATCCTATAGTTTACATAATATCACCATATATCTTGAACTTCCTCCGTTAATCATTTTGTATCCTCCGTTACTCGGCCAACAAACGGCGTTTGACGTGGCGCAGACGTGGCGCTTACGTGGCGTTAACTCCGTCGATCTCCAAGCCGTCAGAAGTGTTAATCTCCTAATAGCCCTCAATTATGCCCAATCGTTTCAATTAGATCCAAAAATCCCCAAATCGGCAAACCTAATTCGACTAACCCTAATTTCCCAAATCCCTCTTCTCCCCATCTCCTCCTTCGATCTGAGCCTTCCCTCTGACCCCCCGACCCACGACCTCCTCCTTTTCCCCGACCCCCGACCCACGACCTCCCCGTCTCTGTCCCCGACCTCCCCGTCTCTGTCCCCGACCTCTGTCCCCAACCCTGGGATCCTCATTTTCCTCCACGCCCGACGTCCTCCGCGTCCCTCACGGCCGACGTCCTCCGATTTCCTAAATCAGCCCCCATCTCCGACTAACCCTAATTTTCGAAATCTTCCCCCATCTCCGACTTCCTCTTCTCCCTATTTCCTCCTCATATGTTTTCCTCAGTCCCCGATCCACGTCCTACTGATCTTTCTGACCCCCGACCCGGGCTTTTGCCTCGACCCTGACCCCCGACCTCTAATTCGTCCTACTCTTCCCTCACCCGGACCTCTTCCACCTCCAGACCGTGCTTCTTCCCCCAACCCGACGTCCTGCATCATCTCCAGCCTCTTCTTGGCAACCATCCCCGAGCTGTAAGCAGTTGATTTGGATATTTCCTAGTTGTAAGCAAGTGATTTTGATATTTCCAAGCTGTAGCTATGAGTTGTTGGGTGCTAGTGGTTAATAGTGTCTTTTAGATATTGTTGTAGATTGATTTGTTTATGATGGCTCCATGAAAAGATTTCAAGATGTCTTCTAAAAGGAAAAACTCGAAGGAGGACTTCTCATGTAGTGTCGACAGCCATGAGAACTTACAATCTTGGGTTCACTGCAAGTGTGGGATTGTCTGCCATCCTAAAGTAGCAAAAACCGAGAAGAACTATGGTAGATTGTACGTGGGTTGTCCTCGTTACAAAGAAGACGATGGAGGCTGTGGTTTTTTTATGTGGTTGGAATCTGAAAATGCTAGATCACATGCAAGGAAGGAAGACTCTGTTAACAATGCTTTGGAGGAAAGAATTATGAAGGTCGAGAGGCAACTGATTAAGATTGAATCGAGATTGGAGATTATTAGACATTTAATTGTGTCTGGAATTCTTTTTACCTTTGTTATCTGTGTTGTTGGATATTGCTTTGTGGCACATTATATGTATATGTAATTTCTGTTGTTGAAAGTTAAATCAATGTGAAGTTGTTGCTCGTAGTTCGAATGTTGACAGAGTATCTGTAATTGTTGTTGTTGCAAATTGGACAAACTGGACAAAATTGTTCAAAATGGACAAATTGTCTGATATTGGACAAAATGGTTCATCAAATCTGATATTGGACAAACTGTTATGGTAAAAATCTGGACTTCCCTTGCGCGCGTCAAAATTGGACAAAATGTAAGTGCAATTTTGATGAAAATTGGACAAAATTGTTCAAATTGGACAAATTGATGAAATCTGGTCAAATTGATGAAATCTGGTCAAATTGGACAAATTGATGACAGTCAACATACCGGTAACAAGTACAAGTGCAAGTTTACAATAAACCGTGCAGAAGTTTTTAGCAAACCGAGTACAAGTTCTACACTATTTAATACAAACTCAAGTGAACCATTTCCCAGTCAAGTTAAGAAATTCCCAGTCGTGGATGCCTCCATGCTCGGGCCTGCTACGGAGCTTTCTTGTGTGCCCGAAGTTCCCACATTGAAACTGCTCTGAGCACGAGAATTGCACACATCAAGCATTCCTTCAGGTTCCGGCAGTCCTCCTCTTCCGCCTATGCTTCCCACTCTAACCACAGCTCTTCCTTTACCCCTGCTTCTTCCTCGTCCTCTTCCTCGGCCCTGCAGCAATAGGATTAACTAACAAAATATGTAACAGTAAATACTCAACAGTATTTTCAGCCTCAACAGAATCAAGAGTAAACCAACAAAATCTGTAAAAACTTACAGCATTTTCAGCCGCAACAGAATCAAGAGTAGCTGGATTTTCTTATAATGATCCTCTATCGAACCATTAATAATCTTCTGAGCAAGCCATTTGGCTCGATAAACTTGCAAGTTGTTCACCTTGATGGAATACTTTTCCATTAGATCAGCAATAACATCTCGAGCCCTCATCGTATCAAGAGGCCGATTTTGCTTAATAAACTCCCTAGCTAGCCATTTCAGTGTGGCTTGCCTATTCCTCAACACCCTTGTACACTTATGCTCTAAACAACATGATTTGACCGAAACAGTACGATCCCTTTGCAACCAACCCGCATATACACGCCACGGACAATCCGGCACACATGCGCATTCCATCCTCCTACTATCCATTCTAACCCAACGCACATTCACTCCATTCATGACAGCATAATCTTGAATGGCCTCTTTGAATTGATCAAGAGAATCGAAACTCAAGCCCACCTCAAATCTCAAATCCTTATGGTCACTATCAGGATCATACACATTTCCATCAAAACGAGAACGAGCACGAGAGGTACCTGCATCGTCATCTGACTCGGGATGCAGTTCGGCTTCTGAAGTTTCATAGTCCGATTCCACGGCCTCAATTTCCAGAGGGACGCTATGCACAAAGTCATCATCCATTTCCAGCTCATTCGGGCAGCCTTCAACAGAGTCATCGTCCCTTTCCACCTCAACCCCTTCTTCAACAGGATCCACATCATTACATTCCTCGCCTTCAACATAGATATCTATCGATTTTGCCTCCAGTAACAGTTTAACCATCTCCACTACCTCAGAATCACTATGCATTTCTACCAAACCTTTTGCTAAACTCTTTCCAGGCCTACCAAACCACATCCTGGTTGGATTATATCCAACTCTATTGACTAAATTTTTCACGGTAAAATATCCGATTCTATCCACGTCCACATTTTCTATTCTGCATGTTTTCCCACCAAGATAACTTACTCTACGCCTCATACATAGCCTACCGCCCACATGTATAATCAAGTCCCCGTGACTGTCCTCCATTACCTAACAGCAACTTCGACCACGTAACCTCACTATCGGAGACACTCGGGGACTGATGAAGGATTGGATATCGGGTGGGGGAAGCGGAGGACGTCGGGCGTGAGGGACGCGGAGGACGTCAAGCGTGGAGGAAAATGAGGATCCCAGGGTTGGGGACAGAGGTCGGGGACAGAGATGGGGAGGTCGGGGGTCGGGGGTCAGGAAAAAGGAGGAGGACGTCGGGCGTGAGGGACGCGGACGACGTCGGGCGTGGAGGAAAATGAGGATCCCAGGGTTGGGGACAAAGGTCGGGGACAGAGACGGGGAGGTCGGGGACAGAGACGGGGAGGTCGTGGGTCGGGGGTCGGGGAAAAGGAGGAGGTCGTGGGTCGGGGGGTCAGAGGGAAGGCTCAGATCGAAGGAGGAGATGGGGAGAAGAGGGATTTGGGAAATTAGGGTTAGTCGAATTAGGTTTGCCGATTTGGGGATTTTTGGATCTAATTGAAACGATTGGGCATAATTGAGGGCTATTAGGAGATTAACACTTCTGACGGCTTGGAGATCGACGGAGTTAACGCCACGTAAGCGCCACGTCTGCGCCACGTCAAACGCCGTTTGTTGGCCGAGTAACGGAGGATACAAAATGATTAACAGAGGAAGTTCAAGATATATGGTGATATTATGTAAACTATAGGATAAATCGGAAAAAACATGAATAGTTCAGGATAAATCGGATAATTTGGCCATATATATATAATATTGATTTATGAATTCAATTTTAAGCTACCTTTTTATTTTGTTCTTAACTTATATTGTTATACAATTTTATCAAATGTTTATATTATTTTTTTGTGGATCTTGGATTTATCACTAAAAAGAAAAAAATGAAAAAAAGTGGAAATAATATTAAAACCTCTTAGTTCTTCGATTTTGACGACTAGATCAAGTGGTTAGACATCGAAGTAGGGCGATAGTTGTCGATGCCGTCAAAAATACACAAAATCGATAAAAATTAGATGATGGGACCGTGGGACTGCTACTGCGGACTAAAGTGGATGATGAGGTAGAGGAACACAATAAAGGAGAGGTTTGACGTAGGTTAGACTATATTAAAGTCTTGTTTGATCAAAATTTATCAAAATTCATATGAAAATAAAAATTGACTAGGCAAAACAAGAAGTCTACCGAGATCATAAACGTGTGTGTGTGTGTATATATATATATATATATATATATATAAGTATAATTCTAAAAATTTTATAAAATTATTTATATAAAAAAAAAACATCGTAAGGACTTATTTATATATTCAATATTTTTTATTATATATTTCTGTGTGAAATTGGTTTGATTAAATGATATTTTATATTATAATGTGATGACAAAGTCGTTTCCTTTGCTTAGCCGTGTCTAAGTCTGGATCTTCTTTATTTTCGTCCCATTGGAAAAGTCTTAGACTTTAGATGACGACCTCAGGAACGTCCGATACGTCTCGTGCCTAAGGGATGTTTTGCCCGGCCGAATTTTGCTTCGACGCTCCCGGTGGTTTTTAGCGCGATTTGAGGTAGCCGAGTTCGCGGATGGAAGTCTATGTGATCTGAAGTCGATGATGACAACCACGGCGACTGTGGAAGGATCGGCGGCGAAGATGCGTGCCGTGGAGATGAAGAGAGCTGCGATCGATCAGGTTACTTTCGAGTTGCTCAAATTCAAGCGATCGAAGGGCTGGGTTTGGTTTGGATTGGATTTACTTGTTCTTCGTCTTGGGTGGTTTGATCACAGGGAGTGGCCTCCTTTTGTCATGCTTTGAGATTGATAGGGGATTTCTGGAAGACGAATCACGATTGGATGGACAAGATCCGGCACGATGACCAAACGGAGATTATCGGTGAGCCGATGGGTTGTTTGTCGGATAAGAAACTGATTCATTCGAGGGCTGGATGTCGGTATTTGAAGCAGACTCGTGTTTCTTTTGCAGCCGAGGCGGTGCTAGCGACCCTCCATGGCCTGATAAGTATTGTGAAGAGTAATGACGATGGCGACGGGAATCGCAGGAGAGCTTTCGAGAAGTTGCGGATGGATTCTCGCTCGGGGAGTACGTGTTGCTTCGTTATTCCGGTGGACGGGACTTCAGTTGCGCCGAAGCTGAAAGTATTTCCAAGGCTTGCCCAGGTATTGAAAAGGTAATCGAGGAACCGCGCTGACTGTAGAGGATGAACTACTCGGCCTGAACTCTTTGGATTGAGGTGAAAATTCTCACAGGAACAGAGGTTCCGACGGAATATCTCGTGCGAACCAGAAAGTCGACAACCAGAGAGAAGGCGACCCTCCGAATCGAGGATCGCTGTCAACAGGGAATCCTCCAATCAAAGCTCTATCTCCTTCGATTCCTGATGTCCCGTCCGATACAGAGAGAGAATCGTCGCGGAATCCACCTCCGGCATCCATTGAGAAAGGATCTCCTCCCCAACCGCCACCTCCAACACAGTCTGCGAAAGGACGCGCCGCGCCGCCCCCGCCTCCTCCAACACCATCTAGGAAAGGACTTGCTCCACCGCCTCCACCTCCAAAACCGCTCGGGAAAGGATCTGGTCCACCTCCGCCGCCTCCAATGGGTGCGAACAAGCACAGACTTCCTAGTGGAGCAAGACCAAAGCTTAAAAGGTTGACTCATATCGCTGCCCTCTATAGGTCGGTTAAAGAACGCATGGAAGGTTCTGCTACGGCTGTCCGTTCGACCAGTAAAGTACCGAAAGCACAGCTGGGAGGTGGTCAGCAAGGCATGGCCGACACGATTGCTGAGATGAAGAAGAAGTAAACTTCCAACTAATGGCGAGCACTGGAATTCCGCTCCCTGAAAGTGGACTGATGTATTCTTGATTCCTGTTGCAGATCAGCGTACCATCAACAAATTGAGAGCGATGTCGAGACTTACCAAAAGGTCATTGTGGCGTTAAAGGACAGCATAAACACTTTTAAGACGGCTGACATGGTCGAACTCCTAAAGTTCCATCGCTTCGCTGAGTCATGCCTCGTCAAGCTGACTGATGAATCTCAGGTCTTAGCGAGGTTTGAAGGGTTTCCGATTAGTAAGCTGGAAGCGATACGATCCGCGGCGGCTCTCTACTCGAAATTGAATTCCTTTCACCTCGAGTTGAAGAACTGGAAGATTTCTTCTCCGTCGGACGCATTACTAGATCGAATAGGGCAATACTTTGACAAGGCAAGTGAAGTTTCGAGTTTCTTTCTTACAGTTGCCGAGGAAAAACCATGTTTTGATGTTTTAATACACGGTACTTAAGCAGATGAAGCGAGAAATCGATGCCATCGAACGCAGAAAGGATGAGGAATCCAAGTTATTCGAGAGAAACCAAATAAAGTTTGACTTTGGGATCCTGACGAGAATCAAGGAAGCAGCCGTGGATGTCTGTTCGGGATGCATGGAGTTATCGCTTAAGGTTCTCGTAACCGGTCGGAATTAATTCGTCAAACGTTTTCGACAGTGTCGACATCTAAAGAGCATTTCCTGAACACGTGCAGGAGGGCAATGAATCCGAGGTTGTCAAGGATAAACAGGGAAGAAGGAAATCAGTCAAACAAAGGAACCAGAAGAACGAGTTGCTATGGAGGGCAGTCCAGTTTGCATTTCGCGTTTACAGTTTCGCCGGGGGCTTTGATGATCACGCAGACAAACTCGTCAAAGAATTGGCTCGTGAAATCGAAATGAGTTTTCAAGCAAAACCATAGCCAGGAGAGTACACCGCTGCCAGAACTTGAGACAAAAAAGTTGGCAGACACGAGACGGAAATAGACTCGGTATAGCAGATGTCACGAACTACAGCAGGTGTACAGCATACTTGCAAACAAGAAATGGTAAGCGTCCACCGGCTACAGCACAGGTATACAAATAAATGCATCTCGGCTTCTTCGTTATGGCACTGGGTTATAGCTAGCCATCGAGAAGTACAAAGTCATCCGGGTTGTGCATCCCAATCAACTTCAGTCACACCAGCAATGCATAAACATATCCACATGATGCCAGCCACGAGAAATTAGGCCGGGGCAGCCTGTCCGATTCTGCCACCAACTACGGGGATATGGACCACGGCAACACATCATTCCCAGTGAAGCAAGGCGTGAGCCAACCAAACAAAACCGATACAGTTGGGATAAACTGGTGGTTGGTCTGCGTTTTTCGCGTGAATGTCAGCTGTTATCATCTATTTCGGACAAACAAAAACACCCACTTCCATCACTGTACAACACATGAACCGAATTGATTCCGAGCGTGTTAAATAAGGTTTTGAAATCGACTCGGAAAACGACCTTTAGACTAAGAACAAACTTAAACCATTGATTGATTAGTAGTTGAGGCATCACTTTCACCTAAATTAATTCATCAAAAGATATCTCCCCAGTCAGACAAACATGTACGAAGGCCACTGTTCATATCATATCCTATGTTTTTCCTTCTTAGTATGCAAGAACATTATCCTAAATCCATGATCAATCATGAAATTTGTTTTCCTTACGAGGTTGATGATGGATTCTTACAGAATATGCAGAATTTTGACATCAGAAGATCAACAATGCTGCCTCTCTCAATTGTGATGTTCCTGCTGTGCTTATTCCACAAATGCACTCCATAACTTTCCTTCAGTATCCTCCCATACTTCCTGTACAGCCATTCTGAGTGCGCCCGGCTAGTCGCGCTTTTGAACATGCTCTGTACCCTGGTCCAGTCGACTGGATAAAAAGCCGAAGGCGGCAGAATGGAGAAATCATACCCGGGTTTCCCTATCACCCTCGAGACAACCCTTGACACGAGATAAGGCCCGTTGTGTCCCCACTTGTTGCCGTTGAATGTGAGAGCGAATTCCTGGATGAACTGGAAGAGAAGTGGATGGTTCTTATCGAAGATCAGGACTGCGTTGTTAAGTCTCGTCCAGTTCCTGGTCTCGACGTCCATCGTCTGGGCTCCAATGACGTTCCTTAGACCGATGAAACTCCTTAAGGCTATCATGTCGAAGTCTAGGTATATGCCGCCGAATTTGTACAGCAGAACAAGGCGGAGGAGATTAGACAGGTTCTGTCCCAAGGACACTTCGCCTGGTCTGACCTTGCCGTCGATCAACTTACGGAACCACGTTTCGGCGTGGGTGTCCCTGAACAAGTACTCGAAATTGGGAGAGACGCAAATCACTCTGTAGGCCTTATCTAAAAACGGATTTATGATCCGCTTGCCTAGCTCGGTGTCCAACGAGCTCGAGATGATGACCAGGCATGCATCCCTGTGCGACCTGAACAAGCTCTCCAGAGCAAACACTTCTCGATCCCCAAACGACTCCGCCGAGCTAATCCAAGTCATGAAGATCCTGACGCTGCAAGTCTGATTCTGAAAAAACGAATGGACTCTTGAGGCGAAGACCCTCGGTTGAGTGCCAAAACTCATTCCTTGAACCCTCCCGCCCCTTCTCTTTCTACTTCTCCTCGGCTTTCTCAAATATGACTCAGCGATCGGTGGGCCAAACTTCTCAACCCTCTGCAGGACTTCCGGGGGCATCTCCGAAACATCAGGTGGGTCATCTTCCTTGACGGCACACATCACCCCAGAAGAAGAACAAGAAGAAGACTGTGTGCTCGAAGACTCTGGTTCCCCTTGAACAGGGGAGATCCCCTGTTTCTCCGCCACCGGTAATGACATCAGTTGCACGTCGGAGAATGACACGTCAACATCAACTGAGAACATGACGAGCACATTGTAGGAGAGCAAGAGGAGGAGGAGGAGGGCGAGAACGGAAGTGGGCAAAACGGAAAGTCCATCAAGGACAAATCTTTCAAGGTTGTGGTAACAGAGGGACAAGGAAAGTGGAGGCTTCTTATTTGCATCATCACTACTACTACTACCACCGCCACCTCTACTACTGATGAAGGATCCTTCTAAGGATTGATTCATGGGGAAAGTGATGATGTTGATTTCTCCTCTTCTGTCTCTCTCTCTTTCTTTCTTTCTTTCTAGGCTGGCCAATTAGGTTTTTGTATGAATTTTTGCATGTTGTCTTAGAGTTTGGTAGTTGAGAATGTGAGTTTTGGGTGACTTTTCCCTCCTTGGGATTTGTCTCCCCTCTCTGTGTGGGGAAGTTAAAGCTTTGACATAAGTAATTTGTTTCACCCCATTAGAGATTAGTACAAAAATAAATGCTTCGATGACAAATGGGATACTGCTTACAACATAAGATATGGAATTTCAACATTCTAATTTACTTTACATAGAAAAATCCTTAGTGAAGACATGATTTAAGAATTTGTCCAAAAGGAAGTTTCTTTTTTGTGGTTGGATCACACCAGAGGCATGAGGCATTGACCCCCAATTCAGTTCAATCCAATCCCAAATGGTTTAGACCATCTGGTGTTTACTTTTATCTGGAAGAAACAAATGGGCATATGACATAATAGCTGATTTCTCAATGACCCTTTTCCTTCATTCATAAATTTGAAAAAAAAGCATGGACCAATTCTTGATTTCACATTTTCCCTTTTCATTGGGTTGACTTGACCACTTCTTGATTGAGCTGCAGCATCATGCTATCAATAATAGGCCTGCCAGAAATATGGCTGTAATAAACAATATATGTTACGGTCAACCAGGACAAAGGGTCCAGAGGTACGATGAAACGAGAAGCATGAGAGGAAACAACTTGGGTTTTAATCTTGAAACTTAGCATTCGCGAGTAGTATCAAATGTGGCATTTATTCCTCTGCCCATGAAAGTAGTAACCAACTCAGAACCAGGAACAGCCAAATTAGTAACAGAACTGAACATAACAGTAACATCTAACCCAGCTACAACCGATGCACAGAATCGGGAAGGGAACCAACTCTTTTCACTAGTTCGCGTATACAAAAGCCGCCTCTCTGGGATGACGAGACAGCAGGACAAAGCGTCTAAGGGAACGAACATGGTTTAACGAGGTGGTGAAGAACGTGAGAGAAGTACGAGGCGGCAAAAAAGGCAAAAAAAGGAATCTAACTACACTATTAGACAGGAAAGTGTACAGTCAATGTTGTAATATAAACGCTGAAGCTGTCTGTAGAATCACCGTAGGCGGTGGCGATTACCAGCTGCAGTAGCTATCCTGAGGAAGGGCGGAAAATGGCTGTACAGGGAAACCGACATGGGGTTCAGCTCAAAGGACCCGACATGACTCAATAACTTCTCTAACTGTTTTTTGTGTTTCCGGGGTCATCATGTCCAGTGATACATGGAAGGCCTGAATCAAAACAAGATGTCAGATGCAGCACTAACAGGAATTCTACATGTTTCATAAGACCAGTTCGTTGAAAAAATGTGCCATATTCTCGCGAGCCTTATCAGTGAAAAACTTTACAATGGCTGCATAAGAAATTAATGGGAAAGACGAGCAACCCACAAATAACAGGTTCCTGCTTAATTCATTCGTAGGCTACATACCACAAATCTCTCTAGGACAGGAACAAGAGCCGCGATTTTTCCCTGCGGGAGATATGCTGCAATGCTATCCCGGACATATTTGCTGCACATGACGATGAATAGGTTGGGACACAAAAACTAAGGGCATACCACAGATGAGGCTAAAGGAGTAAAAAGAAGGTTGAAATCCACAGATGAGGCTCAACCTTTCAGTTGAGAGGAATGCCAATAGAAGGGCGGAATATGCTTCTAGAATCATCTTCTCTGCTTCTTTCTCTCCTCGTAGCATGGCATCCTCATCATCCTACACAACCACAATTTAATATACCTTGGATGAGGACCTTACTCATAATTTCTTGATTTAAAAAAAACGATAAAGCCTTCGGTGAAGATGCACAAATCAAGCTCTTCAGCCACTCGTCTGGAACACCCATATAGGCCTTTACTACTTTCAAAAGTAAAGAAAATATATATTATTCGAATTTTTATTTTTGAAAGCAGAACAGGACTTATGACTATTACTTCTACATATGGGAGGCCTTCACAAATTATAAAACAAAAACGAAGGGATGCTAAATGGTAAACAAACAATGTCTCCGTATAGTATTTCATTTTTCACGAACGGTTTTAACAAATAAATGAAGAACTCGATCTGGTAGGAAGATGTGTGGGGTAAAACCCAATTGTGATCAAATAGAAGTTCACACATTCTTCTGACATTCATAGCCCAGACATCGTCAGACATGCTCGCGTAATAGTACTAGGCATGTCACTTTGCAACACAAAAACATTCTGCAGATTTTGAAGTATAAAAGGGAGGAGGTGCTCACCAATGACAGGGCTTTTTCATCATTGGCTGCCTCTCCTGAGCCTCTATTGGACATAAAAATAGAACAAAGCAATGGAATAACATCCAGGCTGCTCTCATTGTCCAAGCCCTCCAAACCATGTCTTCTTACTTTAGCTTTCGACAGTCGTGCTCTGCAATTGACCAGGCAAACAGGGTGAAGAAGTGTGCATAGTGCATACAAGTTACGGAAGAGATATTGGAAACTAGATAAGCACCCGATCCTCCCTTTTTCTCTTTTCTTGTCTGATTAGTAACACAAAAAAGAAAAAAAGGAAGAGGTTAAACAATAAGGAGACCTGTTGTTCCCATCCTTCTCCACCAAATTCACAAGCAGCCCCAGAATAGCAACAAGGAGATCCAACTCTTGATCGGATAGATCTTTATCAGTTTGAGAGCTTAACTCAAGACAAGTATTTTTCTCCTTGGACTCAAGACTAGGCTTTGTGGATGTGCAAAATGCAGGGAAGTGGCTAGCAATTACTGATGCCATGGCCTCAAGCCCTCCACATGCAGCAATCTGCTTGCATCCAAGGGGGTTATCATTTGTCAGATTCATGAGCACCTGCAAGAAGTTTAAGTTTTACTTGTCAATCATCGCAGTAGATATCTATTTTCACTGAATTTACTAAAGCCATCAACTTATAAATATGAGGAACTGGTAAGAGCTTGTGTGGTATGCCTCTAATTTTAAGCAAAAGAACATGACACTCCATCAGGTTACTTTGGAAATATTTTTAAGTGTTGTTACCATTCTGTCGAGCCAGCAGGTTTACAATGTAATACATTTTAGAAACCAATAAAAAATAAAATAAAATCTCAGCTGAGAAGCTTTGATGCAGGTGCTTAAGAAAAACATTGACTGGACTGGATCAGATAACCTACCCCTAACCTAGTGCTAAAATTCCAAATATCTCAATCCAACTCGTACTAGCTTAATTGAATCAGCTTTCATACCTTAACACTAGAAAGAAGGCAGTCAGATAGTAGGCCAAAGTCTTCCTCCCTGATGGAACCTGAACTTGAGGATTCCTCAGACAGATGAGCATTGCGATTGCCCGATTCTTCTTGATGGGTATAGCCCCCATTGTCTGAATCCAGAGTTCGTCTTGGCTTAACCAGGCATACATCATCGGGTTCCCTTTTTGCCAGCCTATTGCTCTTAATTTTTCTAGGCTTCTTTTTCCCATATTGCAAATCCCATTTGGTCGGTTCAAACTCTCCATCGTCAAATGCAAAAGGATCTTGACTACAATCTGATTCAAGAATTGGATCCATGCTAAGATTTTGCTTCTTCCCAATGCTACCAGGATTGTGCAGACCATTGGTGGCGGAAGTTGAACAAATCCCATTTACATGCTTTGATGTGTCCCCTCGAGAATTCATGGAAGAACCAAATCTGAGCTTTGCTGAGAACACACCATTTCCCGATGAAGTTGCCACTTCAGAAATGGATGATGAACATCTAGAAGAAACATCCAACCCACGCTGAGGGTCCTGGGACAGTTCAATGTTCTTTTTCAACGACTTGCTACCAAAACTGCAGCATCGTTCGACTGCCATAGATACAAGATCATCACAGCTATCCTCTGCATGCATAAATAAGTTGGTGAGAAGAAATTTCATTGGATATATTAATGGTGCCTCTAAGTTCTAACAAATTTCTCACTTAAAGATCAGCAACTGTCTTCCAAAATTTCTATTGACTATATCAAATAACTTACTTCAGGTAAACATTTGGCTAAGTATCCAATACCTTTGTCCATCAAACACAAGTCAATAGGATCGTTCGGGCTTTCATAAGATTTCACTTTGTCCTTGCTACAACCAGCAGGGATGCTTTTAGGCAAGGAGAGACCTGGATCCAAACAGAATTAATCATCTAAACGCCAAGACTACAAGACCTTGACAGAGGAATAAAGAAAGGAAGATGGAAAATAAAAGCAAAACGGATCCACCAATGACAAATTACCCGAGAGAATCTTAATCGTATGTACAATGAGCTTGGGGAAAGACATACTGACTCCTTTAGAATCCAGTCTTCCCCTCATTTCAAGTAAGTGAATCTGTCATTTAGGGGGCAGAGGAGGAGAAATAATAACAGGCTGCTTAGCCAAAACAATTTTTTTTGTAAATTATAATGCACTGATAAATTCTCCTAAGATCAGAACAAAATATCAAGGATGATTACCATACCTGGTTTTCTTTACTCATGAAAGTAGCATTTTCCATAATTCTCAGACATTTAAGAAGAAGCACCGTGCTGCGGAGGTATTCATCATGTTTATCATCTCGAAAAGAAGATGATCTCTGTTCTTTCCATCCCTGCAGGTCAGCAGCTAAAAACTATTGAGATTTTGGGTAAGCACCAACTCGTTGATGTTTGCAACCCTCAAAGGGCATGTTGTTGTTCTTAGTTTATAAAGAGGATTCTCAAAATTCAACACTAAGGGGCCTCAGCTACTTGAGGCAGAGATATAAAACAACTTAGCAGCAAAAGACTGATACATTCATTATAACACGTACAAATATTTCTTAAGGTACAAATCATATACTTCTGTATCTCAGAACCATTTCTTTGTTAGTCACCTGTGCAACCACTATTAAACGCAAACAGTACTACAACAGTAGAACAGAATCACCCACCTCCAATACAGTATAACAATGCATGGAGACCTCAAACACAGCATCTAGACCCC
The DNA here is from genome assembly GCA_023653495.1 of Melastoma candidum. Classification (NCBI taxonomy): domain Eukaryota; kingdom Viridiplantae; phylum Streptophyta; class Magnoliopsida; order Myrtales; family Melastomataceae; genus Melastoma; species Melastoma candidum. The sequence goes on along the minus strand of CM042890.1, from coordinate 14,153,278 downwards.
CAAACTCACATAGCTTCTCCTTGAATTTGCCTCCCATCTTTCTAACAGCACCAGAACTTTCTGCAACCAGTAAAAGAATCCAGCGAGCTTGATTGGCGGAAGCATTTAAATAAAACAAGAAAGTAATAGCAGACCAGACTTTTGCATTAAAATAGCTAGTAATTTAGATAATATGGAATAAATAGACAAACAAATCGACCACCATCTAAGTCTTCCAAAGGCTTGTTTCATCACTTCACGAAGATTAAGCAGGAAGGGCACGGAAAATGACTATTTACTCATACCAGTTACCATAAACTAAAAAGGAAAGATGATCTCTTATTAGCAACCCCTACATGAATACACAAGTGCTATTGGTCTCTGCAGAACCATTACAAGAATTTCTCATGTAGATAGACTACAGATGACTTAACAGGTCAAAGGGATTGGAATTTATATTGTTTTTGTTTTTTTGCTTTTTTTTTGGGGGGGGGGAGGGAGCGGGTGGGGGGGTGGGGCGAACAATCTGCATTTGACTGGCGAAGCAAACGACATTTGCCTATGAAAAGAAAAGCGATAAGCTGATCAGTAAGTTTTGAAGGATTGGCAGACTGGGGCAACTGAAAATTGATGCCCTGGGGGAAATCACCAGAAAGCTACAGGCAACAAAAATTTCCCCTTTTTCTCAGCATCTGGAAGTTGTAAACTAGAAAAGAGCACAACTTATCAATTAATCTGCAGGCTTAGTCAGCCATTGATAAGCCAAAATCCTTCAAACTCCCAAAGAAAAGCCAACCGCACAAAATTCAAGCCATAACCATATAAAGCACTAAAGGAAGATGGCAGGGAATGAGTTTTTTTATAATACCATCCAGAGCAAGGTTCGTCAAACTGGCCTTCTCCATGGTCATCAAAGCAATCCATTTGGGACTTAACTCAGGACTGTCATCTGAAGAGCCCTCCTTTAAATCCTTGCAATTTACAAGCACTTCTCTCACATTCGACATCAATTTGGAGGAGCTACTGTCTAACTTGTCAGAGGTACAGCATGAGATCTCAGGGTCCTTGCGTAAAGCTGATAGTTTAAGACCAAATTTTGAAGTCTTATTCTCAGTTGGTGCTAAGGAAACAGGTTTCAACATCTTGATCAGGAATCCAATGGATTGAGGCGATTCCAAGAGTTGATCATCCTGACCCTGTTACAGCTTATCTTCTTAAACAACCACTAAATCAATCATAACAAGAGACAAAGAATGTACTTATAACCAAAAAAAAAACATTAATTCCATATTCAGGTAAGTCCAGCAGATCCCTGATTGAAGAAAAACACCAGAATGAAGACTAGTTAACAAAATATTCATAAGAACAAGTAATGGCTTCATGGCGACATAAACAAAAAGAGTGACTAGATGGAAAGTCGACTTCATGCAAGGAAAATCATAAAGCCAGAGAGAGACAGATTTTACCACTCACATCACTAGTCAAAAGATTGAGTAGAGTTACAGCAGCCAGATTGCTTGGCAAGTCATCAAGACTGAGAACAAAAAGAGCATCTGTGATGGTCCTCACCATCCTGGGAACAAAGTACCTCAAATCAGAGAGTAATAAATACAACAGCCAAGAAAATATAAATTCTGGATTCAAAACAAGGACAACACGTTTCTATACACAATACTGTAAGTCCTGTAAGAGTAACACTCTGCTTGTCTTGCCCAATTAAAAAAATTTAAAGACCAAACTGTTTTATGTGGAGGCTAACAACACGCATTAACAAATAAAGACACAACTTCTTCAAGTAAACATTCGAGCAGACTTTAAGAATTCAAACGACAACATTTCAGCGTAGGCAGATAAATGCCACCCTGCATTTTCTAACCACCCACAGGACAGCCCATTAACCCCAACAGGAGGATCTGGGCAGAAAGGAAGTGTTTGGATGCAATCACTTCAGCTAGTTAAAATTGACACTGGAGATCATACAAAAAATCTTCCAAAAATCAGGTAAGCTTTTGGAGGCATGGTTCATATGAAATTAACCATGTTCATAAGTAAATCTGGAAATCATTTACATAAACTATGGGCATAATCACTTCCATGTGCACAAGTTCTAAGAAAGCATTCCATTCAAAATGAACTGATCTGTTCCCAGTGAAGTCACCAGCACCGCAAGCTTAACAAAAACTATGGTTCGAATGTCCCAAAAACACACAACAGAGTAAAATTGACGGCACTTTCTACCCCTAGGGGCCTTTTTCGAAAATAACACCTTTCTAGCTCCATGAATCAAAATACCAAATCAACAGACGTAGTTTATCAAAAGAGAGCAATGAAAATACGCCAATTCGACAAAACTCTAGACTAGAATATAAAAACTCACTCGTTGGCCCTCAACAACCTCCGCCGCTGAGGTGTGCCGCAAATCCTGAGCAATGACCCCAAACTTGCACGCCTAACCCTCACAGGCTGCCCTCCCCTTAACCCATCCAATGCGAAATTAACCTCGTCGATGCTCTCCATCATCTCGCCACTCTCCTGCGTCTCCATCAATGTCACTATCGCATCCTCCCTCCCCCAACTAACCCTCCTCTTCTTCCTTTCCTCTCTACCACCCTCTGAACTGTCATCCCGCAACACCGAATCGAACCGGGTCCTCATCGAACCCTGCGACGCGAACAGTGAATCCTGCGAAAAGGGGTCACCGCCTCCGAGCCCCGAATCCTCGCCACCCAACTCCCCATCTTGCTCATCGCTATCATCGAGGTCGATGATGGGCCCACCATAGGACGGCGGTACGCCCTCGCGGTGGCGGCGGCCGTAGGTACGAATCATCTCATTTACGGCATCCAGGCCATGTGGGCAACCTCCAATCCCCTTCCACTTCCCCTCTTCGACACTCAACCTCGAATAGGGACTAAGAAAGAATTCGACTTCGGTAATACCCAGAAAGTAACAGCATCAAAAGATCGATTTCTGGGGGGACATACCGGTGTGGACTCCGGAATTTCGACTGGAAGCCGGCTTTCGGTTGAAATTGTTTGATTTTTGTTAGTTGGGTGTGACGTGGATTTCGGAGTTCCAGATGAAATTGGGTTTAATTGGGTTTTCGGATCAAGATCCGGTTTTTGGTAAGTATTCGAGGGATTTTATTACAGGCGAGGCCGAGGGATATTAGGCCCATCTCGTGATCAACCCACAACCCCAAATTCATCGTCTCTGTGATTACTCCTCGTTTTCCCATTTCAACATTGAAGTCTCGTCTTCTTCTGAAGTCGCCCCTCAGCACGGAGCCAACCCCCCTACTCAGCAACCTCGAAAACCCACCATCTAAGCCGACGCAGGAACTCACCGATGGCGTCATCATTCACCGACTTCGAAGACCACTTTGGTGGCGTCGAGGATGTCCCAGTTGACGGCCTCGTCTCCGATTCCCACGAGGAGATCTACGGCTTCGATGCTCCCAACCCCACTTCGCCTCCCTACGGATCCCTGAACGGCAACGGTGGGATCGGATTAAACGGTAATGGTAACGGTGGCAGCGGCGGGTTGTTCGAAGATTACGGCGGCGATGATGGGGTTTTTGCTACCGATGGCCCGATTCTTCCCCCTCCTGGTCAGATGGAGCCCGAGGAAGGGTTCGCCCTCCGCGAGTGGCGACGGTGAGGGGGTTTTTTTATTCGCTTCTCGTTAGATCTACGGAGATTCTTTGATGTCGCGATTAGATCTTGGAAAGTGTTTGATTTTGTTTAGCTTTGTCGTCGGGGTCATGAATGATCTATTTAACAGATACCGGATCATTTGCTGCTATTTTGATCTGGCACCAGGGAGTAATAATCTGAAAATCGTGGATAGGCAAACCTTTTTTTACTCCTTTGGGGTATCCAGATCATGTTTCCCTGAGAGGAAGCTTTTCTTCATTTTTTTGGCTGTGATTTGGGTGAAATTGAGTACTGGCAACAGATTCTATAAGAGATCCAATACAGATCTGTCTTCTTTATGGTGTGGTTTTGAGTCGATCGGTTGATTTAGGGGAGCACTGTGAATGCACGAGCCACTTCCTGGTGGACTTTTTAGCTTTTGCATTTGCTAATGCATGTCGAGTACGTGACTGACTGAACACTCTTTTTGGGAGAGGGGTGATATTTTTAGATACCATTGCCCAGCATATTGCCATGGCCTTCCTTGCTGGGGCAGAGCTTTTCTAATGATCAGATATTAGGATCAAAGTGTCATGTAGTGAATTGGGCATTCAGTATGAATGTCCTTAAAGACAAGAAGTCGGATCAAATTGTTTGTCTGGGGTTTTGGATTCTGAAAGAAGTTCGTATTCTGCCTCATTCATTTGTGCTGATCTATCGGTTGTTTCCAATTACCCATTTAGTTGGATCCATATTACATAATGCATGACTTTTGCAAGTGTTCATATTTGATCCTGGAAAGATAATGCTCCAGTTGATTTACTGGTTGCTTAATTGCTTTGACTCGAAAATTTTGTGAAATGCGACTTCATAGATGTTCCTCCTGTCAGTGTCTTTAAAAGCAATCATTCAATGAATTGATTCCTATATGTCTGCATCTTGCTGTGTATGGTTTCCATTTTGAGCATCATTAATAACATAGGCTTGCATTTGCTGCACTGGACTTGCATTGTGATGTTTCGCCCTCTGCAGCCAGAACGCAATATTGCTCGAGGAAAAGGAGGCACGGGAGAAGGAAATGAGGATCCAGATCATATTAGATGCTGAGGATTTCATCAAAGAGTTTTATGAGAAGAGAAAGGTGAATGTTGAGAGTAACATGAAGAACAATCGAGAGAGGGAAAAGGTGTGTGAAATTTTCCGATCCACTTTCCCGTGCTGTGAAATTTTCTGCTCTATCCGTCTGACCATTCGTGTGGATATGGCAGCTGTTCCTGTCTAATCAGGAGAAGTTCCACAAGGAAGCAGATAAGCAATACTGGAAGGCCATCGGCGAACTCATTCCTAATGAGGTTCCAAACATCGAGAAAAGGGGTAAGAAGGACCAGGACAAAAAGAAGCCCTCGATCACCGTCGTCCAAGGTCCGAAACCTGGAAAGCCAACTGACCTCTCGAGGATGCGGCACATACTCGTGAAGTTAAAGCACACGCCCCCACCCCACATGGTGCCGCCTCCCCCACCAGCCAAGGATGCTGCCAAAGATAAGAAGGATGCTGGGGAAAAGGCGAAGGGTACTGCTGCGGCACAAGGGCAGAAGGGTTCACCTTCCCAGGACGCTGCTGTTAACGCCACCCCGCCGACAGAAACAGAGTCAGCTCTCCCTCCTCCGGTGGTTGCCGATCAAGCCGAGCAGGGTAGTGCCTGATTTTACACTTCGACCCCTCCCCTTATCACAGGAGCATATCCTGGTTTTTCTACATTGTACTTGGAGATGGATACTACTGATTGTTTTTGTCAATTCAGTTCCCGTTGTTGACTGGTCGATGTGTATCACATTGCTACTGCCGATCTTTGGACAGACATGCCCGATTTTTCTTGCCCTTGAAATATTCTATCGCAAACGTCTGAAATGTCCTTGTCCGGACAACATTCTAATAAGACATTCAAAATCATCCATAGACCAAACCAGTTAAGGACAGATCTCTCAAAATTTTTAACTACTAAACTCAGGAGACAGGAATGGCCTTGAGAAAAGATTAATTCAGGCGTCTAAGGATATGATAAGAACAGCTCAGAGTTCAACAAGCAGAGACGGTTATCATTCTTCTCCATCCTTGTTCTTGTGTTTCTTCTTCTTCTTCTCCGACTTGTCCCCATCGACCTTGTTACCATCGATAGCAACATCCCCGGTTCCTCTGTCCTTGTCTTTCTTCTTCTCCGCCTTTTCCGTGCCTGGAGTAGCGTCCCCATCGTTATCCTTGTGTTTCTTCTTCTTCTTCTCCTCCTTCTCAGCTGTCTTCGTTACATCAGGGGTCACCTCGTCAGTATTTTCCTTAGCCTTTTTCTTCTTCTTCTTTTCCTCCTTCTCAGCTGTCTTTGCTACGTCAGGAGTCTCCGCATCGCCATTTTCCTTGTCTTTTTTCTTCTTCTTCTCCTTCTTCGACACTTCGACCTCGTTGCCGTCCTCCTTATCGACCTTCACTGCAGTGTCCACTTCACTGTCACCAACAACTTTGGCCTTCTTCGTAAGGACAGAATCATCAATGAGTTCATATGATTTTCTCTTATTCTCGTTCTTCGCCTCCTCAGCCTTCACAGCATCACCTGGCCCAGCTGCCTGTCCTGCTACCATCGTATCACCACCAGCCGGCAGCACCACATTCCTCATCCATTCCGCCGGGGTGTTCTCATTAGGCTTCCCGTGCTTGTCCAGCTTCCCTTCCGAAATCAGCTTCTTCTTCATGGAAGCCCTAGGGCCCAAACCCCATTTCCTCGGGTACGTATCCCGATCCATAACCACCCTCTTTATCTTAGCCACGACCCCATGATCACATGTTGCCATGACCGCAGTAGTCATCTCAGCGATTCCCAAAGCAATTGCCTCCCCCTTGGTCGTCATCAACACAACTTCTTCCCCGACCTCGATGTCATTCTCGAACCTGAGCAAACCGGGGATCATCAGCTTTGCACCATAGCAGACAGCATTAACAGCAGAATCCTTCACAACCAATCGCTTATAACTAGTCAGAAGAACCTCTAGAGGCATAACGACCCTCCTCAAGTAACTCTCATCTCTGAAGTTATCATAAACCCATTGTGCATCCATCACGTCATGCATCGTCACCATGTTATCCTTCTCGCCCAGGATCCCAGACCGGACCCTTCGCAACTCCTGCATATGTCCGCCCACACCAAGCAACAGCCCAAGATGCACACAGAGAGTCCGGACATATGTTCCCGCCTCACAACTGATCCAGAACACCACCAAGTGCCTATCCTTATCAAACTCCAGCAGCTTACTTTCATAAATAGTCCTGATTCTGAGTTGCCTCTTCACAGCCGAGATCAAGGGTGGCCGTTGAAATACAGCACCCGTTAAAGTTTCCAATGCACGAGAGACTTTCGCCACATCATTTACGGCAGAATGGAGTCTCGCCACACAGACATATTCCTTACCTGCACAATAGAAAATTTAGCACGTGTCGGCTCCTGAAAACACAATCACGAACCAAGACAGAACTTTTCAGAAACAGAACAAGTGTACAAAGCAACCCATCCGAACAGCCACGACAATCAAATCAAACGATACAGACATTTTCTCCGAAGATTTCAATCTGGAACCATAGCCAATAAATTTTTGAAGGCCAATCTATTCATATTTTTAAAAAAGAAAATGGAGACCTCATCTACACTCTCCTGCAAATAGGCTCTACAAAAAATATCCACAACCCGTGACTCGTGTCGACATTTCACATCAAAGATTGCTGGATGAAACCAACTCGGCCATTCGCAAAGCCCCTCTGTTCCATCAACTTAAAGATCACAACAAACAACACCCGGCTAGAGTCGCATATACTGAGCAGAACAAATCTCAGATTAATCACCACCCACGCATTCAAAGCTCACTTAAGACCGAGCAACCAAATCCCGAGATCCGCAAAAAGCGATAAACAGAGACATCTACAGCAAACTCGAGCAATAAACAGAAGTCGTAAACTTTAACATTCCTCATACCAGCTCCCTGCTGCGACTTCACCAGACGAGTCGCCCTATCGATACAGACTATCAAGTTCCCAGTAACCTTCGGGTCCAGTGTCCCCGAATGCCCAGTCTTCTCGACCCGAAGTATCCGCTTGATCCACGCGACCACCTCATGCGAGGACGGGTTCGACGGCTTATCAAGGTTGAGAATCCCGTACCTCAAGTAAACCTCGATGGGCCGCTTGAGTGGGGAGAACCCGGAAGGGAGCGGGGTGTAGTGTCCTGTCCTGACGTTGAGCCTGTCGTAGTTCTTAAGGAGAATGGGCCACTGGGAAGTGTCCACCGACGGGGTAAAAGACTGAGGCTTTATCAGGTAATCAACCCTGTCGTCCTCCCCCTCACCGCCAACACCGCCGCCTTTCACAGTCGGGAATACGGCGGCGCTGGTGTCGTCATCAGCGTCCTTCGAGCGGGTTTTGGACTTCCCCATGAGGCCAGGAGAGTGGAGGGAATCAGGGTTTTGGAGGGAGACGACGTCGACGACTAGGGTTTTGGGGGCGGGGAATGGTGTTGGGTCGTTATAAGGGTTTATATAGGACTTGTGATCTTCTGCGCACCACCCCCACCGTAACTACTGTGACCTTCTACTTTTGTCCGAATTGTAAAATAATATTCGTCAGATAAAATATTTCGTGAAGTCTTCGCTAAGTTCATCGAAAAATTTAACTCTTTTAAAGGAAAATCGATATTTTTAATACGAAAATCATCATTTTTCCCCGGCAAACTGTTTTTAAAATCGATTTAAAAGTATTATTGGACAAATTTTAAAAATTATTACTGTATTTTTTAAAATATTTCAACACAATTTGAACGACAGAGTCGGACCAAATTATCTACGAAAGTTATGTAATATATGATTCGGTTCTTAATTTATTTTTATTAATTATTTATTTGGAATTGATTTTTAAGTTTGGAATAGAAGTCTATTTTATGGGAAAAAAAATTAGCCTTTGGATCGACACAAAAAGGATCTAGAGACAGACGCCTTGAGACCGCAGGTTATCTCCATGCGACAGCGAATGACATGTCGGAAATAGCTGATATCGCGAACTCAATTTTTAAAGAAGTGAAAATTTCTAATATTGTTTTAATAATTTTAAAAATAAATATTTTAAATCGTGAAATATTTTCGCGACAAATCCTAATTTAGAACAAAGTTACCTAAATGCATGCCTAAAGATAAAAGATACGACAGTAAGATAGCGATACGAGTGGGATTTTGACGCTACGGTTAGTACTTATGGTTAGACATCCTGTGTCGGGTTCGAGCATCGTCAGCAGAACAAGGTAGTCCTGCCTTTAGCTTTCGCTGAAGATGGAAGACCAGGATGCGAAGTTCTCGTGGAGCAGACGTTATGTTCTCTATGCCTGCAATAATCAGCCCATATATTCTGGTTGGTATGATCAAGATCGCCAGATTTGTTAATCAACATGACAATCATGGCTGCTTCTAGTTCTACCCAGTTTCCTCCAGAATGATGATACTGTCAAGTCAAATAACCAGCTCACCAATGTTAAACCTAAATGAAATCAAATTGTACATCCACACCAACTATAATTGCGATCAATGTGAGTTGTACCTAAGCAACAACCCTCCTCCGCCATCGGAAGTATATCCACGTATTGGCTAATGCAACTCCAGACAAGCTCCGGATATGCTAAGTCAATCCAGCTGAGGACTTCCTTCTTTTAAAAGGATAACTCAGTATGACCACGGCTTTTGAACCTCTCGGACAACCCAGAATCTCTTCTGCAACTTCGAGCACTTCTGATAGGCTTCGCACAGTAGCTCTCCCATACCAATCCACATTGATGACCATCTTCTCTAGCACTTGTGCAACGCGGGGCAGAACTTTTATCAGGGATAGCCATTTTTTCTTTATAGCACCAGAAAAGGTCGAGAAAACTTTGATCTAAATGTTCCTGATGCGGCCGGTCTTGAGAGATTCCTTGATACAGGAAGGATCCTTTTGCCAAGCAATCCCATGCAACGGAAAAGAGTAAGATAAACTAACATTACCCTGGCTTAAGTACAGGCAAAGTCCTCGGAGACGGACAAAGGGCAGAGAGAACAAAGAGCTTCAAACAACATGGGTACTTCCAATTCTTCCATCCATTGCAAGACAGGATTTTAGCAAGCAATCACGTATTCAAAGCCACAAGTTATCATCAGTTTCTCCCAACATTTGTTTATGGGTCGCGTTATCTCAAAGGTTGTATCTCGCTAACAATTCGAATAAGTGACAAAAAAAAAAAAGGATAACGGCAGAAGAGCCTAAAGGTAAATAAACCGTACCATAATCTTTTCTGGAACATCACTCACTAGTAATAAAACAATCCTGACATCCTCACCCAGTAATACTACAAGAAACATACCTCACGGCTAGGAGCGAAATCTATGATCAATGTCTCTACATTCAATGCATGCTCCAATAATCCTGCTATCCATCCAAAAGAATACTCTTTGGCAACAGTTGTATTAGTCAGGTGTCGACGTTTCAGTTGCAAAGCGAAATCCCCATTCCCCTTGTAATTTAGATAATTCGGTGATTAACGAACATGTTAAAATAAATTCCGCCAAGAATTCTTCGAAGGCAAATCAAAATAAATGACACGAAAAAAAAACAAAATCAATGAATTCAGCCTGAGGATGCCTCGGAGGATAACTGCATGACACTAAGAAACTCTTCCTTAATGGTATTCATATTAAAAGTGGCTCGATCAATCTGGCACTTCTCTTTAATCTATTGCCTCACTATTGAAATCTCGACAAATCTATCCAAGCCACAGATTTTGAGCATGGTATAATTCCATGGCCAACCAAACAACTTTTCACATAGATCTTGAATCGTGTTCTCCCAAAGTATCATTTCAGGAGGATTGTCCTCCTCCACATCATTTGCCAGATCCTCATTGTCCTTCTCCTCCTCCTCAATGGATTTTCTTGCTTTTCCCCATAGCTTGTCCCTGAACTTGACTATTTTCTTATTTGCTCGAGAAAGAGGACCCTTCTTCTTACTTAGACCCATAAAAATCCTTGAGTCATTTAATCCTATTGTGGACTTGATCGTACTTGTACTTCTTTGCTATGATTTCTCTTTCCAGTGGGCGATATAGTCAATGATGAGTAAAAATCTGAGAGATATTGATTTGACATCTTACATTCACCATTCAGCTCGGAGTACCCGATCAACTCCTCCCGCCGATAGAAAGTGCCGATGGAAACCCAACGAGACCATTGTCCTCTTGAAGGAGTTGATCGGGTACCCCGAGCGGAATGGTGAATGTAAGATGTCAAATCACTATCTCTCAGATTTTTACTCATCATTGACTATATCGCCCACTGGAGAGAGAAACCATATCAAAGAAGTACAAGTACGATCAAGTCCACAATAGGATTAAACGACTCAAAAGGATTTTTATGGGTCTAAGTAAGAAGAATGGTCCTCTTTCTCGGGAAAACAAGAAAATAGTCAAGTTCGGAGGCAAGCTATGGGGAGAAGCAAGGAAATCCATTGAGGAGGAGGAGAAGGATAATGAGGATCTGGCAAATGATGTGGAGGAGGACAATCCTCCTGAAATGATACTTTGGGAGAACGCGATTCAAGATCTATGTAAAAAGTTGTTTGGTTGGCCATAGAATCATACCATGCTCAAGATCTGTGGCTTGGATAAATTTGTTAAGATTTCAATAGCGAGGCAATGAATTAAAGAGAAGTGCCAGATTAATCGAGCCACTTTTAATATGAATACCATGGAGTAAGAGTTTCTTAGTGTCATGCAGTCATCCTCCGAGGCATCCTCAGGCTGAATTCAATGATTTTTGTTTTTTTCATGTCTTTTATTTTGATTTGTCTTTGAAGGACTCCGGAAGGAATTTATTTTGATATTTTGAAGTTTTTGTTAGGTTCGCTAATCACCGAATTATCTAAATTACGAATAGCCGTAGATTTCAGACAGCTAACATAATTATGTAGCAAAAAGAAGATTTCTGGCAGCTAACACTAAACAATGAGTCAAATCCGAACTAAAAAATGATGAACAAAGCATAAGCAAACCAGGGCAGTAAAAAAGGCAAAAAGACCTGAAAGACAAGTGCAATGGATCTCGCACCGTACCTGTAGAGCAGTGTGAATCAATGGAGATGGCCGAGGTTTGGGTCCAGAGTGAGGACCAGCGCTTGGAGAGGACGCTTGTCTTGACGACGTCCTTGACGTCGAGGAAGAAGAACACGTGCAATATTAGGGCATCCGGGAGGGCGCTGATGAGATCTTTCCCCTCCGCCGGACGTGATCGTTTACGAGAGCTTTTTCTTCGCGAAGCCGATGGCGGAGGATCGCCGGCTTCCTCCATGGCTGCGGCGAGTGCGGCAGACGAGTGGGAGAATGGCTGCCCTCTTATTTATATTCGCTAAATGAATCGGGGTGGGATTTGATTGCGAGGAGTTAATAATAGGTAAGATTATATTTTATTTTATTTTAATAGGATCATAACTGATTCCCTAACAAATAAACATCGGTATTATTATTATCATCATCATCGATATTTATGAATTTTCGAGAATGATCAAGAATATTATATTATATAGACTAAAAGCTTATACTACACGACTTCTTTAAGTTTCCGGACATTGTAGCCTTTGGACTTGATCCCCCCAATTCATGACTGTCGAAAACTCAAGAACACCTTGTAATAACAGCAACCACAATTGTACAGTAATAATACCAATATTTTTTACGATTCCATGCAATAAAAAGTTTACCTAATTTAATTTCATAATTTCAACTTAATAATTATTAAAAAGAAAAAATAATTTTTCATAAGTTAAAGTCTCGAACAACCATAGTCCAAGTCAAATCTCTCTCTAACAAGAGAGAGAGAGAGAGAAACATCGTACGACGAAGTCGCCGTGTTTTCGAAGCCCCCGAACTCCCCCACTTCTCTCTTCTTCCGTAACCGTTTTGGATCTCTAAACCAGCACCGACAGATCGGCAGTTGGGTTGGGGGGTGGGCGGCGCGAGATTCCTCGGTTTGCGTGCCACCCCCGAGTGGATTTAGGGATTGTGTCGCCGTCGCCACGTCATCGCTAACTGCTGACCGGCGAGGAGGGGGGAGACGGGGTGGGGGGTGGATTAGTTAGTTCCTACTTGGCATGGCGGCGTCGAGCTCTGGTGGTGTGCGTATGGGGAATGAGACGTAGGGGGTTGGATTTCCATTGCGTGTGGTGTGCGCTCTTTGGCGAGGTCTTGTGAGTGAGTAATGTTGAGTGTGGTTTCCATTGGTTATCATGCTTTCCGTGCTTTGTTCCCTGTTCACAAGATGTGTATGTGTCAACAGAGGTCATTGCTTAGTCTTTGGTTTTTCCACCGTTGGTCAGGAAAGGAAAAGATTCAACAGATGCTTGGTTAGTCATGACTCCCTATGGTTTTCTACTTGAAATACGAAATTGGGTAGCGTAGTGATGATTAATGGTTAGATATTGGGATGAGTGAAGACTACTTAATAAGGTTATGATGTTAGAATTGGCGAGAGCCCGCGCACTGTCTCTGGTGCATCCGAGTACATGGTGTTGGGTCTAAGGGTTTATATAGGGCTTGTGATCTTCTGCGGCCCAACCCCACCGTAACTACTGCGACCTTCTACTTTTGTCCGAATTGTAAAATAGTATTCGTCAGATAAAATATTTCGTGAAGCAGCGAATTCTTCGCTAAGTTCATCGAAAAATTTAACTCTCTTAAAGGAAAATCGATATTTTTAATAAGAAAATCATCATTTTTCCCCCACGAACTGTTTTTAAAATCGATTTAAAAGTATTATTCGATAAATTTATTACTGTATTTTTTAAAATATTTCATCACAATTTGAACGACAGAGTGGATCCGAATTATCTACGAAAGTTATGTAATATATGATTTTGTTCTTAATTTATTTTTATTAAGTTAGTATTCAATGATTTTATTTTTATGTTTCTACATGCATACCCAATTTTAAAAATTAGCAATATAATAAAGAAATAGATGAAATGTTACAATTTAAAAAAAAAGGCCACCCTAAACTTTACCCCGTTTTGATTTACCCAAAACTTTGAATAATATCATCAGCTAGCTTATCATTTGACCGTTATTTCATTTTTGACCCCCGTCCACCTGACCCTTTGACGACAACCGACGTGGCGCTGACGTGTCGACTGACACCATCTATTCTTCGTTTTCGTCTGACGTGTGCTGAGCTAGCGATGACGTGGCACGCACGTGGAGCCAAATTCGTCCTCAAAATCAACCTAGTGCCCTAATTCGTTTGTGGTAATTGGTTATTGATAAACAGGGAGAAAGGATGAATGAGGCAGGATAGTTTTCCCGATATAACCTCATACTTAATCAAAGATTTGGAATTTTGAATTCAGACAACATCGTCGTCAACCAACAACAGATCTCCTGAACTACAACACTCAATCATCGCTCACGCTTCCACCCAACCCACAAGGAACAAAACTTCCGTGGGGGATCGAGAAGAGACCAAGGAGGATACGATGTCGTGCTTGGCGTCTCGTTGTGCTTCGCTAAGGTCGCTTCGACGATCTCCAAGAGATCCGCCCGTCTCGCCTACTGCGGTCTTTTCGGCCTGTCCCTAATCTCTCATGAAAAGTACTTCGAAAGGTGTCCGCAGGTGCGTGGAGCCGGAGGGCCTTTGTACACGAACACTATTCCGTTCTTAGCGGAAACCGGCCTTAGAGATTGAACGTCGAAAGCCGAATATAGTAGTACAAACCCTTTACCAATCCAGACTTTCCACCTCTTGCTTTCATAGAATAAAAAAAATAATAATTTAGGAGATGAAATCCGAAAACCATTCCCGCATGCCAAAATTTAATTTATTTGGAGGAACAATGTTTAATTTTTTTAATTTTTAGGTTCTCGAAGAAGTCGCTGCTCCCCTGCTCGAAAAGTTCTCATGCAAGCTTCTCCTTAGCCGTCGATCCTCTTGCGATTTTCTCATTCTGGGTGTTCGAAAGTGGGGAAGATGATGGAGAAGAGACGTGATGTGGGCGATGTCCGAGACAAGGGTTTGATTCACCCTCCTGACGTGCGTGCGTGCCACGTCATCGCCGGTTTAGCACACGTCAGACGAAAACGGAGAATAGACGGGGTCAATCGACACGTATGGTCGGGTGGACGGAGGTCAAAATTAAAATAACGGTCAAACGTTAGGTTAACTGATGATATTATTTAAAGTTCTGGATAAATCGAAAAACGGAGCAAATTCCAAAATATTTTTTTGCTAATTTGGCCTTTACGAAAACGATTAATAAGTTTGATTAAAGTAATTAACATAATTCATATTTATTTAACTTAATTTTAATTACACAAAACATAATAATTTCATATACCACTTGGCAATCATCACATTATTACTTAGCATGAGGAATTTTGCATGTAATAAAATACCTGTCAAAAAAATTTTGATTTTACACTAAAGTCAGTATCTCTGTTCAATATCTAAAGCATTTAGAAACCATAGCAAAACGTGCTACTACTACCTAACTGACGCCACCGAGCATGGCGGCCTGTATGCCGAGCATGTCTCGTTAAACGAAGCCCAAGGAAGCAACTCCGACAGCCGGGGAGGTAAAGAATGGCCCGAATAGCAGAACTGCCCGGTAGTTTGACTTAGCAGAGGACACTGACCGGGAGAGGTTCAGCGGAATATATCAATCACTCGCGCAGCTGTTGATGATGAAGACAAGAGAAGTGATTTCAGGACTTCAGGGTATGGAGGGAGCATTCCTGTATCTGGCCGAAGGCATCCTCTGCATATCACGAGGAAATTCCGTCTTCATTCGTTTTCCTAGCGGTCCTTGCAATGGTCTGAACCAACAGAAAAATAAATGTTAAGAGTGTCATTCGAAAACTTATCTCAGTAGAAACAGCTTGATCGTAAGATTGTTAAACTCGGTCTGCCGAATTTCGACTTGGGATGGAAGCGAGATTACTCACCTTGAAGAACCTTGACGTTTATGGGGGAATGGACCGGTCATTGATCGCAAAGCCGTGAGCGCCCTATCGGCAGCCTGAACAGACATTCTTGGGGCTAAGCAAAAAGGAAGAATGAAGAAAGAGAAGCCGATCACAGGGAATGAAGACTATATACCAGCTCTTTGGCTTCGTCCGACGTAAGGCCCACTCCTCTGCCTACAATCTGCCCATCTACTTCAACCTGAAAATAGATAAAAAAAAGGAACATCAAAAATATATTTGCAAGCATTTGGATCGTCATTGAAGTCCAACAACAAGTCCCCACATTAACCAGATTGGATAGTTCAGATCGCACCAATTACATGACCATTCCTAAGCAGCACACTAGGCCATTAAAGATGGGGCGGGAAAAAAATCACAACCTGCGCAAGGATTTCTTCGCGCATAGAAGTTGGCGAGCGCTGGGGCTGTGTATCGAACACCACTCCTAGACCCTCCATCATGGACTATGAGTAAACAAATGTACAGAAGAATTATCATTAGAATTTCATTAGCAAATTCAGCGACAGTTGAGGTTGCTCATGACACAAGTGGAAGGCAAGGTGGATTCTCACCAATTCTCTAAGTGCAGCTATGGAGCTTAATGGTGGTTTCGATCCATCCATTCTTCCATCCAGGAGTCTTGATGGCTCGACACCTGATGCATAAAGCCCAGTCTCGTCTTTCAGGAAAGGTTGATTACTAAAAGAGTTCCCTGTTCCCATATACCCATTTTCAACTGGAGCTGATAAACGGTTGGCGTCGCCGGGTCTAGATGCAAACTCGGATTTGGCCCCAGAAAGGTAAATATCTGCAGGAGAAAAAGCACTACAATCAAGGAGGAATAGAACACTCTTTAAAGGTGTACAAAATTCCATTCCTGGATATGACGCCTTAAAGAACTGATGTAACTAACACGGGTTTTCTGAGGACGAACGAGCAGATTAAAACTAACATAACCATCAGTAGGTGTGCCTCCCATTTCAGAAGGGCTATTCCAGACATTTCAACTGAGGTCTTAAATTCGAAAGTTCCCAAGGTTTAGTTTCTAACCCGCTAAATGTCTCAAGGAACCCTCAGCAGCCTGATGGAGTGCCTCTCTTCTCGTTCTACCAATACCCTCACCCACTTTTTCCCCCGCTAACCAAGCCTGGGAAATAACTTGTTTAGTAGCTTGCAATGATGAGCATCGGATAGCTATTGAAAAGAATACTAGGGGACGAATAACAAAATTATGGCTAACTGGATGATGAGAGCAAATGTTATATTGACGACATCAATCAATAGCAATACCTGGACAGAAAACTGCAGACTCGTGGTCCTCACCAAAGTTGATCTGAACTCCACCTATAGATGGTCACCCGGAAGAAAAAATGTCATGGTAATCGAAAATAGGAAAAGGAGTGAAAGCCATCAGCAAGAAGAAGGAAATAAAGAGACATTATAGTCACTGACTTGGCCAACTATTGCAACTTAATTACCTTTGCCCCGCACTTCATTGCAATATCCTGCAAAACATTGGCCGGAGATTCTCCATTCGGAATAGGTCTCCAAGCTTCAGAGTCGAAATCTCGGCTGGTTGAAGGTGTCCGATTCAAAGCGAATTCCTCACCTTCAATCGAAGTGGAAAGCAGGGACCAAGTCAATACCAAACCCCTCCACCAGCATAAACCATAGTAAACTTATAAGCTTATACACGAGCAAAGCAAGGAACATTAATCAACAAAATACTGACATAATTAGGCATCAAGACGGGTCAAAATAATCTCATAATCTATGAGAAAGAAAATTCGTTTTGAAGGGTCGGACAATTGATCAAGTATGTGCCGATTATAAGCACAGAACAGAAAAGGTGGAAAATGATCCTATCAGAAATGTGTAGCCACCAATATACGTGAATATCTACTACGCAATAACAAAGGGAAGCAATGCACGCCTATCTAACAGCCTAAAAATGCTAGCAGCTAAGACTGTAAATTTCAAGAGATCATAATGAACCGCATGAAACGTGGCTTACCAAAGAAAGAACGACGAGGAGATAAATTATGACCAAGCCTCATCCTGTCATCTCTGCCAAGTCCCTGTGAACAAAAGGCTAAACCTTATGATCTCAAAACTTAGATTATGTCATCCTATGCAAAGAGAAAAGCTGTACCTCAGGAATTGATCTTTGATTTTCATGAACCATTCTTTCAGACAAGTGGGAACTCTCAACAGTGGGTAAAGCATTTTGAAGATGATGTCTATGTTTAATGTGCATATCCGTATCTAAAGGGTATTCCTTAGGTCCAGTTCTGCTTGGATGTCCAGGACTTATCTCTTCTTCAGGAGGAAACCAATTTCCACGAGTCTGCACCCTCGGAGGCGGAACTTGAGCTGGACTTCTCGTGGGGAAAGGAGGCTCACTCGGCGGTTCCCTCATATCTTGGCCATGTTGCAAAATAAGAAGCCTCCTTCTCGTGTCGGGGTCCAACTCTGACTCAGGCACTTCACCCTCTTCCCTGGCGGGTGAATTTGGTGCAATTTGTTCAGGAGGGCTAGCCTGACTGAATTGCTTGAGTAATGAGGCCACTTGAGGGAGCTGGGCATTGGGAAATTGTGCCCCCAACACTTGAGTAGCTGGCAGAATAATCGAGCTTGACGCTATTGCACTCTTTAAAGATGCCACTATTCTAGGATCAAGATTAGCAAGGGCTGAAGCAAGTGTCGAAGCTGGCATTGCATCCTGAAAGTATGAAGACTAAAAAATACTCCTCACCAATACTCCAATTAAGTTTACTACGATCTATAAAACGATACACAGTAACATGGTGAAACGCAATTGCATATTGAAAGAACACTAGCCAGCACTGTAACTTGCCATTCATCATAATTGATAACAGAGAAACTGAAAGCAGACTTACGGATGATGAGCCTGCCTGTGACCTCCTTTCAACCTCAGTTTCTGCCATCCCATCAAAGAAAAGATTTTCACGGGTACCTGGTGGAACAGAAGCATCCTCCTGGAAAAGCAATAAATTTATCACAAAATGTAAGGAAAAATAATGATCACGATGTGTCTCCCACATTTCAATTCAGAAGCAACAAGAAGAAGATAATAAACCTCCGAAGTCATAAAACCGCTAACATCTGGGGAAGGAGGAATGCTGTTGATATCATCTTCATAAGCAATTTCAGGAATTTTTTGTAGCAGACCATCATCGAATTCTCTGTTCCATGTATTAAGCGCAACCCATGTCAATTGCAAAGGCAACAGCTAGATAACTATAAATGAAGAGAATCTCATGAACTACTGTTTCTCTAAGTACCAAAAGCACAAATAGCTATTATTACTTACTTAAAAAATCCACCTCTTACATTACAAGCGACATTTCTCGCGAGACACAGGACTGGAATAGCATTGTTTGCCTGAAAAAAAATGGGAATGAAAAATGCATATACTTACAAAAACCAGCATACAAGATCAAATAGCGAATTCTCTTGCAGCAATTGTACAATTTCAAACATGGTTTAGGGGAAAAACAGAAATATAGTACCTCAGCTTGAGGAGCAAAATAAGGGGAAAATGCAGGAACTACATGAACCCGAGGTTGGTCTTTCTCATCCCACACTTTCAAACGGTCATCAACCACTAACGCCATCTTGGGATGGCATGTTCCATCTTGAAAAACATCAAACAATGATTTCCTCAAACCTGCAGAAAATACAAGATTAAGAAATAAAATAACGCTATGTTACCAATGAAGTGTCAATTCTTGGAATCTAAGCAAATAAGGGAAGAAATGAAACCCTACCAGACTTCACACATACTATTCGATTTAATAGTTCCTGAGTACTGATAAGATTTGACTCTGGATCAAGAAGCCGCCACATTTCAAGAGCATAATCCCTCTCTGCCATTGTACAAACATAAACCTCAAAGCGCTTCCGTCCCCTGGCAGTTAAGTAACTACGCAAATCTTCCCATGCCGGTCTCAACCTAACCAAAACACTAGTATCTCGAATCTGCAGTAAAAATAGAAGATCAGTGAACAATATATCATACCAAAGAATCTAGCAGATGGATAAAGTGCCCACTAAAGTAAATTTGCGGGCCATCTAACTAGCAACCAAATCAACTCAACTAGAGACATACCCCTGGATTAATCCGTGTCAGAATAATGTTCTTTTCTGGCAAACGAATAAGTGGACGAACAAGAGGCGGGTGGTTGTCAGACAAGGCAGGAACAGTCTCATGATGTGCCTTCGTCACCTTTCCATTGTCAATAACTTGATCACTATCAACATACTGCTTAAGGATGTTCTTGTCATCCTGATACCTCTTCACCTCTGCTAGCATGCTAGCTACTCGTTGGTTATCTGCTTCGGAACTCATTTTTCGCTGCAACGCCTCGATTTTATCCTCAAAGGAACGCATTGTATTGGCAACAATAAGTGTTTCATCAAGATCAAATACTATGCCAAGACATCTGAGGTTCAACATAACAAGACAAGAATCATAGAGCCCCGAATGAATAAAAAACCCCCAGAAGCACGGGTATTCTCGGTCATTATTCCTGGAGTACATCGCAACCAAGTGAAGTTCCACATCTCCCATAGGCATAACGGCAGTCTGGAAAAAAACAAATAAAATAAATAAATAACGTGATGAATCTAACTTCTAGAAACAGAATTGAGTGGCAGCCTTTTGTTTGAGCTCTTTCAAATTTCTTTTAATGATTGCCTCCCATTGCCTACCTCAATCATCTAACCCAAAGAGACGTTCAGATTGAAACCAGATAGCATTTTTGTAGCAACATCAGCACTGAGCATATGAACCAAAACCGAAACAAGGGGAAACCATGATAACAATATCTACTATCGACCAACTCTCCAACGTGATTCTGGCATAACAATCAGAAGATGTCCTTAGCATAATGGGGATGCTTAATTTGCAACAGTATCCTTTTCTAGCAGCCATATTATGTCAAGGTGGGGACCTGGACCCTCTTTCCTCTATATACTAAACCAACATATCTACTATCATCATACAGAGCATAACACTCTGGATTCCTGAAACTGCATTTACAGTCACCTGATCACCTAACTCGAAACAATCTTTATAACAGTTTTCAGTAACTCCAATGACCTCAGTTAAGATGAGAACCTAAACTAAAGCAGTCAAAACTCCTTTCCATTCTCGAGGCATAAGAAAAACATAAAATTCACTAATTATCAGTACAACATTCAACACAATGAAATAGTTTTGGGATTATGGTTAGGACTCAAATCTGCAATTCGAGTAGCGATTTTGTATCATGAAAAGGCATTCCAAAACTTATCCCGTTTCTTTTCTGTTTATCAGTTCTTTGTATCAACATTACACATTAATTAAGCAATTGGAACCAGTTCTTTCCTTTTTTCCTGTGAATTAACCAATAACCATCAAATAAGAGTCAGTTATTAACTTAACCACCGTGTGTTTGCCCCTTAGAGTTCATGGTTCCAAATCACCAGTGATACCTTGTTGTCTCTGATACAGGACGAGTGCAGTAGTGAGATCTGTGTGTCCTTCGATTTGGTCTCCATTTTGAAGCCAATCCCGTTTCCGGTTATCGTGTGGAGCACCGCTAGCGGCGGACACCTCTCGCTGGGTTGCGAGAAGTGACTAATCCTGATCCTGTCCTTCAACACTTCCTCCATTAACAACTTCCTCTTCTTCTCCTCCACCTCATCTCCTCCTCCTCCAGGCCTCTGCAGAGGCGGCGGATACACCTCCACCTCGCCCAGCAACTCGTCCCCTCTATACACAGCCGACTTAAACATCATCATCATTATCCCGTGTGCTCTTCCTGTCCCACCAGATGAACCCAAAAAAAAAACCCTAGAACCGAAATCCCATCAAGGAGCCTCCTTTTTATGGGGGTTTCAACCGCGCCGGCCCGAATCAACTCCGCAGAACGGTCAATTCGTGAGTTCGTTAAAAATTTCCCGGATCCGACACGGATACCAAAGTTAAAGGCACAAACGAATTCAAGACGGGAACTTTAGGGATCGTTCTTGTACTTTATAGGGCGTTTGTCCGTCGTGATTGAGGAGGCGAGGCGGAAGAAAGAGGGGTATTCGATTCGATTCGATACGATGGAGCGGGGGGGGCGGTAGGAGTGGGAGGAAGAAGAAAACGAAACCCTAAATCGTGATAAATTATGTCCACAATAAATATGTCACTTGTATGAAATATAATTCATTAAAGAGTTAAAAATATAAAATATTAAAACGGTGGAAATCGGTGAAAACAAAAACCGAAAGAAAATTAAATCCGAAATATCCAATTTTGAGTAAACGTTTTATTTTTCAAAAATAAATAAAAAATAAAAATAAAAAATAAAAAATGATATTAAAATTACGGCAATTTGAGTAAGAAGCTAATGGAGATTCAAAATGAGGCAAACAAAAACCAGACTGAGGTTTCTTCTTGTACAATAAGAAATACATCCTCCGCCATGATCTCGAAAATCATACAAGAACTCGTGTTCGAGCATGGTCAGGGGGATATCCACGGTGGCCGCGGACGAGCCTCGTGCACGGGCTATTCTCGACTGGGACACAGGAGAGGTCCTTGAAAGTGTCTCCTCCCTCCTATGTAATATGACATTATTTCATGTTGGATCCAGAAATGAACGTCGAAATCTTGCGAAAGTTCATGCAATTAAAAGAGTTGCTGCTAAGGAGGCCGCCGAGAGTGACCGGACGGGAGGTGGAGGACCGACTTCCCGATGAAGGGAACAGCCTTCTTCCTCCATCTCCGATGAGAACCCGGAAAACTTGTCGTCCGATATAATCAAACTAATATAATGTCATACATATAATACTGTTAGTCTATCATGTTTAGGAGTTACATAACTTTGAAGTAATCTAGTATGATTACTTACCAGGGAGTTCTTCCTAGGCAGGTACATATAAATTTACACTAAGATGTAATTACGGTACTTTTTATTTATTTTTTCCTGCTCATTCGATAAGAAACTATTTCGTGAAATATAATAGATAGTTTCAAAATTCTTCCAAAAATATGAAATTCAAGTTAGAAATACGTTAAAAAAAATATATATAATATATTACGCTCGAACTTTTAAGAAAGTTGAGGTTAACCGCCCAACTGCCCTACGGTATCAAACCCAGAAATTGAAAAATATTAAAACAAACTATGTTGATATGTGTATGTTTGTGACAAGTAGAAGTATAATTTTAATGACTTGTGGACACGTAGGTGGTTGGGCTTTGTTATTACATCATGGGAACTGGAACTGAAACCGAACTGAACCGACCTTAAACAACAAGACAAAGACAACTTCCCCCCACCCCCTCCCTCCCTCCCTGTCTGCTGCAGGCTTACGTGTCTCCCTTCCTATTCACTTCCCCCTCTTCCTAAACCGACGATGACGAACGAAGGACAACGACAAACGACAAAAGACAGAAAAACGAATTACGACGACTGACCAGAGGGCTCGAGAAACCATCCCCGACCCCATCGAGATCATCGAGTTTTGATATCTCGGTTCTGAGATTCGGGCGATTTCCTGACGTGGGTTGTCCGAAAGGTGGAATCTTGTTGAGAGGGACTGGGGAGATGTATACGGGGAAGTCGTTTAAGGATTCATTGAAGCTTCTGGAGGCTGACATTCAACACGCGAACACCCTGTGAGAGGAGCTTGTCTTGTCTTGTCTATCTCCCCTCCCCTTCCTCCTAATCTCTTCTGCAGTTGTTTGTCTGAAACCTCGTACCAGTGTTGTCCGTTGTGATTGATGAGATTGTTTCAGTGAGATGACTGCATTCTCTTCTGTGGAATGAGATTAGGGTGTTTGTTATTCGAGTGTTGTATTGATAGTTCCATCGGAATCGTGATCGGATTGTTATAATGTCGTTAAAATTGATGTACAGGGCATCTGATCTTCGCCGGGAGTGCGACGGGGCGTGCCTCCAGATGAGGATGTCGTATGGTCCGGCCGCACATCTGTTCCTTTTCCTCGTACAATGGGCAGATTGTCACCTCGCAGGCGACCTCGGACTGTTACGCGTTCTAGTCTATAAAGTAAGATTGGAACCGGCTAACCCGATTTGGTGATTCGTTACAAAAAGTCCGTGATCAATTCTGTCATCTTTGGCATCCTTTGATAGGTTTACGTCGATGGCACCACAACCATGTCCACCCACGAGAGGAAGGCCAGTGTCAGAGAGTTTTACGGTAAGTGAAACTAGGTTAGCATTTCCTGCCTTTTGATATGTTGACCCGAGTTCTGTCGGTTTGTCTGTCGCTTGCAGCAATGATATATCCCTCGTTGCTGCAACTTCGAAGAGGTTTGAGTGATGTAGAACATAGGAGGCAGAAAATAGTCCGCACGGAGTGGTATAGAAGGAGAGAAGAGGAGGATCGGTCTCGGTTCTCTGATATAGAATTCGAGAGGGACGATGACTGTGGAATATGTATGGAGCCCCGAGAAAAGGTGTTACTGCCGAACTGTAGCCACGTACTCTGTGTGAAATGTTACTGTGAATGGTACGCTCCTCTCCCTCATTGAACTCACATACCCATGACTAGCTCGAGGTGAACACTTTCGCCTCTGTTGCTACCTGTGCAGGAGGACACGATCGCAGTCATGCCCATTCTGTCGTGATAGTTTGGAGAGGGTCCATCCCAAAGACCTCTGGGTGTTCACAGACAGCCGAGACATCATTGACATGGGCACGATCACGAGAGATAGCCTTCGCCGGCTTTTCACCTTTGTGGATAAGTTGCCTTCGGTGATCCCCGGTAACCTCATTGAAAATTACAATTCACATCTGCAGTAATCACGATGACCTCCTGTTACTTATTGACGCAAGCGGGTTAGTCCAGACCCTTCCTTTTCGATGTTTCTAAAATCCTGGCTCAGGTTATCTAGTACACAGATTAGTGCACCTCTGTAGATCTTTGTAATCAAGCATTTGATGGTGTACATAAGATCTCGAAAATGGTGGCTTCGCGTCTGCCTTTTGCGAATGTATGTTCCTGCTGTAGATGCAATAAATGCCCTTTCGCGAGTGGACAGGCTATGGGCAAACACTAGCGAAATCGGGCGTCACACGATATGGAACATGTTCCTTTTGCAAGAACCAAAAGACAAGGAATAACAGTACAATATAATGACGGCGTTTTGGCGTAATCAAGCAAAGTATCCTTGTATAAGCTGACAAGGTTAGTATCTGATTGCACTAATATTGAAGTAATTACTTTGGGGCAGTTTTTCCCAGTTTAGAAAAGCGTTTTCGCTTTGTTATGGGTTTTGGCACTCGCACGGGGACCCTCGCGAAATCGGCTGCGATGGCTGAAAGTTTCATCCCAACGAGCTTGCTGCGAATGCGGAATGCGTATAACAATCGAGGTTTCATGATACTGAGCCTTTTCCTCCAGGTGTTCCTCGCATCCATGTCCATACTGAGGAAGAAATCGACCAACAGGTTCATCGTGTTGATTATACGGTCGGCCTAGTTTATGGCTGACTGCGCAGCGGTGTTCGCATTCGGGTTATTGTCAAATGCGCAACGCTTGGACTCTGTGTCCCCTCCATAAGTCAGCGAGAACCTCCTGGCCTTCCGGGGCGCTTTTCTCTAGATTCATCTTGGTGTCCCGGAAGCAAGCAGCGCCTTCTCCCTGGAGGACAATGCCCCTTGGATGCATCATCTGGTCGGGTTGGTCGCCCAATAGTTCCACCTTCTTTTACATGTTCTTCAGACCCTCCCTGACAATAACCTTATCGTTCCGACCATCCGGATAACGGTTTCCAGCGCAGTCAAGTATGGAGAGAGGACGAGAGCATTATATCCCGCAATGAGCATGGAAAACCTAAAGAAGTCTGTAGGGCGCCACACACAGGCGTTGAGCGAAGGAGGCGAGCTCTTAACGTTCATTCGTCCGTTGATGACGTACTTCGGAATCGGCTCAGATTTCCAGTACCCGGAAGATTAAATAAAAATTCCATATTGATAAAATGAAAGTGAAGGAAACGTAGTTTCTGGTGTAATTTATGTGACTGAAAGATCAGCCGATCCTGGAGTTATCTCTGCCGAAAACGAGAGTAGTCGCCCAGTTCACTGCGACATAGAATCGGTTCCTCCAGCTGACCACCCGAGTGAGATAGGCCGATCGCCATATTAGCCAGCTCATGAACCCCGCCATCGATAGCCCCTTTGCGTCCTAACATATGAATGTCATCTGAGTAAATATGAAATAGCTGTAAGGACGAATCGACCATGGTGGCTTCAATGTACCTTCGACTGTCGTAAATCGACAAGGGCCTTGTAACCCCCAACCGATGCCATGCTTCCTAAATGCTTGTACTCGAATGGCTCTCCGAGAGGGATGTCCTTCGCAGAGAATGCCTTCCCCCCGTTTTGCTTGCCGATTTTGTTGAACAGCTCCATGAGAAACTTTCCTTCCCTTTCTGCAACCTGGAATGGAATAAAACAGGATGTTAAGACTCAAAGATCTCTCGTCACGTGGAGTCAATTTGAAGGCCTCTGACCTGAGCAAGTGCAGGGAGAACCGGCCGCCCTGTTTGTTCGAGGAAGCCGGCACAGTCTCCGAGAGCATATACATCATCCACCGAAGGTACCCTCAGCCATTCATCAACACCGATCCTGAATCACCCGAGGAAACTTACTTCAGTTCAAGTTAGTCATTATCACGAGGCTGTGGAATTCAAAACCAACGAATTCGATCACCTTCCACCAGATGATTTAGGGAGATCGATTGACTTTACAAACTGGGACGGTCCAACTCCTGTCGACCAGACTAATAAGCCGTATGGGACATCGGTTCCGTCGCTAAGCACGATCTTCTTTGATTGAACCTCTTTTACGACACCTCTTCTGAGGTGAACTCCTGACTGCCAATCGAAACTCGAGCATCAGAAACTGATTAAGCCGAGACAAAAGTAGCAAACCGTGAATGACGATGGAATTGTTTTACTCACCTTTGTCAAATGGTTGGTTGCATACTGTCGTAGACTGACATCAAACGACGACAAGATCTCATTCGCCTATTCACATACCAAAATTAACATCGCTAACCTTATGCAGAGACATATTATGCAACATCAATGACGGTTGAGTCCATGGGTATAACATCAAACCTCGATGAGGGTGACTTGGACGTAATCCTTGACATGAGTGAACCGTTCCTTGACGTCTTTCATGATGAAATCGCTCAATTCACCGCTGAATTCTACGCCAGTAGGTCCGCCTCCTATGACGACGCAGTGCAACAGGCGTTTCCTTTCTTCTACAGAGATGCCTGCGAAGCTCAGGGATCAGAAGCTTGATCCTCTCTCTTCATGCTAGGTAACCGAGATTTCGCTGCAACACAATCAAGTTGAAGATATACAAAACGGTTTACCTGGATTTTCCGAGAGCATCAGATTCAAGAGCAGTTTCTTCCTTATATCCTGAGCGTGATTGACCTCCCGAAGGAAATACGCATGCGCAGCCACTCCTTTGATTCCAAATGTCAGAGGCTCAGCTCCAGCCGCAATCACAAGCTTATCATACACAACTTTGAACTGATAAGGCTCAGGACGCAATCCCCCATTGCTCACCGACTCACAGTACACCTGCACTATGTTCTTGTCTTAGAAGTGCTAGAACAGAATTGTTAGCATGTGGAAGAGTAAACATCAGACGTCATTTTGTGACTCACTTCATGCTTGTCAGTGTTAATTCCAGTGCAGGAAGCCAAGTAGAAGTACGAACTGGGGCTCGTAGAAAGGGCGGGCTGTATCTGGCTAACAGGCTCTGCAACTGACCGGAATTCGAGGGTTCCGACACAAGTTGAGGCCAGAAGTGGAGTGAACACCATGTGATTCCTAGGCGATATGCACACGACATCGTATATTTTTGTATCAAGTCCCTTGATGAAACGACAAGCTGCCCAGCCTGTTCCCAGTACGACGACCCTCGGCTTCTCCCCGGGCTTCGTTGCTTCCAAACCTGGATACCTCTGATTCTCGTATTCCGTATCCGATGCTTCTGCAACCCTCGGAAACAAACTGGTTGAGCTGGTCCTTATTCCCCTGCTCCAGCCGATGTAATTCACATTTAACTCCCTCGCCGTCGCAAGGGAAAATCCCGTTGAACAACTCTCAGATGAATCCGTTATCTGTCCTGAAGAAACAAAGGGATGCAAACCACTGTCAAAGTTTTTCCGGTTGCCGATGGCACCACCTGTCCTCCTGAGGTTGCCACGAAGGACTCTCGAAACCAATGCCATTCCAATAGATCCGGATGGCACACAGCTCTTCGTAGCTTCTTTACAGGCACACAGACGGGAGGATCACGGCCTGACCAGGACAAGAAAACGAAGGAAATCAGCACGGCAATTTGTAGAGCAGGTGGGATCCAGCTCCGAGAGAAACAAGCGGCCATATGACGACTACTACGATGACAGATCCACGTGACTGACTTTGCTTTTACCCCATCAGAAGTTGATGGCACATTCTAAGAACAGATTTCTTGGAACACTCAAGAAACACGCACAAAAAAACGAACTAACGAACATACTCCCATATTGTCGGAAGAGATCCTTAAGACTAAACTTCTTCCGAGCTTCGGACTAATCAGACAGATCCACAGAAAAAAGAACAAAACATGATGAAAACTCCCAGAAACACCCTTTCTTCGATCTCCTGGCCCGTCGCATACTCACTGGACCTACCATATCAAAAACAAAACAACGTGGAAGATCGATAAAAACGACCGATCCCAGCTCAAAAAATCCAACCTTTGACAAAACCCAGAAGGTAAACAAAACGAAAACCAGACAAGGGGACACTACTACAGAAACAATATCATCATCAAAATGTCACACAGTAACCAGGAAGTGCAATCCGGGGTTGTTGCGGAGTTCTTCTTACGTTTGAAGGGCTGTAAAAAAAGGTTGTCTTTTTCCTTTCTTTTTTTTTTTCTGGGATGGAAGCAAAAGGATGTAATAAGAACAGAGAAAACAACATGGGAAATGACGATGCCCTACACAACCCCAATTAAACCCTACAGCCTCTTTCTAGAAGCTCAACACAGTTTGGAAAAGACTTGGTGCACAATCAACGCGTGGGTGTTTGTTGGGGCCACGAGCGGACTCAATGCAAGAAGAGAAGGTTGAATCGTTTTTGTTAGCATGTGCTTTGGGAGGCTGCGGCCAGCAAAGAATATTCCATATGAGCTTTCATGGGTTTCCTAGGTATAAATAATAAAAATATAATTATTGAGACTATTTTGATGAAAGAATTCGTAAAATATGATATAATTCTTAAAATATCACTGTTAACTTAATAACAACGAGTATTATTCTTTTTGTTTTGGGTCAACCACGTTTTTTTGGGGATCTTAGTGTGGAAAATATTCAAGCTTGGCTTTCCGACATGTTTGTCCGAGGACTTCGGAAGAAGAAGGAGAAAGAAGCAAAGACAGACTATGAGACTAGTCTTAGTAGTTTACTTTTCTCCCACGTTTCACATGGGAGGAAATCTGTGGAATTCAGAAACAGAAAAACTTGTGATTCACGAACTGCCGACCGAGTATAAGGAAGAGATGCAACCAAAGCGAAGTTTCCCCAGTTTGTCTTAGCAATTAGTAAACTACTTACTTGAACCAACCAAGGAAGCATCTTCTTACATTATGGCTTACCTAAGACAAACAGGCTTCCACTTGTGAGTAACTACTACTGCCAAACAAACATCCAGGTCTCAGTGGCTAAAGCGTTTCGCGAGACGAAGGCTCGAAGAGAAATGGTAATAGAAGTGCAGGTAAATGCAGGAGGAGCAGCCATTGGTGAGACACGACCAACCTGCTCGATTTTGATTGAGGCATAATTTCTCAGGATCTCTTTACTTACATACACCTGTTAACATACATCATGTGGAGTCCACTTCAGTCGTTCTTCTTCACCTTCATCTTCGATTGGATGTCTCCACTATAAGGAGCGACGTGGTACGCATACTGATGCAGGACGGAGAAAATGACCATTTCCAAACAGACCAACGCATTCTGGATAGCATCTTCCACATGCTCCACATCCAACCAAAAGTGATACGGTTTAAGAATACCCAGGGCAGCTAGTATTTCAAGGATAACTCCCTGCACAGAAACACATACTAAGTCGTGGACCCTTTTTTACACAAAAAGGTGAGTTTGAATCTGAGTACGATGTGAACAAATTTCATCGACCAACTACTAGAGATATTCTATGAGGATCTTTGCAAGGAAATTTTCAGTATTAATTTTCTTGATAAGACAAGTAAATGAATATGTAGGTTCGCCCGAAACATGAAAGTTTAGAGGCAAAAGAGTTATCATTACTAATTACAGAAAAAGAACCAGTTAATACCTGCCAAAAGCAGAAGAAGACGACGCCTTTGATGCACAAGAACTTGGGAAGGGGCTTGTGTGGGGCCAATTCTTTGCCGAAAACGTGATAAAATGTCAGCAAAGAATACATGGCTAGTGTCACTGAGATGTTGAGGA
This sequence comes from Melastoma candidum, assembly GCA_023653495.1. NCBI lineage: Eukaryota > Viridiplantae > Streptophyta > Magnoliopsida > Myrtales > Melastomataceae > Melastoma > Melastoma candidum. Next base: position 14,123,077 of record CM042890.1, on the reverse strand, counting down.
TGATCGTAAATGTCCAGCTTACCCAGCTGGGGTACATTCCAAGGCTCTGAAGGGTTACCATCAACACGGAGCAGATGGGACGAATAATAACAAACTGCCATGTCCAATGCTTCAGTTGCTTCAGAACACGATGGTCTAACCGGACAGTGTGAGGCTACAAATTGAGACAACAGCCGTCAACACATCTACTCTTCAATGAGAAAATGAAGAATCCTAAAGGAGTTCCGTTATTACTTGCCGGCATGCTTCCATAAAAGAGATCAGAAGAAGAAAAAAGGTCATTTTCTAGCATCCCATTTCCAAGAACGTAGAAATTAACCAGTTCAAAAACAGGTCTTTGGGAATCCAAAGACCAAATAGCAAAAGGTCTCATTCCATGTGAAAGATGCCGGGCTCAAAAACAAATGGGGACTGTCAAATATGACGCTGTATGTCCCATTGACGGCTGCCACTATTCAGCAAGGAACCGGAGCTCAAGTTTTCTCATTCCATACCTGGAAAAGAGTCACGGGGAAGGAATGGTGAATCTCCCTCCCCTTGATTTCATCGGGAACTATATTTTTGCTGATAGATATTTTCAAGTAGCTATACATCAGGGCCATGAACTTGGCAATTACCTGTACGAAGACAACCAATCACTTGTTTCAGAAGGCCCGAGGAAATAAGACAACGGTAGCAGAATACAATATCGCAGAGATGAACTCACCAGTGCTTCGTAACACTCCTTGACAGCCTCCAAGAATGTGAAGAACGCTTTGCTCCCTTCGACATTCAACAACCCCACAAAAGATACAGTAGCATACAAAGGAGCCATCATGATGATTATCAATATAGCCTTCTGTTCGTTGGGGTTCTTCCAGTAAAAAAGATGCTGCGAAAGCAGCTGTACCGTGAAATGCGTTGTGACCATCACACAAAACGCAGATCCGAGGACGGTGATTTGCCCGGCATCCATATTGCTTATATCCATACTTCACCAACAACACTAGATATTGTGACAGCACCTGCGAAGGAATTCGATTCAGGGGCTTCAGCCGCTAAATGTTCAGAAAAATGCAGAGCATCCGAAAAATTTTAACAAATTCATCGCAATATGCACGAGATAAACCTTCGCAACAGCAAGTTATTGCAAAAATTCAGCAAATTCCGCAACGACGGATTTCCCAAACTGGTTCGCCGAACCACGATGTAACGGAGGACCGAACTCGAAATCAATCAGGCACACCCACTGTTACATCAACAATTCAGGCATCCCAGATACTCACAACAGCTCCGCTCGAATCAAACCGAAGAACTAACAATTCCTAAGATCCTTACATCAGCATCACTATCATCATCATCATCATCGCCGTCCAGAAAGATGTTCGATCAGTAAAAGAAACCCCGCGCCCAAAACAGACAGATTCAGCTTCCACTACCAACCTAGAGATCAGCGAACGAAACTCACAGTCCAAAGACTCTCGGGAGATTGAGATCAAGCAGGTCTTTTTTGTCTTTCAGGCGGTGAACTCTTCTTGTCTGCCGACTGTTTGTCCGTCACGCGCTGGCGGTTCGCGTGTGGGGGGATCTTTTGCCAGTATTGGTGGGCCTAATTAAGTGGGCAGAATTAGTTGGGCCTATGGGCTGATTTAGGCCCACCCAAGAAATAAAGTCACATTTAAATCTGTTACTAATTAACCATCTAATACACATTCAATTTACTAAAACACAATTTTATGATTGAAACGCATATTTTCGAGTCCCATTATTGTTTTTTTAAATCAATAATTATTATTATTATTATTATTCTTTTTTCGATTCATCCTTGAGGTTGAATATTTTTTTATCCAATACGTAAGAATAATAGAAAAGGTATTTATGCATAGATATTTAACATTTCTTGAAAGCAAAATATACGTTTATGTCCCTAACTTTTGACGAACTTTTTTTTCTGTCAACTTCTTTTTTCATATACAAAAGTGTCACTAACTATGTCATCAACCTTTTAATTGACCAATGTTAGACGACGTTAGGCATAATGCCAAGTTAGACATAACAGAGGTCCACGTGGCAACCCCGTAGGACATCCTAGGTGGAAAAGAATTGAGACGTGGAGAGGGGCCCCTCCTCCTAACCCCAAATCAAAAAAAAATTGGGAACCCTAATTCGCCCCAGACTTCGAAGGAAGAAAGAAAGAGGACTCCTTCTTCAAGCCACTCATCCGTCACCCCCCTCGCCCCTAACTACAACACACATCGAAGAAGGACATAGGCGATCCTTGACCCGAAGAAGGAATGAGGCGGCTTTGGCAAGAACCAGGTAGCACCCTCGTAGAAGGAAGCAATGTGCAGCTTTGGAGGTGACGAGAAGTCGCTACCTGGTTCAAGCGAGCCACTTCCTGGGTTGCCTCACTTCCTTCTTCGCCTCCGATTACGGTCGCCTCACTCCTTCATCTTCGCCTTCGCCTTCGATTTGGTCAAGGGTTCTGCCTCCGATTAGGGTTCCCAAATTTTTTTTTATTTTTTTATTTTGGTGATAGAAGGACCTCCGCTATGTCCAGCTTGACATTATGCCTAACGTAGTCTATCATTGGCTAGGATAATGGTTGATGACATAATCAATGACACTTTTGTATATGAAAAAAAGATGCTGACAAAAAAGAAAGTTCGTCAAAAGTTAAGGACATAAACGTCGTATATTTTTTTTTTCTCGAAATCTCTCTTCTGAGTCAAAATCGTGGTGTAAATGTGTTCCCCGATGAAGTAAATCAAAAAATAAATTTTTGTACAAGAATGAAATCTTATTGAAACGGTGAATATCCAATTTATCCTTCGAAACTATATCATACCCCGAATATGATGAAATAGGCTGAAGTGAATTGAAAGTGTTTGAGCCAAATTTATGTTAACTTGCCTTATATAGGAATTGAGTAAAGCCATTTATGATTCCCCATGAACCGAAAGTATTAAGCCGAATTTATGTCAGACTTGCCTTATTTAGTGATTAAGAGTAATTAATCTTGTATTAATTATTATGAAAATTTCCAAGCAAAGAAGCATTACTCTTATTATTAAATGGGTAAAAAGAGAACGAGGAGGGGGGGAAATTGACAAGTGGAAGAATGGAAGGAATTCATGGTGGGAAATGAAATTCGAGAGGGTCCACAAAATGATTAAGTCTGAAACACTGATCTCGTCGCGTTGCCGAGACTCCCTAAAGGAAATGGGGGGAAGTGCAGACACTTTTGCCAATTGCCTTAAAGAGCAAAACTCTTGGCTACTAAATACTTTTCCTTGCTTTTGATCCTGCAACAACAATGACACCCAAACCACGAGCTTTATTAGTTAATAATGTTAGTCAGCAAAAAATTTACGAAATAAAGTTTTTAATTTCAAAATTTGTTGACTAATACCCTCGATCGATTTTAAAATTTAAAATAAGAAAGTCGGTTTTGAAAGACCGACTCCAAATTTAAACAAGATCGACTTCGAAAATCGGTCTTAGGCCGACTTCCCTATTGTAAATTCCGTGCAGGCAATTTCCAGTGGAACGAAGCCGCAAGAGCAGGTTCCAGAGCCTAAACAAGTTTTGTCAAAGATCGAGACCATCAAACAACAAACGAACCCTCCCCAGGCCCTCGTGCAACCAAAATTCGATTACGCCACCGAGATTATTCAGTTGCTGTGGGCCAATGATTCAAAACCAAATAATATCTCTCCTCAAGATGTTTTCATGACAATGTTGCTCGCCGAGCTTGAACGTTCTGTCTATTATCTGCAGCGCCACAAGAGAAGCCGAGTCTCACGAGCATGAATCACAATGTAAAGCTGCGGGCTGATTTCATTTCATTTCCTTACTTTTAGATTCATATTCATTATGAACACCCTAACCTTCGACACTTTTGCTTGTGCGTGCAGCCGACTACACATCTGACGAATCAACAGCCTCCTGCACTGTCTCGATGCCAAGCCCCGCCAATACAGCAAACTAAAGCTACAGAGCAGGACAATACAACGCTCGGTCATATACAACACAGGGAAGGAGCATAATAAATCCAGCGACAAACAGAATCCAAACCCCCGTGGGTGATCCTAACATGTCATGTCAAAATCTTCGCGTAAACTCACCGCGAGTAGAATCATACCCTTCGAACGGAACTGGGATACCACGGACCGGGAACAGCCCACAACTGAAGATCGGTTCGGCCCCTTATTCATCCCCAAGGTATGAACCTACACCAATCATCTCGATTCTAAGTTCGATCAACAACTCGACCATGAGATTCAACGACCCTTTTACTTCAGCAGCGCATATTACCCCATACAAGGCCCTCCAATCGGGGTAGCAACGACCATGAACCCGCGTTTCAAAACATCCCCGAAACCTCGTCCGGCCATCGCCCCAACTCAGTCAGGCTGGGACTACGACTTCCCCGCGTTGACACAAGGACTGTTCGCAAAGCGGTAGGATAACATTCCCAGAGTTAGATCCACATCACTTGTACCATAGACGATTATTGTTTCCTGGTATTATTGTTTTAGTTACTCTGCAGCATGAGGAATGTCGCCGGTCTGCGTCAGGACTAAATTGAAACAATATTGAAAATGTAAGGACTGGAAATGTAATTAGATGAATACCCATTCAAGAAAGGGGGAATCCAACGGTCCGAAATCTGACCGTTGCTATGAAGTGGAAGAACAAAAAGCTGCTTCCACTCACTTGCATTTATTATGTAAAAAAGGTAGGGAAGTGAAAGGAAGGGTCGGTGGAAGGATTCGTTCATTAAATAGTTAGTTAGAGTTGAGGCATTTCGTATGATTCGATAAGTTTGGGGATCGAATTCGAAGGCCTCGGAGATATGATATCGGCTGGGAAGGCGTTGGTGTTGATCGGTGCGGCATTGCTGGCCGGGACGATGTGGTTGTCGGTGCCGTGGGTTGTTTCCGGCTTTCCTTCGGTTTGGAGATGCTTCGTCTCCTGGCTTCGGCCTCCCTACGTTTATGTCCTCCTCAATGGGATCATCGTCACTATTGCTGCTTCTTCGAGGATAGGGAGTAGCCGAGGTCGACCGGCGGAGGCTCCCCCTCCCCCTCCTCCTTGTTCGTATCATAGTTATGGTGATGGAGACTTCGGTTCTGCTACATCTGAGGATCTGAGTGAGACGAGCGAGCTGATACCTGCTGCTTGTGAGGGGAGTGCCGGAAGTGGAGTGGGAGAAGACAAGGGAGGGAAGGAAGAGGAGGAGGAAGAGGAAGATGGAGCAGAAGCGGAGGAGTTTGACGTTTCGAGGGCGGCTTGGGTGCTGTCGTCAAAGCAGGCTAAGAGGGAGGACACTGAGAGTGTCCCGCCAGAGGAGGCAGAGAAACCGCTGGTTTCCTCGAGGTTGAGTCATCGGAGGCCGGTCAAGCTCAGCTCCCCTGAAGGTAACACGGCCAATGGCCATTGAACATTCAATTTTCTGGGCTTAGACCTGTCGATTATATCCTCCGATTAAGCCTCGGCCGGTTTCTACAGGGGGCAAAGTGCTCGGGGTCACGAAACCTAGGCGCCAGGAGACCTTGGAGAACACATGGAGGTCGATCACCGAGGGGCGGCCGATGCCGCTGACGAGGCACCTGAAGAAGTGTGATTCTTCGCTGGAGAACAGAGGGGGCCTGACACCGACCGATCCCCACAACCCCAAGGTGATCAAGAAGTCGGCAACATTCCGTGACAGGACCAACGAGATGCCAATGCAGGGGGAGGGTCGGAGCGCCTTCCCGTGGAAGGAGGAGGAGTCGCCGGCTCTGGCATCGTTGACCAGGGACGAGCTGAACAAAAGGGTGGAGGCATTCATAAGGAAGTTCAACGAGGAAATGAGGCTGCAGCGTCAGGAGTCGTTGGATCAGTATAGGGCGTTGATGGTCAGCCGTCGGATCTGAAGATGATGGGTGTTTGTGGTATTTTGGACTTAATTATTCTTATTTTGTTAAATTCTACATAAGAAATTTACCAAAAAAGAAAAGGATGATTTCTGATTTCAATTTTGTTCTATCAGAAAACGAAAGAAAAGAAAGAATGAATAGTGTTTTTGATTCATTTCGAAACAAACAGAATTAGAAGCAGCCATCTTTGCAAGAGCTCCGCAGCCGCCACTGCCGCGCAAAGTGACTGAGGAGGTCATCGGCATAACGCAGGAAATGAACTAGCTAGCAAAAGAACTATCCAAGCCAAGACCTTCGTTCTCTCATTTTGCCCAATAACTCTCGACTATCTTACAAGTCGATTTGAATCGAAACGCCATTAGGTATATAGGCTCGTCGTCATCCTAATGGCAGCACTATGTCACAATCAAAAGAGGCGATCCCCTCACAGGTGAAAATGGGGTTTGGTGGCGAAACATAGGGTATGGCCGGGACTGACCTTGCTAAGAAGCGGCCGCACGCTTTAGCCTCTTGATTCTTTCCAGGGCACCCATGCGATTGTTGTCTCCTTCCTTCTCTTTGTTGCCACCATCACCACCTCCACTGCCAACCTCCTGTTCCTCCTCTTCCCTCTTGCGGATCAGGCTTCCAAAAACCGCAGATGGCACGTCCTTCTGTGCAATCTCCACCTTTTCTTCTTCTTGCTCTGAGTCACTTTCTTCGGGCAGTTCTATGTCCTCATTGTTAACAGTGCTTCTGATCCCTCCATCAGCACCAGGTACCACGCCGGCACTCACGAAGCCGACTTGCCTGTTGGCATCATTCGCAGTGTCGGTGATTGTGGGTGCCAGCTGCTTCTCTAAAGCAGCCATGTCATCTTCAGTAATCCCTGCTTCTTTCAGTTTGTCTCTAGCTTCATCGAGATCCACCCGTTGGTCCTTCTGCATGAGATACTCCGGCAACAACTCGATGTTTTGCTGTAGAAGAGAAGACAACGGGGAAAGATTAGGATGAAACATCTGCAAAAGTTCAAGGTTGGCTCATAAAAGCTAACCCGTTCATCAAATGAGACGAGTAGAAGTCGCGAACACACCTGGATACGGCTTGCAGAAATGGTCCGCTTGATACGAAGCATTTCACGGAAGGTTTCTTCATTCCCGTGCTGCACTTCAAACTCGTGCCATTTATTCCACATATCCATGTCAGTCCTCGGGTCAGCCCATTGTGAGGCATATACATACAAACCCCTTGCGCGATCAATTTCTCCCAAGCTCTTCTCCAGCTCGGCATACTTCAAGCACATGGTTTTCACATCTTTGTTGGGAAGACCAGAATTGATGGCTTGCTCGTAAATCTCCCTGGTTCTCGGAACACCAAGTATCTCTGATGCCCGAGAGATGTAAATCTCGTACATGCCCATCTTTTCATTGTCGGGAACCACCTTAGTAGCTCGGTTATACACATTCATGGCTCTCTTCGCTAGTCCATAGTCCTCCTCCAGCTTTGCATACTGAAGGAATAATTGCTTCACTTGATCAGGGGGAGTCTGCAGATACGGAAAACAAAAGGGTAAAAGTTTAGCATCTGCAACAAAGTCCACCCAAAAAATCTCTAAGGTAGCAGCAGATGACAATCCATAGCAATATGAGCCACATGATATCTATAAACAAATTAAATAAACACCTAGTCAGAAATCTCATCGACAGAAAATGAAAAGCTTTAGATAAAGAACCACTGAACAATTGAGGAGCCTCCTTTCACCGTTCTAGACGAACACAAATGACTTCTAACAAAAAGATCTTCGAATTAATAAATTAATTCAACGGCATACAGTGGATCAACAAGATCAATGGTAGATATGATTTTCTCAGGCACCGGTTAAAAACAATAAAAGACATCTGCAGATGAACTGCTAAAAATTTTCAAAAGTCCTACCCAAAAGGACCACTCTGGATATAGTAAAGCCATCGGGGTTAATCAGAGGTTATCCACATGAAAGAATGCCTCGTTCATCCTTGGTCATTACGACAGATGATTGACATGCACAATGTTCAACTACAGGTATTGAACCAGACAAGGCACAAGGAAAGGACCACAAACTACATACCGCATCGATGGCCTGCTCGAATAAATCCCTTGCTCTCTCCAATTTTGTCTTTCCATATCTCTTGACAAATTTGGTGAGGTAGGTAACCCAAATATCCTTCACATGAGGATATTTGAATATCTTGACGCCTCTTTCATATACCTTAAAGGCATCTTCAAAGTACTTGTTATCCTGAACCATAAAGTCAAAATTCCGAATCATTAGCATTGCATTCGCACAGAAACCCATGCACAAAAGATAGAATAGAAAATCACTCAAATCTATGAATGGCATACCTCCAACAGTACAGCATAATTTATCACAATTTGTGGAGTTGCAATCTTCAAATCCAGTATCCTTTCATAGACAGGACGAGTGGTCTCCAGGGTACCCAAGCTCTCCTCCAAATCCACATAGAATGTCCAAAGTCTTAATGACTTATGGAGCTTCATTTGGACAGGTTCATTCCCATCAGAGGCCACTAAAACAACAACCAAATAACCGTCAGATCCATAAAACCAAATTTCTCCAATAAGCATTTCCAAGATTGATTAGTAATATTGCATTGAAGAAGAATAGCACAAAGGCCCCAGTTTCCTCCAGTTGCCACAATGCATATCTCTACAAACAAAGATTAACCTCATCTTTTTCTCAGTAATAATTTCGCAGAAACCATAAACGTTTATAATCACCTTCAATGCAATATAACACATGCAACCAGCTTCTACCGGAGAGAGATTGACACCAGGAACAAAGTAAAGGGATAGAGATCCCAAAAATCTAAAACAAACAGATCCGGGTTACCTCTTCTCTTAACTTCAACAGAAGGCTCAGCAGTAGCTCTTCTCATCAATTCAAGTGCCTTATCAAAGTTACGGTGCTTCAGTTCCATTTCAGCCCACTCACACCAAACGCTGGCCAAATTATCAACCGTCTTGTAGTTCACTTGCACTGCCTTGTCAAATATAACTCGGGCATTAGCCAAATCATTATGCCTCTCGTACAACTTCGCAAATGCCACCCATAGAGTGTGAGGCTTTCCCACGGCCTTCATGGGATCAACTGTTCTCACAGCTTCAGTATAAGTAAGTATTTGCCTAGTCGGATTACCCTCAAACAACTTCACCCTCCTGTGCCACTGCTCCACGTTATGTGGATTCTGCCGCAACAACACACTATTTGCCAACTCCGGCCGCCTAGCTATCAAGTACTCCAATCTCGCCAACCTCAAATCGATATCCTTATCATCATGCAGCCAAAACCCATGAAGTATCTTCTTCTCCAACTCAGAGATTGACAAACTCACGTCTAACCGTATGTCCTCCTCCTCCTCCATCTCCCCTCCCTCTTTCGCTCCATTCTGCTTCATTCCATCCTCATCGTCACCATCCCCCTCCTCTTCATCGCTCAAATCAGCATTCTCCATCTTATACGCAAGCATGCTCTCCTCAAACTGTGTAAAAGCGTCAAAAATCACACTGAAATCCCTCACAGTGACCACCGTAGTCATTCCCTCCTCAAACACATCCCTTGCCTTCTCGTGCAACTCCCTCCTTATATAATACTCAGCCAATGAAGTCCACAGCCTCCCCACCTCATCCGTGAACTTCCTAATCCCTCCCCTAATAATCGCATCAACATTCAACCCCTCAACCTCCGTTGCGTGCTTAGTCAACAAATCACACAGCTCAAGCCACAACCTATGCTTTGTCTTCCCCTTAATAGAGTAAAACCTATCATCATTCAAAACCCCAGCGAGTCTCTCGGCGGACTCCTGCCAGAGCTTGGAATTCACCAAAAACTCAATAAAGTCCTCGATATGACTGGGGTCATACTTCAGGTACCGCCTATAAACCCTAAGCGAGGTCTCAATCGGGATCCCCCGCTGACTAACGAAAACAAGGTACTTCTCCCAGATACGATCATGCTGCGTGACGGGGAGCGCGCATAGCGCCCGGTCGAAAACCCGCCTCGTCCTCGTGATAAGCTTCTGCGAGGTGAGGCTCTCGAGGTACATGATCCAGATCCTGGGCATCTTGTGCATCGTAACGAGGGCGCGCTCGAAGGTGTTGTTGAGGGCGTCGAACTGGGGGTGAGTAACGGGGAGGTTCCGGACGATCTCAAGGCGCTCGCGGAGGTAAGCGTGCCAGAGCTTGTAGCTTCCGGGGAGGGCCTTGAGGGAGCGCTCGTAGATGACGGAGCGCTTCCTGAAGGGGGAGGAGGATCGAGCGATGAGGTAGCGCCACCATAGCTTGAGGCTGAAGGGGTTGCGGAGGAGCTCTTCCTCGTAAAGGAGGTCGTCCTCGGACGGGTACAAGTCTTTGGGGATCGCCGACATTTGTTGGGTCGATTCCCCCGCCAAGAGTTTAGGAAAAATAAAATGGACGAGCTTTTGGAAAAGGGAGCTGGAAATTAGGGTTTTTTATTTGGGGAAAATATAAGAAGCAGCAGACAAGGGAAGATGGATAATAGAAGGGAGCTGTTTATATTTGTTTATTGTTAATTAAGTGAATCTTGCTTAGGACGATTCTTGCACATACTATTCGCTCACGAAATACTCTTAACTTTTACCGTATGCGGCTAAAAGATGATTCCGTGAGTACGAAATAATACCACGTTATTTTATTTTCGTAAAGATTAAAATTTTCCTCATGAATATGAAAAGGTGCACATTGTTTCATACCCTATGATTTTATGATCACGAAACAGTGCCACGAAAAAGTATTTTCGACTTTCTACCGTGCAAAATCGAACTTGTAAATTTCGACTTCAATGCATTATTTCAAGAAAGATTAGCTAACATTTAAAATGGAAAAAGCCCTTGAAATTCTTACCAAGAACTCGCTATCATCATGTCCGAATAAGAATTTTGATTACATATGTCAAAATAACTTTAGATAAAATGAAGGAAATTTGTTTTTCCGAATCAATTTTCAAAATTTCATAATTCCATAAGAACAAAATTCCACTAATTCTATAATCATTTGTAAAGACAGAGAAAAGTTGATCCAATATTAATACAAGAAAACAAACACCTGAGAAAAAGTAAAGGAGTGAAAAATAAAACTTTTTATGGATTCTGTTACATTCTTCTTCTCTATTCTCCCTTTGGTCGTTTTCAAAGACAACAACATTGGCAAGAAAAGTTACAACAAAACTACAAATCCGCTGCTCCGGCGACGCTTTCCGAGTTGTGGGTCGTACCTCATGCTAGTACAAAAGGGCTAATCAGCGAGACTGGACAGATCCGACTGAATCCAATCCGGCGGTCTTTTCCAGCCTCTACTTTCTTGTATGTACACAACAGCATAACTCAGGGACTTTATCTTACATTACCTGCCAAACCTCAGGAAGATGAGTATCGTTGGCTGGTTCATTTGTTACTGGAGTTAGACTGTGATGCTTGTGAGGTGACGGACTTGTCATCTCCGGCTTCATTCTGATCGGTTTTCACCAGGACACCGTTGCTAGGATTTTCCTCCATGTCCTGATCTAAACGGGGGCCAAGTCTCTGCTTTATGTATTTATCTGTGGAGTCTTGGAGTAACTTCGTCATAGAGCTGGGATCTGTCCCGGGCGAAACCTCTTCCTCTTTCTCCGGCTGTATGTTAAGGTCGAATTGACCTTTGAAAGGCGAATCTGATGCCTTGGCCTCACGAGGATCTTCGTCGGAGCAGCCCTCCTTCTCTTCCTCCTTCTGACTTGGACTACCAGTAACGCTGCCACCAATGGCGCTACAACTGGCATCATTATTACTGTTATTACACTGCGTCGGTGGTTCATCTTCTCGAGGCTTCTCCTCCGGTTGTTGCAGTGGCGGCTGCTGCTTCTTAGAAGAGCTCTCCTCGGCTTCTTTCTCTGTCTGTTTCTTTTCCCGTTTCATCAAGATTGTACGAAAACGTCGTTTGACAGTCATACAAACGTTGCAAGTGCATGTCGGCTTGTGCTTCGGCCCTTTCCCACTAGGAGGTTGGATGCACACAATGCATGTGCAGCCAAGCTTGTGTCGGGGATGCTTGGTCGTGGCCTGGGATGATGATGATGAAGGAACAGGCTCGCCTTCTCCCAAGATTGCCAGGTTGGCAAGAGCCTCCAGTGCTTCAGCACTGTCACTTTCTTGTTTGGGTGGCTTCTTCTTAGACCCTGCCATAGTCCCAGAACAAATCATACAGACCACTCAAGCAGAGGCGAAACAAAAAGTACTTCTACTCATGAAAATAACCTGAAGTGCTCGTATGTAGCAGATCTTCAAGCTCTTCAGCTGTCAATTCCTGCGGAGACGTGCATGATGATCTGATAGCAGGAAAAGTCCAACGAGACTGTCAGATAAAGAGGGTATTCCAAACAAAACCAAGCAAAGACCAACACAGAAGACCTCTCTGAATCCCATTCATTAGCAGCACATGTCCATCTTGCCGGAAGGAGAGCATCAAACGGTATTTTCCGCCACTTTGAACAATCTTCGCATTGCACCCATTGGAACTTTCTACTGACACTGCATAAAGAATGACATTAGGCTTGGTTCTGCAAACTAAGAAGGGATATAACCCAACACAGGCATTCCTTAAAAATGAAATTCAGATAGAGCAATTTTGTCCCGCAACAGATGCTCCAAAACTTGGCAATTTCAGTAGTCCCTAACGAAATTCAGATTTGCAAGATTACTCTACCGCCCCAAGCTAGACTTGCTCGGAAAACTTCCAAAAATATTTAAACAAACATAAGCAGAAGGCAGCACGGAAGAAGAACATACCCTGGACCATTAGCCACAGAGATGGTTGGTTTTCCAAGGACTGGAGCATCCTGTGATGTGAGCCGAATGAATATTTCAGAAAGAAGATTAATCAGCATTGGATATTTTCAAGATTACTAAGAATAATCCTCAGGTCTAGAAGAACCGCTGCTTTTAGAAAGAAGATTAATCAGCATTGGATATTTTGATAAATTATCCTACCTCGTATTCTTCAAACTCAAAGCCTTCAATCACCACAATGGTGGGCTGATGATCAGGGGGAGGGCGCAACAGGCCTTGAGCTTCTTCCCAAGTTATTTTCAGCTCTATAAGCTCCTCATTATCACCCCTCAACCGCTTGCTTTTAAGAGCCAAAACATTAGTTTTTCGTTTCCTAGGCACGGTAGACTTAATTCCATGCGTCTCCTTTGCAATGTAGCCAGACTTATCTACTTTTGACCATGAACTGGGATCAGCCAATTCGGACTGGGACATGAATAAGAGACGTCCTCAGAACTCTCCAAAAAGATTTGGCTAAACCATCTATGTTCTTATTTAGAATAACAAGCTCAAGATACTTACTTCTGGGACAGAAGGTCCATTGCTCATCTTTGTCGCCTCGTTATCCTGCAAAAGCATCACAATGGCTCTTCCAGCTATAACCAAAAAATTATTGGAAAAAAATAGAAGCCAAATTTGTGGCTGAAATTAGAAATAATGATGACTCTTCTTACGGGTATGACTTGTGGTAAAGAACTATAAAATCAAATGGACCCTGCAGTACATTTAAAATTTGTACCTAAATGGGAAGAGACATGCGGACAATCCTCGCAGTTATAAAGATGGATGAATAAAAATCCAGACCTGATCAGATGGCGGAGCAGTTGAAGCCTTCCTGAATCCCATGATAAGTTTCCCCTGTGGCTCTAGTCGGCTGAAAGTTACTGAATTTTAGAGAACCATTATTTCAGACTGTGCACACAAACTTATCACCGTGATGTTAGCATCACGATCATAATGATCAAATAACATTAAAAATTATAAGCAGCTAACAGAGCCATCTTACCAATGTCCCCAGCTTGCAACTGCATGGACTGTATACATGGTGTGACTCCTTCCAAAACATACATTCTGCTGTTATTATTGGGCCAGAACCGGAACTGAAATACCCACTCCGAGCCTTTTGCATCCTGAACTTTGAGGGGTAATCCTTCGGGCTGAGAAATCGCGGGAAAATAGGCCTGCAAAACCGATCTTAATCTAGTAAACAATTATGTTGGAAAAATATTGTCTGCCAACCATCCAAGAACCTAGTTTTAGATTGAAGAAAGTCATCACGAGTTGGAACAAGAAAAAATAACTACGCTGTTAAGGAAAGACGGTGACCTCAGCACATTTTTTTGGCAGCACCAGCCGTCCGATTTTTCCAGCATCGCTTGCACTTAACATTTTCTCAAATAGAGGAGTGATCACAGAATTTGAGCTTTAATGGCGTTAAAGATTATCAATTTAGAAGAGTTGAACAACAATAACAGCACGCAAAAGCATCCTTCACATTTTCCTCGTACAAAAGAAAGGTCCTCCCAGCAGAAGCATATAGAGAACCCCCGTGAAATCAACTATTAGGAATTAAAAAGCAGCAAACAACCAAGTAGCAAACTCTAAAAAGGATACTCTCCAGAAATCTGTTGCAGCTCCTGGTGTGTTATCCGGGGCCAATATCGAGGAAGCAAGTTATTTCTTCCTCTTGCATCTGCACGTGGCCTCCCATTACGTATCTGACCATCTCCAGATGAATTAGTATCATTAAGCATACTACCATAAAAATGCTTGGCGAGGGTAGGCGGAGGAGCCGGCCGAAAGTGAGGACCTCCATGACCATTCAACTCATTGCCGGACGAGTAAGGGACAGTCAACCCAAATGCAGAATTTGATGGTTCTTCCTTTATGGAAGCGAACTGTTGAGGATTGATTCTACATTGATTTAGGCGCTCCTCGATGTTGTGCCCTGTTAAAGTTGTTCAAAACAAACACATGGCAACTCAAACAACACCTCAGAAATTGTCCCACATATCATCTCTTTTCGATTAAGTAAATTGAAACTTCTATGCATTATTGGAGTTGGACATTTTTTAAACTCTTCCCCATCACTATGGCAATTGCCAACTAGGAAACAAGTACCTGCCGATCCATTCTCAAATTTTTCAGCTGCACCAAGCTTTATAATCCCATTCATGAATCTCTCGGAATAATCTTCAACTCTTTTACCATCCAAGGAGAGAATGCGTCGATCACCGACTTTTGTCGAATCAACTTCAAACGGGGGGGATGCCCTTTGCTGTAGCTCGGGGCGTGTAACTGAAGTGTTAAAAATAGTAGGTGCTTGTCGCCATGGTACAGGGCCTGATCCAGCCAACTGATTCCAGCCTTTGGCAGGATGTTCTTTGAGTCTGTCAGACAATGGTGTGTGATAAATGACGGGTGGCCATGCTGCACCCGTAGTCTGTACAAGGCAGAATAAAATCATCAAATGCTAAGAAACGCAGCCGAGATAGAGAACCAGAGCAACCCAGAATAGCGAAAACAGAGATGGGTCAAATTAATGACCACAAATTGCATGGGATGTTTCTAGAATTTCAAGAAAAAAAAAATTATGTTAATAGTCACACATGGAAATAAATATTGCAAATTACGTGATAGAAGAGGGCATGCAATAGACAAGAACGAACTTTTGCTTTGATTATCAAGATATCACACCTTCTACCAGTTGAAAAGCTTCAAACGAAAAACCACGAGCACACTAAACCCCTAATTTCCGTGTTACAATATCTTTT
The DNA here is from genome assembly GCA_023653495.1 of Melastoma candidum. Classification (NCBI taxonomy): domain Eukaryota; kingdom Viridiplantae; phylum Streptophyta; class Magnoliopsida; order Myrtales; family Melastomataceae; genus Melastoma; species Melastoma candidum. The sequence continues at coordinate 14,107,543 of CM042890.1, read as the reverse complement.
TGCAAATGTTGAAAAGCTGTTTAATTTTAGAAGTGTTACCTACATAAAGTAATCATATTGTAACAAACATGTCAGATGTTTCGGCTACATTTATTGCTAAAAACAATGTCCCACTGACATTGACATTGTCCAGACCAATCAATGAATGTGACATCCGTTTCTTACCAAGGTGAAATTTTTCCGGGCACAAGATATGCATTCTATTCCTCCAGGATCTAGCAACACAAATGCTTGAGAGGAAACGATACATCCACAATGGACCCTCTGCATCAAATGATCTCAATAAGTAGAAACTCAAAATACCAATCTGACATCAGCCAAAAACGTACTGAAGCTTACCTTCCCACATGATTCACAACACCTCCAACCCGATGCATTTGGGTGGAAAATCTCACAGAATTTCCCCTCTTCGTAAATAGACCTGAAGGGAGATGAAACGTACACTAAAAATCCAAACAAAAGATTTGGAACCGAGGTTTTTACAATAGATGCCCAAATTTTGACTTTGGAAAACATGCAGCTGATGATGGCCAACAACAACATTTTTATACTAGACCATATCAGCTGCTTGAATGCAATCCTTTATACAGACAAATTTGTAAGACAATTGACATCTACAAGATTCTGCGAGTGCTATGGACAACAGAAGACCTACTTGTGCAGGTTAGTGGAGCTATATTTTACCCTAAGCTTATATTTTGAGAAGTCGGATAGTCAAACAACAATATACCAAGACTCCCACCCTAAGGAACTGTCCGACCTCAGATATTAGGAGAGGTATAAGGGCTTTCGAGATGCATGTAAATCAGAATTGCCTTCTGTGGTCACCCAAACTATTATCGAATCCAAGCAGATGAAAACCACGGCACACATAAATTCGCCTGTAGCTCTACGAAGGATTCTGTTCTGCATCAGCTCACCAGAAAAAAAAATGACATTCTACAAAAAGACACATGTACTCAGATGCACCAGAGCCATTATGCGTGCTCTCGCCGATTCTAATGTCATAACCTTATTAAGTAGTCTTCACGCATCCCAATATCTAACCATTAATCATCACTACGCTACCCAATTTCATCTTTCAAGCAGAAAACCATAGGGAGTCATGACTAACCAAGCATCTGTTGAATCTTTTCCTTTCCTGACCAACAATGGAAAAACCAAAGACTGAGCAAAGACCTCTGTTGACACCTCTACACCTCGTGAACAGGGAACAAAGCACGGAAAGCATGATAACCAACGAAAAACCATACGCAACATTACTCACTCCCAAGACCTCGCCAAACACACTACACGCAATGAAAATCCAACCCCCTATGTCTCATTCCCCATACTCACACCACTCCTCGACAAACCTGAACCGACTCCCCTCCTACCGTAACCAAAACCCTGCATCACACTCTCATCACCGATCAGCCACAACCCGAACTCATCAAACCAAATCCCAATTCAGACCAGCTAAACTAAAAAATCCGAAACCAGACAACGCGGGGGGTGAAGCAAGCGTCCGTTTTTTTTTTCTAATTTACCCGCAGCGATCGCAGAGGTCGGCAAAGTCCCCAGCCCTAAGCCTCCAACCCTTCCTCGGCCTATCCGGCCTCAACTCCTTGCACTCCGCGTTGTAACACTTGCTGGCCACTGAAGACGGAGCAGCCGCAACACCACCACCACCACCACCAGAGCTCGACGCCGCCATGCCAAGTAGGAACTAACTAATCCACCCCCCACCCCGTCTCCCCCCTCCTCGCCGGTCAGCAGTTAGCGATGACGTGGCGACGGCGACACAATCCCTAAATCCACTCGGGGGGGTGGCACGCAAACCGAGGAATCCCGCGCCGCCCAACCCCCCCAACCCAACTGCCGATCTGTCGGTGCTGGTTTAGAGATCCAAAACGGTTACAGAAGAAGGGAGAAGTGGGGAGTTCGGGGGCTTCGAAATCACGGCGACTTCGTCGCACGGTGTCTCTCTCTCTCTCTCTCTCGTGTTAGAGAGAGATTTGTCTTGGGGAGTTAGAGACTTGGACTATGGTTGTTCGAGACTTTAACTTACGAAAAATTATTTTTTCTTTTTAGTAATTATTAAGTTGAAATTATGAAATTAAATTAGGTAAACTTTTTATTGCATGGAATCGTGAAAAATATTGGTATTATTACTGTACAATTGTTGTTGCTGTTATTACAAGGTGTTCTTGAGTTTTTGACAGTCATGAATTTGGGGGATATCAAGTCCGGGCGACCGTCCAAAGGCTACAATGTCCGGAAACTTACAGAAGTCGTGTAGTATAAGCTTTTAGTCTATATAATATAATATTCTTGATCATTCTCGAAAATTCATAAACATAAATAATACCGATAATATTAATTTAAATTATGTCCCAATGTTTATTTGTTAGGGAATCAGTTATGATCCTATTAAAATAAAATAAAATATAATCTTACCTATTATTAACTCCTCGCAATCAAATCCCACCCCGATTCATTTAGCGAATATATATAAATAAGAGGGCAGCCATTCTCCCACTCGTCTGCCGCACTCACCGCAGCCATGGAGGAGGCCGGCGATCCTCCGCCATCGGCTTCGCGAAGAAAGAGCTCTCGTAAACGATCACGTCCGGCGGAGGGGAAAGACCTCATCAGCGCCCACCCGGATGCCCTAATATTGCACGTGTTCTTCTTCCTCGACGTCAAGGATGTCGTCAACACAAGCGTCTTCTCCAAGCGCTAGTCCTCACTCTGGACCCAAACCTCGGCCATCTCCATTGATTCACACTACTCTACAGGTACGGTGCGAGATCCATTGCACTTGTCTTTCAGGTCTTTTTGCCTTTTTTACTACCCTGGTTTGCTTATGCTTTGCTCATCATTTTTTAGTTCGGATTTGACTCATTGTTTAGTGTTAGCTGCCAGAAATCTTCTTTTTGCTGCATAATTATGTTAGCTGCCAGAAATCTACGGCTATTCGTACTAGGTGATTAACGAATCTAACAAAAACTTCAAAATATCAAAATAAATTTCGCTCGAAGTCCTTCAAAGACAGATCAAAATAAAAGACATGAAAAAAAACAAAAATCATTGAATTCAGCCCGAGGATGCCTCGGAGGATGACTGCATGACACTAAAAAACTCTTCCTCAATGGTATTCATATTAAAAGTGGCTCGATCAATCTGGCGCTTCTCTTTAATCCATTACCTCGCTATTGAAATATCGACAAATCTATCCAAGCCACAGATCTTGAGTATGGTATAATTTCATGGCCAACCAAACAACTTTTTACATAGATCTTGAATCGCGTTCTCCAAAGTATCATTTCAGGAGGATTGTCCTCCTCCACATGATTTGCCAGATCCTCATTGTCCTTCTCCTTCTTCTCAATGGATTTTCTTGCTTCTCCCCATAGCTTGCCCTCAAATTTGACTATTTTCTTGTTTGCCCGAGAAAGAGGACCCTTCTTCTTACTTAGACCCATAAAAATCATTTTGAGTCGTTTAATCCTATTGTGGACTTGATCGTACTTGTACTTCTTTGATATGGTTTCTCTCTCCAGTGGGTGATATAGTCAATGATGAGTAAAAATCTAAGAGATAAGGATTTGACATCTTACATTCACCATTCAGCTCGGAGTACCCGATCAACTCTTTCAAGAGGATAATGATCTCATTGGGTTTCCATCGGCACTTTCTATCGGGGGAGGGGCCACCACTTGTCGACCTTCTCCTTCGGCGGAGGCGCCAAGGAGAAGGTCGACAAGTGGTGGCCCCTCCCGCCGATAGAAAGTGCCGATGGAAACCCAACGAGACCATTGTCCTCTTGAAGGAGTTGATCGGGTACTCCGAGCTGAATGATGAATGTAAGATGTCAAATCACTATCTCTCAGATTTTTACTCATCATTGACTATATCGCCCACTGGAGAGAGAAACCATATCAAAGAAGTACAAGTACGATCAAGTCAACAATAGGATTAAACGACTCAAAAGGATTTTTATGGGTCTAAGTAAGAAGAAGGGTCCTCTTTCTCGGGCAAACAAGAAAATAGTCAAGTTCGGGGGCAAGCTATAGGGAGAAGCAAGGAAATCCATTGAGGAGGATGAGAAGGATAATGAGGATCTGGCAAATGATATGGAGGAGGACAATCCTCCTGAAATGTTACTTTGGGATAACACGATTCAAGTTCTACGTGAAAAGTTGTTTGGTTGGCCATGTAATTATACCATGCTCAAGATCTGTGGCTTGGATAGATTTCTCAAGATTTCAATAGCGTGGCAATGGATTAAAAAGAAGCGCCAGATTGATCGAGCCACTTTTAATATGAATACCATAGAGGAAGAGTTTCTTAGTGTCGTGTAATCATCCTTCGAGGCATCCTCGGGCTGAATTCAATGATTTTTTTTCATGTCTTTTATTTTGATTTGTCTTTGAAGGACTCCGAGCATAATTTATTTTGATATTTTGAAGTTTTTGTTCTGTTCGTTAATCACCGAATTATCTAAATTACAAGGGGAATGGGGATTTCTCTTTGCAATTGGAATGACGACACCTGACTATTACAACTTTTGCCAAAGAGTATTCTTTTGGATGGATAGCAGGATTATTGGAGCGTGCATTGAATATAGAGACATTGATCATAGATTTCGCTCCTAGCCGTGAGGTATGTTTCTTGTAGTATTACTGGGTGAGGATGTCAAGATTGTTTTATTACTAGCGAGTGATGTTCCAGAAAAGATTATGGTACGTTTTATTTACCTTTAGGCTCTTCAGCTGTTATCCTTTTTTTTTGTCACTTATTCGAATTGTTAGCGAGATACAACCTTTGAGATAACGCGACCCATAAACAAATGTTGGGAGAAACTGATGATAACTTGTGGCTTTGAATGCTTGATTGCTTGCTGAAATCCTGTCTTCCAATGGATGGAAGAGATTGGAAGTACCCATGTTGTTTGAAGCCCTTTGTTCTCTGCCCTTTGTCCGTCTCCAAGGACTTTGCCTGTACTTAAGCCAGGGTAATGTTAGTTTATCTTACTCTTTTCTGTTGCAGGTGATTTCTTGGCGAAAGGATCCTTTATGTAACAAAGACTCTCTCAAGACCGGCCGCATCTGGAACATTGTGATCACTGGTTTCCCAGTTTTTTTTGGACCTTAAGGTGCTAATCAAAGATCCCTCATAAAAGTTCTGCTCCGAGATGCGCGAGTGCTAGAGAAGATGGTCATCGAGTATTGGAGATATCCTGATCGATGCGTAGTAAGTGAATCCCATATGCAGGACGTGCTCGAAACAATTCTGGGCTACCCGAGAGCCTGGGGTATGTTTCTAGTGATTAATGGTGTTCTAGAGGGCTCTCCCCAGTTGGAATCCCTAACATTAGACACTTGTTATGGTATGAATAGTATCAGGATCTTGTCGAGGACGATGAGGGATTTGGTTATCAGTAGGTACCATGTTCCACGTGAAGATTTGAGGGACGAGGAAGATGAGAACTGTGGTCACAAGAACTTGTGCTTGGAAATATTTGCTCCTTACTTGAGGACGTTGTGGCTTCTGGACAGCTGGGACAGAAAGGAAGTTATCGTGCTGAAGGAAGCTTCATTCATCCTTGGTTGAAGTTGAGTTGAACTTCAGTTTGACATTCCGGACAAATCAGGATATCATCTATGACACCATGAAGGGAATTTTCAATGAACTGCATTGTGTTGATAAATTAATAGTTGGGGACGCTGCTCTAAAGGTACGGTGCGAGATCCATTGCACTTGTCTTTCAGGTCTTTTTGCCTGTTTTACTGCACTGGATTGCTTATGCTTTGCACGAATCTCCGACTGTCATCGTGTGGGTTTCCATCCTTTGCTAAGGAAGTTGAAGGATGTATCGGCTTTGGCCGAAGTTGAGATTAACTTTAGATTTTGTGAATAGGGCTCTGATACCACTGATGGGTGCTTGTTGGGCCATATCGACCCCAAAAACTAGCTCATGGGTGAGACTTTTTCTCACACTTTTATTCTCCACAACCGACGTGGGATACCCAATAATCTCCCCCTTCACACATCGGGTGGGCTTTTAACCTTACTGGGCTCTGATACCACTGACGGGTGCTTGTTGGCCTTCTCGACACCAAAAGCTAGCCCATGAGGTGATGCTTTTTCTCACACTTTTAAGTAAGCACGCAACCCATTCCACAATCGATGTTGGATACCCAACAATCTCCCTCTTCATACATTGGGGTGGGCTTTTTAAGCCTTCACTTTCCCGAATTTCGGGGAATTGTTGTGAACCGGGCTCTTATACCACTGATGGGTGCTTGTTGGGCCTTCTCAACCCCAAAAGCTAGCTCATGGGGTGAGGCTTTCAATTTGATGGGGACTTGTTGAGCCTTTTCGACCCCAAAAGCTAGCTCTTAGGCTTTCCCCCACACTTTTAAGTAAGCACTCAGCTCCTGCCACAACCGATGTGGGATACCCAACAATCTCCCCCTTCACACATTGCGGTGGGCTTTTTAAGCCTCCACTCTCCTGGCATTTCCTGATGGGTGCTTGTTGAGCCTTATTGACCCCAAAAGCTAGCTTATGGGGTGAGGCTTTCGCTTTGATGGGGGCTTGTTGAGCCTTTTCAACCCCAAAAGTTAGCTCTGAGGCTTTTCCTCACACTTTTAAGTAAGTACTCAGCCTCTTCCACAACCGACGTGGGATAATCAACAATCTCCCCCTTCACACATCGCGGTGGGCTTTTTAAGCCTCTACTCTCCCGGCATTTCGGGGAACTACTGTGAACTGGACTCTGATACCACTGATGGGTGCTTGTTGGGCCTTTTCGACCCAAAAACTAGCTCATGGGGTGAGACTTTCCCTTACACTTTTAAGTAAGCACCCAACCCATTCCACAACCGATATGGGATACCCAATAAAAAGGAATTGAGACTTCCCGTTGCGATTGCACTATCGACACCTGACTGTCACAACTTTGGCGGACTGGTATTCTCTTGGACGGATAACACGAGCATTGGAGGCTGCTCCAAATGTTGAAAAGTTGGTCATAGGTTTTGATCCTAAAACATATTACGTGGTATGTTCTCGTATAACTTTGATCTGATGGCGTGTTCGTTTTGTTACTTGCGAGTGATATTCTGAGAAATAACTCTACTGTTTGTGTTCTTGAGAAAGGATAATGCAAATTAATCAACCGTTGCAGGGTACCCCTAAGAACAAGGATTCTCTCTTCAACGACGAGATTTTCCGAGGTAAATCATGGAAGAATTGGACCGGCCGCATCAAGAACATTGAGATCACCGATTTCCCATATTGTAACTGTGCTGAACAAATATACTGGTTAGTTATCCTTGATAAAAGTTCTGCTCCGCAATGCATACATGTTGGAGAAGATGGTCATCAATGCTAAAGGAGAAGCCCACGCACAGGACGTGCTCGAAGTCGCAGAAGGTATTCTAGGCTACCAGAGAGTTTCAAAAAGCTGCAAAGGTCATACTAAATTATCCTTCTAAAAGGAGGCATTCCTAGGTTAGATCATCTCCAATTATCGGGGACTTTCGTCAAGCCTCTCTTTCCTCAGCTTTGTAGATTTATAATTTACAAGTATTGCTTTCACTTGTCCGTCCTCCTCCGAGTCAATAACGAGAAGAGACCTCATGCTTGCGCAACTCTTAACTCGCAAAACTACACTCTACCGGCCTGTCTGAATACTATCAGGAGTTTCTCAAGGGATATGAGCGAAGTAGTTATCAACAGATACCGTGATCCTTACAACGTGTTTAGAAACGAGGATCAAGAGGAGGAGGAGGAGATACATTGCCAGAATAACCTGCTTTGGCCGCTGGGCCGTTGGGGAGGGAAAGGAAGTCATTGTGTGGAAGTATCGTCTCTAGTTGAAGTCGAGTTGAATTTCCGTTTTTAGATATTATCCATGGCACAATGAAGGGAATCCTCTGTAAGCTGAGGTTTGTTCATAGATTCGTGTTCGGAACTGGTTTCTATTAGTATGAGGCCCGATCTTCGCCTACAGCTCTCTGCATATTTTACTGTGCTGTTGCTGGTGTGATTATGCTTAGTTTGTTGTCTTTCGAGTTCAGATTCGTTGCATCGTGATGTGAATTTTATTAGTTTTTCTCAGATAAATTGCATTGACAAGATTTCTTCTACTTGCATCGTAGTGCATGTGTGTACATATGCTGTATTTGATGGCAGTCCCGGCCGTTTGAGAGCATATTGCTGGCTTTTCGTTCAGTTCAGTTCCAGGATCTTATAACTACAAGGGTGATGGAGACTTATCTCTGCAGCTGAAATCTGGACACCTTACTATCACGACTTTCGCGGAACGGTATTATTCTCTAGGATGGATAGAAGGAGTGTTGGAGATTGCTCCTAATGCTGAAAAGTGGGTCATAGATTTGTTCCTGAAACACCTCGCATGGTAAATCGAAGATACATCGGTATGGAAGTGATTTGAAGAACCAATCCATACTGTTTGGCTTCGATTATTCTGCCCTTTGATTGTCTCCTGGACTTTTGGCCGTACTCCTGCAACGATAATGCGAATTTGTCCAACTGTCAGCTCTCATTTTAGAAGGAAAACCAGACGAACACGGATTCTTCCATTGAAGATGAGATTATAAATGTTAAATACTGGAAGAGCTGGACCAGCCGCATGAAGAACATAATGATCACAGGTTTCTATGCCCCTAATGACATTGAACCAATGCATTGGTTATCCCTGATAAAAGTTCTTCTTAGAGACGCGCTCGGATTAGAGAATATGGTCATCAACATTAAACTTGCTCGCATCAAAGATCTGTTCAAAGCTCGCTCACAGCTTAATCACGAGGGCATGGTGATGAGATAGATTAACTGTTCTGCAACCTCTGTGCTCCATCCTGCCTAATCGAGCCACTCCATCTGATCCATCTCTTCTCCTTCCTCCAAATAACAACGATCCTGGCCCCTTCGTCTCCGGTTGAGGGAGCACCTCTGGACGTCCTTGTCCATGTGAGACAACATGTAGACCTTGATCACATACCTCTTATTTCAGTCGAACGCATGTCCACTTGTTACCACAGTTGGAAGATCAGTTCCACATTCACGCTCCGGATTCGATCATTCCTTTTGATGGATTGATTCGCCGTTTGGACATCACGATAGGATGTTCGGGTAGCCTAGCCCATGTGGTGGAGCACTGCAAGGCAACAAATGCGATCGCTCTCCATGGCTTTGCCCGATATTTCTCCGTGGACAAACCTCTCTTGGTATGTTCCTTAATTGGTACACAAACTATTTTCTCGTGAGATATACTTGTTTCAAATACCGATATTTTTGAGGCACTGTATTTCAAACATTATATTTATCCTATTTTGTAAAATACTTCGGAGAAACAAAACTTCCCTTAAATTACTGTTTGAACATATTATTAAATCTTAATCCACTCATCCTATTCAATGACTGCATTCAAATCGCATTCTTTCCTTCTATTCTTTCACCTTCCTTTTAACCATGGCGAGGCAGGAGGCAGGAGGCAATCCTCCGCCGTTTGCTCTCAAGAAAAACGCCAGAAAACAATCCGGTCCGGCGACGGTTGACGACGAAGACCGCATCAGTGGAGCGATACGGAATCAGTCTAGGTTTCTCCAGCTTTGAGCGGTTCTTTCTCCTGTGCACGTCGCCAGTGATTAGCAAGCTCCACCTCCGCGGCCCTGACTGATATGGTGTGGCCTCTTGATTGGGTTCGCTGATGCCATTGAATGTTCACGACGACACGGAGATGGTGGATGGAGCGATTAATGTCGGGGGCCGGGGGGGGGGGGGAGGTGTTTGGAGGGATCTCCCCTATTGGAATCCTGTCATTAGAAGGGTATGAATAATATCGGGATCTTCTCCAGGAATATGAAGGAGTCGATTATCCGTCGTTACTACGATCCATAAGGAAGAAGAAGATAATTGCCGACGTGAGAACTTGGCTTGGACATCTACGCACCTTATTTGAGGTGCCTTCGGCTGCTGGACCAATGGGCGTGAAAGGAAGTCATTGTGCTGAAGGAATTGTCTTCACTGGTTGAGGTTGAGTTGAACTTTAGATTGACTGACATTCAACGAGACGAATTCAGATATTATCTATGGCACTATGAAGGGAATTCGCAGTAAACCGCACTTTGTAGAGAAATTCGTGATTGGGAACGAGATTGTAATGGCATAGTATAGGATTGATCTCTCTGTACTTTCATCCCTGCACCTTCTTCTGCCTTGTACCGTAGCATTTTGTACATTTTCTGGATTCTGGTGGAGACTCCTCGCTGCAATTGAAATGTCGACGCCTGACTATCCCCGCTTAGCGGACCGGTATTCTCTAGATCAGATAGCAGGAGCGAACATGGTGATGACGCGATATGTTCTCGTTATGCTTGATGAAATGGCCTGTTTCTTTTGTTACTTGCAGTGATATTCGGAAAAAGAACTGTACTTTTACTGTTCGTAACCTAGGCTTATGGCCATACTCGAGAAAGGACAATGCGAATTCATCTGACTCTTAGCTCTGTTTTTCGTTGCAGGGTATCCCTACGAACCGGGATTCTTTCTTCAACAATGAAATTCTCAGAGGTAGATCATGGAAGAGCTGGATTGGCCACGTCAACAACATTATGATAACTGGTTTCCCATCTCGTAACTGTGTGTATGTATTCAGTGCAAGTGCTAAATTAGTTTATTGCGAATCCAACTGATATACATCTAAAGGCAGCTTTTCAAGTTCTCAAATACATTAAAGGTTCACCCGGCAGTGGAATTTTCTTTGAACCCAAACGAGGAAATGAGCTTACCGTATATGTGGATGACTAGGGAAGTTGTCCTGACACCAGGAAATCGGTCTCAGGTTATTGTGTTTACTTGGGTGGTTCTGTTGTCAGTTGGAAAACGGAGAAACAATTTACTGTGGCCAGGAGTTCAGCGGAAGCGGAGTACAGAGCACTAGGAGCAGCAACAAGTGAAGTAGTCCGGTTGACTGCAATCTTAAGTGAATTCGGTTTACATGTGCAAAGACCATACAGGTGGATTGTGATAACATGTCAGCTATATATATAGCCAAGAACCATGTGTTTCACGAAAAGACGAAGCACATAGAGGTGGACTGTCATTTTGTATGAGAAAAAGTTCAAGATGGGCTGAAACGTCTGCAGCATGTATCTTCCGCAATGCAGGTGATGAATTTGTTAACGATGGGGTTTTTGAGACCCAAATTTCGATGGCATGTATCTTTCATGCTCATCTTAAGGGGGAGTGTGAAGAAACAAATCGGGAAGAAGAGAGGAAGGCTGACTCTGTTAATAAGGAGAAGGCTATTGATGTTGGCGAAACGGAGGAACAAAACGCATAGAAATTGTTTAAGGGCATAACGGGCCGAGGTTGTAATTAAATGGGTTAGAACCCAACTAAAACCCCCTTCATATTTAGTTTGGTGTATAAGAAACGTCAGGTAATAAGACAAAATAGTATAATGGAATTCTGTTTTCTTTCGGCAACCTCCCTGTCATGCTCCGATGGCTCGTCTGGCTCCTCGGGACACGCGTCCGATGGTTGCCAGCTTCACAAGCCGACATACATCGCAAGCCGCTTTAATACCTACATTCGAACCTATTTAAATCGAATTCATCCTAAAATTATTCAATTTCGAGTCGGATGTTTTTACTTTTTAGGTCTTTCGAGAAAGTGACTCTCGAACGTGAGACCTTATTTTTTTTAGGCAAAATATACGTTTATGTCCCTAAGTATTGACGAACTTTCTTCTCTGTCAACTTCTTTTTTTCATATACAAAAATATCACGAACTATGTCATCAACCTTTTTTCTAGCAAATCTTGAATTTCTTGCACCGAAAACCAAACACGACCTTACTATAGTCTAAATCTCTTACTACAACAGTGGATTTTCAACCTCTCATTAATTCGTCTCATAATCCACCTTATCCGTAGTAGCAGTCCTGTAACAGGATATCATCCGACATTCATCAATTTTGAATATTTTTTGACAGTATTAGTAACTGTGGTTAATTTCGGCTTTTAATTCACTTGATTTGCTCATCAAAATTTTAAAATTAAAAACACATTAAAAGTTTCAATATTATTTTTCATTTTTTTACTTTTTTTTCCTTTTTAGTCAAAAATAAAAATTGTCTTTTAAGGTCTTGTTTGGCTTTCACTATAAAAAATTCAAGATTTGCCAGAAAAAAGGTTAATGACATAGTTAGTGACATTTTTGTATATGAAAAAAAGAAGTTGACAGAAAAGAAAGTTCGTCAATACTTAGGGACATAAATGTATATTTTGCCTTTTTTTTATTGAGTTTCAACATTCTTAGAAATCAAATTAAGTAAAATGATATTGTTAACTTAAGACGATACTTTAGCAGCGGCGGTGCTCTTAGGGCAACCATGGAGGAGGAGGAGGCCGGCGATCCCCTAACTGCAAGCTCCAGCAGACGATCACGTCCTTCCGAGGCGGCGGAGGACAACGACGACCTCATCAGCGCCCTGCCGGATGACATCATCTTACACGTCCTCTCCTTCCTTGACGTCAGGGACGTCGTCAAGACTAGCGCCCTCTCAAAGCGCTGGTCCTCCGTATGGACCCAAACCTTGGCCGTATCCATCAGTTTTTGGACCAAGGATTCCGGGTATGATGTTGAGTTCGACTTCTTTGAAAAGTTCTTGCTCAGGTGCACGTCCCCGGTCATTCGCAAGCTCCACCTCCGCCTGAAGAACCACTCCGGCTTGAAGGAGAGAGTCGAACACTGGATTAGGTTCGCTGTTGTCCGCTGTGTCGAGGACTTGTGGATCCATGTTGACGATGATTGCGATGAGGAACCTTACGTCTTGCCATTGGAGCTGCTGCAGTGTAAATCCTTGACGAGGCTTGGGCTGGTGTCGTGTGACTTTCCATCCTTGACTAATGGTAGTTTGGGGATGATTAATTGGAGTTCGCTGAAGGCGTTGACTGTTCACGAGACAATGATGGTGGATGAAGTGATTAATGGGGTTTTGGAGGGCTCTCCCATGTTGGAATCCCTGACATTAAAACGTTGTTATGGTATGAACAGTATCCGGATCTTCACAAGGGTGATGAGAGAGTTGGTTATCAGTGGGTACTGTGATCCTTTTCGTGACGATGACACTTGCTTTTGTTTGGAAATCGACGCCCCATATTTGAGGTCGCTGCGGCTGCTGGGCCGGTGGAAGGGAAAGGACACTATTGTACTGAAGGACTTGTTGTCTCTGGTTGACGTTGAGTTGGATTTCAATCTCGATTTCAACCAAAGGAATTCAGATATAGTCTATGGCACCATGAAGGGGATGCTTAGTAAACTGAGCTTTGTTGATAAAGTCGTGATTGGGAAGGGCATTATAAGGGTACGGTGGGGAGATCGGTCTCACATCAACTTCAGCTGTGTATTGTTTACTGTGTTGGTGTGCTTATGCTTTGCTCATCATTTTTTTGGGTTCGGATTTTGCTCATGGTTAAGTATTAGCTGCTAAGAACCATCTTTGTTGCCTAATTATGTTAAATTTATAAGTTTTATTACAAGAATTGCAATGACAACAGAAAATGCTTATATGCTCTCACCTCCACACATTTCTTTTCCTTGCGTCATATGCGTTAGTTTTATTAGTTCTCTTCCGGGAATTTCATAGAAATGGACTAGAAATGTTTACATAATCTCATTTCCCCGGATTTTTTTTACTTGAAATGGAAATGTTTATAGAATCTCATCTGTTTACTTTTTTTTTTCACCTCGCCATCATAGCATGTGTTTGTATGTTGTATTTGATGGCAGTCCTAACGTTACAGAGGATATGGCTGTTCTTTGTCTGGTGCACTTCCAGGATATATGTTATTACAAGGGGAACGGGGAGTTCTCTTTGCAACTGAAATGTCGACACCTGACTCTTATGACCATTGCCACTGAGTTTTGTCTTGGAGCGATAGCAGAAGTGTTGGAGTGTTCTCCGAATGTAGAAACATTGAGAGTGGATTTCACTAATCCCGGAAGATCCCACAAGGTATGTTCCTTGTTTGCTTTGTTACTCACCAATGAGGTTCAAGAAAGAACTATGCTGTACTTTTTGTTTTCCTTTTCGTGTCTCGTGCTGTTATCCTTCTTCACGTGTCCGAAATGTTGGCTAGATACAACTTTTGAGATAACGTGACCCATAAACAAATGGTGGGAGAAACTGAAGATAACTGCAGGGCATGGAATTCCTGTATGCTTACCAAAATCATGTCTTGTAAAATGGATGGAAGAGATCCGAAGACCCCATGTTGTTTGACGCCCTTTGTTCGCCCATTTGTTCGTCTCCCAGGCTTTTGGCCGTCCTCAAGCTGGGGCAATATAAGGTTATCCTACCCTTTAACTCCTTTTCTGTTTGCAGGTGACTCCAACAAATGCAGATACCTTCCGTAACAAATTTGAATCCTGGAAGAGATTGACCTGCTGCATCAAGAACGTTGCGATCATAGGTTTCCCAGTCTTTAATGGTGTTACACCATCATATTTTCTATCATTGGTAAAACTTTTGCTCAGCGATGCGCAAGTGTTGGACAAGATGATCATCAATGCTGTACGGCCGTGGCGGTACGGCCTACCATCTGAAGAAGGCTACACAAAGTCTGTGTTCAAAGTTGAAGAAGACATTATACGCTTCCCAAGAGGATCTAAAGCGGCTGAGGTCATGGTGAAGTATCCTTTAAAAGGGGGCAGTCCTCGGCTGGATTAAATTAGATTATCCGGATCTTGTTTGGTGTTTCTTGGTACGCATTCCACCCTTCTTTTTGCCAAGGTTTGTATAGCCTTTCTCTGCGTGTTACACTTACTAAAGTGCCTGCATAACGTATGTGTTCTCCGGTGTAGCCGAACCTTCTCTGTTTGAGCCACCTCTCGCTCAACGATGTGTTGGGTTGAACGATCTGTGACCTCTTAACTGCAAAGAAACCGACGAGAAACATCCTCCTCGTAAGCCAGCCTGCCTCCATCTATACTCTCATGCGCAACATATTTAGTATTAGCCTAGAGATTATGAAAATTTCATCACAAAAATGGAAAACAAAGTTCAACTGTTATTTATTTTGTAAAAATTATTGTAAGAAAAATGACTTGGTTTTAAAAATTTATGAATTTCGTGCGGAGGTATTTTCTTTTCGACACGAGACTTGGGAGCTTTTGGGTTTATAAGTCCTATAAACACAAATATTGGGTTGAGTATCCCCCGGCAGTGCTTCAACTCCTCCAACGAGCTGCGGTGGCAGTCGACGACGGAGACCTCGTCAGCGCCCTGCCGGACGGCAAAAATAATACCGTAAAATTGAACTTATATAATAAAATCTAATTTATAAAGTTGGTCCTCATGAGGGTCAAAGCAACGAGCTTGAACTTTGCCAATTACTTGCATGTCCTTGGCAAGTACCAGGAGAAGTTTCCTCTCCCCTTCATCCCCGGGTGCGATTAGTAAGGCGTCATGGAGGCCGTCGGAGACAGAGTGTACGTCCCCGTCGGAAACATGAAGTATGCACACAGCTGAGCTGTACCTACACACCACACGAAACGAGTAGGCCTTAATTCGTCAATCACAATTATTTGTGTGACTTTCGGTATTTTTACGTTGAGTATAATAACTCTTAAACTCAACACTTGCCCCTCAAAAAGCTGACCTTAGCTGATCTAAACAAATCAACTAAATTGAGTAAAGTCGACCCATTAATCATTTAGAATAAATTACAGATGTTCTACCAGAAGCCCACAGCTAAGCTGTACTGACTAATGGGAAAAATTCGACTATTATAACAAATATTAACGGAGAGCCTTTATTTTATAATAATTGACTTAATAATTAGGGGATTTTTATTTTAGTGTTGGCTCACCATTAAAATATCTTTTGTGTATCTACACAAATCTTATAATTAATTATGTTGAAAATCCTGTGACAATTAGGATTTAAATGATATTCAACATTTAATATTGTCACGTTAGTATTTCAATAAACATATTCTTAACTTTTGAAATACTGTCACAATTTTTCGACAACTTATAATTCCCTAATTTTTACCGTCTATCCAGATCAACTGTTACGTTTCTCATGGATTGATATATAAATCAATGAGAATATTTAATCTCATTTAGGAAATTAATCGAGATATCACATTTCATTACTTGTGGAATTTAAGTTTATATATATAAATAGTTTCCCAATTCCACGTGCTTGCCAAAATCTTCAATTTTTTTTTGTTTTTTTCTTCCAGACTTGATTGTAGCACTTTTGCCTAGGAATTTTTTTTATTTCTATTTAGAGAGGTCGCCGATTCGTCAAGGCCTAGGAATCCGACACAGGGCGGGATCTTGGAATTTAATTAATACATGATAATTTTAACATTATAATAATTCCTACTATAATATTATTAAAATTGAAGGATCTAAATTTAAATAGTAACTAGGTTGAATCCACAACCTAATTATGCTCACAATAATTAATAGAATGAATTTTAAACTTTCACATTTCTTTTAAATTTTAGAATTATGAGCAATTTGTTCCTCTGACATATTTATTATTATTATAATAAATATCTTAATATTTTAATCATAATCGAGGAAATTAAAATCTCTAACTTTGAGATTTAGATATAATCGTGGCCGTATAATTAGATAATTATTAATTTTCTTGAACAAATTTGATATTTAACTTTTGTTCAAAGGAAATAATTATCTAAATATTTACTTTTAAAGAAAAACACTTCTTTAACATTTATAATAACAATGATAATATATCAACAATATAAAACATCCTTTTTTATTATATCATCAATAATTATACGCTCGGACCATGAGTAGGTTATGATGCCACTGGTTAGATTTCAGGGCGCAGCGGAAACAATTATTATAAACTTTTATGCCCAAAAATAATAAAAGCTCATGGTACGTATAAATTTTAGATAAATAATAGCATAATATTACCCGAAAAACATACCTTGGAATTTTCGACGAAACAAAACGTAATCAGGAAAAATAGATCGAGAGCCTCAAGTGTAACTCCTCTAGCGGTATCCACGCGCACACGATCATGAACCTCTCTATAATTCCTTAGGTGCTAGTCTCTTGGATCGACAAAGAATTTTAGAAGCTCAAAAACTCTCTATATATCTTTTTGGGAGTTTTCTTTATGTGGTTTTTCTCTCCCCGAAAAACGAAAGGAAATTTTTCTCTGACTCTTTGTAGTATCTTCCCAAATCAATCGACAAATTCTTTCTAATTTTTTGAATCAATAATCTCGATTGTCTATTTCCTTTTACGTTTCAATCAGTTTATTAACCATAATTAATGTCATAGGAAACTTAATTTGTTTCCAATGTAACGTATGATCATTTCATATGATCATATCAAATACTTGTTTCATTTTCTTAAATAAAAATAATTCGGATATGATATCTTAATAAATATTAAATATTCATTTCATATCCTTTAAAAAAAATAATATGACCCGAAAAGATCCATATTCGATCTTGGTCTATTTGTTTGCTTCCGATATTTCAGAAAAATTAATAATCCAATTAATTTTAGTATCCACTAAAATAATCAAAATATAATGTTCGTGTCGACGTGCTATGCGTGCGACCCTCTAGGTACTATACACGAAGGCAGTGACACAACAGTTTTTAGTCATCCAATGTGTTAGGATAATGATTATAAATCATAAATCACTATGAACTGAGTACCGTGTAATTCAATCTCTTCATCTAACCGACATCTCAATTAATTCGGCGTAAAATACACCATCACCGAATTAATTATTTCACTTGATCACCAATATATAATAAACTCTCTTGAATGTAAAACATTCCTCCCATGGCCATGGTTTTTAGAGTCACTAATATCTCTATCAAGTGGCCTAGATGTCAACTCTCTAATCCAAGATAGCGATGAATCCTATATTAATTCAACACTATTCTCTCTACGCTTTGTCACACACCCAACAATCGTATTACTCACAATCCGGTTAAAGACTGTTTTTAACAACGTCAAAGTGCGTAAACTTCACGCATAAAATAAATGAAGGTATCAAGTCAAAAGATCAGTTACACTCGTCCATAAAGATGATTGACCAATGATATTCAATATGTGGTATCCTCTTAATCGGGTCGTGTCCCTAATCTTAGGGTACCCCTAAGTATAACTTGGATACACTATCCCTTGGTCTATCTTAACCTCAACTATACTTAGCGATGATCTAGATGTCCATGACCCCTCTAAACATCTATCCGATTACGAACTATTTCAGATTAATATGCTCAATAATCTGTAGGACTTTATCAATAATAATTTTACATGTAGAAAAGTAAAATAATCAATGACAAATACTCGCCTTTATTAATTATTTATCCACAAATACATTAAAATGTCTTGGCACATATGTGCACACACTAACAAACACTTCCGTGTTCGATGTTTCGTGAAATCCAGGTGCTACTAGTTCTAGGTGCGGCTGGGGCGTCGGGATCTCGCTGGTGCAAATAGGCAAGGTGTGTGGCGTCACTGTTATTGCAGTTGCGAGGTAGTTGAGGAAACAAGCATGCAGTATCTGTGCACTTTCTTAAAGAGATAAATGGTCAAAGCTTCTCCTATTTGAAAAAAAAAAAACAACAGAAATCATTTAGGAAAACAAGAAATAATAATATCATCAGGAGATTTTTGTTACACGAAATAATAATTAAAGAAAGAAGGGGGGGTTGGAAAATGTACTTTATTTCTTGGATTGCATGTTAAATAACCCGCTAGCATTAAACCAGAATCTACTTGAAGATAATAAGGGAGCTAAAGGATTGTGGATATCATAAAGAAGAAAAGCGAATCACATCAAAGCGAATGTTGTGGTTGAAGAAAATAATCCTATTACCTCGAGGCATCTGTCAATCATTCACCGCCAACCCCAATCACTATTCGAGTGCATTGTGCCATGATATGTGAAAAATAGTCCCACATGGGCTACCAATGTGTGATATAAGGCCACATGTACGTAAAGAATAGTCTCACATCGAAAGTATGAGATATCAGTGTGAGATACCATGATATGTGGGCTAACTTTTGGGTTGGGCTATCTCAAAAAGGCTCATAACAAGTGGTATCACAGTCGGCTCACTGCTCCTTCCGCGTACACGCTTTCACCGGCATAAAGCTGCGAATCCCCGTGGCCCGATGCTAATAGATACTGCAAGAGAAAACCAATCTTGCACGTCAACACCCAGAAGTGGACGCCTGAAATCCCACCCTTTTACATGAAAATTATTCATGAAAATTTGAAGTATTCTGATTTCTGAATCACATTCCACATTCATACAATAATTTCTCCAAGGGTTTCCATTTTTATTTCTTAAAAATAATAATAATCAGACCCTCCAGTTAAAATGAATTTTGGGAAATTTTAGGTAGCGACAATTACATGGAATTGGTTTAGTGGTTAGGATTTAGAAAACGTGGGCGGAACCATTGGACTTCTAGGTTGTGTTTGGAGATGACGTCATCAATATACGTCACCTCTCCCTCTCTCTTTCAGTTAATAGCAATTTGGGATAAATTTCTATGGATTTCGTAGATTGATTGGTCCAGTAGACTCAATAAATACGTTTTAAAAATTTAACAATGTTTGTTAATTTATGCTTTCTGTATTTAATGCTACGTAAATTGTGTGTTTTTTTTTAAAATATGTTTAATAATAATTATAATTTTAAATTTTCACAGACCTTTTTATCTAAACCCAGTTTTTGGTTTAGAGTGGGGAAAGGGGGGAGCATTTTTTGAGTTTGATAATCATATTTGCATATAGTTTTTTTAATCTAAAAAGAATTCGGGGCTTCCTAACATCTTCGTCCCGCTTTCCCCTTTCCCCTTTCCCCTCCTTTCCAATATAAAAAGGCAGGGGAGCACCAAAAATCCTCACCACACTCCCCCTCCACTAATCATCACCATCACCATCATCATCATCACCATCACCAACATCATCACCATCACCAACATCATCACCATGACCCGTTTTTGAGTTTCTCCTTCCTTTGCTTTATTTATAGTGTAGGTTTCTTTTTATTTCAATAACTAAAATTTAGTTGACAACGTGACAAGTAGCAAAGCTATGCTACAACGTCGAATTAGGTAATTATTATTTCTTAAAAGACGGGCATCGCCTTAGGATTTGATTTTAAGTAGCACGGTTCTGTTAATTGAAATACAATCCACGTGTAGAAAACAATAATATAATATTATAATTATATATTATTATATTATATTATTTTATATTATATAAATCAAACAAATTCGATCAATTTAAATCCAACACTAGGATTTATTACTTCCGATATTTCAAAATAAATTTGTAGTCCAGTAAATTTTAATTCTAAAATTTATACTTTTAATTCTAATATTCATTAGAATTAAATAATCAACGTCCGTGTTCACGTGCTTTTGCGTGTGACCCTCTAGGCTCCATATACGAAGGCAATGTACATCCACACATAGACTGAGGTAACCGTTTAGCAACAGTTTTCAGTCACCCAACGTAATAGAATATTGGTCATGAACCAAAACCGCTATGGACCGATTTCTGTGTAATTCAATCTCTTCATCTCATCGACATCCCGATTAATTCAGTGCATTATGTGTCATCACTGAATTAATCATTTTACTTGATTTCTGAGATATAATAGATTTTAACTTGAATGATAAACATTCCTCCAGGGCTGTGTGTTTAAAATCACTAATATCTCAATCAAGCGGCCAGGATGTCAACTTTCTAATCCAAGAGAGCGATGAATCCTTTATTGACTCAACACTATCCTCTCTATGCTTCGCTGCATACCCAATAACCGTATTACTCACTATCCGATTAAAGACTGCTTTTAACGTTATCAAAGTGAACAACTCCACGTATAGAATAGATGCAGGTCTCAAGTCAGGAGATCAGTTACACTCGTTCAACAAGAGAAGTGACAAATGACGTTTAATATATGGTATTTTCTATAAACGGGTCGTGTCCAGTGTACCCTAAACTTAGGCACCCCCGAGTATAACTTGAATATCCATCCCTTGGTCTAACTCGACCGAAGTTATACTCGGCGTTGATCTAGATGTTTATGTCCCATCTAAACATCTATCCGATCAAGGACAACTTTAGATTGACAAATAATCAATCTATGGGACTTTACCGAAAAGTTAATTACGAGCAGAAAAGTAATTAATAAACAGTAAATACTTGCCTTTATTAACAACTATTCACATATATTACAAAGTGTCTTGGCACATACGTGCACACACTAACATAAAGAAGAAAAGAGAATCACATCGAAGCGAATGTTGTGGTTGAAGAAAATGATCCTATTACCTCGAGGCATCTGTCAGTCGTTCACTGCCAACCCCAATCACTGTTTGAGTGCATTGCGCCAGATATGTGAAAAATAGTTCCAAATGGGCTACCAATGTGTGCTATAAGGCCACATGTATGTGAAAAATAGTCTCACATCGAAAGTATGAGATATCAGTGCGAGATACCATGATATGTAGGCTAACTTTTGGGTTAGGCTATCTCAAAAAAGCCCATAACAAGTGGACGTACGAAATCCCACCCTTTTACACGAAAATTATTCATGAAAATTTAATGTATTCTGATTTCTGAATCACATCCCACATTCATATAATAATTTTTCCAGGGGTTTCCATTTTTACCCTCCAGTTAAAATGAATTTAGGGAATTTTAGGTAGCGCAATTACATGGAATTAGTTTAGTGGTTAGGATTTAGAGGAGGCTCGTTTCTTTTGTTGAATAGCGAGGGTACGTCGAACTTGGAAAATGACACTAGGATTAAGACTAGTTAGGTGCAACTCCCAGACGTAGATGTTTCCTAAGTCTACATGCAAGAACAAATTCAAACATATCGTCTCCTCCTCCTCCTTGTCCCTCTAGAATTATAATAATAATTATAATTTTAAATTTTCACAGACCTTTTTATCTAAACCCAGTTTTTGGTGTGGGGAAGGGGGGGACCATTTTTTGAGTTTGATAATCATATTTGCATATATTTTTTTTTTATCTAAAAAAAAATTCGAGGCTTCCTAACATCTTCCTACCGCTTTCCCCTTTTCCCTCCTTTCCAATATAAAAAGGCAGGGGAGCACCAAAAATCCTCACCACACTTCCCCTCCACTAATCATCTCCATCACCATCACCATCGTCGTCATGGCCCGTGTTTGTCCCGATGCTGATACCAGGAAGAAGAGAATGATCAATGACATCCTCATGGGCCGCGATTTGGCTGTCCAGCTACAGGGCATCCTCTCCGATCCCCATCCTTCCTCTGCCGACAAGGCCCATGATATCCTTGAGAAGATCCTCGGCTCCTTCAGTCGGGTGATAACCACCGTGAGCTCCTTCGAGGGTGGCAAAGGAGAGGACTCCTTGTCCGGGGAATCCGGCAAGAGCAAGTCGCGACACGGGGAGAAAGGACGAGGCTGCTACAACCGAAGGTTAGTTTTCGGTTAGGCGGTGCGGTTACTGCTCCTTTGGTTTGTTGATGTGGGTGGGGGATTAAGGCACTGACGTGGAAGTCTTGTCATTGCTCATTGCCCCCCACCCCGGCGCGCAGGAAAGGTTTGCAGTCATGGACGGCCGTCAACTCGACCAAGGAGGACGGTTACTCCTGGAGGAAGTATGGCCAGAAGGAGATCCTCAATTCCAAGTTCCCGAGGTACTACTACAGGTGCACGCACAAGCATGCTCAAGGATGTAAAGCCACCAAGCAAGTCCAGAGGATGGAGGAGGACCCTAACATGTACCAGATCACGTACATCGGACACCACACCTGCAGGGAGATCTCGAGGGCCCCTCAGATGTTCCCGGACTCACACCCCTGGGAGCTCAACTCCCCTGATGCTCGCACGGAGTTTAAGCCCCAAATCCATCGCCAGGACCACGGTCCCGTAAATCCCTTCCACTGTGTCCATGACGAGCACAGGGAGGACTCGGGAAGCGACCTCACCGACTGCCCGTCGGGGTTCAGCCAAGACTGGCAAGACTTCCCTACGATTTCATCCATGGTGGAGGACGACCTCCCAATGTGGCCGTTCTCCGACGACGGCTTCCAGAGTTTATCAAACACGAGTTTCTTGGATAGATGCATCGGTTTTGATGGAGAATTGGAGTTCGACAGTAGCGATCTTTTATAGCGGCGGATTCCTCCGGTTGCTTTGGATCCTAAGTTTAGAAACTCTTGCAAGGCCACGAATGGATATCATTCAGCGGGAATGATTATTGGAAGACTTCTTTTTCTTATTTATACCCCCCATTTTTTTGGCCTGTGCCGGAAAAAAGACAAAACAACCGATAAGATCGAATTATTGGAAGGAACAATGAGACGTAAGTGAACCAATCAAAGCTGTACTTCAACAAGAACCCCAACCCTAGAAACCACGGGGATTAGCTACAGGAATATGGTTTGTCGTGGGAGAGATTTATATCATGTTTCTTGCATTGTACAGGGGATTGTTACGGATTAATTTAACCAAAAGACATTCTTTAGTTAATGTCGGTGTTTTTAACACGAAAATTGCTTGAAAAAAAGGAAACTCGATTTTTCAAATACAAAATTCAAAGGTTATAAAAAAATTCGGTGTATGAAATACTGAGATTTACTTAATTTTTAAGTAAATTTGATATTAAAAATATTAGATTGTTCGTAAATAAAATTGAGATACTGAATTCTTGTCATTAGTTAAACAAATATTTTTTATCGATTTATAATGTAAAATATTCGTGTTTATACCAAATTCTTGATATATCTTCGACATTGCGGAGAAACTGAATAACAAAGCCACATCAATATCGCGTTCATATATAATACTTGGTCGTCCTGCGAAAGGGTAAGGACAGAGAAACTCATTGATATGATCTATTCGTTCCACCAAAAGCCAACGAGTAAACGCTAGCCGGAGCCAAAGTATCCGGTGGCTGAGAAGCTTTGGCCAAGTGTGAACTCACTGAGAAAACACATGGATCGATTATTTGTTTATTACCACAACACCTTTTAAGCCACGATGTCATAAAGGAATCTACCACGGGAGTTTGTATGGTGATGTTTCCTAGGAAGACGCCACGAAAGCTTCACCACAATTCCCGGATCTTTCCCTTCAAGGTGGGGGGACCTTGAGACTCCCGCACCTAAACTATGTGATATGTCATGACAAAATGATTAGTGAGTGACAACCCGACCCACACATGAAGGGACAAACTTTGAACGTGACGAAAACAAAAAAATGGAATTGACATGTCTGTTCATATCGCGGGATCTTCCTCTGGTGTGATGTGGGGTTGTATGCCTAATATGGTGGGATTTGGGTATTTGAATCAATGGAGCTAGAACCATCATATTCTACAGAACCCCATTTAGTCCATCGAACCGGTCGGCTGAAGTTAACAGAGGCCTAGACAAAAATATTAACCTATAACTGCACGGAAATCCTAAGCTAGGGGTTCGTTGAATCCGGGCACAAGTCATGGTCCCATAGCATACACAGATATGGGTCATTTTCTGTCGAGTGGGACGGGAGAAGATCAAATCCACGCCCTTGAAGGCGGAGGAGCCGTTAAACATGATGGAGTGGTGACCCCGCAGCCAAGGTCTAGGTGGGGCAGGGGATGAGGGGGGAGCAAAGGGGCGGTGGAGGACATGAGGCAGGTGTGGTGGCCTTGGTAGGTGCTGGGGTCGGGGTCGTGGTCGGGTGGTCAATCGGTCTCCGATTATCGGTGAAGTTTTCTTCTGGGTTGATAGGAGGAGCCTCGGTCATTGCGTAAATTAGTCTAATGAGCCGTTCAAACCATCGGAGATGATTGATAAGTGAGTTTTTCGGGTATTTGTTGTGTTCGTGGGCAGGAAATGCTCATGGTCGAAGTCCTGATAAGGACTGTTGGTGAGAAGGAGATGGTCGGATGAAGGTTTCCCTCCTTGCTAATGTGTTAACAAGTAATCCTGTAGAATGGGTGGTGAGGTGGTGACGGTCACAGTGGGGAGGACATGTGACGGTGTGTTTGAGAGTGGTCGAGTGAATGTACCAGTGGCACGAGTATCGGGTGGTGGTTTAGTGTCTTGGAATGCATATGAAGGAGCCTTCATGGCCGGTTGAATTGGTCTTGAATTAGAGCTGGAATGGCGGGACGAATGTGGGTTGCAAATAATACGTTCGGACGGGATTTAGTCCGGGAATCACGGGGATAAATTCGTGGAAAGATTGACAAGATGGAAAAGTCTCGAGAACACGTTTGGAAGTTGGAATGAGAGAGCTCCGAAGGTGTATCCACAAGTAGGGAGAGTATTCTTTCCATGAGTTAACTCGACAAGGAAGGGTAACGGTCTAGAATGAACTAACTCGGTGAAGTTAGGAAAGGTTCGGTGGCGGAAAAGGTTACGAAAAGGATAATATAGTCGTACTTAGTCTTATTTGACTAACGTGTAAAGTGTTTTGCGAGTTAATACCGAGCTTCCGTGCGTTTACATTTTAGTCGTAGAATTAGGAGATACAATATGTGTTTCCTTAACCTGCGAAGCGGTAGGACCTTTCAGTTGTCCATGACTACTACTATCCTTTCAGCGACGAGAATCGTCATCGTGAGAACTTGCACTTGGAAATATACGTACTGAAGCCTACCTTCCCACATGATTCACAACACCTCCAACCCGATGCATTTGGGTGGAAAGTCTCGCAGAATTTCCCCTCTTCGTAAATAGACCCGAAGGGAGATGAAACGTACACTAAAAATCCAAACAAAAGATGTGGAACCGAGGTTTTTACAATAGATGCCCAAATTTTGACTTTGGAAATCATGCAGCTGATGATGGCCAACAACAACAACAACAGTTTTATACTAGACCATATCAGCTGCTTGAATGCAATTCTTTATACAGACAAATTTGTAAGACAATTGAAATCGACAAGATTCTGCGAGTGCTATGGACAACAGAAGACCTAATACTTGTGCAGGTTAGTGGATCTACATTTTACCCTAAGCTTATATTTTGAGAAGTCGGGATAGTCAAACAACAGTATACCAAGACTCCCAGCCGAAGGAACTGTCCGACCTCAGATATTAGGAGAGGTATAAGGGCTTTCGAGATGCATGTAAATCAGAATTGCCTTCTGTGGTCACCCAAACTATTATCGAATCCAAGCAGATGAAAACCATGGCACACATAAATTCGCCTGTAGCTCTACGAAGGATTCTGTTCTGCATCAGCTCACCAGAAAAAAAAATGACATTCTACAGAACGACATGTACTCAGATGCACCAGAGCCATTATGCGTGCTCTCGCCAATTCTAACATCATAACCTTATTTAGTAGTCTTCACGCATCCCAATATCTAACCATTAATCATCACTACGCTACCCAATTTCATCTTTCAAGCAGAAAACCATAGGGAGTCATGACTAACCCAGCATCTGTTGAATCTTTTCCTTTCCTGACCAACAGTGGAAAAACCAAAGACTAAGCAAAGACCTCTGTTGACACCTCTACATCTCGTGAACAGGGAACAAAGCACGGAAAGCATGATAACCAACGAAAAACCACACGCAACATTACTCACACCCAAGACCTCGCCAAACACACTACACGCAATGAAAATCCAACCCCCTATGTCTCATTCCCCATACTCACACCACTCCTCGACAAACCTGAACCGACTCCCCTCCTACCGTAACCAAAACCCTGCATCACACTCTCATCACCGATCAGCCACAACCCGAACTCATCTAACCAAATCCCAATCCAGACCAGCTAAACTAAAAAATCCGAAACCAGACAACGCGGGAGTGAAGCAAGCGTCCGTCTTTTTTCTAATATACCCGCAGCGATCGCAGAGGTCGGCAAAGTCCCCACCCCTAAGCCTCCAACCCTTCCTCGGCCTATCCGGCCTCAACTCCTTACACTCCGCGTTGTAACACTTGCTTGCCACTGCAGACGGAGCAGCCGCAACACTACCACCACCACCACCACCAGAGCTCGACGCCGCCATGCCAAGTAGGAACTAACTAATCCACCCCCGCCCCCGTCTCCCCCCTCCTCGCCGGTCAGCAGTTAGCGATGACGTGGCGACGGCGACACAATCCCTAAATCCACTCGGGGGTGGCACGCAAACCGAGGAATCCCGCGCCGCCCAACCCCCCCAACCCAACTGCCGATCTGTCGGTGCTGGTAGAGATCCAAAACGGTTACAGAAGAAGAGAGCAGTGGGGGAGTTCGGGGGCTTCGAAAACACGGCAGACTTCGTCGTACGATGTTTCTCTCTCTCTCTCTCTCTTGTTAGAGAGAGATTTGTCTTTGGGGGGGGGGGGGTAGAGACTTGGACTATGGTTGTTCGAGACTTTAACTTACGAAAAATTATTTTTTCTTTTTAGTAATTATTAAGTTGAAATTATGAAATTAAATTAGGTAAACTTTTTATTGCATGGAATCGTGAAAAATATTGGTATTATTACTGTACAATTGTTGTTGCTGTTATTACAAGGTGTTCTTGAGTTTTTGACAGTCATGAATTTGGGGGGTATCAAGTCCGGGCGACCGTCCAAAGGCTACAATGTCCGGAAACAGAAGTCGTGTAGTATAAGCTTTTAGTCTATATAATATAATATTCTCGAAAATTTAAATTATGTTCCAATGTTTATTTGTTAGGGAATCAGTCTTACCTATTATTAACTCCTTGCAATCAAATCCCACCCCGATTCATTTAGCGAATATATATAAATAAGAGGGCAGCCTTTCTCCCGCTCGTCGGCCGCACTCTCCTCAGCCATGGAGGAGGCCGGCGATCCTCCACCATCGGCTTCGTGAAGAAAAAGCTCTCGTAAACGATCACGTCCGGCGGAGGGGAAAGACCTCATCAGCGCCCTCCCGGATGCCCTAATATTGCACGTGTTCTGCTTCCTCGACGTCAGGGACGTCGTCAAGACAAGCGTCCTCTCCAAGCGCTGGTCCTCACTCTGGACCCAAACCTCGGCCATCTCCATTGATTTTTGGAAAGTGCATGGCGCCATTGGGGAAAAAAAATTCTTCTTCTTTG
This sequence comes from Melastoma candidum, assembly GCA_023653495.1. Taxonomy (NCBI): domain Eukaryota; kingdom Viridiplantae; phylum Streptophyta; class Magnoliopsida; order Myrtales; family Melastomataceae; genus Melastoma; species Melastoma candidum. The sequence goes on along the minus strand of CM042890.1, from coordinate 14,079,431 downwards.
ACCGGTTCTTGTTACGGTGCACCTCCCTGCGCATCCCCAAGTTCCACCTCCGCAGCCCGTACTACCCCGTCGCCCTGAAGGAGAAAATCGACCTCTGGATTAGTTTCGCTGTTGGCCGCCGCGTCGATGACTTGTGCATCGATGTTTTCCCTCATGTCTACGTCTTGTCGAGGAGGCTGCTGCAGTGTGAATCCTTGACGAATCTACGGCTGTCGTCGTGTGGGTTTCCATGCTTTGCTAATGGTAACATGGGGATGATAAGTTGGAAATTACTGAAAGTGTTGATTGTTCACCGCTCCTATATGCCGGATAAAGTGATTAATGGTGTTCTAGAGGGCTCTCCACAGTTGGAATCCCTGACATTAGACACTTGTTATGGTATGGATAGTATCAGGATCTTGTCGAGGACAATGAGGGAGTTGGTTATCCGTGGGTACTTTGTTCCACATGATTATTTGAGGCGTCCCGAGAACTTGTGCTTGGAAATCTTTGCCCCTTACTTGTGGACTTTGCGGCTTCTGAACAGCTGGAAGGGAAAGGAAGTTATTGTGCTTAAGGAAGCCTCATCCCTGGTTGAAGTTGAGTTGAACTTCAGTTTGACTTTCCGGAGGAATCAGGATATCATCTATAACACCATGAAGGGAATTTTCAGTGAACTGCATTGTGTTGATAAATTAATGGTTGGGAACACTGCTATACAGGTACGGTGCGAGATCCATTGCACTTGTCTTTCAGGTCTTTGCCTGTTTTACTGCCCTGGTTTGCTTATTCATTGCTCATCATTTTTGAGTTCGGATTTGACTCATTGTTTAGTGTTAGCTGCCAGAATTCTTCTTTTTGCTGCATAATTATGTTTATTTTTTTTAAGCTTTATTGCAGGACATGAACTGGGAATGTTTATATGATCTCACCTCCTTACAATTCTTTGCCTTGCATCCTATGAATTAATTTTATTAGTTTTCTTCTGGTAATTTCACCGAGATGAACAAGAAATGCTTATAAAATCGCATCTCCTTTCATTTCATTGCCTTGCATTAGAGCATGTGTGCGTATGTTGTAATTGATGGCAGTCGTTTGAGAGGATATCATCGTTTCTTGTTTGGTGCACTTTCAGGTTCTGCTTAATTACTATCCTCATCGTTTCTTGTTTGGTGCACTTTCAGGTTCTGCTTAATTACAAGGGGAATAGGGATTTCTCTTTGCAACTGAAATGTCGACACCTGACTATCTTGAATTTGTCCTACAAGTATTATCTTGGATATGTAGCAGCAGCATTGGAGTGCGCCCCGAATGTGGAAAAGTTGGTCATAGATTTCGCTTGTAGAACACACACTGGGGTATGTTTCTTGTGTTATTATTGACTGAGGATGTCAGGATTTTTTTGTTTCCCGCGAGTGATTTTCATGAAAGGACATGCCATACATTTTATTTATCTTTGGGGCTTTTGCTGTTTTCCTTTTCTTCTTGTCGCATGTTCAAAATGTTAGCTAGATACAACTTTTGAGATAATGCGACACTTTGGTTGGAGAAACTGAAGATACCTTGGGGGCATGGAATACCTGAATGCTTACTAAAATCATGTCTTGTAATGGATGGAAGAGATTCGAAGAACCCATGTTGCTTGGTGCCTTGTGTTCTCCCCTTTGTTCGTCTCCAAGGATTTTGCCCGTACTAAAATCTGGGTAATGTCAGTTTATCCATCGGTTTTCTGTTGCAGGAGATTTCTGATTTTCTGTTGCAGGGGATTTCTCAGACTAAGGATCCTTTCAGTAACAAAAAATCTCTCAAGGCCGGCCACATCAGGAACATTGAGATCACAGGTTTCCTGACCTTTTCTGGTGCTAAAAAGAAAAATTGGCTATCCCTCATAAAATTTCTGCTCCAAGATGCGCGAGTGCTAGAGAAGATGGTCATCAAATTTTGGAGATATTCTGCTCGATGCGTAGTAGAAGAATCCCATGTGCAGGACGTGCTCGAAGCAATTCTGGGCTACCCGAGAGCTTCAAATGCTGCAAAGGTCATACTGAATTATCCTTTTAAACGAAAGGTGTCCTCAGTTGCATTAACTTAGATTATCCGGAGCTTGTCGGGTATTTCTTGGTACACATTAAGCCCTTCCTTTTGCCAAGGATTGCACCTTTCTCCATGGGGTTACACTTACTAAGTGCGTGCATATGTGCCCCGAAGTTTGGAACATGGAAATATTTGCCCCTTACTTGAGGACGTTGCGGCTTCTGGACAGCCGGGAGGGAAAGGAAGTTTTGTTCTGAAGGAAGCTTCATCCCTGGTTGAAGTTGAGTTGAACTTCAGTTTGACTTTCAATGGGACGAATCGGGATATCATACCATGAAGGGAATTCTTAGTGAACTGCAATGTGTTGATAAATTCATGGTTGGGCACGAGCCTCTAAAGGTACGTGCGAGATCCATTGCACTTGTCGTTCAGGTCTTTGCCTGTTTTACAGCGCTGCATTGGCTCATCATTTTTGAGTTCTGATATGACTCATTGTTTAGTGTTAGAGCTTGTGTGCGTATGTTGTATTTGATGGCAGTCGTGTCATTTGAGAGTATATCCTCGTTTCTTGTCTGGTGCTTTCAGGCTATTCGTACTTTAAATAATTCGGTAATTAACGAACATAATAAAAACTTCAAAATATCAAAATAAATTCCGCCCGAAGTGCTTCAAAGACAATCAAAATAAAAGACATGAAAAAACAAAACAAAAATCATTGAATTCAGCCTGAGAATGCCTTGGAGGATGACTGCATGACACTAAGAAACTCTTCCTCAATGGTATACATATTAAAAGTGGCTCGATCAATCTGGCGCTTCTCTTTAATCCATTGTCTCGCTATTGAAATCTTGACAATTGCCAACCAAATAACTTTTCATATAGATCTTGAATCGCGTTCTCCCAAAGTATCATTTCAGGAGGATAGTCCTCCTTCACATCATTTGTCGTATCCTCATTGTCGTTCTCCTCCTCAATGGATTTCCTTTGCTTCTCCCCATAGCTTGCCCCCGAACCTGACTATTTTCTTGTTTGCCCGAGAAAGAGGATCCGTCTTCTTATTTAGATCCATAAAAATCCTTTTGAGTCGTTTAATCCTATTGTAGACTTGATCGTACTTGTATTTCTTTGATATGGTTTATCCAGTGGGCAATATAGTCAATGATGAGTAAAAATCTGAGAGATAAGGATTTGACATCTTACATTCACCATTCAGCTCGGAGTACCTGATCAACTCCTTCAAGAGGACAATGGTCTCGTTGGGTTTCCATCGGCACTTTCTATCGGCGGGAGGGGCCACCACTTGTTGAACTTCTCATTCGGATTAAAAACTTTTGTTGAAATTAAGAATAAAATATTCCGGCTCTTTTGTTACTAGAGAAACTAAAAGTGTTAATTCCATTTCATACCTAAATTTGATTCAGATTCGATTCCATTTTGTTCCTCTATTGGGTTGAGTGACTAGGGAGTTGTCAAGGAAACTTTCAGAAACATTTATAAATTTCACGAGATAATTGTCTATAAATAACTAAAATTATTAGTTTAAAAGATATTCTTTCACTTAGTTATTTAAAAAAATACCTTTTATCATATAATTCGTTTATTGTTTCAGAGATTCGATCTTAGATCAGTTAAGGAAAATCTCTCACTTTCATTGTGGGCTTGGAAGATTGTGTTACTGAGACAAAAAAAAATTGACATGTTTTTATAATTATGACTTACAAATATTTAAAAACATCGGTACCATGCCTCTGATGACTGAAGTCGGCGTCTCCGCCGAAGGAGAAGGTCTAATGGTACCGATGGTCCAGGGATTGGGAACTTATAATTGACAGGTTGGTCTAATTTAATTTCAAGAAAAATATATAATAAGTGAAATAATGAAGTTTTTTTTTAATATTTGCTACATGATACAGTTCTTTTTATTATGTGAGTGGATTTCAACGTGGAATGATTTTATAGTTAAAAAGTGATTATCGAAATAATTACTACAGATGTTTAACAACATTCATGACAAAAAAAATTGATAAAATTCTATTTGCTTAAATTTTTATCCTTTAATTATAAATATTTGTAAGTCATAATTATAAAAACATGTCAATTTTTTTTTTGTCTCGGTAACACAATCTTCCAAGCCCACAATGAAATTGCTTAACAAAACAACTCAATATTTAGAGTGAGAGATTTTCCTTAACTGATCTAATATCGAATCTCAAAAACAATAAACGAATTATATGATAAAAATGTATTTTTTTAATAACTAAGTGAAAGAATATCTTTTAAGCTAATAATTTTAGTTATTTATAAACAATTATCTCGTGAAATTTATAAATGTTTCTGAAAGTTTCATTGACACCTCCCTAGTCACTCAACCCAATAGAGGAACAAAATGGAATAGAATCTGAATCAAATTTAGGTATGAAATGGAATCAACACTTTTAGTTTCTCTAGTAACAAAAGAGCCGGAATATTTTATTCTTAATTTAAAAAAAGTTTTTAATCTGAAGAAGAAGGCCGACAAGTGGTGGCCCCTCCCGCCAATAGAAAGTGCCGATGGAAACCCAACGAGACCATTGTCCTCTTGAAGGAGTTGATCAGGTTCTCCGAGCTGAATGGTGAATGTAAGATGTCAAATCCCTATCTCTCATATTTTTACTCATCATTGACTATATCGCCCACTGGAGAAATCATATCAAAGAAGTACAAGTACGATCAAGTCCACAATAGGATTAAACAACTCGAAAGGATTTTTATGGGTCTAAGTAAGAAGAAGGGTACTCTTTTTCGGGCAAACGAGAAAATAGTCAAGTTCGGGGGCAAGCTATGAGGAGAAGCAAGGAAATCCATTGAGGAGGAGAAGAAGGACAATGAGGATATGACAAATGATATGGAAGAGGACAATCCTCGTGAAATGATACTTTGGGAGAACGCGATTCAAGATCTATGTGAAAAGTATTTGGTTGGCCATGGAATTATACCATGCTCAAGATCTGTGGCCTGGATAGATTTGTCAAGCTTTCAATAGCGAGGAAATGGATTAAAGAGTAGCGCCAGATTGATCGAGCCACTTTTAATATGAATACCATTGAGGAAGAGTTTCTTAGTGTCATGCAGTCATCCTCCAAGGCATCCTCAGGCTGAATTCAATGATTTTTGTTTTTTTTTTCATGTCTTTTATTTTGATTTGTCTTTGAAGGACTCCGGGCGGAATTTATTTTGATATTTTGAATTTTTTGTTATGTTCGTTAATCACCGAATTATCTAAATTACAAGGGGAATGGGGATTTCTCTTTGCAACTGAAATGCCGACACCTGACTATTACAACTTTTGCCAAAGAGTATTCTTTTGGATGGATAGCAGGATTATTGGAGCGTGCACCGAATGTGGAGACATTGGTCATTGATTTTGCTCCTAGCCATGGGGTATGTTTCTTGTAGTAACTGGCTGAGGATGTCAGGATTGTTTTGTTGCTAGCGAGTGATGTTCATGAAAGGAATGTGGTACATTTTATTTATCTTTAGGCTCTTCTGCTGTTATCCTTTTTTTTCTTTGTCACGTATTTGAAATGTTAGCGAGATACAGCATTTGAGATAAAGCGACCCATAAACAGATGTTGGGAGAAACTGAAGATAACTTGTGGCTTTGAATACGTGAATGCTTGCTAAAATCCTGTCTTGCAATGGATGGAAGAGATTGGAAGAACCCATGTTGTTTGATGCCTTTTGTTCTCTCCCCTTTGTCCGTCTCCGAGGATTTTGCCTGTACTTAAGCCACGGTAATGTTAGTTTATTTTACTCTTTTCTGTTGCAGGGGTTTGCTTGGGAAAAGGATCCTTTCTGTAATCTCTCAAGACCGGCCGCATCAGGAACATTGTGATCCCAGGATTCCTAGTCGGTTATGGACCTTATGATTCTGAACTAATATATTGTCTTTCCCTGATAAAAGTTCTGCTCCGAGATGCGCAAGTGCTAGAGAAGATGGTCATCAATGCTAAATGGTCTTGGAGACGTGATGTTGCAGAAGCTATATTCTGGGCTGCCCGAGAGGTTCAAAAGCTGCAAAGGTCATACTGAATTATCCTTTTAAAAGAAAGGAGTCCTCTGTTGGACTTAACTTAGTTTATCTGAAGTGCCTTTCCCCGTGGGGTTACACGTACTAAATGCGTGCATATGTGCCCCAAAGTTTGGAACATGAATCATATGTATGTTTTGGTGTCGGTGGTCTTTTGCTGCCGAGTTAGTCTTATGTCGTTCATATCTTGATAGCGACACCAGAACTGTTGGGCCCTTTTTGGGTGTAGCAAAACCTTCTTTGTTTGAACCTATACTCCTGCGCAAAGTTGAGTCCGTTTGAACTTTCTTCGACCTCCAAAGTGCGAAGAAACAGGCGAGAAGCCACCTTGTTTAGACAATCCTGCCTTCAACAGTTCCTCTAGCAAGTTACAGATCTTTCTTATACTTTTTTACTACGCATTCGTTACTTCGGCTGTCAGGTGGGGCATGGAATGTCCAAATGCTTGCTAGAACCTGGAAATTCGAAAGAACCCATGCCGTCTGCGCCTATTGTTGTCCAGTTTGTTCTTCTCCTTGGCTTTTGGCCCTACAGTTGTTAGAAGCTGAATTTGTTCAGATGCAGTGCTTACTGAATTGTGCGACTACGAGTGAAACTATGGTCACCCTAAAGTTACTTCAGCTTAATCGTCATCGAGAACCGATCCATCTCTTCTACTCCCTTAAAACACCACCTCCTAAACCATCCCAAACCGTTAACTGAACCATGGCGAGGCAGGCCGCAACCTGCCACTGTGTACTCGGACGACGAACTCCAATCGAAAATGCATGGTGGAGCAAGAACTGCTGGGCAACGAACGCGCCGCCTCTCCCCAGTCTTGGTGCGAGATTTCTCCAAGGACAAATTGAAAGTCTCTGAACGTCATGGACAAATTTTTCCATGGACAAATTGAAAGCTCCTTTCCTTCCTCGACGTCAAGGACGTCGTCAAGACAAGCGTCCTCTCCAAGCGCTGGTCCTCACTCTGGACCCAAACCTCGGCCATCTCCATTGATTTTCAGGATGTGGTGCATGCCTTATGTGAAGATAGAATCTCCTCCTTTGACTGGTTCTTGCTGCAGTGGACTGCACCGGCGATCCACAAGTTCCACCTCTGCGGCCTGCTCTGCCCTGTCCACATGAAGGATAGATTCGACCTCTGGATTAGGTTCGCGGTTGGCCAGAGCATCGTGGACTTGAGAATCAATGTTTTCCAGTGTAATGAGGTCTACGTCTTGCCGAGGGTGCTCCTGGGGTGTGAATCCTTGATGGATCTCCGGCTGTCGTCGTGTGGGTTTCCATCCTTTGCTAATGGTAATTTGGGAAGGATAAGTTGGAATTTACTGAAAGTGTTGAGTGTTCACCACTCCTATATGCCGGATCAAGTGATTAATGGTGTTCTAGAGGGCTCTCCCCAGTTGGAATCCCTCACATGAGACAGTTGCTATGGTATGGATAGTATCAGGATCTTGTCGAGGACGATGAGGGTGTTAGTTATCCGTGGGTACTATGTTCCACATGAAGATTACAGCGACGAGGAGAATGAACATGAGAACTTGTTCTAGGAAATTTTTGCCCCTTACTTGAGGACGCTGCGGCTTTTGGTTGACTTTGACGAAAAGGAAGTTATTGTGCTGAAGGAAGCCTCGTCCCTGGCGATTGTCGAGTTGAACTTCTGTTTGATATTAGGTATGGTGGATCTGGTTAATATGTACCACACCATGAAGGGGGTTCTCAGTAATCTGTATTACGTTGAGAAATTCATGGTTGGGAACGATGCTCTAAAGGTACGGTGCGAGATCCATTGCACTTGTCTTTCAGGTCTTTGCCTGTTTTATTGCACTTGTTTGCTTATGCTTTGCTCATCATTTTCGAGTTTGGATTTGGCTCATGGGTAAGTGTTGGCCGCTAGAGAGGATGTGCCCCCTCACATTTCTCTGCCTTGCATCCGAGCATGTGCACGTATGTTGTCGTTGATGGCATTCGTGACGTTTGACAGGATGTCGCTGTTTCTTGTTTGGTGTACTTCCAGGTTCTGCGTAATTGCATGGGGAATGGGGGCTTCTCTTTGCAACTAAAATGTCGACACCTGACTATCTCAACGTTAGCCAACGTGTATTCTTATGGACGGATAGCAGAAGTATTGGAGTGTGCCCCGTATGTAGAGAAGTTGTTCATAGATTTCGCTCGTAAAAGATGCCCTGGGGTATGTTTCTTGTAGTATTTATTACTGGCAGAGGATGTCAGGATTGTTTTATTACTAGCGAGACCGTACTTGAGAGTTTCCTAACTCATACGGTTCACAATTCTTGTGGTGTCCCGTGATATTCATGAAAGGAATGCGGTACATTTTATTTATCTTTTGGCTCTTCTGCTGTTATCCTTTTTTTTGTTTGTTCGAAATGTTAGCGAGATACAGCCTTTGAGATAACGCTGAAGATATCTTGTGGCATTGATTACGCGAATGCTTGCTAAAATCCTGTCTTGCAATGGATGGAAGAACCCATGTTGTTTGATGCCCTTTGTTCTCTCCCCTTTGTCCGTCTCCGAGGATTTTGCCCATACTTAAGCCAGGGTAATGTTAGTTTATCTTACTCTTTTCTGTTGCAGGGGATTTCTTGGCAAAAGGATCCTTTCAGTAACAAAGAATCTCTCAAACCCGGCCGCATCAGGAACATTGAGATCACAGGTTTCTCGACCTTTTCTGGTGTTATAAAGAAAAATTGGCTGTCCCTGATAAAAGTTCTTCTCCGCGATGCCTAAGTACTAGAGAAGATGGTCATCACTGTGGATTGGTATAGGAGAGATACGGTGCGAAGCCTATCAGAATGCCGTGCACAGAAGGTGCTCGAAGTTGCAGAAGAGATTCTGGGTTGCCCGAGAGGTTCAAAAAGCCGTGAAGGTCATACTGAATTATCCTTTTAAAAGGAGGAAGTCCACGGCTGGATTGACTTAGAATATCCGGAGCTTGTCTGGTGTTTCTTAGTATATATTCAGCCCTTCGTTATGCCTAGGTTTGTGCCTTCTCCATGGGGTTATACTTATTATGAGCGTGCATATGTGCCCCAAGCTTCGAATACGAAACATATGTATGTATGTGTTGGGACGGATAGACTTTTGCTGCCGAAGGTACGTCTTATGTCATTTATATCTCGATTGCGTTGTCAAAACTGTTGCGGCTGCAACATGCTTCTCTTGGGTGAAGTAGAACATTCTATGTTTGAAACTTTACTCTTGCGCAAAGATGTGTCTGTCTGTACTTTCTTCAACCTCCGGACTGCGAAGAGAAGCCACCTTGTTAAGACTAGCCTGCCTGCCTCCAAGAGTTCCTCTAGCTAGTTATAGATCTTGCCTATACTTCTTCGGATAAGACACTTATCGAATCATGCAACTCAGGGTGATCCTTTGCAACTGTTGTACAGTATCCAACTAAAAGCTCCACTGATTAGGTGAAAGTGAACCTTCCAAAAAAATTCTAATTTCTGCATATGAATTTGTAATTTAGGATTATTTGAAAACATAAACATTTTTCATCGAGGTTATATTTTTTCGAGTTTAGCAGAAACATTTTTAATATAAAATTCTTTTGTTCATACAAATTGAAATTTTAGATTCTTGAAATGAAAATTATGTATTAAAAAAATAGAAGTCGTCAAATAACATAAAACGTAAAATTAATAAACTATAATTACTTCATTCATGAATTATTTTTTATATTATGAAATTTATATAATAATTTACGTGCATCATTTATTATTTCGGGAGTTTTGACATAATTTATTATTAAATGAATTGTTTTACGTGCTTACTAAATTCTTTTAATAAAGCGTTTCATTTTATAAAAACTTAATATAATACGAAAGTATTGATTTTTTTTAAAATTTTTTTGTGTAATAATGTTACTATTAATTTTAAAGTTGGAAAGAAAATATTCGAAACGATATCTAAAATATTATTGTTATTATTATTATTATTATTTATATGATAATATCATGTCATATATATTGTTTGAGGATCTATTCATCCCCGCTTAATTTATTCCTTTCACAAAATCAGCTCAAACCTGCAACCATGGAGGAGGCCGGAGATGCTTCTACGCCGAATATGAGCTATCTTAGACGATCATCTCCATCTGCGGCTACAACGGAGGACAAAGACCTCATCAGCGGCCTGCCTGATGACATAATATTACACGTTCTCTCCTTCCTTGACGTCAAGTACGTTGTCATGACAAGCGCCCTCTCCAGGCGCTGGTCCTCGCTATGGACCAAAACCTCATCCGTCTCCGCCAATCTTCTGACTGTGAATCACCATGAGGGGGCTGAAATAACCTTCTTTGACCGGTTCTTGTTCCGATGCACGTCCCCGGCGATTCGCAAGCTCCACCTCAACAACCTGATGAACGATACCTGGTTGAAGGAGAGAATCGACGTCTGGATTAGGTTTGCTTTAGGCCGTCACGTCGAGGACTTGCTCATCGAAGTCGACGGGTGGTACGATGATCACCCTTACGTCTTGCCACGGGAGCTGCTGCAGTGTAAATCCTTGATGAGGCTTGGGCTGACGTCGTGTGCGTTTCCATCCTTGGGTAATGGTAATTTGGGGATGATTAGTTGGACTTCTCTGAAGGCGTTGACTGTTCACAAGACGATGATGGTGGATGAAGTGATTAATGGGGTTTTGGAGGGGTCTCCCCTGTTGGAATCCCTGACATTAGACTACTGTTACGGTATGGATAGTATCCGGATCTTCTCGAAGGTTATGAGGGAGTTGGTCATCAATTCGTACCCTGATCCATACCGTGGTTTTAGTGACGAGGAGGATGAGAATCATCGCCGCAGGAACGTCTGCTTTGAAATCTATGCGCCTTATTTGAGGTCTCTGCAGCTTCTGGGCCTGTGGAGGGGAAAGGGAGCTATTCTGCTGAAGGAATTATCGTCTCTTGTCGAAGTTGTGTTAGATTTCAATTTCGATTTCGATAAAACGAATTCGGATATAATCTATGTCTCCATGAAGGGAATCCTTAGTAAACTGAGCTTTGTTGATAAAATCATGTTCGGGAACGAGATTTTAATGGTAAGGCGGGGGGAGATCGATCTCACATCACCTTCTGCTCTATGTCCTTTAGTTACTGTGTTAGTGTGCTTCTGCTTTGCTCATCGTTTTTCGGGTTCGGATTTGGCTCATGGTTAAGTGTTGGCTGCTAGGAACCATCTTTCGTTGCATAATTATGTTAACTTTGTAAGTTTTATTACAAGAACTGCAATGACAACTGGAAATGCTTATGTGCCCTGTGACGACTCGAAATAGAAATGTTTGCGTAATCTCATCTCCTTACATTGTTTTCGCCTCGCCATCGTAGCATGTGTTTGTATGTCGTATTTGATGGCAGTCCCTAACGATAGGGAGGATATGGCTGTTCTTTGTTTGGTGCACTTCCAGGATCTGTGTAGTTACAAGAGGAATGGGGAGTTCTCTTTGCAACTGAGATGTCGACACCTGACTGCCGCGAATATTTCCGACGAGTATTGTCTCGGACGGATAGCAGAAGTGTTGGAGTGTGCTCCGAATGTAGAAACGTTGACAATAGATTTCACCGATCCCAAAATACACACCAAGGTATGTTCCTTGTAGTGTTAGTGACTGAGGATGTCGGGCATGTTTTGTTACTCGCAAATGACGTTCAAGAAAGAACCACGCTGTAGATTTTTACTCGTCTTCTGGTGCTCGTGCTGTTGTATGGAATACTCGAATGGTTACTAAATTCCTGTCCTGTAATGGGATGGAAGAGATTCAGAGAACCCGTGTTGTTTGGCACCCATTGTTCGCCTCCTAGGCTTTTGGCCTTCCTCAAGGCGGGGCAACGCGAGTTTATCCTATCCTTACCTCACTTTTCTGTTCGCAGTTTATTCCTACAAATGCAGATGCTTTCTGTAACAAATTTGAATGCTGGAAGAGATTCACCTGCTTCATCAAGAACATTGCGATCATAGGTTTCCCAGTCTGTAATGGTGATGAACCACTATACTGGCTATCCCTGGTAAAACTTTTGCTCAGAGATTCACAAGCGTTGGACAAGATGGTCATCAATGCTATACGGCCATGGTTTTATCTCGGCCGACCCTCTGAAGAAGCTTACGCAAAGCATGTGTTCAAGGTTGGACAAGATATTCTACGCTCCCCGAGAGGATCGAAAGCCGCGGAGGTCATAGTGAAGTATCCTTATAAAAGGGGGCAGTCCTCGGCTGGATTAACTTAGATTATCCGGAGCTTGTTCGGTGTTTTTAGGTATACATTCAGCATTTCTTTTAGCCAAGGTTTGTATAGCCTTGTAATAAGTGGGCGGATATTTTTCCCGATGCTTGACTTGGTTGTCCGGATATATGGGTAGGATATCTGGCTATACAGTGACCGAGTCTAGTGAACTTGTTCGGTCAAAATTCGGATCGAGCTTGACTTTAATCGAGCTCGAGTCGACTCGTTAAGAAAACAAGCTAAAACATTTACAACTTCACGAGCCGAACACATACATCTCGATGTTCACAAGCCACTTTAATAAAATCGAGCAGATATTTCGAACACGATGGAATCGAGTTCGATTTTTAGAATTATTCGGTCCCGACTCTGCTCATTTTTACCTTAGTATTTCAAGAAAGTGACTGGAGAACATGAGACCTTATTTTTTGATTGAGTTTCAACATATTTAGAAATCAAACCAAGTAAAATGATATTGTTAAATAAAGATAATACTTTGGCAGCGGTGCACTTTGGCTTTGTTCGGATAGTAAGGACAAGAAAGAAAAGGAAAAGGAGAGAAAAATAAAAAATGATGGAGAGATAATTTTATCGGGAGGCGAGTTTTCCCATCATTTCCTCCCCTTTCCTTTCCAAAACAAACACAGCATTAGGGCAACCATGGAGGAGGAGGAGGCCAGCGATCCCCTAAATGCAAGCTCAAGGAGACGATCACGTCCTTCCGAGGCGGCGGAGGACAACGACGACCTCATCAGCACCCTGCCGGATCACATCATCTTACACGTCCTCTCCTTCCTTGACGTCAGGGACGTCGTCAAGACTAGCGCCCTCTCAAAGCGGTGGTCTTCCGTATGGACCCAAACCTTGGCCGTATCCATCAGTTTTTGGACCAAGGATTCCGGGTATGATGTTGAGTTCGACTTCTTTGAAAAGTTCTTGCTCAGGTGCACGTCCCCGGTCATTCGCAAGCTCCACCTCTGCCTGAACTACCACTCCGGCTTGAAGGAAAGAGTCGAACACTGGATTAGGTTCGCTGTTGTCCGCTGTGTCGAGGACATGTGGATCCATGTTGACGATGGTTGCGATGAGGAACCTTACGTCTTGCCGTTGGAGCTGCTGCAGTGTAAATCCTTGACGAGGCTTCGGCTGGTGTCGTGTGAGTTTCCATCCTTGACTAATGGTAGTTTGAGTATGATCAATTGGCCTTCGCTGAAGAAGTTGACTGTTCACGAGACAATGATGGTGGATGAAGTGATTAATGGGGTTTTGGAGGGCTCTCCCATGTTGGAATCCCTGACATTAAAAGGTTGTTATGGTATGAACAGTATCCGGATCTTCACAAATGTGATGAGGGAGTTGGTTATCAGTGGGTACTGTGATCCTTTTCGTGACAATGACACTTGCTTTTGGTTGGAAATCTATGCCCCATATTTGAGGTCGCTGAGGCTGCTGGGCCCATGGCAGGGAAAGAACGCTATTGTACTGAAGGACTTGTTGTCTCTGGTTGACGTTGAGTTGGATTTCAATCTCGATTTCAACCAAAGGAATTCAGATATAGTCTGTGGCACCGTGAAGGGAATTCTTAGTCAACTGAGCTTTGTTGATAAAGTCGTAATTGGGAAGGGCATTATAATGGTACGGTGGGGAGATCGGTCTCACATCAACTTCAGCTGTGTATTGTTTACTGTGTTGGTGTGCTTATGCTTTGCTCATCATTTTTTGGGTTCAGATTTTGCTCATGGTTAAGTATTAGCTGCTAAGACCCATCTTTGTTGCATAATTATGTTAAATTTATAAGTTTTATTACAAGAATTGCAATGACAACAGAAAATGCTTATATGCCCTCACCTTCACACATTTCTATTCCTTGCTTCATATGCGTTAATTTTATTAGTTCTCTTCTGGGAATTTCATAGAAATGGACTAGAAATGTTTACATAATCTCATTTCCTTAGATTTTTTTTACTTGAAATGGAAATGTCTATAGAATCTCATCTGTTTACTTTTTTTTTCACCTCGCCATCATAGCATGTGTTTGTATATTGTATTTGATGGCAGTCCTAACGTTACGGAGGATATGGCTGTTCTTTGTCTGGTACACTTCCAGGATATATGTTATTACAAGGGGAACGGGGAGTTCTCTTTCCAACTGAAATGTCGACACCTGACACTTATGATGATTGCCGATGAGTTTTGTCTTGGACGGATAGCAGAAGTGTTGGAGTGTTCTCCGAATGTTGAAACATTGATAATAGATTTCACTAATCCCGGAAGATCCATCATGGTATGTTACTTGTATTATTATTGGCTGAGGATGCCCGGTTTGCTTTGTTACTCACCAATGAGGTTCAAGAAAGAACTATCCTGTACTTTTTGTTTTCCTTTTCGTGTCTTGTGCTGTTATCCTTCTTCACGTGTTTGAAATGTTGGCTAGATACAACTTTTGAGATAACGTGACCCATAAACAAATGGTGGGAGAAACTGAAGATTACTGCAGGGCATGAAATTCCTGTATGCTTACCAAAATCATGTCTTGTAATGGATGGAAGAGATCCGAAGACCCCATGTTGTTTGATGCCCTTTGTTCGCCCTTTTGTTCGTCCCCTAGGCTTTTGGCCGACCTCAAGCCGTTGCAATATGAGGTTATCCTACCCTTTAACTCCTTTTCTGTTTGCAGTCGACTCCTACAAATGCAGATACCTTCCGTAACAAATTTGAATCCTGGAAGAGATTGACCTGCTGCATCAAGAACATTGCGATCACAGGTTTCCCAGGCTATGATGGTGATGAACCACCATATTGGCTATCATTGGTAAAACTTTTGCTCAGAGATGCGCAAGTGTTGGACAAGATGATCATCAATGCTGTACGGCCGTGGTGGTATCTCAGCCTACAATCCGAAGAAGCCTACGCAAAGTCTGAGTTCAAAGTTGCAGAAGATATTCTACGCTTCCCGAGAGGATCAAAAGCGGCTCAGGTCATGGTGAAGTATCCTTTAAAAGGGGGCAGTACTCGGCTGGATTAAATTAGATTATCCGGAGCTTGTTTGGTGTTTCTTGGTACGCATTCCACCCTTCTTTTTGCCGAGGTTTGTATAGCCTTTCTCTGCGTGTTACACTTACTAAAGTGCCTGCATATTTTCCCCAAGGCTCGCATATTAAATGTATGTGTTCTCCGGTGTAGCCGAACCTTCTCTGTTTGAGCCACCTCTCGCTCAACGATGTGTCAGGTTGAACGATCTGTGACCTCTTAACTGCAAAGAAACCGACGAGAAACATCCTCCTCGTAAGGCAGCCTGCCTCCATCTATACTCTCATGCGCAACATATTTAGTATTAGCCTAGAGATTATGAAAATTTCATCACAAAAATGGAAAACAAAGCTCAACTGTTATTTATTTTGTAAAAATTATTGTAAGAAAAATGACTTGGTTTTAAAAATTTATGAATTTCGTGCGGAGGTAGTTTCTTTTCCACACGAGACTTGGGAGCTTTTGGGTTTATTAGTCCTATAAACACAAATATTGGGTTGAGTATCCCCCGGCAGTGCTTCAACTCCTCCAACATGCTGCGGTGGCAGTCGACGACGGAGACCTCGTCAGCGCCCTGCCGGACGCCAAAAATAATACCGTAAAATTGAACTTATATAATAAAATCTAATTTATAAAGTTGGTCCTCATGAGGGTCAAAGCAACGAGCTTGAACTATGCCAATTACTTGCATGTCCTTGGCATGTACCAGGAGAAGTTTCCTCTCCCCTTCATCCCCGGGTGCGATTAGTACAGCGTTGTGGAGGCCGTCAGAGACAGAGTGTACGTCCCTGGGGTTTCTGGGTTCCGAGTCGGAGACAGACTTGCTCCATTGTGGGCGACTACAACGGTTAATGGGTCGGTCTTTTTATGCGTTCAGGCTATTGGGTTTGGTTTTTCACTTGAGAAGCCGAAAACTCGAAACATGAAGTATGCACAAAGTTGAGCTGTACCTACACACCACACGAAACGAGTAGGCCTTAATTCGCCAATCACAATTATCTTTGTGACTTTCGATATTTTTACGTTGAGTATAATAACTCTTAAACTCAACACTTGCCCCTCAAAAAGCTGACCTTAGCTGATCTAAACAAGTCAACTAAATTGAGTAAAGTCGACCCATTAATCATTTAAAATAAATTACAGATGTTCTACCAGAAGCCCACAGCTAAGCTGTACTGACTAATGGGAAAAATTCGACTTAATAATTAGGGTTATTTTAGTGTTGTCTCACCATTAAAATATCTTTTGGAATTTAATTAATACATGATAAGTTTAACATTAAATAATTCCTACTATAATATTATTAAAATTGTGAATCCACAACCTAATTATGCTCACAATAATTAATAGAATGAATTTTAAACTTTCACATTTCTTTTAAATTTTAGAATTATGAGCAATTTGTTCCTCTGACCTTAATATTTTAATCATAATCGAGGAAATTAAAATCTCAACTTTTAGATTTAGATATAATCGTGGCCGTATAATTAGATAAATATTAATTTTCTTGAACAAATTTGATATTTAACTTTTGTTCAAAAGAAATAATTATCTAAATATTTACTTTTAAAGAAAAACACTTCTTTAATATTTATAATAACAATGATAATATATCAACAATATAAAACATCCTTTTTTATTATATCATCGAAAATTATACGCTCTGACCATGAGTACGTTCTAATGCCACTTGTTAGATTTCAGGGAGCAGCGGAAACAATTATTATAAACTTTTATGCCCAAAAATAATAAAATCTCATGGTACGTATAAATTTTAGATAAATAATAGCATAATCGTACCCGAAAAACGTACCTTGAAATTTTCGACGAAACAAAACGTAATCAGGAAAAATAGATCGAGAGCCCCAAGTGTGACTTCTCTAGGGGTATCCACGCGCACACGATCACGAACTTCTCAACAATCCCTTAGGTGCTAACCTCTTGGATCGACAAAGAATTTTGGCAGTTCAAAAACTCTATGTATATCTTTTTGAGAGTTTTCTTTCTGTGATTTTTCTCTCCCAAAAAACGAAAGGAAATTTTTCTCTGACTCTTTGTAGTCTCTTCCCAAATCAATCAACAAACTCTTTCTAATATTTTGAATCCACAATCTGACCGATTGTCTACTTCCTTTTACGTTTCAATCAGTTTATTAACCATAATAAATGTCACAGGAAACTTAATTTGTTCCCAATGAAAGGTATGATGATTTGATATGATCATATCAAATACTTATTTCATTTTCTTAAAAAAATAATTCGGATAGGATATCTTAATAAATATTAAATATTCATTTCATATCCTTTAAAAAAACTAATATGACCCGAATAAATCAATATTCGATCTTGGTCTATTTATTTGCCTCCGATATTTCAGAAAAATTAATAATCCAATTAATTCTAATTCTGAAATAAAATGATTAATTTTAGTATCCACTAAAATAATCAAAATATAATGTTCGTGTCGACGTGCTATGCGTACAACCCTCTAAGTCATATACACGAAGGTAACAATACATAAACTAAGGTAACCGACTAACAACAGTTTTTAGTAATCCAACGTGTTAGGATAATGATTATAAATCATAAATCACTATGAAACTGAGTACCGTGTAATTCAATCTCTTTATCTAACTGACATCTCAATTAATTTGGCGTAAAATACATCATCGCCGAATTAATTGTTTTACTTGATCACCAATATATAATAGACTCTCTTGAATGTAAAACATTCCTCGCATGGCCATGGTTTTTAGAGTCACTAATATCTCTATCAAGTAGCCTAGATGTCAACTATCTAATCCAAGAGAGCGATGAATCCTATATTGACTCGACATTATTTTCTCTACGCTTTGTCACACACCCAACAATCATATTACTCATAATCCGGTTAAAGACTGTTTTTAACAACGTCAAAGTGCGCAAACTTCACGCATAGAATAAATGAAGGTATCAGGTCAAAATATCAGTTACACTCGTCCATAAAGAGGATTGACCGATGATGTTCAATATGTGGTATCCGTTTAATCGGGTCGTGTCCAGTATCCCTAATCTTAGGACACCCCTAAGTATAACTTGGATACAGTATCCCTTGGTCTATCTTAACCTCAGTTGTACTTAGCGATGATCTAGATGTCCATGACCCCTCTAAACATCTATCTGATCACGAACTATTTCAAAATAATATACTCAATAATCTGTAGGACTTTATTATTAATAATTTTACGTGCAGAAAAGTAAAATAACCAATGTCAAATACTTGTCTTTATTAATTATTTATCCACAAATACATTAAAGTGTCTTGGCACATATGTGCATACACTAACAAACGCTTCCGTGTTCGATGTTTCGTGAAATCCAGGTGCTACTAGTTCTAGGTGTGGCTGGGGCTCGGGATCTTGCTGGTGCAAATAGGCAAGGTGTGTGGCGTCCCTGTTATTGCAGTTGCGAGGTAGTTGAGTAAACAAGCATGCAGTATCTGTGCACTTCCTTAAAGAGATAAATGGTCAAAGCTTCTCCTAATTGAAAAAAAAACAACAGAAATCATTTAGGAAAAAGAGAAATAATAATATAATAAAAAATGTACTTTATTTCTTGGATTGCATGTTAAGAAAATGTTTCAAATCACGCCTTAAAAAAAAAAGTACAAAATCATCCCCCCAGAAAAAACAAAAATATAGAAAAAACAAGCATCTTGTGTATTATTTAAACAAGAGATTTTGGGAGTTGGAACTGGTGGAGGGAATGGCAGTTCTCTTCCGATGCTGCTTCTGAAAAGGCAACGTGTTTTTGTAGGTCAGACCCATAAAACGGGCCTACATTTCTCTCCTACACCACCCCCAAATTCAGACAAATGGATTCGATTTGTAAGGAATTGTTGGGGGTAGCACCGGCAGAATTCCTAACACATGATCGGACCTGATCAGATCAGATTCAGCTCCAGGGTAGAAGGTTGCCAACTGCTGACGTCAGTCACACTTCCCACGCCATACGCCAAACAAAGGTTATTTTGTATTGAGATATTTCTTTGAAATTGTATCACAAAAGAGCTATGTTCCATTTTCAACAGTCAAATAACCCGCTTGCATTAAACCAGAATCTACTCGAAGACAATAAGGGAGCTAAAGGATTGTAGATATCATAAAGAAGAAAAGCGAATCACATTGAAGCGAATGTTGTGGTTGAAGAAAATAATCCTATTACCTCGAGGCATCTGTCAGTCATTCACTGCCAACCCCAATCACTATTCGAGTGCATTGTGCCATGATATGTGAAAAATAGTCCCACATGGGCTATCAATGTGTGATGTAAGGCCACATGTATGTGGAAAATAGTCTCACATCGAAAGTATGAGATACCGTGATATGTGAGTTAACATTTGGGTTGGGCTATCTCAAAAAAGCCCATAACAAGTGGTATCAGAGTCAGCCTATTACTCCTTCCGCGTGCGCGCTTTCACCGACGCAAAGCTGCGAATCCCCATGGCCCGATGCTAATAGATACTGCATGAGAAAACCAATCCTGCACGTCAACATCCAGAAGTGGACGCACGAAATCTCACCCTTTTATATGAAAATTATTCATAAAAATTTGAAGTATTCTGATTTCTGAATCACATCCCACGTACGTCGAACTTGGAAAATGACACTAGGATTAAGACTAGTTAGGTGAAACTCCCAAACGTAGATGTTTCTTAAGTCTACATGCAAACGAGTAAACGCCAAAAGCCAACGAGTAAACGCCAGCCGGAGCCAAAGTATCCGGTGGCTGAGAAGCTTTGGCCAAGTGTGAACTCATTGAGAAACACATGGATCGATTATTTGTCTGTTGCCCCAACACGACGTATGGGGGGGTCTTATCGGATGCGTTCACCCCCTTTTTTTTTCGGAAGAACTCACAACGTCAGTCATAAAGGAATCTACCACGGGAGTTTGGATGGTAATTAGGAAGACGCCACGAAAGCTTCACCCCAATTGCCCGGATCTTTCCCTTCAAGGTTGAGACTCCCGCACCTAAACTATGTGATATGTCATGACAAAATGATTAGTGAGTGACGACCCGACCCACACATGAAGGGACAAACTTTGAACGTGACGAAAACAAAAAAAAAATGGAATTGACATGTCTGTTCATATCGCGGGATCTTCCTAATATGGTGGGATTTGGGTATTTGAATCAATGGAGCTAGAATCAATGGGGCACTGGTAGAGCCTCTGGTGGGTGCACCTGTAATAAGCCCTGCACAACGACTGGAGCTTTTAAAAGAGGCCGACTGTATCTAAAGAGGATGGCCCATCCATGTTAAGCAAAACAAAACAAATACTACCTCGGGAATTTGGAGCCCAAAATGATTTTCTGGCCATACTTCCTCCAAGTATGACCATCTTCCTCGGGAAGACTGGTGTTCCCAAATTGAGGAGCGGGCACCCTCTTTATGGTCCCGTCCGCCTCGCCTCTTCCACTCCTATGATTAAGAAAAAATAAGGAAGTGTAAAACACGTGCACCCAAAGAAAAGAAGTTACAACTCACATCTGCACCATCTCAATGGGTGTATGCCTGATCCCGTAAAATGAAATGAAATAAGGTATGCAATTTACGGCGAATGGACCACTGTTCTCTTGAAGAATGAGGGTTGGTCAATCGGTCTCCGATTATCGGTGAGGTTTTCTTCTGGGTTGATAGGAGGAGACTCGGTCGTTGCGTAAATTAGTCTAATGAGCCGTTCAAACCTTCGGAGATGATTGATAAGTGAGTGTTCCGGGTATTTGTTGTGTTCGTGGGCAGGAAATGCTCATGGTCGAAGTCCTGATAAGGATGGTCGGTGAGAAGGAGATGGTCGGATGAAGGTTTCCCTCCTTCTTGGTAATGTGTTAACAAGTAATCCTGTAGAATGGGTGGTGAGGTGGTGACGGTCACAGTGGGGAGGACATGTGACAGCATGTTCGAGAGTGGTCGAGTGAATGTACCAGTGGCACGAGTATCGGGTGGTGGTTTAGTGTCTTGGAATGCATATGAAGGAGCCTTCAATTTCATGGCCAGTTGAATTGGTCTTGAATTAGAGCTGGAATGGCGGGACGAATGAGGGTTGCAAATAATACGTGACGGGATTTAGTCCGGGAATTACGGGGATAAATTCGTGGAAAGATTGACAAGATGGAAAAGTCTCGTGTACACGTTTGGAAGTTAGAACGAGAGCTCTGAAGGTGTATCCACAAGTAGGGAGAGTATTCTTCCCATGACTTAACTCGACGAGGAAGGGTAACGGCCTAGAATGAACTAACTCGGTGAAGTTAGGAAAGGTTCGGTGGCGGAAAAAGTTACGAAAAGGATAATATAAGCGTACTTAGTCTTATTTGACTCACGTGTAAAGTGTTTTGCAGGTTAATATCAGGCTTCCGTGCGTTTACATTTTAGTCGTATAATTAGGAGATACAATTTGTGTTTCCTTAATCTGCGAAGCGGCAGGACCTTTCAGTTGTCCGTGACTACTACTATCCTTTCAGCGATGAGAATCGTCATCGTGAGAACTTGCGCTTGGAAATATACGTACTGAAGCTTACCTTCCCACATGATTCACAACACCTCCGACCCGATGCATTTGGGTGGAAATCTCACAGAATTTCCCCTCTTCGTAAATAGACCTGAAGGGAGATGAAACGTACACTAAAAATCCAAACAAAAGATGTGGAACCGAGGTTTTTACAATAGATGCCCAAATTTTGACTTTGGAAATCATGCAGCTGATGATGGCCAACAACAACAACATTTTTATACTAGACCATATCAGCTGCTTGAATGCAATCCTTTATACAGACAAATTTGTAAGACAATTGACATCGACAAGATTCTGCGAGTGCTATGGACAACAGAAGACCTAATACTTGTGCAGGTTAGTGGAGCTACATTTTACCCTAAGCTTATATTTTGAGAAGTCGGGATAGTCAAACAACAGTATACCAAGACTCCCACCCTAAGGAACTGTCCGACCTCAGATATTAGGAGAGGTATAAGGGCTTTCGAGATGCATGTAAATCAGAATTGCCTTCTGTGGTCACCCAAACTATTATCGAATCCAAGCAGATGAAAACCACGGCACACATAAATTCGCCTGTAGCTCTACGAAGGATTCTGTTCTGCATCAGCTCACCAGAAAAAAAAATGACATTCTACAAAAAGACACATGTACTCAGATGCACCAGAGCCATTATGCGTGCTCTCGCCGATTCTAATGTCATAACCTTATTAAGTAGTCTTCACGCATCCCAATATCTAACCATTAATCATCACTACGCTACCCAATTTCATCTTTCAAGCAGAAAACCATAGGGAGTCATGACTAACCAAGCATCTGTTGAATCTTTTCCTTTCCTGACCAACAGTGGAAAAACCAAAGACTAAGCAAAGACCTCTGTTGACACCTCTACATCTCGTGAACAGGGAACAAAGCACGGAAAGCATGATAACCAACGAAAAACCATACGCAACAATACTCACTCCCAAGACCTCGCCAAACACACTACACGCAATGAAAATCCAACCCCCTATGTCTGATTCCCCATACTCACACCACTCCTCGACAAACCTGAACCGACTCCCCTCCTACCGTAACCAAAACCCTGCATCACACTCTCATCACCGATCAGCCACAACCTGAACTCATCAAACCAAATCCCAATTCAGACCAGCTAAACTAAAAAATCCGAAACCAGTCAACGTGGGGGTGAAGCAAGCGTCCGTTTTTTTTTTCTAATATACCCGCAGCGATCGCAGAGGTCGGCAAAGTCCCCACCCCTAAGCCTCCAACCCTTCCTCGGCCTATCCGGCCTCAACTCCTTACACTCCGCGTTGTAACACTTGCTTGCCCCTGCAGACGGAGCAGCCGCAACACTACCACCACCAGAGCTCGACGCCGCCATGCCAAGTAGGAACTAACTAATCCACCCCCGCCCCCGTCTCCCCCCTCCTCGCCGGTCAGCAGTTAGCGATGACGTGGCGACGGCGACACAATCCCTAAATCCACTCGGGGGTGGCACGCAAACCGAGGAATCTTGCGCCGCCCACCCCCCCAACCCAACTGCCGATCTGTCGGTGCTGGTAGAGATCCAAAACGGTTACAGAAGAAGAGAGAAGTGGGGGAGTTCGGGGGCTTCGAAAACACGGCGACTTCGTCGTACGATGTTTCTCTCTCTCTCTCTTGTTAGAGAGACATTTGTCTTTAGGGGAGTTAGAGACTTGGAGTATGGTTGTTCGAGACTTTAACTTCGAAAAATTATTTTTTCTTTTTACTAATTATTGAAATTAAATTAGGTAAACTTTTTATTGCATGGAATCGTGAAAAATATTAGTATTATTACCGTACAATTGTTGTTGACAAGGTGTTCTTGAGTTTTCGACAGTCATGAATTTTGGGGGGGGGGGGGGGCTCAAGTCCAAAGGCTACGGGAAACAGAAGTCGTGTAGTGTAAGCTTTTAGTCTATATAATATAATATTCTCGAAAATTCAGTTTTGATCCCATTAAAATAAAATAAAATATAATCTTACCTATTATTAACTCCCCCGATTCATTTAGCGAATATATATAATATAAATAAGAGGGCAGCCATTCTCCCGCTCGTCTGCCGCACTCACCGCAGCCATGGAGGAAGCCGGCGATCCTCCGACATCGGCTTCGCGAAGAAAAAGCTCTCGTAAACGATCACGTCCGGCGGAGGGGAAAGACCTCATCAGCGCCCTCCCGGATGCTCTA
Organism: Melastoma candidum; assembly: GCA_023653495.1. Taxonomy (NCBI): domain Eukaryota; kingdom Viridiplantae; phylum Streptophyta; class Magnoliopsida; order Myrtales; family Melastomataceae; genus Melastoma; species Melastoma candidum. Next base: position 14,055,339 of record CM042890.1, on the reverse strand, counting down.
ATATTGCACGTGTTCTTCTTCCTCGACGTCAAGGACGTCGTCAAGACATGCGTCCTCTCCAAGCGCTGGTCCTCACTCTGGACCCAAACCTCGGCCATCTCCATTAATTTTTGGAAAGTGCGTGGCGCTATTGGGGGAAAAAAAAACTTCTTCTTTGACCGGTTCTTGTTACGGTGCACCTCCCTGCGCATCCCCAAGTTCCACCTCCGCAGTCCGTACTACCTTGTCGCCCTGAAGGAGAAAATCGACCTCTGGATTAGTTTCGCTGATGGCCGCCGTGTCGAGGATTTGTGCATCGATGTTTTCCCTCATGTCTACGTCTTGCCGAGGAGGCTGCTGCAGTGTGAATCCTTGACGAATCTACGGCTGTCGTCGTGTGAGTTTCCATGTTTTGCTAATGGTAACATGGGGATGATAAGTTGGAAATTACTGAAAGTGTTGATTGTTCACCGCTCCTATATGCCGGATAAAGTGATTAATGGTGTTATAGAGGGCTCTCCACAGTTGGAATCCCTGACATTAGACACTTGTTATGGTATGGATAGTATTAGGATCTTGTCGAAGACGATGAGGGAGTTGGTTATCCGTGGATACTTTGTTCCACATGATTATTTGAGGCGTTCCGAGAACTTGTGCTTGGAAATCTTTGCCCCTTACTTGTGGACTTTGCGGCTTCTGAACAGCTGGAAGGGAAAGGAAGTTATTGTGCTTAAGGAAGCCTCATCCCTGTTTGAAGTTGAGTTGAACTTCAATTTGACTTTCCGGAGGAATCAGGATATCATCTATAACACCATGAAGGGAATTTTCAGTGAACTGCATTGTGTTGATAAATTAATGGTTGGGAACGCTGCTCTACAGGTACGGTGCGAGATCCATTGCACTTGTCTTTCAGGTCTTTGCCTGTTTTACTGCCCTGGTTTGCTTATGCTTTGCTCATCATTTTTGAGTTCGGATTTGACTCATTGTTTAGTGTTAGCTGCCAGAAATCTTCTTTTTGCTGCATAATTATGTTTATTTTTTTAAGCTTTATTGCAGGACATGAACCTGGAATGTTTATATGATCGCACCTCCTTACAATTCTTTGCCTTGCATCCTATGAATTAATTTTATTAGTTTTCTTCTGGTAATTTCACCGAGATGAACAAGAAATGCTTATAAAATCGCATCTCCTTTCATTTCATTGCCTTGCATTAGAGCATGTGTGCGTATGTTGTATTTGATGGCAGTCGTTTGAGAGGATATCATCGTTTCTTGTTTGGTGCACTTTCAGGTTCTGCTTAATTACTATCCTCATTGTTTCTTGTTTGGTGCACTTTCAGGTTCTGCTTAATTACAAGGGGAATAGGGATTTCTCTTTGCAATTGAAATGTCGACACCTGACTATCTTGAATTTGTCCTACAAGTATTCTCTTGGATATGTAGCAGCAGCATTGGAGTGCGCCCCGAATGTGGAAAAGTTGGTCATAGATTTCGCTCGTAGCACACACACTGGGGTATGTTTCTTGTGTTATTATTGACTGTGGATGTCAGGATTTTTTTGTTTCCCGCGAGTGATTTTCATGAAAGGACATGCCATACATTTTATTTATCTTTGGGGCTTTTGCTGTTTTCCTTTTCTTCTTGTCACATGTTCAAAATGTTAGCTAGATACAACTTTTGAGATAATGCGACACTTTGATTGGAGAAACTGAAGATACCTTGGGGGCATGGAATTCCTGAATGCTTACTAAAATCATGTCTTGTAATGGATGGAAGAGATTCGAAGAACCCATGTTGCTTGGTGCCTCGTGTTCTCCCCTTTGTTCGTCTCCAAGGATTTTGCTCGTACTAAAATCTGGGTAATGTCAGTTTATCCATCGGTTTTCTGTTGCAGGAGATTTCTGATTTTCTGTTGCAGGGGATTTCTCAGACTAAGGATCCTTTCAGTAACAAAGAATCTCTCAAGGCCGGCCACATCAGGAACATTGAGATCACAAGTTTCCCGACCTTTTCTGGTGCTAAAAAGAAAAATTGGCTATCCCTCATAAAATTTCTGCTCCAAGATGCGCGAGTGCTAGAGAAGATGGTCATCAAATTTTGGAGATATTCTGCTCGATGCGTAGTAGAAGAATCCCATGTGCAGGACGTGCTCGAAGCAATTCTGGGCTACCCGAGAGCTTCAAATGCTGCGAAGGTCATACTGAATTATCCTTTTAAACGAAAGGTGTCCTCAGTTGCATTAACTTAGATTATCCGGAGCTTGTCGGGTGTTTCTTGGTACACATTAAGCCCTTCCTTTTGCCAAGGATTGCGCCTTTCTCCATGGGGTTACACTTACTAAGTGCGTGCATATGTGCCCCGAAGTTTGGAACATGGAAATATTTGCCCCTTACTTGAGGACGTTGCTGCTTCTGGACAGCCGGGAGGTTATTGTTCTGAAGGAAGCTTCATCCCTTGTTGAAGTTGAGTTGAACTTCAGTTTGACTTTCAATGGGACGAATCGGGATATCATACCATGAAGGGAATTCTTAGTGAACTGCAATGTGTTGATAAATTCATGGTTGGGCACGAGCCTCTAAAGGTACGGTGCGAGATCCATTGCACTTGTCGTTCAGGCCTTTGCCTGTTTTACAGCGCTGCATTGCTCATCATTTTTGAGTTCTGATATGACTCATTGTTTAGTGTTAGAGCTTGTGTGCGTATGTTGTATTTGATGGCAGTCGCGTCATTTGAGAGTATATCCTCGTTTCTTGTCTGGTGCTCTTTCAGGCTATTCGTACTTTAGATAATTCGGTGATTAACGAACATAACAAAAACTTCAAAATATCAAAATAAATTCCGTCCGAAGTCCTTCAAAGACGAATCAAAATAAAAGACATGAAAAAAAAACAAAAATCATTGAATTCAGCCTGAGGATGCCTTGGAGGATGACTGCATGACACTAAGAAACTCTTGGTATTCATATTAAAAGTGGCTCTGGCGCTTCTCTTTAATCCATTGCCTCGCTATTGAAATCTTGACAAATCTATCCAAGCCACAGATCTTAAGTATAGTATAATTCCATAGCCAACCAAATAACTTTTCATGTAGATCTTGAATCGCGTTCTCCCAAAACATCATTTTAGGAGGATTGTTCTCCTCCACATCATTTGCTTGTTTTTCTCCTCCTCAATGGATTCTTTGCTTCTCCCCATAGCTTGCCCCCGAACTTGACTATTTTCTTGTTTGCCCGAGAAAGATGACCCTTCTTCTTACTTAGACCCATAAAAATTCTTTTGAGTCGTTTAATCCTATTGTAGACTTGATCGTACTTGTACTTCTTTGATATGGTTTATCCAGTGGGCGATATAGTCAATGATGAGTAAAAATATGAGAGATAAGGATTTGACATCTTACATTCACCATTCAGCTCGGAGTACCTGATCAACTCCTTCAAGAGGACAATGGTCTCGTTGGGTTTCCATCGGCACTTTCTATCGGCAGGAGGGGCCACCACTTGTCGACCTTCTCCTTCCGATTAAAAACTTTTGTTTAAATTAAGAATAAAATTATTCCGGCTCTTTTGTTACTAGAGAAACTAAAATTGTCGATTCCATTTCATACCTAAATTTGATTCAGATTCTATTTTAATTTATTTTTGTTTCCATTTTGTTCCTCTCTTGGGTTGAGTGACTAGGGAGGTGTCAAGGAAACTTTCAGAAATATTTATAAATTTCACGAGATAATTGTCTACAAATAACTAAAATTATTAGCTTAAAAGATATTCTTTCACTTAGTTATTCAAAAAAGTATATTTTTATCATATAATTCGTTTATTGTTTTTGAGAATCGATCTTAGATCAGTTAAGAAAAATCTCTCACTCTAAATATTGAGTTGTTTTCTTAAGCAATTTCATTGTGGGCTTGGAATATTGTGTTACCGAGACAAAAAAAAAAATTGACATGTTTTTATAATTATGACTTACAAATGTTTATAATTAAAGGATAAAAATTTAAGCAAATAGAATTTTATCAATTTTTTTTGTCATGAATGTTGTTAAAAATTTTAACAAAAATTTTTTGTCATGACTTACAGATGTTTAACAACATTCAAGACAAAAAAATTGATAAAATTCTATTTGCTTAAATTTTTATCCTTTAATTATAAATATTTGTAAGTCATAATTATAAAAACATGTCAATTTTTTTTTTGTCTCGGTAACACAATATTCCAAGCCCACAATGAAATTGCTTAAGAAAACAACTCAATATTTAGAGTGAGAGATTTTCCTTAACTGATCTAAGATCGAATCTCAAAAACAATAAACGAATTACATGATAAAAAGGTACTTTTTTGAATAACTAAGTGAAAGAATATCTTTTAAGCTAATAATTTTAGTTATTTGTAGACAATTATCTCGTGAAATTTATAAATGTTTCTGAAAGTTTCCTTGACACCTCCCTAGTCACTCAACCCAATAGAGGAACAAAATGGAAACAAAAATAAATTAAAATAGAATCTGAATCAAATTTAGGTATGAAATGGAATCGACACTTTTAGTTTCTCTAGTAACAAAAGAGCCGGAATATTTTATTCTTAATTTAAACAAAAGTTTTAATCGGAAGGAGATGGTCGACAAGTGGTGGCCCCTCCCGCCGATAGAAAGTGCCGATGGAAACCCAACGAGACCATTGTCCTCTTGAAGGAGTTGATCAGGTTCTCTGAGCTGAATGGTAAATGTAAGATGTCAAATCCTCACCTCTCATATTTTTACTCATCATTGATTATATCGCCCACCGGAGAAACCATATCGAAGAAGTACAAGTACGATCAAGTCCACAATAGGATTAAACGACTCAAAAGAATTTTTATGGGTCTAAGTAAGAAGAAGGGTCATCTTTCTCGGGCAAACAAGAAAATAGTCAAGTTTGGGGGCAAGCTATGGGGAGAAGCAAGGAAATCCATTGAGGAGGAGGAGAAGGACAATGAGGATATGGTAAATGATGTGGAGGAGGACAATCCTCGTGAAATGATACTTTGGGAGAACTCAATTCAAGATCTATGCGAAAAGTTGTTTGGTTGGTCATAGAATTATACCATACTCAAGATCTGTGGCTTGGATAGATTTGTCAAGCTTTTAATAGCGAGGCAATTGATTAAAGAGTTGCGCCAGATTGATCGAGCCACTTTTAGTATGAATACCATTGAGGAAGAGTTTCTTAGTGTCATGCAGTCATCCTCCAAGGCAGCCTCATGCTGAATTCAATGATTTTTGTTTTTTTTTTCATGTCTTTTATTTTGATTTGTCTTTGAAGGATTTCGGGCAGAATTTATTTTGATATTTTGAAGTTTTTGCTATGTTCATTAATCACCAAATTATCTAAATTACAAGGGGAATGTGGATTTCTCTTTGCAACTGAAATGTCGACACCTGACTATTACAACTTTTGCCAAAGAGTATTCTTTTGGATGGATAGCAGGATTATTGGAGCGTGCATTGAATGTAGAGACATTGATAATAGATTTCGCTCCTAGCCGTGAAGTATGTTTCTTGTAGTATTACTGGGTGAGGATGTCAGGATTGTTTTATTACTAGCGAGTGATGTTTCAGAAAAGATTGTGGTACGGTTTATTTACCTTTGGGCTTTTTCGCTGTTATCCTTTTTTTGTCACTTATTCGAATTGTTAGCGAGATACAACCATTGAGATAACGCGACCCATAAACAAATGTTGGGAGAAACTGATGATAACTTGTGGCTTTGAATACGTGATTGCTTGCTGAAATCCTGTCTTGCAATGGATGGAAGAGATTAGAAGTATCCATGTTGTTTGAAGCCCTTGGTTCTCTGCCCTTTGTCCGTCTCCGAGGACAAAGGGCAGAGAACGAAGCAGGCCTTATATAGGCTGTGGAGACCTCTCTTCACAGGATGCGTTTTGGGAACGTTGTGTTCGGTCGCCAAAAGCAAAACCGTGCGGGCGAGGCCCAAAGCGGACAATATCCTGTGGCGGTAGTCTAGGCTGTTACAGATGGTATCAGAGCCAGGGACCGAATCAGTGTTACATGACGCGTTTTGGGGCCGATGTGTTCAGTCGCCAAAAATAAAACCGTGCGGGCGAGGCCCAAAGCAGACAATATCCTGTAGCGGTGGTCTGGGCTGTTATACGATGCACCGGGAAACATCCATGGCAATGGCAGCCAACACCTCATCAGCACCTTTCCGGATGCCTTGCCTGTGTTCTCCTTCATAGACTTAAAAGACGACGACATCACTGGTCCTCCTGAATCAAAACCACGGCTGTTTCCCTCTATTTTGAATCACGAATGCCATGTCCTGTTGAGGGAGCTGAGGTGATGCCAATCCTTGATGTGGCTTGAGCTGTGGTCGTCCCGAGTTTCCCTTCCACAGTCATGGTCATTACAGCTGCTGTAGTGCAAGACTGTTGTACTGCTGAGGACGACTATGAGAATCGTTGCTTTTGTTTGTAAACATACAGCTCCAGATTTGAGGTCGCTGTGGAAGGATGTGTCGTCTCTTGTCGAGGTCTGTCTTCTGAACGGGCAGTCGAATGACAACGCCTGATTGGCCTGACTTTCTCGAGTTATGGCCACTGCCCTGTCTCTGTATATGCACTCTCCAATCCCTCGTTAAATAGATTCAAAGCAAACGCAGGCTTGCCTCTGCTTATAACGTTGAGCACAGTTTAGATCAGCTCTACGACATCAAGTCCCAAATGGAAGATCATCAATTTGTGTCGTTATTTTATGACAGAGGAAAAACGCAGACATTGTTTCATTTGGAGCAAAGCAATCTCGTCATGAGCTTTGAGAACCATGTCACTCGACAGATCAAGAGTTTTGACGGACAAAGAGTCTAGACTCGGTGTAACAGCCCAGACCACCGTTACAGGATATTGTCCGTTTTAGGCCAAGCCCGCACTGTTTTGTTTTTGGCGGACACTCTCGGTAGCACACAACACATCCGGAGTGGTAGCCCCAAAACGCGTCCTGTGAGGAGAGGTCTCCACAACCTTTATAAGGCCTGCTTCGTTCTCTTTTCCAAGCGATGTGGGACTTTACAATCCACCCCCCTTGGGAGCCCAACGTCCTCGCTGGCACACCGATCCGGTCTCTGGCTCTAATGCCATCTGTAATAGCCCAGACCACCGCCACAGGATATTGTCCGCTTTGGGTCTCGCCTGCACGGTTTTGTTTTGGCGACCGAATACATCGGCCCCTAAACGCGTCCTGTGTGGGGAGATCTCCATAGCCTTTATAAGGCCTGCTTCGTTCTCCTCTCCAACCGATGTGGGATATCATAATCCATCCCCCTTGGGAGCCCAGCGTCCTCGCTGGCACTCCGATCTGGTTCCTGGCTCGGATACCATCTATAACAGCCCAGACCACCTCTATAGGATATTGTCCGCTTTGGGTCTCGCCCGCACGGTTTTGTTTTTCACGACCGAACTCATCAGCCCGAAAACGCGTCCTGGGAGGAGAGGTCTCCACAACCTTTATAAGGCCTGCTTCGTTCTCCTCTCTAACCGATGTGCGATATCACAAACCACCCCTCTTGGGAGCCCAGCGTCCTCGCTGGCACACCGATCCGGTTCCTGGCTCTGATACCATCTGTAATAGCCCAGACTACTGCCATATGATATTGTCCGCTTTGGGCCTCGCCCGCACGGTTTTGTTTTTGCGGCCGAACACATTCGCCCGAGAACGCGTCCTGTGAGGAGAGGTCTCCATAGCCTTAATAAGGCCTGCTTTGTTCTCCTCTCCAACTGATGTGGGATATCACACTCGGCCTGCTGAAGAGTCATGAAGATGCTCAAATGAATAGTCCTAAAAATGCTTGGGAAGGTAAATAACGATGTACGAAATTATATTTTCGATTAATTAAAGAAATCAAATCCCGATTCATTGACGAATACATTAAAAGAGGGCGGCGATAAGCCCGCTCGTCGTCCGCACTCACCGCAACCATGGAGGAGGTCGGCGATCCTCCGCTGTCGGCTTCTCGATGTAAAAGCACTCGTGAACGATCACGTCCGGCGGAGGCCAAAGACCTCATCAGCGCACTGTCGGATGCAGTAATATTGCACGTGTTCTGCTGGATTTCTCTTTGCAACTAAATTGTCGATACCTGACTATTACAACTTTTGCCAAAGAGTATTCTTTTGGATGGATAGCAGGATTATTGGAGCGTGCACCGAATGTAGAGACATTGGTCATTGATTTTGCTCCTAGCCATGGGGTATGTTTCTTGTAGTAACTGGCTGAGGATGTCAGGATTGTTTTGTTGCTAGCGAGTGATGTTCATGAAAGGAATGTGGTACATTTTATTTATCTTTAGGCTCTTCTGCTGTTATCCTTTTTTTTTCTTTGTCACGTATTGGAAATGTTAACGAGATACAGCATTTGAGATAAAGCGACCCATAAACAAATGTTAGGAGAAACTGAAGATAACTTGTGGCATTGAATACGTGAATGCTTGCTAAAATCCTGTCATGCAATGGATGGAAGAGTCTGGAAGAACCCCTGTAGTTTGATGCCCTTTGTTCTCTCCCCTTTGTCCGTCTCCGAGGAGTTTGCCCGTACTTAAGCCTGGGTAATGTTAGTTTATCTCACTCTTTTTGCAGGGGATTTCTTGGCAAAAGGATCCTTTCAGTAACAAAGAATCTCTCAAACCCGGCCGCATCAGGAACATTGAGATCACAGGTTTCTCGACCTTTTCTGGTGTTATAAAGAAAAATTGGCTGTCCCTGATAAAAGTTCTTCTCCGCGATGCCCAAGTACTAGAGAAGATGGTCATCACTGTGGATTGGTATAGGAGAGATACGGTGCGAAGCCTATCAGAATGCCGTGCACAGAAGGTGCTCGAAGTTGCAGAAGAGATTCTGGGTTGCCCGAGAGGTTCAAAAAGCCGTGAAGGTCATACTGAATTATCCTTTTAAAAGGAGGAAGTCCTCGGCTGGATTGACTTAGAATATCCGGAGCTTGTCTGGTGTTTCTTAGTATATATTCAGCCCTTCGTTATGCCTAGGTTTGTGCCTTCTCCATGGGGTTATACTTATTAAGAGCGTGCATATGTGCCCCAAGCTTCGAATACGAAACATATGTATGTATGTGTTGGGACGGATAGACTTTTGCTGCCGAAGGTACGTCTTATGTCATTTATATCTCGATTGCGTTGTCAAAACTGTTGCGGCTGCAACATGCTTCTCTTGGGTGAAGTAGAACATTCTATGTTTGAAACTTTACTCTTGCGCAAAGATGTGTCTGTCTGTACTTTCTTCAACCTCCGGACTGCGAAGAGAAGCCACCTTGTTAAGACTAAACTGCCTGCCTCCAAGAGTTCCTCTAGCTAGTTATAGATCTTGCCTATACTTCTTCGGATAAAACACTTATCGAATCATGCAACTCAGGGTGATCCTTTGCAACTGTTGTACAGTATCCAACTAAAAGCTCCACTGATTAGGTGAAAGTGAACCTTCCAAAAAAATTCTAATTTCTGCATATGAATTTGTAATTTAGGATTATTTGAAAACATAAACATTTTTCATCGAGGTTATATTTTTTCGAGTTTAGCAGAAACATTTTTAATATAAAATTCTTTTGTTCATACAAATTGAAATTTTAGATTCTTGAAATGAAAATTATGTATTAAAAAAATAGAAGTCGTCAAATAACATAAAACGTAAAATTAATAAACTATAATTACTTCATTCATGAATTATTTTTTATATTATGAAATTTATATAATAATTTACGTGCATCATTTATTATTTCGGGAGTTTTGACATAATTTATTATTAAATGAATTGTTTTACGTGCTTACTAAATTCTTTTAATAAAGCGTTTCATTTTATAAAAACTTAATATAATACGAAAGTATTGATTTTTTTTAAAATTTTTTTGTGTAATAATGTTACTATTAATTTTAAAGTTGGAAAGAAAATATTCGAAACGATATCTAAAATATTATTGTTATTATTATTATTATTATTTATATGATAATATCATGTCATATATATTGTTTGAGGATCTATTCATCCCCGCTTAATTTATTCCTTTCACAAAATCAGCTCAAACCTGCAACCATGGAGGAGGCCGGAGATGCTTCTACGCCGAATATGAGCTATCTTAGACGATCATCTCCATCTGCGGCTACAACGGAGGACAAAGACCTCATCAGCGGCCTGCCTGATGACATAATATTACACGTTCTCTCCTTCCTTGACGTCAAGTACGTTGTCATGACAAGCGCCCTCTCCAGGCGCTGGTCCTCGCTATGGACCAAAACCTCATCCGTCTCCGCCAATCTTCTGACTGTGAATCACCATGAGGGGGCTGAAATAACCTTCTTTGACCGGTTCTTGTTCCGATGCACGTCCCCGGCGATTCGCAAGCTCCACCTCAACAACCTGATGAACGATACCTGGTTGAAGGAGAGAATCGACATCTGGATTAGGTTTGCTTTAGGCCGTCACGTCGAGGACTTGCTCATCGAAGTCGACGGGTGGTACGATGATCACCCTTACGTCTTGCCACGGGAGCTGCTGCAGTGTAAATCCTTGATGAGGCTTGGGCTGACGTCGTGTGCGTTTCCATCCTTGAGTAATGGTAATTTGGGGATGATTAGTTGGACTTCTCTGAAGGCGTTGACTGTTCACAAGACGATGATGGTGGATGAAGTGATTAATGGGGTTTTGGAGGGGTCTCCCCTGTTGGAATCCCTGACATTAGACTACTGTTACGGTATGGATAGTATCCGGATCTTCTCGAAGGTTATGAGGGAGTTGGTCATCAATTCGTACCCTGATCCATACCGTGGTTTTAGTGACAAGGAGGATGAGAATCATCGCCGCAGGAACATCTGCTTTGAAATCTATGCGCCTTATTTGAGGTCTCTGCAGCTTCTGGGCCTGTGGAGGGGAAAGGGAGCTATTCTGCTGAAGGAATTATCGTCTCTTGTCGAAGTTGTGTTAGATTTCAATTTCGATTTCGATAAAACGAATTCGGATATAATCTATGGCTCCATGAAGGGAATCCTTAGTAAACTGAGCTTTGTTGATAAAATCATGTTCGGGAACGAGATTTTAATGGTAAGGCGGGGGGAGATCGATCTCACATCACCTTCTGCTCTATGTCCTTTAGTTACTGTGTTAGTGTGCTTCTGCTTTGCTCATCGTTTTTCGGGTTCGGATTTGGCTCATGGTTAAGTGTTGGCTGCTAGGAACCATCTTTCGTTGCATAATTATGTTAACTTTGTAAGTTTTATTACAAGAACTGCAATGACAACTGGAAATGCTTATGTGCCCTGTGACGACTCGAAATAGAAATGTTTGCGTAATCTCACCTCCTTACCTTGTTTTCGCCTCGCCATCGTAGCATGTGTTTGTATGTCGTATTTGATGGCAGTCCCTAACGTTAGGGAGGATATGGCTGTTCTTTGTCTGGTGCACTTCCAGGATCTGTGTAGTTACAAGGGGAATGGGGAGTTCTCTTTGCAACTGAGATGTCGACACCTGACTGCCGCGAATATTTCCGACGAGTATTGTCTCGGACGGATAGCAGAAGTGTTGGAGTGTGCTCCGAATGTAGAAACGTTGACAATAGATTTCACCGATCCCAAAATACACACCAAGGTATGTTCCTTGTAGTGTTAGTGACTGAGGATGTCGGGCATGTTTTGTTACTCGCGAATGACGTTCAAGAAAGAACCACGCTGTAGATTTTTACTCGTCTTCTGGTGCTCGTGCTGTTGTATGGAATACTCGAATGGTTACTAAATTCCTGTCCTGTAATGGGATGGAAGAGATTCAGAGAACCCGTGTTGTTGGGCACCCATTGTTCGTCTCCTAGGCTTTTGGCCTTCCTCAAGCAGGGGCAACGCGAGTTTATCCTATCCTTACCTCGCTTTTCTGTTCGCAGTTTATTCCTACAAATGCAGATGCTTTCTGTAACAAATTTGAATGCTGGAAGAGATTCACCTGCTCCATCAAGAACATTACGATCATAGGTTTCCCAGTCTGTAATGCTGATGAACCACTATATTGGCTATCCCTGGTAAAACTTTTGCTCAGAGATTCACAAGCGTTGGACAAGATGGTCATCAATGCTATACGGCCGTGGTTTTATCTCGGCCGACCCTCTGAAGAAGCCTACGCAAAGCATGTGTTCAAGGTTGGACAAGATATTCTACGCTCCCCGAGAGGATCGAAAGCCGCGGAGGTCATAGTGAAGTATCCTTACAAAAGGGGGCAATCCTCGGCTGGATTAACTTAGATTATCCGGAGCTTGTTCGGTGTTTTTAGGCATACAGTCAGCATTTCTTTTAGCCAAGGTTTGTATAGCCTTTTAATAAGTGGGCGGATATTTTTCCCGATGCTTGACTTGGTTGTCCGGATACATTTGTAGGATATCTGGCAATATAGAGACTGGGTCAAGGGGAGAAAATGAATCGCCCCGTTCGCGGGCTTATTCGTTCAAAATTCGAATCGGGCTTAATTTTAACCGAGCTCGAGCTGACTCGTTTAAAATACTTACAACTTCACGAGCCGAACACATACATCTCGATAGTTTACAAGTCGTTTTAATAAAATTGAACCTACATTCGAACGTGCGTGTTCGATCTTAGGATTATTCGGACTAGACTCGCTCAATTTTAGCTTAGACTAAAGTGACTCTCGAACTTGAGACCTTAGTTTTTTGATTGAGTTTCAACATTCTTAGAAATCAAACCAAGTAAAATGATATTGTTAAATAAAGATTATACTTTCAGCGGTGCTCTTTGGCTTTGTTCGGATAGTAAGGACAAGAAAGGAAAGGAAAGGAGAGAAAAGTAAGAAATGATGGAGAGATAATTTTATCGGGAGGCGAGTCCCGTCATTTCCTCCCCTTTCCTTTCCAAACAAACACAGCGTTAGGGCAACCATGGAGGAGGAGGAGGCCGGCGATCCCCTACATGCAAGCTCCAGGAGACGATCACGTCCTTCCGAGGCGGCGGAGGACAACGACGACCTCATTAGCGCCCTGCCGGATCACATCATCTTACACGTCCTCTCCTTCCTTGACGTCAGGGACGTCGTCAAGACTAGCGCCCTCTCAAAGCGCTGGTCCTCCGTGTGGACCCAAACCTTGGCCGTATCCATCAGTTTTTGGACCAAGGATTCCGGGTATGATGTTGAGTTCGACTTCTTTGAAAAGTTCTTGCTCAGGTGCACGTCCCCGGTCATTCGCAAGCTCCACCTCTGCATGAACTACCACTCCGGCTTGAAGGAAAGAGTCGAAGACTGGATTAGGTTCGCTGTTGTCCGCTGTGTCGAGGACTTGTGGATCCATGTTGACGATGGTTGCGATGAGGAGCCTTACGTCTTGCCATTGGAGCTGCTGCAGTGTAAATCCTTGACGAGGCTTCGGCTGGTGTCGTGTGAGTTTCCATCCTTGACTTATGGTACTTTGGGGATGATTAATTGGAGTTCGCTGAAGAAGTTGACTGTTCACGAGACAATGATGGTGGATGAAGTGATTAATGGGGTTTTGGAGGGCTCTCCCATGTTGGAATCCCTGACATTAAAAGGTTGTTATGGTATGAACAGTATCCGGATCTTCACAAGGGTGATGAGGGAGTTGGTTATCAGCAGGTACTGTGATCCTTTTCTTGACGATGACACTTGCTTTTGGTTGGAAATCTACGCCCCATATTTGAGGTCTCTGAGGCTGCTGGGCCGGTGGCAGGGAAAGGACGCTATTGTACTGAAGGACTTGTTGTCTCTGGTTGACGTTGAGTTGGATTTCAATCTCGATTTCAACCAAAGGAATTCAGATATAGTCTGTGGCACCGTGAAGGGAATTCTTAGTCAACTGAGCTTTGTTGATAAAGTCGTAATTGGGAAGGGCATTATAATGGTACGGTGGGGAGATCGGTCTCACATCAACTTCAGCTGTGTATTGTTTACTGTGTTGGTGTGCTTATGCTTTGCTCATCATTTTTTGGGTTCAGATTTTGCTCATGGTTTAGTATTAGCTGCTAAGAACCATCTTTGTTGCATAATTATGTTAAATTTATAAGTTTTATTACAAGAATTGCAATGACAACAGAAAATGCTTATATGCTCTCACCTCCACACATTTCTTTTCCTTGCGTCATATGCGTTAATTTTATTAGTTTTCTTCTGGGAATTTCATAGAAATGGACTAGAAATGTTTACATAATCTCATTTCCTTAGATTTTTTTTACTTGAAATGGAAATGTCTATAGAATCTCATCTGTTTACTTTTTTCTTCACCTCGCCATCATAGCATGTGTTTGTATATTGTATTTGATGGCAGTCCTAACGTTACGGAGGATATGGCTGTTCTTTGTCTGGGACACTTCCAGGATGTATGTTATTACAAGGGGAACGGGGAGTTCTCTTTGCAACTGAAATGTCGACACCTGACACTTATGATGATTGCCGATGAGTTTTGTCTTGGACGGATAGCAGAAGTGTTGGAGTGTTCTCCGAATGTTGAAACATTGATAATAGATTTCACTAATCCCGGAAGATCCATCAAGGTATGTTCCTTGTATTATTATTGGCTGAGGATGCCCGGTTTGCTTTGTTACTCACCAATGAGGTTCAAGAAAGAACTATCCTGTACTTTTTGTTTTCCTTTTCGTGTCTTGTGCTGTTATCCTTCTTCACGTGTTTGAAATGTTGGCTAGATACAACTTTTGAGATAACGTGACCCATAAACAAATGGTGGGAGAAACTGAAGATAACTGCAGGGCATGAAATTCCTGTATGCTTACCAAAATCATGTCTTGTAATGGATGGAAGAGATCCGAAGACCCCATGTTGTTTGATGCCCTTTGTTCGCCCTTTTGTTCGTCCCCTAAGCTTTTGGCCGACCTCAAGCCGTTGCAATATGAGGTTATCCTACCCTTTAACTCCTTTTCTGTTTGCAGTCGACTCCTACAAATGCAGATACCTTCCGTAACAAATTTGAATCCTGGAAGAGATTGACCTGCTGCATCAAGAACATTGCGATCACAGGTTTCCCAGGCTATGATGGTGATGAACCACCATATTGGCTATCATTGGTAAAACTTTTGCTCAGAGATGCGCAAGTGTTGGACAAGATGATCATCAATGCTGTACGGCCGTGGTGGTATCTCAGCCTACAATCCGAAGAAGCCTACGCAAAGTCTGAGTTCAAAGTTGCAGAAGATATTCTACGCTTCCCGAGAGGATCAAAAGCAGCTCAGGTCATGGTGAAGTATCCTTTAAAAGGGGGCAGTACTCGGCTGGATTAACTTAGATTATCCGGAGCTTGTTTGGTGTTTCTTGGTACGCATTCCACCCTTCTTTTTGCCAAGGTTTGTATAGCCTTTCTCTGCGTGTTACACTTACTAAAGTGCCTGCATATTTTCCCCAAGGCTCGCATATTAAATGTATGTGTTCTCCGGTGTAGCCGAACCTTCTCTGTTTGAGCCACCTCTCGCTCAACGATGTGTCGGGTTGAACGATCTGTGACCTCTTAACTGCAAAGAAACCGACGAGAAACATCCTCCTCGTAAGCCAGCCTGCCTCCATCTATACTCTCATGCGCAACATATTTAGTATTAGCCTAGAGATTATGAAAATTTCATCACAAAAATGGAAAACAAAGCTCAACTGTTATTTATTTTGTAAAAATTATTGTAAGAAAAATGACTTGGTTTTAAAAATTTATGAATTTCGTGCGGAGGTAGTTTCTTTTCCACACGAGACTTGGGAGCTTTTGGGTTTATAAGTCCTATAAACACAAATATTGGGTTGAGTATCCCCCGGCAGTGCTTCAACTCCTCCAACGTGCTGCGGTGGCAGTCGATGACGGAGACCTCGTCAGCGCCCTGCCGGACGCCAAAAATAATACCGTAAAATTGAACTTATATAATAAAATCTAATTTATAAAGTTGGTCCTCATGAGGGTCAAAGCAACGAGCTTGAACTTAGCCAATTACTTGCATGTCCTTGGCAAGTACCAGGAGAAGTTTCCTCTCCCCTTCATCCCCGGGTGCGATTAGTAAGGCATCATGGAGGCCGTCGGAGACAGAGTGTACGTCCCCGTCGGAAACATGAAGTATGCACACATCTGAGCTGTACCTACACACCACACGAAACGAGTAGGCCTTAGTTCGCCAATCACAATTATTTGTGTGACTTTCGGTATTTTTACGTTGAGTATAATAACTCTTAAACTCAACACTTGCCCCTCAAAAAGCTGATCTAAACAAGTCAACTAAATTGAGTAAAGTCGACCCATTAATCATTTAGAATAAATTACAGATGTTCTATCAGAAGCCCACAGCAGCTGTACTGACTAATGGGAAAAATTCGACTATTATAACAAATATTAACGGAGAGCCTTTATTTTATAATAATTGACTTAATAATTAGGGGATTTTTATTTTAGTGTTGTCTCACCATTAAAATATCTTTTGTGTATCTACACAAATCTTATAATTAATTATGTTGAAAATCCTGTGACAATTAGGATTTAAATGATATTCAACATTTAATATTGTCACGTTAGTATTTCAATAAACATATTCTTAACTTTTAAAATACTGTCACAATTTTTCGACAACTTATAATTCCCTAATTTTTACCGTCTATCCAGATCAACTGTTACGTTTCTCATGGGTTGATTTATAAATCAATGAGAATATTTAATCTCATTTAGGAAATTAATCGAGATATCACATTTCATTACTTGTGGAATTTAAGTTTATATATATAAATAGTTTCCCAATTCCACGTGCTTGCCAAAATCTTCAATTTTTTTTTTGTTTTTTTCTTCCAGGCTTGATTGTAGCACTTTTGCCTAGGAATTTTTTTTATTTCTATTTAGAGAGGTCGCCCATTCGTCAAGGCCTAGGAATCCCACACAGGGCAGGATCTTGGAATTTAATTAATACATGATAAGTTTAACATTATAATAATTCCTACTATAATATTATTAAAATTGTGAATCCACAACCTAATTATGCTCACAATAATTAATAGAATGAATTTTAAACATTCACATTTCTTTTAAATTTTAGAATTACGAGCAATTTGGTCCTCTGACCTTAATATTTTAATCATAGTCGAGGAAATTAAAATCTCAACTTTTAGATTTAGATATAATCGTGGCCGTATAATTAGATAAATATTAATTTTCTTGAACAAATTTGATATTTAACTTTTGTTCAAAAGAAATAATTATCTAAATATTTACTTTTAAAGAAAAACAGTTCTTTAACATTTATAATAACAATGATAATATATCAACAATATAAAACATCCTTTTTTATTATATCATCGAAAATTATACGCTCTGACCATGAGTACGTTCTAATACCACTTGTTAGATTTCAGGGAGCAGCGGAAATAATTATTATAAACTTTTATGTCCAAAAATAATAAAATCTCATGGTACGTATAAATTTTAGATAAATAATAGCATAATCGTACCCGAAAAACGTACCTTGAAATTTTCGACGAAACAAAACGTAATCAGAAAAAATAGATCGAGAGCCCCAAGTGTGACTTTTCTACCCGAAAAACGTACCTTGAAATTTTCGACGAAACAAAACGTAATCAGAAAAAATAGATCGAGAGCCCCAAGTGTGACTTTTCTAGGGGTATCCACGCGCACACGATCACGAACTTCTCAACAATCCCTTAGGTGCTAGCCTCTTGGATCGACAAAGAATTTTGGCAGTTCAAAAACTCTCTGTATATCTTTTTGAGAGTTTTCTTTCTGTGATTTTTCTCTCCCCAAAAAACGAAAGGAAATTTTTCTCTGACTTCTTTGTAGTCTCTTCCCAAATCAATCAACAAACTCTTTCTAATTTTTTGAATCAACAATCTGACCGATTGTCTATTTCCTTTTACGTTTCAATCAGTTTATTAACCATAATAAATGTCACAGGAAACTTAATTTGTTCCCAAATGAAACGTATGATCATTTGATATGATCATATCAAATACTTATTTCATTTTCTTAAAAAAAAAATAATTCGGATAAGATATCTTAATAAATATTAAATATTCATTTCATATCCTTTAAAAAAAATAATATGACCCGAATAAATCAATATTCGATCTTGGTCTATTTATTTGCTTCTGATATTTCAGAAAAATTAATAATCCAATTAATTCTAATTCCGAAATAAAATGATTAATTTTAGTATCCACTAAAATAATCAAAATATAATGTTCGTGTCGACGTGTTATGCGTGCAACCCTCTAAGTCCTATACACGAAGGCAACAATACATAAACTAAGGTAACCGACTAACAACAGTTTTTAGTCATCCAACGTGTTAGGATAATGATTATAAATCATAAATCACTATGAACTGAGTACCGTGTAATTCAATCTCTTCATCTAACCGACATCTCAATTAATTTGGCATAAAATACATCATCACCGAATTAATTGTTTTACTTGATCACCAATATATAATAGACTCTCTTGAATGTAAAACATTCCTCCCATGGCCATGGTTTTTAGAGTAACTAATATCTCTATCAAGTGGCCTAGATGTCAACTCTCTAATCCAAGAGAGCGATGAATCCTATATTGACTCGACACTATTCTCTCTACGCTTTGTCACACACCCAACAATCGTATTACTCACAATCCGGTTAAAGACTAACGTCAAAGTGCGCAAACTTCACGCATAGAATAAATGAAGGTATCAGGTCAAAAGATCAGTTACACTCGTCCATAAAGAGGATTGACCAATGATGTTCAATATGCGGTATCCTCTTAATCGGGTCGTGTCCAGTATCCCTAATCTTAGGGTACCCCTAAGCTTGGTCTATCTTAACCTCAGCTGTACTTAGCGATGATCTAGATGTCCATGACCCCTCTAAACATCTATCCGATCACGAACTATTTCAAAATAATATACTCAATAATCTGCATCCACAAATACATTAAAGTGTCTTGGCACATATGTGCACACACTAACAAACACTTCCGTGTTCGATGTTTCGTGAAATCCAGGTGCTACTAGTTCTAGGTGCGGCTGGGGCGTCGGGATCTTGCTGGTGCAAATAGGCAAGGTGTGTGGCGTCCCTGTTATTGCAGTTGCGAGGTAGTTGAGTAAACAAGCATGCAGTATCTGTGCACTTTTTTAAAGAGATAAATGGTCAAAGCTTCTCCTAATTGAAAAAAAAACAACAGAAATCATTTAGGAAAACGAGAAATAATAATATCATCACGAGATTTTTGTTACACGAAATAATAATTAAAGAAAGAAGTGGGGGGGGGGGGTTGGAAAATGTACTTTATTTCTTGGATTGCATATTAAGAAAACGTTTCAAATCACGCCTTTCAAAAAAAAAAAATTACGAAATCATCCCCCCAGAAAAAACAAAAATATATAAAAAAACAAGCATCTTGTGTATTATTTAAACAAGAGATTTTGGGAGTTGGAACTTGTGGAGGGAATGACAGTTCTCTTCTGATGCTGCTTCTGAAAATGCAACGTGTTTTTGTAGGTCAGACCCATAAAAAGGGCCTACATTTCTCTCCTACACCACCCCCAAATTCAGACAAATGGATTCGATTTGTAAGGAATGTTTGGGATTCCTAACACATGATCGGACCTGATCAGATCAGATTCAGCTCCAGGGTAGAAGGTTGCCAACTGCTGACGTCAGTCACACTTCCCACGCCATACGCCAAACAAAGGTTATTTTGTATTGAGATATTTCTTTGAAATTGTATCACAAAAGAGCTTTGTTCCATTTTCAACAGTCAAATAACCCGCTTGCATTAAACCAGAATCTACTCGAAGACAATAAGGGAGCTAAAGGATTGTAGATATCATAAAGAAGAAAAGTGAATCACATCCAAGCGAATGTTGTGGTTGAAGAAAATAATCCTATTACCTCGAGGCATCTGTCAGTCATTCACTGCCAACCCCAATCACTATTCGAGTGCATTGTGCCATGATATGTGAAATATAGTCCCACATGGGCTATCAATGGGTGATGTAAGGCCACATGTATTTGGAAAATAGTCTCACATTGAAAGTATGATATATAAGTGTGAGATACCGTGATACGTGAGTTAACTTTTGGGTTGGGCTATCTCAAAAAATCCCATAACAAGTGGTATCAGAGTCAGCCCATTACTCCTTCCGCGTGCGCGCTTTCACCGACGCAAAGCTGCGAATCCCCATGGCCCGATGCTAATAGATACTGCATGAGAAAACCAATCCTGCACGTCAACATCCAGAAGTGGACGCACGAAATCTCACCCTTTTATATGAAAATTATTCATAAAAATTTGAAGTATTCTGATTTCTGAATCACATCCCACGTACGTCGAACTTGGAAAATGACACTAGGATTAAGACTAGTTAGGTGAAACTCCCAAACGTAGATGTTTCTTAAGTCTACATGCAAACGAGTAAACGCCAAAAGCCAACGAGTAAACGCCAGCCGGAGCCAAAGTATCCGGTGGCTGAGAAGCTTTGGCCAAGTGTGAACTCATTGAGAAACACATGGATCGATTATTTGTCTGTTGCCCCAACACGACGTATGGGGGGGTCTTATCGGATGCGTTCACCCCCTTTTTTTTTCGGAAGAACTCACAACGTCAGTCATAAAGGAATCTACCACGGGAGTTTGGATGGTAATTAGGAAGACGCCACGAAAGCTTCACCCCAATTGCCCGGATCTTTCCCTTCAAGGTTGAGACTCCCGCACCTAAACTATGTGATATGTCATGACAAAATGATTAGTGAGTGACGACCCGACCCACACATGAAGGGACAAACTTTGAACGTGACGAAAACAAAAAAAAAATGGAATTGACATGTCTGTTCATATCGCGGGATCTTCCTAATATGGTGGGATTTGGGTATTTGAATCAATGGAGCTAGAATCAATGGGGCACTGGTAGAGCCTCTGGTGGGTGCACCTGTAATAAGCCCTGCACAACGACTGGAGCTTTTAAAAGAGGCCGACTGTATCTAAAGAGGATGGCCCATCCATGTTAAGCAAAACAAAACAAATACTACCTCGGGAATTTGGAGCCCAAAATGATTTTCTGGCCATACTTCCTCCAAGTATGACCATCTTCCTCGGGAAGACTGGTGTTCCCAAATTGAGGAGCGGGCACCCTCTTTATGGTCCCGTCCGCCTCGCCTCTTCCACTCCTATGATTAAGAAAAAATAAGGAAGTGTAAAACACGTGCACCCAAAGAAAAGAAGTTACAACTCACATCTGCACCATCTCAATGGGTGTATGCCTGATCCCGTAAAATGAAATGAAATAAGGTATGCAATTTACGGCGAATGGACCACTGTTCTCTTGAAGAATGAGGGTTGGTCAATCGGTCTCCGATTATCGGTGAGGTTTTCTTCTGGGTTGATAGGAGGAGACTCGGTCGTTGCGTAAATTAGTCTAATGAGCCGTTCAAACCTTCGGAGATGATTGATAAGTGAGTGTTCCGGGTATTTGTTGTGTTCGTGGGCAGGAAATGCTCATGGTCGAAGTCCTGATAAGGATGGTCGGTGAGAAGGAGATGGTCGGATGAAGGTTTCCCTCCTTCTTGGTAATGTGTTAACAAGTAATCCTGTAGAATGGGTGGTGAGGTGGTGATGGTCACAGTGGGGAGGACATGTGACAGCATGTTCGAGAGTGGTCGAGTGAATGTACCAGTGGCACGAGTATCGGGTGGTGGTTTAGTGTCTTGGAATGCATATGAAGGAGCCTTCAATTTCATGGCCAGTTGAATTGGTCTTGAATTAGAGCTGGAATGGCGGGACGAATGAGGGTTGCAAATAATACGTGACGGGATTTAGTCCGGGAATTACGGGGATAAATTCGTGGAAAGATTGACAAGATGGAAAAGTCTCGTGTACACGTTTGGAAGTTAGAACGAGAGCTCTGAAGGTGTATCCACAAGTAGGGAGAGTATTCTTCCCATGACTTAACTCGACGAGGAAGGGTAACGGCCTAGAATGAACTAACTCGGTGAAGTTAGGAAAGGTTCGGTGGCGGAAAAAGTTACGAAAAGGATAATATAAGCGTACTTAGTCTTATTTGACTCACGTGTAAAGTGTTTTGCAGGTTAATATCAGGCTTCCGTGCGTTTACATTTTAGTCGTATAATTAGGAGATACAATTTGTGTTTCCTTAATCTGCGAAGCGGCAGGACCTTTCAGTTGTCCGTGACTACTACTATCCTTTCAGCGATGAGAATCGTCATCGTGAGAACTTGCGCTTGGAAATATACGTACTGAAGCTTACCTTCCCACATGATTCACAACACCTCCGACCCGATGCATTTGGGTGGAAATCTCACAGAATTTCCCCTCTTCGTAAATAGACCTGAAGGGAGATGAAACGTACACTAAAAATCCAAACAAAAGATGTGGAACCGAGGTTTTTACAATAGATGCCCAAATTTTGACTTTGGAAATCATGCAGCTGATGATGGCCAACAACAACAACATTTTTATACTAGACCATATCAGCTGCTTGAATGCAATCCTTTATACAGACAAATTTGTAAGACAATTGACATCGACAAGATTCTGCGAGTGCTATGGACAACAGAAGACCTAATACTTGTGCAGGTTAGTGGAGCTACATTTTACCCTAAGCTTATATTTTGAGAAGTCGGGATAGTCAAACAACAGTATACCAAGACTCCCACCCTAAGGAACTGTCCGACCTCAGATATTAGGAGAGGTATAAGGGCTTTCGAGATGCATGTAAATCAGAATTGCCTTCTGTGGTCACCCAAACTATTATCGAATCCAAGCAGATGAAAACCACGGCACACATAAATTCGCCTGTAGCTCTACGAAGGATTCTGTTCTGCATCAGCTCACCAGAAAAAAAAATGACATTCTACAAAAAGACACATGTACTCAGATGCACCAGAGCCATTATGCGTGCTCTCGCCGATTCTAATGTCATAACCTTATTAAGTAGTCTTCACGCATCCCAATATCTAACCATTAATCATCACTACGCTACCCAATTTCATCTTTCAAGCAGAAAACCATAGGGAGTCATGACTAACCAAGCATCTGTTGAATCTTTTCCTTTCCTGACCAACAATGGAAAAACCAAAGACTGAGCAAAGACCTCTGTTAACACCTCTACACCTCGTGAACAGGGAACAAAGCACGGAAAGCATGATAACCAACGAAAAACCAGACGCAACATTACTCACACCCAAGACCTCGCCAAACACACTACACGAAATGAAAATCCAACCCCCTATGTCTCATTCCCCATACTCACACCACTCCTCGACAAACCTGAACCGACTCCCCTCCTACCGTAACCAAAACCCTGCATCACACTCTCATCACCGATCAGCCACAACCCGAACTCATCGAACCAAATCCCAATTCAGACCAGCTAAACTAAAAAATCCGAAACCAGACAACGCGGGGGGTGAAGCAAGCGTCCGTTTTTTTTTTCTAATTTACCCGCAGCGATCGCAGAGGTCGGCAAAGTCCCCAGCCCTAAGCCTCCAACCCTTCCTCGGCCTATCCGGCCTCAACTCCTTGCACTCCGCGTTGTAACACTTGCTGGCCACTGAAGACGGAGCAGCCGCAACACCACCACCACCACCACCACCAGAGCTCGACGCCGCCATGCCAAGTAGGAACTAACTAATCCACCCCCCACCCCGTCTCCCCCCTCCTCGCCGGTCAGCAGTTAGCGATGACGTGGCGACGGCGACACAATCCCTAAATCCACTCGGGGGGGTGGCACGCAAACCGAGGAATCCCGCGCCGCCCAACCCCCCCAACCCAACTGCCGATCTGTCGGTGCTGGTTTAGAGATCCAAAACGGTTACAGAAGAAGGGAGAAGTGGGGAGTTCGGGGGCTTCGAAATCACGGCGACTTCGTCGTACGATGTCTCTCTCTCTCTCTCGTGTTAGAGAGAGATTTGTCTTTGGGGGGGTTAGAGACTTGGACTATGGTTGTTCGAGACTTTAACTTACGAAAAGTTTTTTTTTCTTTTTACTAATTATTAAGTTGAAATTATGAAATTAAATTAGGTAAACTTTTTATTGCATGGAATCGTGAAAAATATTGGTATTATTACTGTACAATTGTTGTTGCTGTTATTACAAGGTGTTCTTGAGTTTTTGACAGTCATGAATTTGAGGGATATCAAGTCCGGGCGACCGTCCAAAGGCAACAATGTCCGGAAACAGAAGTCGTGTAGTATAAGCTTTTAGTCTATATAATATAATATTCTTGATCATTCTCGAAAATTCATAAATACTGATGACGATGATAATATTATGTTCCAATGTTTATTAGTTAGGGAATCAGTTATGATCCTATTAAAATAAAATAAAATATAATCTTACCTATTATTAACTCCTCGCAATCAAATCCCACCCCGATTCATTTAGCGAATATATATAAATAAGAGGGCAGCCATTCTCCCGCTCGTCGGCCGCACTCAACGCTGCCATGGAGGAAGCCGGCGATCCTCTGCCATCGGCTTCGCGAAGAAAAAGCTCTCGTAAACGATCACGTCCGGCGAAGGGGAAAGACCTCATCAGCGCCCTCCCGGATGCCCTAATATTGCATGTGTTCTGCTTCCTCGACGTCAAGGACGTCGTCAAGACAAGCGTCCTCTCCAAGCGCTGGTCCTCACTCTGGACCCAAACCTCGGCCATCTCCATTGATTCACATGGCTCTACAGGTACGGTGCGAGATCCATTGCACTTGTCTTTCAGGTCTTTTTGCCCTTTTTACTGCCCTGGTTTGCTTATGCTTTGCTCATCATTTTTTAGTTCGGATTTGACTCATTGTTTAGTGTTAGCTGCCAGAAATCTACGGCTATTCGTACTTTAGATAATTCGGTGATTAACGAACCTAACAAAAACTTCAAAATATCAAAATAAATTTCGCTCGAAGTCCTTCAAAGACAAATCAAAATAAAAGACATGAAAAAAAAATCATTGAATTCAGCCCGAGGATGTCTCGGAGGATGACTGCATGACACTAAAAAACTCTTCCTCAATGGTATTCATATTAAAAGTGGCTCGATCAATCTGGCGCTTCTCTTTAATCCATTGCCTCGCTATTGAAATCTTGATAAATCTATCCAAGCCACAGATCTTGAGTATGGTATAATTTCATGGCCAACCAAACAACTTTTTACATAGATCTTGAATCGCGTTCTCCCAAAGTATCATTTCAGGAGGATTGTCCTCCTCCACATCATTTGCCAGATCCTCATTGTCCTTCTCCTCCTTCTCAATGGATTTTCTTGCTTCTCCCCATAGCTTGCCCTCGAACTTGACTATTTTCTTGTTTGCCCGAGAAAGATGACCCTTCTTCTTACTTAGACCCATAAAAATCCTTTTGAGTCGTTTAATCCTATTGTGGACTTGATCGTACTTGTACTTTTTTGATATGGTTTCTCTCTCCGGTGGGTGATATAGTCAATGATGAGAAAAAATATGAGAGATAAGGATTTGACATCTTACATTCACTATTTAGCTCGGAGTACCCGATCAACTCTTTCAAGAGGATAATGATCTCGTTGGGTTTCCATCGGCACTTTCTATCAGGGGGAGGGGCCACCACTTGTCGACCTTCGCCGAATCAGAAGGTCGACAAGTGGTGGCCCCTCCCGCTGATAGAAAGTGCCGATGGAAGCCCAACGAGACCATTGTCCTCTTGAAGGAGTTGATCGGGTACTCCGAGCTGAATGGTAAATGTAAGATGTCAAATCACTATCTCTTAGATTTTTACTCATCATTGACTATATCGCCCACTGGAGAGAGAAACCATATCAAAGAAGTACAAGTACGATCAAGTTCACAATAGGATTAAACGACTCAAAAGGATTTTTATGGGTCTAAGTAAGAAGAAGGGTCCTCTTTCTCGGGCAAACAAGAAAATAGTCAAGTTCGGGGGCAAGCTATAGGGAGAAGCAAGGAAATCCATTGAGAAGGAGGAGAAGGACAATGAGGATCTGGCAAATGATGTGGAGGAGGACAATCCTCCTGAAATGATACTTTGGGAGAATGCGATTCAAGTTTTATGTAAAAAGTTGTTTGGTTGGCCATGAAATTATACCATACTCAAGATCTGTGGCTTGGATAGATTTGTCAAGATTTCAATAGCGAGGCAATGGATTAAAGAGAAGCGCCAGATTGATCGAGCCACTTTTAATATGAATACCATTGAGGAAGAGTTTTTTAGTGTCATGCAGTCATCCTTCGAGACATCCTCAGGCTGAATTCAATGATTTTTGTTTTTTTTCATGTCTTTTATTTTGATTTGTCTTTGAAGGACTCCGGGAAGAATTTATTTTGATATTTTGAAGTTTTTGTTAGGTTCGTTAATCACCGAATTATCTAAATTACAAGGGGAATGGGGATTCCTCTTTGCAACTGGAATGACGACACCTGACTATTACAACTTTTGCCAAAGAGTATTATTTTGGATGGATAGTAGGATTATTGGAGCGTGCATTGAATGTAGAGACATTGATCATATATTTCGCTCCTAGCCGTGAGGTATGTTTCTTGTAGTATTACTGGGTGAGGATGTCAGGATTGTTTTATTACTAGCGAGTGATGTTCCAGAAAAGATTGTGGTACGTTTTATTTACCTTTAGGCTCTTCAGCTGTTATCCTTTTTTTTTGTCACTTATTCGAATTGTCGGCGAGATACAACCTTTGAGATAACGCGACCCATAAACAAATGTTGGGAGAAACTTGTGATAACTTGTGGCTTTGAATGTGTGATTGCTTGCTGAAATCCTGTCTTGCAATGGATGGAAGAGATTGGAAGTACCCATGTTGTTTGAAGCCCTTTGTTCTCTGCCCTTTGTCCGTCTTCGAGGACTTTGCCTGTACTTAAGCCCAGGTAATGTTAGTTTATCTTACTCTTTTCTGTTGCAGGTGATTTCTTGGCGAAAGGATCCTTTATGTAACAAAGACTCTCTCAAGACCGGCCGCATCAGGAACATTGTGATCACTGGTTTCCCAGTTTTTTTTTGACCTTAAGGTGCTAATCAAAGATCCCTCATAAAAGTTCTGCTCCGAGATGCGCGAGTGCTAGAGAAGATGGTCATCGAGTTTTGGAGATATCCTGATCGATGCGTAGTAAGTGAATCCCATATGCAGGACGTGCTCGAAACAATTCTGGGCTACCCGAGTGCCTGGGGTATGTTTCTAGTGATTAATGGTGTTCTAGAGGGCTCTCCCCAGTTGGAATCCCTAACATTAGACACTTGTTATGGTATGAATAGTATCAGGATCTTGTCGAGGACGATGAGGGATTTGGTTATCAGTAGGTACCATGTTCCACGTGAAGATTTGAGGGACGAGGAAGATGAGAACCGTGGTCACAAGAACTTGTGCTTGGAAATATTTGCTCCTTATTGAAGACGTTGCGGCTTCTGGACAGCTGGGACAAAAATGAAGTTATCATGCTGAAGGAAGCTTCATCCCTGGTTGAAGTTGAGTTGAACTTCAGTTTGCCATTCCGGACAAATCAGGATATCATCTATGACACCATGAAGGGAATTTTCAGTGAACTGCATTGTGTTGATAAATTAATGGTTGGGAACGCTGCTCTAAAGGTACGGTGCGAGATCCATTGCACTTGTCTTTCAGGTCTTTTTGCCTGTTTTACTGCACTGGTTTGCTTATGCTTTGCTCATCATTTTTGAGTTCGGATTTGACTCATTGTTTAGTTTCACCTGCCAGAAACCTTTTTTTTGCTACATAATTATGTTAATTTTCTAAGCTTTATTGCAGGACAGGAACCGGAAATGTTTATATGATCTCACCTCCTTACAATTCTTTGCCTTGCATCCTATGAATTAATATTATTAGTTTTCTTGCCTCACCCCATGAGCTAGCTTTTGGGGTCGAGAAGGCTCAACAAGCACCCATCAGTGGTATCAGAGCCCGGTTCACAGCAGTTTCCCGAAATGCCGGGAGAGTGTAGGCTTAAAAAGCCCACCGCGATGTGTGAAGGGGGACATTGTTGATTATCCCACGTCGGTTGTGGAAGGGGTTAAGTGCTTACTTAAAAGTGTGAGGGAAAGCCTCAGAGCTAGCTTTTAGGGTCGAAAAGGCTCAACAAGCCCCCATCAAATTGAAAGCCTCACCCCATGAGCTAGCTTTTGGGGTCGAGAAGGCCCAACAAGCACCCATCAGGAAATGCCAGGAGAGTGGAGGCTTAAACCACCGCAATGTGTGAAGGGGGAGATTGTTGGGTATCCCACGTCGGTTGTGGAAGGAGCTGAGTGCTTACTTAAAAGTGTGAGGGAAAGCCTCAGAGCTAGCTTTTGGGGTCGAAAAGGCTCAACAAGCCCCCATCAAAATTGAAAGCCTCACCCCATGAGCTAGCTTTTGGGGTTGAGAAGGCCTAACAAGCACCCATCAGTGGTATAAGAGCCCGGTTCACAACAATTCCCCGAAATGTCGGGAAAGTGGAGGCTTAAAAAGCTCACCCCAATGTGTGAAGGGGGAGATTGTTGGGTATCCCACATCGATTGTGGAAGGGGTTGCGTGCTTACTTAAAAGTGTGAGGAAAAGCATTACCTCATGAGCTAGCTTTAGGCGTCTAGAAGGCCCAACAAGCACCCGTCAGTGGTATCAAAGACAATCAAAATAAAAGACATGAAAAAACAAAACAAAAATCATTGAATTCAGCCTGAGAATGCCTTGGAGGATGACTGCATGACACTAAGAAACTCTTCCTCAATGGTATACATATTAAAAGTGGCTCGATCAATCTGGGGCTTCTCTTTAATCCATTGTCTCGCTATTGAAATCTTGACAATTGCCAACCAAATAACTTTTCATATAGATCTTGAATCGCGTTCTCCCAAAGTATCATTTCAGGAGGATAGTCCTCCTTCACATCATTTGTCGTATCCTCATTGTCGTTCTCCTCCTCAATGGATTTCCTTTGCTTCCTCCTCAATGGATTTCCTTTGCTTCTCCCCATAGCTTGCCCCCGAACCTGACTATTTTCTTGTTTGCCCGAGAAAGAGGATCCGTCTTCTTATTTAGATCCATAAAAATCCTTATGAGCCGTTTAATCCTATTGTAGACTTGATCGTACTTGTATTTCTTTGATATGGTTTATCCAGTGGGCAATATAGTCAATGATGAGTAAAAATCTGAGAGATAAGGATTTGACATCTTACATTCACCATTCAGCTCGGAGTACCTGATCAACTCCTTCAAGAGGACAATGGTCTCGTTGGGTTTCCATCGGCACTTTCTATCGGCGGGAGGGGCCACCACTTGTTGACCTTCTCATTCGGATTAAAAACTTTTGTTTAAATTAAGAATAAAATATTCCGGCTCTTTTGTTACTAGAGAAACTAAAAGTGTTAATTCCATTTCATACCTAAATTTGATTCAGATTCGATTCCATTTTGTTCCTCTATTGGGTTGAGTGACTATGGAGTTGTCAAGGAAACTTTCAGAAACATTTATAAATTTCACGAGATAATTGTCTATAAATAACTAAAATTATTAGCTTAAAAGATATTCTTTCACTTAGTTATTTAAAAAATACCTTTTATCATATAATTCGTTTATTGTTTTAGAGATTCGATCTTAGATCAGTTAAGGAAAATCTCTCACTTTCATTGTGGGCTTGGAAGATTGTGTTACTGAGACAAAAAAAAATTGACATGTTTTTATAATTATGACTTACAAATATTTAAAAACATCGGTACCATGCCTCTGATGACTGAAGTCGGCGTCTCCGCCGAAGGAGAAGGTCTAATGGTACCGATGGTCCAGGGATTGGGAACTTATAATTGACAGGTTGGTCTAATTTAATTTCAAGAAAATTATATAATAAGTGAAATAATGAAGTTTTTTTTTTAATATTTGCTACATGATATAGTTCTTTTCATTATGTGAGTGGATTTCAACGTGGAATGATTTTATAGTTAAAAAGTGATTATCGAAATAATTACTACAGATGTTTAACAACATTCATGACAAAAAAAATTGATAAAATTCTATTTGCTTAAATTTTTATCCTTTAATTATAAATATTTGTAAGTCATAATTATAAAAACATGTCAATTTTTTTTTTTTGTCTCGGTAACACAATCTTCCAAGCCCACAATGAAATTGCTTAACAAAACAACTCAATATTTAGAGTGAGAGATTTTCCTTAACTGATCTAATATCGAATCTCAAAAACAATAAACGAATTATATGATAAAAATGTATTTTTTTAATAACTAAGTGAAAGAATATCTTTTAAGCTAATAATTTTAGTTATTTATAAACAATTATCTCGTGAAATTTATAAATGTTTCTGAAAGTTTCATGGACACCTCCCTAGTCACTCAACCCAATAGAGGAACAAAATGGAATAGAATCTGAATCAAATTTAGGTATGAAATGGAATCAACACTTTTAGTTTCTAGTAACAAAAGAGCCGTAATATTTTATTCTTAATTTAAAAAAAGTTTTTAATCTGAAGAAGAAGGTCGACAAGTGGTGGCCCCTCCCGCCAATAGAAAGTGTCGATGGAAACCCAACGAGACCATTGTCCTCTTGAAGGAGTTGATCAGGTTCTCCGAGCTGAATGGTGAATGTAAGATGTCAAATCCCTATCTCTCATATTTTTACTCATCATTGACTATATTGCCCACTGGAGAAATCATATCAAAGAAGTACAAGTACGATCAAGTCCACAATAGGATTAAACGACTCGAAATGATTTTTATGGGTCTAAGTAAGAAGAAGGGTACTCTTTTTTGGGCAAACAAGAAAATAGTCAAGTTCGGGGGCAAGCTATGAGGAGAAGCAAGGAAATCCATTGAGGAGGAGAAGAAGGACAATGAGTATATGACAAATGATATGGAAGAGGACAATCCTCGTGAAATGATACTTTGGGAGAACGGGATTCAAGATCTATGTGAAAAGTATTTGGTTGGCCATGGAATTATACCATGCTCAAGATCTGTGGCCTGGATAGATTTGTCAAGCTTTCAATAGCGAGGCAATGGATTAAAGAGTAGCGCCAGATTGATCGAGCCACTTTTAATATGAATACCATTGAGGAAGAGTTTCTTAGTGTCATGCAGTCATCCTCCAAGGCATCCTCAGGCTGAATTCAATGATTTTTGTTTTTTTTTCATGTCTTTTATTTTGATTTGTCTTTGAAGGACTCCGGGCGGAATTTATTTTGATATTTTGAATTTTTTGTTATGTTCGTTAATCACCGAATTATCTAAATTACAAGGGGAATGGGGATTTCTCTTTGCAACTGAAATGCCGACACCTGACTATTACAACTTTTGCCAAAGAGTATTCTTTTGGATGGATAGCAGGATTATTGGAGCGTGCACCGAATGTGGAGACATTGGTCATTGATTTTGCTCCTAGCCATGGGGTATGTTTCTTGTAGTAACTGGCTGAGGATGTCAGGATTGTTTTGTTGCTAGCGAGTGATGTTCATGAAAGGAATGTGGTACATTTTATTTATCTTTAGGCTCTTCTGCTGTTATCCTTTTTTTTCTTTGTCACGTATTTGAAATGTTAGCGAGATACAGCATTTGAGATAAAGCGACCCATAAACAAATGTTGGGAGAAACTGAAGATAACTTGTGGCTTTGAATACGTGAATGCTTGCTAAAATCCTGTCTTGCAATGGATGGAAGAGATTGGAAGAACCCATGTTGTTTGATGCCTTTTGTTCTCTCCCCTTTGTCCGTCTCCGAGGATTTTGCCTGTACTTAAGCCACGGTAATGTTAGTTTATTTTACTCTTTTCTGTTGCAGGGGTTTGCTTGGGAAAAGGATCCTTTCTGTAATCTCTCAAGACCGGCCGCATCAGGAACATTGTAATCCCAGGATTCCTAGTCGGTTATGGACCTTATGATTCTGAACTAATATATTGTCTTTCCCTGATAAAAGTTCTGCTCCGAGATGCGCAAGTGCTAGAGAAGATGGTCATCAATGCTAAATGGTCTTGGAGACGTGATGTTGCAGAAGCTATTCTGGGCTGCCCGAGAGGTTCAAAAGCTGCAAAGGTCATACTGAATTATCCTTTTAAAAGAAAGGAGTCCTCTGTTGGACTTAACTTAGTTTATCTGAAGTGCCTTTCCCCGTGGGGTTACACGTACTAAATGCGTGCATATGTGCCCCAAAGTTTGGAACATGAATCATATGTATGTTTTGGTGTCGGTGGTCTTTTGCTGCCGAGTTAGTCTTATGTCGTTCATATCTTGATTGCGACACCAGAACTGTTGGGCCCTTTTTGGGTGTAGCAGAATCTTCTTTGTTTGAACCTATACTCCTGCGCAAAGTTGAGTCCGTTTGAACTTTCTTCAACCTCCAAATTGCGAAGAAACAGGCGAGAAGCCGCCTTGTTTAGACGATCCTGCCTTCAACAGTTCCTCTAGCAAGTTACAGATCTTTCTTATACTTTTTTACTTCGCATTAGGTACTCCGGCTGTCAGGTGGGGCATGGAATGTCCGAATGCTTGCTAGAACCTGGAAATTCGAAAGAACCCAAGTCGTCTGCGCCTATTGTTGTCCAGTTTGTTCTTCTCCTTGGCTTTTGGCCCTACAGTTGTTAGCAGCTACAGTTGTTCAGATACAGTGCTTATTGAATTGTCCGACTACGAGTGAAACTATGGTCACCGTAAAGTTACTTCAGCTTAATCGTCATCGAGAACCAATCCATCTCTTCTACTCCCTTAAAACACCACCTCCTAAACCATCCCAAACCGTTAACTGAACCATGACGAGGCAGGCCGCAACTTGCCACTGTGTACTCGGACTGCTGGGCAACGAACGCGCCGCTACTCCCCAGACTTGGTACGAGATTTCTCCATGGACAAATTGAAAGCTCTCTGAACTTAACAGTTTGACTGATAATCTTTCGTGATCATCATCCTCAATTCACGACGGAATACTTCAATGCACAGTCCACGAGTGTTGCGATAAATTCTTTATCAGTTTCCAATGCAATCTATCTATCTGTATTACAAAGCACGTTAGTTATAGCATCTCGGTAGACGAACGGTCACCGATAATCAAATCCTGATTCGTTAACGACTATATAAAAACAGGGCGGCCATTCTCCCGCTCGTCGGCCGCGCTCAACGCCAGTGGCGCTCCCACGCAACCCTGGAGGAGGCCGGCGATCCTCCGCCTTCGCCTTCTCGAAGTACAAGCTCCAGGAAACGATCACGTCCGGCGGAGGGGAAAGACCTCATCAGCGCCCTGCCGGATGCCCTAATCTTGCACGTCCTTTTCTTCCTCGACGTGAAGGACGTCGTCAAGACAAGCGTCCTCTCCAAGCTCTGGTCCTCACTCTGGACCCAAACCTCGGCCATCTCCATTGATTTTCAGGAAGTGGTGCATGCCTTATGTGAAGATAGAATCTCCTCCTTTGACCGGTTCTTGCTGCAGTGGACTGCACCGATCCACAAGTTCCACCTCAGCGGCCTGCGCTACCCTGTCCACATGAAGGATAGATTCGACCTCTGGATTAGGTTCGTGGTTGGCCACAGCGTCATGGACTTGAGCATCAATGCTTTCCAGTGTAATGAGGTCTACGTCTTGCCGAGGGTGCTGCTGGGGTGTGAATCCTTGATGGATCTCCGGCTGTCGTCGTGTGGGTTTCCATCCTTTGCTAATGGTAATTTGGGAAGGATAAGTTGGAATTTACTGAAAGTGTTGAGTGTTCACCGCTCCTATATGCCGGATCAAGTGATTAACGGTGTTCTAGAGGGCTCTCCCCAGTTGGAATCCCTCACATTAGACACTTGCTATGGTATGGATAGTATCAGGATCTTGTCGAGGACGATGAGGGTGTTATTTATCCGTGGGTACTATGTTCCACATGAAGATTACAGCGACGAGAAGAATGAACATGAGAACTTGATCTAGGAAATTTTTGCCCCTTACTTGAGGACGCTGCAGTTTTTGAGTGACTTTGACGAAAAGGAAGTTATTGTGGTGAAGGTAGCCTCGTCCCTGGCGATTGCCGAGTTGAACTTCTGTTTGATATTAGGCATGGTGGATCTGGTTAATATGTACCACACCATGAAGGGGGTTCTCAGTAATCTGTATTACGTTGAGAAATTCATGGTTGGGAACGATGCTCTAAAGGTACGGTGCGAGATCCATTGCACTTGTCTTTCAGGTCTTTGCCTGTTTTATTGCACTTGTTTACTTAGGCTTTGCTCGTCATTTTCGAGTTTGGATTTGGCTCATGGGTAAGTGTTGGCCGCTAGAGAGGATGTGCCCCCTCACATTTCTCTGCCTTGCATCCGAGCATGTGCACGTATGTTGTCGTTGATGGCAGTCGTGACGTTTGACAGGATGTCGCTGTTTCTTGTTTGGTGTACTTCCAGGTTCTGCATAATTGCGTGGGGAATGGGGGCTTCTCTTTGCAACTAAAATGTCGACACCCGACTATCTCAACGTTAGCCAACGTGTATTCTTATGGACGGATAGCAGAAGTATTGGAGTGTGCCCCGTATGTAGAGAAGTTGTTCATAGATTTTGCTCCTAAAATATGCCCTGGGGTATGTTTCTTGTAGTATTTATTACTGGCTGAGGATTTCAGGATTGTTTTATTACTAGCGAGACCGTACTTGAGAGTTTCCTAACTCATACGGTTCACAATTCTTGTGGTGTCCCATGATATTCATGAAAGGAATGCGGTATATTTTATTTATCTTTTGGCTCTTCTGCTGTTATCCTTTTTTTTGTTTGTTCGAAATGTTAGCGAGATACAGCCTTTGAGATAACGCTGAAGATATCTTGTGGCATTGATTACGCGAATGCTTGCTAAACTCCTGTCTTGCAATGGATGGAAGAACCCATGTTGTTTGATGCCCTTTGTTCTCTCCCCTTTGTCCGTCTCCGAGGATTTTGCCCGTACTTAAGCCAGGGTAATGTTAGTTTATCTTACTCTTTTCTGTTGCCGGGGATTTCTTGGCAAAATGATCCTTTCAGTAACAAAGAATCTCTCAAAACCGGCCGCATCAGGAACATTGAGATCACAGGTTTCTCGACCTTTTCTGGTGTTATAAAGAAAAATTGGCTGTCCCTGATAAAAGTTCTGCTCCGCGATGCCCAAGTGCTAGAGAAGATGGTCATCACTGTGGATTGGTATAGGAGAGATACGGTGCGAAGCCTATCAGAATCCCGTGCACAGAAGGTGCTCGAAGTTGCAGAAGAGATTCTGGGTTGCCCGAGAGGTTCAAAAAGCCGTGAAGGTCATACTGAATTATCCTTTTAAAAGGAGGAAGTCCTCGGCTGGATTGACTTAGAATATCCGGAGCTTGTCTGGTGTTTCTTAGTATATATTCAGCGCTTCTTTTTGCCTAGGTTTGTGCCTTCTCCATGGGGTTATACTTATTAAGAGCGTGCATATGTGCCCCAAGCTTCGAATACGAAACATATGTATGTATGTGTTGGGACGGATAGACTTTTGCTGCCGAAGGTACGTCTTATGTCATTTATATCTCGATTGCGTTGTCAAAACTGTTGCGGCTGCAACATGCCTCTCTTGGGTGAAGTAGAACCTTCTATGTTTGAAACTTTACTCTTGTGCAAAGATGAGTCGGTCTGTACTTTCTTCAACCTCCGGACTGCGAAGAGAAGCCACCTTGTTAAGACTAGCCTGCCTGCCTCCAAGAGTTCCTCTAGCTAGTTATAGATCTTTCCTATACTTCTTCGGATAAAACACTTATCGAATCATGCAGTACAGTAGCCAACTAAAAGCTCCACCGATTAAGTGAAAGTGAACCTTCGAAAAAAATTCTAAATTCTGCATATGAATTCGTAATTTAGTATTATTTGAAAGCATGAACATTTTTCATCGAGGTTATATTTTTCGAGTTTAGCAGAAACATTTTTAATATAAAATTC
This sequence comes from Melastoma candidum, assembly GCA_023653495.1. Lineage (NCBI taxonomy): Eukaryota > Viridiplantae > Streptophyta > Magnoliopsida > Myrtales > Melastomataceae > Melastoma > Melastoma candidum. The sequence continues at coordinate 14,019,460 of CM042890.1, read as the reverse complement.
TTTTGTTCATACATATTGAAATTTTAGATTCTTGAAATGAAATTATGTATTAAAAAAAAATAGAAGTCGTCAAATAACATAAAACATAAAATTAATTTACGTGCATAATTTATTATTACAACGTGCATAATTTATTATTTCGGGAGTTTAAGCATAATTTATTACTAAATGAATTGTTTTACGTGCTTACAAAATTCTTTTAATAAAGCGTTTCATTTTATAAAAAATTAATAAAATTCGAAAGTATGTCTATAATTGATTTTATTTAATTTTTTTGTGTAATAATGTTACTATTAATTTTAAAGTTGGAAATATCATGGAATAGTAAGTTAAGAAAATATTCGAAACGATATCTAAAATATTATTATTATTATTATTTATATGATAATATCATGTCATATATATTGTTTGAGGATCTATTCATCTCCGCTTGATTTATTCCTTCCACAAAATCAGCTCAAACCTGCAACCGTGGAGGATGCTGGCAATGCTTCTTCGCCGAATATGAGCTCTCTTAGACGATCATCTCCATCTGTGGCTACTACGGAGGACAAAGACTTCATCAGCGGCCTGCCAGATGACATAATATTATGCGTGCTCTCCTTCCTTGACGTCAAGGACGTCGTCATGACAAGCGCCCTCTCCAGGCGCTGGTCCTCGCTATGGACCAAAACCTCATCCGTCTCCGCCGATCTTCAGACTGTGAATCACCATGAGGGGGCTGAAATCACCTTCTTTGACCGGTTCTTGTTCCGATGCACGTCCCCGGCGATTCGCAAGCTCCACCTCAACAACCTGATGGACGATACCTGGTTGAAGGAGAGAATCGACGTCTAGATTAGGTTTGCCATAGGCCGTCACGTCGAGGACTTGCTCATCGAAGTCGACGGGTGGTACGCTGATCACCCTTACGTCTTGCCACGGGAGCTGCTGCAGGGTAAATCCTTGATGAGGCTTGGGCTGACGTCGTGTGCGTTTCCATCCTTGAGTAATGGTAATTTGGGGATGATTAGTTGGAGTTCGCTGAAGGCGTTGACTGTTCACAAGACGATGATGGTGGATGAAGTGATTACTGGGGTTTTGGAGGGGTCTCCCCTGTTGGAATCCCTGACATTAGACTACTGTTACGGTATGGATAGTATCCGGATCTTCTCGAAGGTTATGAGGGAGTTGGTCATCAATTCGTACCCTGATCCGTACCGTGGTTTTAGTGACGAGGAGGATGAGAATCATCGTCACAGGAACGTCTGCTTTGAAATCTATGAGCCTTATTTGAGGTCTCTGCAGCTTCTGGGCCTGTGGAGGGGAAAGGGAGCTATTCTGCTGAAGGAATTATCGTCTCTTGTCGAAGTTGTGTTAGATTTCAATTTCGATTTCGATAAAACGAATTCGGATATAATCTATGGCTCCATGAAGGGAATCCTTAGTAAACTGAGCTTTGTTGATAAAATCATGTTCGGGAACGAGATTTTAATGGTAAGGCGGGGGGAGATCGATCTCACATCACCTTCTGCTCTATGTCCTTTAGTTACTGTGTTAGTGTGCTTCTGCTTTGCTCATCGTTTTTTGGGTTCGGATTTGGCTCATGGTTAAGTGTTGGCTGCTAGGAACCATCTTTCGTTGCATAATTATGTTAACTTTGTAAGTTTTATTACAAGAACTGCAATGACAACTGGAAATGCTTATGTGCCCTGTGACGACTCGAAATAGAAATGTTTGCGTAATCTCACCTCCTTACCTTGTTTTCGCCTCGCCATCGTAGCATGTGTTTGTATGTCGTATTTGATGGCAGTCCCTAACGTTAGGGAGGATATGGCTGTTCTTTGTCTGGTGCACTTCCAGGATCTGTGTAGTTACAAGGGGAATGGGGAGTTCTCTTTGCAACTGAGATGTCGACACCTGACTGCCGCGAATATTTCCGACGAGTATTGTCTCGGACGGATAGCAGAAGTGTTGGAGTGTGCTCCGAATGTAGAAACGTTGACAATAGATTTCACCGATCCCAAAATACACGCCAAGGTATGTTCCTTGTAGTGTTAGTGACTGAGGATGTCGGGCATGTTTTGTTACTCGCGAATGACGTTCAAGAAAGAACCACGCTGTAGATTTTTACTCGTCTTCTGGTGCTCGTGCTGTTGTATGGAATACTCGAATGGTTACTAAATTCCTGTCCTGTAATGGGATGGAAGAGATTCAGAGAACCCGTGTTGTTTGGCACCCATTGTTCGTCTCCTAGGCTTTTGGCCTTCCTCAAGCCGGGGCAACGCGAGTTTATCCTATCCTTACCTCGCTTTTCTGTTCGCAGTTTATTCCTACAAATGCAGATGCTTTCTGTAACAAATTTGAATGCTGGAAGAGATTCACCTGCTTCATCAAGAACATTACGATCATAGGTTTCCCAGTCTGTAATGGTGATGAACCACCATATTGGCTATCCCTGGTAAAACTTCTGCTCAGAGATTCACAAGCGTTGGACAAGATGGTCATCCATGCTATACGGCCGTGGTTTTATCTCGGCCGACCCTCTGAAGAAGCCTACGCAAAGCATGTGTTCAAGGTTGGAGAAGATATTCTACGCTCCCCGAGAGGATCGAAAGTGGCGGAGGTCATAGTGAAGTATCCTTATAAAAGGGGACAGTCCTCGGCTGGATTAACTTAGATTATCTGGAGCTTGTTCGGTGTTTTTAGGTATACATTCAGCATTTCTTTTAGCCAAGGTTTGTATAGCCTTTTAATAAGCGGGCGGATATATTTCCCGATGCTTGAACATTACACTTGCCGTTCGGGAGCTCGTTCGGTCAAAATTCGGATCGAGCTTGATTTTGACCGAACTCGAGCCGACTCATTAATGAAACGAGCCGAAATACATGCTCGATGATTCATAAGTCGCTTTCATAAAATCGAGCCTATATTCGAACCTAATCAAATCGAGTTCGATCATGAAATTATTTAGTCTCGACTCGGCTCATTTTTACATGAGTCTTTCAAGAAAGTGAGTCTCGAGACCTTCTTATTTTTTTGATTGAGTTTCAATATTCTAAGAAATTAAATTAAGTAAAATGATATTGTTAAATTAAGATAATACTTTAGCAGCGGCGGTGCTCTTAGGGCAACCATGGAGGAGGAGGCCGGCGATTCCAGCTCCAGGAGACGATCACGTCCTTCCGAGGCGGTGGAGGACAACGACTACCTCATCAGCGCCCTGCCGGATCACATCATCTTACACGTCCTCTCCTTCCTTGACGTCAGGGACGTCGTCAAGACTAGCGCCCTCTCAAAGCGGTGGTCTTCCGTATGGACCCAAACCTTGGCCGTATCCATCAGTTTTTGGACCGAGGATTCCGGGTATGATGTTGAGTTCGACTTCTTTGAAAAGTTCTTGCTCAGGTGCACGGCCCCGGCCATTCGCAAATTCCACCTCCTCTACCTCTCCCTGAAATACCGCTCCGGCTTGAAGGAGAGAGTCGAACACTGGATTAGGTTCGCTGTTGTCCGCTGTGTCGAGGACTTGTGGATCCATGTTGGCGATGGTTGCGATGAGGAGCCTTACGTCTTGCCATTGGAGCTGCTGCAGTGTAAATCCTTGAAGAGGCTTCGGCTGGTGTCGTGTGAGTTTCCATCCTTGACTAATGGTAGTTTGGGGATGATTAATTGGAGTTCGCTGAAGAAGTTGACTGTTCACGAAACAATGATGGTGGATGAAGTGATTAATGGGGTTTTGGAGGGCTCTCCCATGTTGGAATCCCTGACATTAAAAGGTTGTTATGGTATGAACAGTATCCGGATCTTCACAAGGGTGATGAGGGAGTTGGTTATCAGCAGGTACTGTGATCCTTTTCTTGACGATGACACTTGCTTTTGGTTGGAAATCTACGCCCCATATTTGAGGTCGCTGCGGCTGCTGGGCCAATGGCAGGGAAAGAACGCTATTGTACTGAAAGACTTGTTGTCTCTGGTTGACGTTGAGTTGGATTTCAATCTCGATTTCAACCGAAGGAATTCAGATATAGTCTATGGCTCCATGAAGGGAATTCTTAGTAAACTGAGCTTTGTTGATAAAGTCGTAATTGGGAAGGGCATTATAATGGTACGTTGGGGAGATCGGTCTCACATCAACTTCAGCTGTGTATTGTTTACTGTGTTGGTGTGCTTATGCTTTGCTCATCATCTTTTGGGTTCAGATTTTGCTCATGGTTAAGTATTAGCTGCTAAGAACCATCTTTGTTGCATAATTATGTTAAATTTATAAGTTTTATTACAAGAATTGCAATGACAACAGAAAATGCTTATATGCTCTCACCTCCACACATTTCTATTCCTTGCTTCATATGCGTTAATTTTATTAGTTCTCTTCTGGGAATTTCATAGAAATGGACTAGAAATGTTTACATAATCTCATTTCCTTAGATTTTTTTTACTTGACATGGAAATGTTTATAGAATCTCATCTGTTTACTTTTTTTTTCACCTCGCCATCATAGCATGTGTTTGTATGTTGTATTTGATGGCAGTCCTAACATTACAGAGGATATGGCTGTTCTTTGTCTGGTGCACTTCCAGGATATATGTTATTACAAGGGTAACGGGGAGTTCTCTTTTCAACTGAAATGTCGACACCTGACTCTTATGACCATTGCCGATGAGTTTTGTCTTGGACGGATAGCAGAAGTGTTGGAGTGTTCTCCGAATGTAGAAACATTGATAATAAATTTCACTAATCCCGGAAGATCCTACCAGGTATGTTCCTTGTATTATTATTGGCTGAGGATAAGTTCAAGAAAGAACTATGCTGTACTTTTTGTTTTCCTTTTCGTATCTCGTGCTGTTATCCTTCTTCACGTGTTCGAAATGTTGGCTATATACAACTTTTGAGATAACGTGACCCATAAACAAATGGTGGGAGAAACTGAAGATAACTGCAGGGCATGGAATTCCTGTATGCTTACCAAAATCATGTCTTGTAATGTATGGAAGAGATCTGATGACCCCATGTTGTTTGACGCCCTTTGTTCGCCCTTTTGTTCGTCTCCTAGGCTTTTGGCCATCCTCAAGCCGTTTCAATATGAGGTTATCCTACCCTTTAACTCCTTTTCTGTTTGCAGTTGACTCCTACAAATACAGATACCTTCCGTAACAAATTTGAATCCTGGAAGAAATTGACCTGCTGCATCAAGAACATTGCGATCATAGGTTTACCAGTTTGTGATGGTGAAAAATTACCATATTGGCTATCATTGGTAAAACTTTTGCTCAGAGATGCGCAAGTGTTGGACAAGATGATCATCAATGCTGTACGGCCGTGGTGGTATCTCAGCCTACAATCCGAAGAAGTCTACTCAAAGTCTGAGTTCGAAGTTGCAGAAGATATTCTACGCTTCCCGAGAGGATCGAAAGCGGCACAGGTCATGGTGAAGTATCCTTTAAAAGGGGGGCTGTCCTCGGCTGGATTAAATTAGATTATCCGGAGCTTGTTTGGTGTTTCTTGGTACGCATTCCACCCTTCTTTTTCCCAAGGTTTGTATAGCCTTTCTCTGCGTGTTACACTTACTAAAGTGCGTGCATATTTTCGCCAAGGCTCGAATATTAGACGTATGTGTTCTCCGGTGTAGCAGAACCTTCTCTGTTTGAGCCACCTCTCGCTCAACGATGTGTCGGGTTGAACTATCTGTGACCTCTTAACTGCGAAGAAACCGACGAGAAACATCCTTCACGTAAGCCAGCCTGCCTCCATCTATACTCTCATGCGCAACATATTTAGTATTAGCCAAGAGATTATGAAAATTTCATCACAAAAATGGAAAACAAAGTTCAACTGTTATTTATTTTGTAAAAATTATTGTAAGAAAAATGACTTGGTTTTAAAATTTTATGAACTCGTCATCGGATCAATCTTTCTTGCGGAGTCCTGTAATCATAAATATTGGGTTGAGCATCCCCCCGGCAGCGCTTCAACTCCTCCAACGAGCTGCGGAAAATTCGTAAGACAAAAATATTTTTGAAATTTCGAAAATAATACCGTAAAATCTAATTTATAAAGTTTTATATCAACTCCAAAGTGGAACTTCAAATGTAATTCGTGAACAAAAATTGAATTTAAAATGTTCGAATTTCGAACGTCGGCGGTGGAAGTCAACAACGAACACTGGATCAGCGTCCTACCAGATGACATAATATTAGACGTGTTATCCTTCCTCGACATCAAGGAAGTCGTCAAGACCAGCACCCTACCGAGGCGCTGGTCCTCCCTCTGGACCAAAACCTCTTCCATCACCATTGACATGGATTCCTTCCGGGATTCATCCTGTGTTGAACAGTTCTTTCTCCTGTGCACATCGCCGGTGATTCGTAAGCTCCACCTCCTCGGCCGGGAAGACTGGGGGGGCAACAACTTCGACTTGAAAGGCACCATCGACCTCTGGATTAGGTTTGCCGTTGGCCATGGTGTCGAGGACTTGTGCATAGACATGTGCAGCGATAGCGCGAATGATGATTACGTCCTGTCGAGGGCACTATTTCGATGTGGATCCTTGAAGTGGCTCAAGATGTGGGCATGCGAGTTCCCCTCGCTGAGGGCATTGAGTTTTGAAGCGTTGGAGATCGTGACAAAGTGATCAATCGGGTTTTGGAGGGCTCTCCCCTGTTAGAATCCCTGACATCACAAAGTTGTTATGGTATGAATAGTATCAGGATTTCCTCGAGGAATATGAAGGAGTGGTTATTGTAACATCCCGAACTTTATATATATATAAATAAGACCCTTGGGAATGTTCGGACATGTATTGCAAATGTACGTGTGAATGAGATGTGAACGTGGAAGCTCTCAGACGCTCTAGAATTTATGTTTATAGAACCAATACGTGGACGACGCATAACGAATAAGCACACGAGAATACTAGATCGCACTACCGTTCCATCCCACAACATTACACGTACACTTGAAAAAAATAGATGAGAATAAGAAGACATTATCCATCGTTAATTTGAATTGACCATTTGACTAAGGGTGAAATTAGGCCCTTGAATCAATTTTGATCATACAAGTGGGAAGACTATGCTCAAGAAATTGACGAGGAGGGGACGGGTGGACTCGGGAGAAATAAAATTCCCCACTCGCGTCGCACTTGGAGCACAAGGTGAAGAAAAATGAGAGAAATAAAGTTCAATTCCATCTTGACATGGGGAAAAGGAAAAAAGGGGGAGGGGAGAGAAAAGAAAGAAATTGATCCGGAGACACTGCCTTCTCACGCATGGGAGCAGAAGGAGAAGGGAGGTAGCGACCAAGACGGATTGTCAAGCGAAGTTGCCTCGAGGAGAAGTCTTGCAAAGGAGGAGGGAGTCGATGGAATTGGGCAAGAACACAAGCACAAGGTACAACCCTTTCTTCCCTCCTCTCTTGTGTTCCTTGTTGGTCATAAAATTCCGTCGCTTTAGATGTATGATGCATGTGGAAGTTTGTTGATGCATGTGCAGTGTTGTGGGTGTGTTGGTTTGAGGGGAAGGGAATTTCGGCCCTTGAAACTTAAAGGGAGGGTTCTCGACCCTTACGAATGAGGAATGACCAGTTTCCCTTGAAGAATAAGGGTGGTCATTCGGTCTCCGATTATCGGTGAGGTATTCTTCCGGGTTGATAGGAGGAACCTCGGTCATTGCGTAAATTATGCGAATTTGTCCAACTGTCAGCTCTCATTTTAGCAGGAAAACCAGACGAACACGGATTCTTCCATTGAAGATGAGATTATAAATGTTAAATACTGGAAGAGCTGGACCAGCCGCATGAAGAACATACAGATCACAGGTTTTCGTGCCCCTAATGACATTGAACCAATGCATTGGTTATCCCGGATAAAAGTTCTTCTTAGAGACGCGCTCGGATTAGAGAATATGGTCATCGACATTAAATTTGCTCGCATCCAAGATCTGTTCAAAGCTCGCATACAGCTTAATCACGAGGGCATGGTGATGAGATAGATTAACTGTTCTGCATCCTCTGTGCTCCATCCTGCCTTGTCGAGCCACTCCATCTGATCCATCTCTTCTCCTTCCTCCAAATAACAACGATCCTGGCCCCTTCGTCTCCGGTTGAGGGAGCAGCTCTGGACGTCCTTGTTCGGTTGAGGGAGCAGCTCTGGACGTCCTTGTCCGGTTGAAGGAGCAGCTCTTATTTCAGTCGAACGCATGTCCACTTGTTACCACAGTAGGAAGATCAGTTCCACATTCACGCTCCGGAATCGATCATTCCGTTTGATGGACTGATGCACCGTTTCGACGATAGGATGATTGGGTAGCCTATAGCCTGTGTGGTGGAGCACTGCAAGGCGACAAATGCGATCGCTCTCCATGGCTTTGCCCGAGATTTCTCCATGGACAAACCGAAAGCTCTTGGTATGTTCCTTAATCGGTACACAAACTGTTCTCGCGAGAGAAATACTTGTTTCAAATACCGATTTCTTTGAGGCACTATGTTTCAAAAATTATTTTTATCCTATTTCGTAAAATATTTCGCGGAAACAAAACTCCCCTTAAGGACTTAATTATTGGACTTAATTATTATTTGAATATTCCAATATATATATATATATATATCGTATTTTGGCCTTAATTATTGGACTATTTTCATATATAGCCACAACTTTATTTTTTTTTTTTAATTTATGACTATAACTATGACATTGATTTTGTTTATGACCATATGTAAGATCCACCAACGGCTGATGAAAATAGCCCGATAGTTAGAGCCAAAATCCGATATTTTGCCTATTATTAAATCCTAATCCACTCATCCTATTCATTGACTGCATTCAAATCGCATTCTTTCCCTCTATTCTTTCACCTTCCTATTAACCATGGTGGAGGCAGGAGGCAATCCTCCGCCGTTTGCTCTCAAGCAAAACGCCAGGAAACAATCCGGACCGGCGACGGTTGACGACGAAGACCGCATCAGCGCCATCCCCCTGATGCCATAGTATTACACGTTCTCTCCTTCCTTGACGTCAATGACGTCGTCAAGACCAGCGGAGCGATACGGAATCAGTCCAGGTTTCTCCACCGTTGAGCGGTTCTTTCTCCTGTGCACGTCGCCAGTGATTCGCAAGCTCCACCTCCGCGGCCCTCACTGCTATGGTGTGGCCTCTGGATTGGGTTTGCCTCGCTTGGGATTGGTGATTTCGTGGGGATTACTTGGAGTTCGCTGATGCCGTTGAATGTTCACGACGACACGGAGATGGTGGATGGAGCCATTAATGTCGGAGGGGGGGGGGGTTGGAGGGATCTCCCCTATTGGAATCCCGTCATTAGAAGGGTATGAATAATATCGGGATCTTCTCCAGGAATATGAAGGAGTTGATTATCCGTAGTTACTACGATCCATAGGGAAGATGAAGATAATGGCCGTCGTGAGAACTTGGCTTGGACATCTACGCACCTTATTTGAGGTGCCTTCGGCTGCTGGACCAATGGGCGTGAAAGGAAGTCATTGTGCTGAAGGAAGTGTCTTCGCTGGTTGAGATTGAGTTGAACTTTAGATTGACTGACATTCAACGAGACGAATTCAGATATTATCTATGGCACTATTAAGGGAATTCGCAGTAAACTGCACTTTGTAGAGAAATTCGTGATTGGGAACGAGATTGTAATGGCATAGTATAGGATTGATCTCACTGTGCTTTCATCCCTTTACCTTCTTCTGCCTTGTACCGTAGCATTTTGTACATTTTCTGGATTCTGGTGGAGACTCCTCGTTGCAATTGAAATGTCGACGCCTGACTATCCCCGCTTAGCGGACCGGTATTTTCTAGGTCAGATATCAGGAGCGAACATGGTGATGACGCGATATGTTCTCGTTTTGCTTGATGGAATGGCCTGTTTCTTTTGTTACTTGCAGTGATATTCGGAAAAAGAACTGTAATTTTACTGTTCATATCCTAGGCTTATGGCCATACTCGAGAAAGGACAATGCGAATTCATCTGACTCTTAGCTCTGTTTTTCGTTGCAGGGGATCCCTACGAACCGGGATTCTTTCTTCAACAATGAAATTCTCAGAGGTAGATTATGGAAGAGCTGGATTGGCCACATCAACAACATTATGATAACTGGTTTCCCATCTCGTAACTGTGTGTATGTGTTGTAGAAGATGGTCATCGATGGGAAATGGTCTTGGACACATCCTTATGCAACTCTAACCAGCAAAGTACACTCGCACGACATTGCGACTTCAAAGCTAAAGCAAGAGGAACCATCTGGAAAAGGAAATTCCCCTATCGGAGGGGGTTCTCTTATGGACCTGATGAGGCGTTGTCTTGTCATCGGAATCGCACACCGGAGAGTTTGCATCTTCGTTGGCAATTCAGGACGGCGGCGGTTAATCAAGGGCCATAAGGTAGGAATCGGATTTGGCGTGTCATAGGTAATATTAATGACGCCTTTATGTGTTCTGGTTCTTACCGTGGATTCATTAAGGGCGTGGTATTTATTTCGTGATATCGCATCTTTCCCTTATATCGTTTTACCAACCACTCCTTCTAAAACACAAGGTTCTTCTGCGCTGCCGTGTTTCAATTGAAGTATGGCAGAGAAGGCAGGTGGCGATGCTCTGTACGCTCCTCAAGCAAGCTCCAGGAAACGATCCAGTCAATCCACTGTGGCAGTCAACCACAAAGACCGCATCAGCGCCCTGCCGGACGACATAATATTACACATATTCTCGTTCCTAGAAATCAAGGATGTCGTCAACACCAGCATGCTATCGAGGCGCTGGTCCTCAATCTGGACCAGAACCTTGGATATCTCTATTGATTTTGAATCCGTCGAGGATTGCTTCTTCCTCGAATGGTTCTTGCTCCAATGCAAGTCGCCTGTGATTCGCCAGTTCCACCTCCTCCACCTGGACTACTGCTTGGTGGACACCATTGACTTGGAGAAGGGTATAAACCGCTGGATTAGGTTTGCTGTGAGCCGCAACGTCAAGGACTTGTTCATCGAGTTGTATAAAGATAACTGTGAAGAGGACTACATCCTGCCAAGGGCAATGTTCCGATGCAAATCCTTGGAGTGGCTGAAGCTGCGGGCCTGCGAGTTCCCGTTGCTTAGGAATGGTAATTTCGTGAGGGTAAGTTGGAGTTCACTGAAGGCGTTGTGTGTTCACGAAACAGAGATGGTGGATGGCGTGATTAATGGGGTTTTGAAAGGATCTCCCCTGTTGGAATCGGTGACGTTAGTAGCTTGCTATGGTATGAATACTATCAGGAGTTTCTCGAGGAATATGAGGGAGTTAGTTATCAAAAGGTACCATGATCCTTACTACATGTTTAGAAACGAGCATGAGGAGGAGGAGACCCGTCGTCGCAATAACTTGTGCTTGGAAATCTGCATCCCTTATTTGAGGTCGCTTCAGCTGCTGGGCCGTTGGGAGGGAAAGGAAGTTGTGGTGCTGAAGGAAGTATCGTCGCTAGTTGAAGTCAAGCTGAATTTCAGTTTGGTGTCCCATGGGACGAATTCAGATATTATCCGTGGCACCATGAAGGGAATTCTCAGTAAGCTGAGCTTTGTTGATAGATTCATCTTCGGGAGCCGGTTTTTAATGGTACGAGTCCCAATCTTTGCCCTGTTGCTGGTGTAGTTCTGCTTATCTCGTTGTCTTCTGATTCAGATTCGTCTCGCGGTTAATAACTTGTAGATACTAATAATCTTTCGCTGCATCATCACATAAATCACAATGACAAGAACTAGAAATGTTTATATAACCTCATCTCCTTCTGTTTCTCTAACTTGCATTGTAGCATGGGTACGTATGCTGTATTTGATGACAGTCCCGGCCGTTTGAGAGGATAACACTGTTCTTCGTTTTGGGCATGCCCAGGATCTGCATAATTACAAGGGGAATGGAGAGCAACTGAATTGTCGACACCTGACTATCATGACTTCCGCTGATCGGTATTCTCTGGGACAGATAGCGAGAACGTTGGAGATTGCTCCAAATGTTGAAAAGCTGGTCATAGATATCGTTCCTAAAAGACATCTTGTGGTATGTTTCTCGTATAACTAACTAGCTGGGATGGCCTGTTTGGATTGTTGCTTGAGAGTGATGTTCAAAAAGGATCTAACACCATTCGTTCTATTTATCGTTCAGTACTCTGGCTGTTTTCCTCGTTTAGCTTGTTACATGCTTGATATGTTAGCTGGATATAACTTTCGAGGTAGCGGGGCCCGTAAACAAATGATTGGAGAAATCGAAGATACATCGGGATGGAAGAGGATTTGAACAACCAATACATATTGTTTGACGTCCATTATTCTCCCCTTTGATTGTCCCCTAGGCTTTTGGCCGTACTCCGGCAATGACAATGCGAATTCTTCTGACTCTTAGCTGTCCTTTTTACAGCAGGCGAACCAAACGGACGATGATTCTTTGTTTGAAAATGAGATTCGAAGTGTTAAATCCTGGAAGAGCTGGACCGGCCGCATGAAGAACATGGTAATCACAGGTTTCCCTGCCCGTAATGACATTGAACCAATATATTGGTTGTCCCTGATAAAAGCTCTCCTCCGAGATGCGCATGCATTAGAGGAGATGGTCATCAATGTCAAGTGGTCTTGGAAACATCCCCTAGAAGAAGCCCAAGAGCAGGATGTGCTCGATGTCTCAGAAGATATTCTTGGCTTCCCGAGAGGTTCAAAAGCCGCGAAGGTCATATTAAAGTGTCCAGGGATGCAGCCCTTGGTTGAATCATCTTAGTTTATCTGCAGATCATACATCTGGCCTTCTCTTCTTTCCCAGGTTAGCAGGCTTTTCTGCATATTTTTCCGCCGGAATACGAAAACATATGCATTCGAGATTAGTTTCGCTGCTAAAACTACGTCTGATGAGCGCTTTTCATATCTTGCTTGCATCAGGTTTTCGGGGCAACTACTTCGAGTTACTGGGCGATGTTGCTGGACTTTCTCTTAATATGAACGAACCTGATGAACTCTTGTCTGAACATTTCGTAGTCTTGTCATAATTTCGGATTTTATTCGATAGACTAATGAATTCTGCGCTTTTCATATATTTACATCAGTTTTATATAATAAACCGTTTACATATAAACCGTTGGGGGTTGATGGGCCGGGCTTACCTATCACAATTATTGGTCCAGGCCCACAATTGGATTATCTCATTGTTCGGCCCAGGCCCGGCCCATTTGACTAGTGTCGAACTCCCGCCTTGGGTTTTTTTTGTTTGGGGGGGGGGGGGGGGGGACGGAGCAGAGCGAAGGGTTGCGAGGAGGAGCGGAGCGGACGGTCGGCAATGGCGGAGGAAGGAGGAGAAGAAAGAAGAGAGGAGCAGCAGCGGGACGGGGGAATCCTATCGGAGGGTGTCTCCGATGGACCTGAGGCGTCGCTCTGTCATCCGTTGATTGACTACGGAGTCGCGCCGCGGAGAGTGTGCCATTTTTATCGGCAGTTCAGGACGACTGCTGCGGTCGGGAATAATTTCTTGAAGGGCGTCAAATGGTTGACCTAAGTGTTCTTCATTTTCGTTTCTTCTTGTCAAAGCGTGGGGGAATAGAAGGGAGTAGTTGATTAGGTGTTGATTTTGTGATTAGGTCCCCCGACGGGAGTTGTTTTCTCTCGAATTCAGAGGATAACACGCTGCGTGTATTCACCTGGTAGGATTTGTTTGCTCAGTATTTCGAAATTTTCTGGAAGGTGCTTGGATTTAAGTGTGATGGTTTGCTTCACATGTTGTTGTGGGGGAATTTCTCGGCCAGTCCAGGTTATGAATGCGAAGAGGGTTCGGCCGAGGATCCTTGCGATGTTGATGAAGGTATATATCTAGGTTTTAAGTACTGTTTCTGTGTTGAGGTTTGATTCATAGATAATTACAATGAAATCTCATAGAGTGATCGGTTCTATCTGCAGACTCATATCTTGCCGGTTTGGTTGTGGCCGAGGGCGAAAGTGTCTATGATTTCTGTTGGTATCCCGGCATGTCTGCGTCAGGTTTGCTTGAAGTGTCATATTCCCTTTAATGATGTTTCACACATTGTTTCACGTCAGAGTGCTAAATATGGCAATCTAAGTATGTATTTGTTTTGTATTGCTCAGATCCTGTTAGCTGTGTGTTTGCGTCAACTACCCGGGACCATCCGATTCATATATGGGATGCTTGGACTGGACAGGTGAGGAGTCGTGAAGATTTAGAAAGATTCATTTTGGTTGGAGGTCCCTCACTCCTGTAAAACACTTTGCATTGAGAAATGGATTGCCATTGTTTTCATTTTAGGTTTCTCTTATCTTGTTTTGTTCTACAGTTTTTTAAGTTTATTTAGCTATTCAAAAGCAAATAATTGTATCCATTGTGTACCACTCATTCTCCTTTGTATGAGAATAAATTGTGGACTTTTTATTTGCAGCTACGGTGCACTTACAGGGCTTATGATGCCATGGATGAGATTACAGCTGCTTTCTCAATTGCTTTTAATCCTGCTGGGAGCAAGTAAGGTTAACATTTTACTTTGGGACTTGCTTTTGTTTTCCCTCTGGCCGTCGTGCATTGTTGAACATATAGTAGAATTTAATGCCCTTTGTTAGTTTCCTGCGCTATTTATTTGAGGGATGGGAGGGCATCTACTGTTGATTAGAGTGGCAATGTTTAATTCTAGTTCCTTAGCCTTTTGCGTCTTTAACAAGCCCTTTGTAAGATGAGTTGGTTTTGCCTTGAATTGATGTAGTCTTCTCTCTTAGGAAGGTTTAGAAGTCAAATATTGGGTGTCTTATTAAGATTGATTTTTCACTAGTTTTGGGGTTTGTCACCAGGATTTTTGCTGGATATAACAAATCGATGAGAATCTTTGATGTTCATCGTCCTGGAAGAGAGTTTGAACAGTATTCCACACTTAAGGGAAAGAACGAAGGCCAAGCTGGTGTGTTTTTAATCTTGACTGTCCTCACAGTAGTCACTATCTTTGAAACAAAAGCTTTCCATCCCAGTTGACATAAATAAGGGAGCATATTGGACACCCTCTTTTGCTTACGTTTTTAATTACTTCAGGTATTATATCAGCAATTGCTTTCAGTCCAGCACACACTGGACTGCTTGCTACTGGTTCTTATAGCCAGACAACTGCTATCTATACAGAAGATAACATGGAATTGTTGTACGTTTTACATGGCCAACAAGGTGGGGTGACCCATGTAAGTATGATTTCTTCGACATTTGGACATTGGGTCTCTAAGTGTTAGGAATTCCGACAGTGATGATAAGCTTCTTGACTTCCAGGTTATGTTCTCTAAGGATGGAAACTATTTATATACAGGAGGTCGAAAGGTAGAGTATGCTTATCCTTCTTTTCTGCTAGGTGGTAACCTCCGTTAGGGATGGTAGGCATTTCTGCTTGGTGCTAACCTCTGTTGAGTTGTTGCACAGCCCAGTTGTATTCTCCATAAATTTGCACGGAGTCTTTTCCTACTATCCTCTCTGATTTTTCTTCGATGGTCAGAAATATCTGACAAAGTTTTATGATATCTTGAAGGACCCTTACATCATGTGTTGGGATGTTCGCAAGGCTGTCGACGTTGTGTACAAGTAAGTACTCTTTGTTGATACATGCATTCTCAGTAGTTGATGGGGCAAAGTTTGGCCATTTGTTCAATTTATACTTGTTGATTAGTCTGTGCGAAGAAATATACAGCATCCCATATCCCAAAATTCATTTGATTCATTTGTTCAACCTATGTTTGCTCCCTTTTTTCATGAATAGAGCGTGGCCTTTTGTTCTGCAATCTATAATCTAGTCTCTGTTTTCTATACTCTTATTTGAAGAAACATTTTGTCATAACTCATATAGAAATAATTCCAATTTGGGGGTCTTTTCTTAATTAAACCTTTCTGGGCAGGTTGTATAGGTCGTCTGAAGATACGAACCAGCGTATATACTTTGACATTGATCCGGGCGGTCAACATCTTGCCACGGGTGGTCAGGTAACAATTTTTTTGCGTTGCGAGCTCTAAATTTCTGCCCACTCGCCACTTATGTCACAGTCCCTTTCTGCAGGATGGTCTAGTTCATGTCTACGATGTTCAGACCGGTCAATGGGTATCCGGTTTTCAAGCTGCATCAGGTCTAGTGTCTGTTGTCCCCCCCCCCCCGGTTGCATACCCTTCATTTGTTTTCTACCTGAGCTTGCTTCAAAGTAACTTTCTCATTTGCAGATACTGTGAACGGGTTGTCCTTCCATCCATTCCTGCCTATGGCTACCTCTTCGTCTGGTCAGCGTAGATTTGATGTCCCTGACGACGATGAAGTCGAGCTGCATATACCGGGTAGGTCATGTGGTCTGCAACAATGAGAAACTAGACATATATTCCCACTGAAAAAAGCATTCCTGATCCTCGTCTGCGTGTGAAAATTGCTCGATAGGCGACCAGAACTGCTTGTCGGTGTGGAGCTTCTCCTGCCATCCGACAGCCGACAACCAGACAACCACCGAAAATGGTCCAAATTCCAGCTGATGTTTCATAACATCGACAGGCGAGAAATACACCGGACTCAGATGATATTTATCGATAGTGTTTTTTCGTGATGGTATGCCCGATGAGGGCCATCTACTCAATTTGTCGGGGGTCGTCTTCTCATTTGTTCCTAAAAGCAGTAGGAAAGTTATTTCGAGGAATGGGCTGTTTCGTCGGACCGAGCCAGTTCTAAACCAATGTCTTATTTTGTTTCTTCTAGACTTCCTATTGTATTATTATTCTCAGAAAGCTAGAAAATGACAGCAGGCTTACGGCTCATATGCGATTGTTTATGTATGAAAAGATTAATGAGATGTAAGAAAATGAACAAGAAAAACTGGAGATCTTGAAACGACGGCATTTTGTTGGCTGGGAAAGGTCACAAGTGGTCGTCGAGATGGATGCCAAGAGCAAGAGGAAGAAGGTGGTGATGCTCGGGAACTGGTTGGGCACGAACGGGTCTCTTGAAGAACTTGAAGGACCTGTCGAATGATGTCCGGGTGATATCGCTGCGGAATTACTTTGACTTCACCCTGTTGCTTACAAGTGGCACTTGTGTTACCTTCAAAGCTCGCAGCATTGTCGAACCGTTTTGGAGAATCGTTGAAGAGGTATCGGGTCTCTTATCTGATCTGCTTCTGCTTTGAAGCAGGGTAATGCCTGATAAATCAACGTGTTGTCTGGTCGGAACAGAGAAACATGGGTATCATTTACGCAAGGTAACACCGAGTTTGATCAGCGACATCGTTCGCCGCGTCAAACCCATTTCAACTCAAGATGTCTCTGCGCATTCATTAACTCCACCAAGCAAGCCGGCGCACGAGGATGCGGGTAGTCTCGGACTGGGACAGGCGCTTCATCTCCGGACGGGACTCTAGCCGCATATTACGTCCCAAGCTCCCTTTTTACTCGATACATCAGCCTTTCGCTGCCGGCCGCATCCCCGGAACGAACCCAGGATCACAGAGTTATTACAGTTAACAGGATAAAGTTTGATGTGCTTTTCATATAATATCAAAAATAAAAATGTTTCCTCCATATAATGTGAAATCAGAGATTTCCACATGAATGCATCAAAATTCATTTCATCCTCTTCCTCCTCTCTTCTTTTTATGGTTCTTCAATCTTTGTAAGTTACAACACCACTTTCCATGAAAAAGGTAAACAAAGTAAAATAACCATTTTTTACCATAAAAATTGGGAATTTTGTTAAAGGAATTTGTAATCATGACTTAATCAATGCTGTCATTAATTCAAAGATATCCAAAGTTGTCTGAAAACCAATCTATCTCTTGGTAAGAACAAGAAGAACAGACTAACACCCGTGTCAACAACATGACACCCTTTTTTCTGTTTGCCCTATTTTAAGCCCAAAATTTGTTAATCATCTTGATAATTTACAAATCACACATTGATGCTCTTATAAAAGCACTAGTCCTTGGATTCATTCAGGCATCAACAATTCCTTCACCCACCTGTTTAAAGAGAATCCTAAGGAGAGAGCTTGCCTGTGTTTGTTTGTTGTCCAGGAATGGCGGGGGGTGGTGTAGTCGTGTCGGGCGTCAAGGGGGAGTACCCCGGGAACCTCACGAGCTATGTCCTGATAACGTGTATCGTTGCGGCCATGGGTGGCCTCATCTTTGGGTATGATATTGGTATATCTGGTGGCGTCACGTCCATGCCGTCCTTCCTCCAGGAGTTCTTCCCTGGAGTGTATAGGAAACAGCAGGAGAACAAGTCGACCAACGAGTACTGTCAGTACGACAGTGAGACCCTGACCCTCTTCACGTCATCGCTTTACGTGGCCGCCCTGTTGGCCTCGATTGTCGCAGCCAAGATTACCAGACAGTTTGGGAGGAAGCTGTCCATGCTCTTCGGGGGTATCCTCTTCTGCGCAGGCGCCCTGCTGAATGGGTTTGCGAGGGCAGTTTGGATGCTCATCGTTGGCCGTATCTTACTTGGTTTTGGTATTGGGTTCGCCAATCAGTCTGTCCCGCTCTACCTTTCGGAGATGGCGCCTTACAAGTACAGAGGAGCGCTCAATATCGGGTTCCAGCTCTCAATCACGGTTGGAATCCTTGTCGCCAACGTTCTCAACTACTTCTTCGCCAAGATTGAGGGAGGCTGGGGATGGCGCCTCAGCTTGGGTGGCGCGGTGGTCCCGGCTGTGATCCTCATGGTCGGATCTTTGGTCCTTCCTGACACTCCCAACTCTTTGATCGAGCGTGGCGAGGTTGATGAGGCCAAGGAGAAGCTCAAGCAGATTCGAGGCCTCGACAATGTCGACGACGAGTTCAATGACATCGTTGCTGCCAGCGAGGCATCGAGGAAAGTCAAGAACCCATGGAAGAACATCCTCCAGAGGAAGTACCGGCCTCACCTCATCATCACCACGATGATCCCGTTCTTCCAGCAGTTCACTGGCATAAACGTCATCATGTTCTACGCCCCTGTCCTGTTCAACACCATCGGGTTCGGGGTCAACGCGTCCCTCATGTCTGCTGTGATCACAGGGTTAGTCAATGCCCTCGCGACCTTCGTCTCGATATACGGAGTCGACAAGTGGGGACGCAGGTTCCTCTTCCTGGAGGGCGGGACCCAGATGTTCATCTGCCAGGTCATCGTGGCTGCTGCCATCGGAGCAAAATTTGGAGTCGACGGGACCCCCGGGGAGCTGCCCAAGTGGTATGCCATCGTCGTGGTCGCATTCATCTGCCTCTACGTCGCCGCCTTCGCCTGGTCGTGGGGACCGTTGGGATGGCTCGTGCCCTCTGAGATCTTCCCCCTGGAGATCCGCTCCGCCGGACAGAGCATCAACGTGTCGGTCAACATGTTCTTCACGTTCATCGTCGCCCAGGTCTTCCTAACCATGCTCTGCCACCTCAAGTTCGGGCTGTTCCTATTCTTCGGAGGGTTCGTGCTCGTGATGTCGGTATTCGTGTTCTTCTTCGTCCCAGAGACGACGGGGATCCCGATCGAGGAGATGGGCATGGTCTGGAAGAAGCACTGGTACTGGCAGAGGTACGTCGGCGAGGATGACTTCGTAGCCCCGTCGGCCGATCACCGCAGCGTATGAAGCCCGAAAATGGCCCAACCCAACCCAAGACATACAGAACAACGACTTTGTAACAACTATGAAACGAATTCCATTGATCAATTTGTCATTTATGATGATTTACCAGCATGTTTTATTCAATTTGAATGATTAATTCCAATCCCACCTTGCTCAATGTTTTAAAGGAAATTAATCATTTATAATTTTATCTTTTTAATATTTTTTATATAAACTGATCTATAATTTTAACTATTTTAACTTATAAAACATAAACCCCGACCAACCGTTGATATTCGAACTTGAAATCTCCTAGGTAAATATTCTCAACTACTTCTTTCCCAAGATTGAAGGTGGTTGGGAATGGTGTCTGAGCTTTGATGGTGCTGTTGTCCCGCCCTTGATCCTCGTGATCGGATCGTTGGCCCTTCCGGACACTACCAAGTCGATGATCGAGCGTGGTAAGGTCGACGAGGCCAGGGATTTGTGGCCTTGACCATGTGGATGAGGAATTCAACGAACAATGTCGCAGCCAGTGAAGCGTCAAGGCAAGTTGGCAACCAACGGAAGAACACCCTCCAGAGGAAGCACAGGCCGCAACTCTCCCTTGCGATATTCATCCCTTTCTTCCAGCAATCCACTGGAATAAACGTCACCATGTTCTATGCTCCCGTCCTGTTGAACACCATTTGGTTCGGTGTCAATGCGTCTCTCATCTCCTCAGTCATGGTCATATTCGTTGTTCGCCGGTGCAACAATTGTGTCGATCTATGGAGTCAATGAGTGGGGATGGAGATTCCTCTTCCCGGAGGGCGGGATCCAAATGTTCATCCCCCAGATCATCGTTTCTGGTGCCATCTCTTCCAAGTTCGGAGTCGATGGATACCTGTGGAGCTCCCTTAGTGGTGTGCTGTCACGGTGGTCACCTTCATCGGCATCTACGTGTCCGCCTTCTGGTGGTCCTTGGGCCCATTGGGGTGGCTATTCCCTAGTGAGATCTTCCCCTTGGTGATCCGGTCGCCGCACAGAGCATCAACGTGTTGGCGAACATGTTGTTTACCTTTGCTGTTGCCCAGGTCTTCCTGCCTATACGCTCTGCCACCTCATTTCAGATTGTTGCTCTTCTTCGGAGACTTTGCATGTCAGTATTCGTGTATTACCTTGTTCCCAAGACAAAAGGCATCCCTATCGAGGAGATGGGTTTGGTCTGGAAGTCTCAGTGGTACCGGTTGAGATTGGCTGGCGATGACGACTTTGCCGTCTCGGCTGACAAGTCGTGAGATGTATGAAAGCGGAGCCGTGACCCATCATCGATCAGCAATTGTAAATATGTATGGAATGACAGCTTTGATCGGAACTCGTTGCGAATTATGATTTTTTTCTTTCATGGTTAATTTAGATTTTATGCTTAAAATAATATCTTTGAAGATATTTAAGAGATATTAGTTAATATATTTTTAGGTTATAAATAACATCTCTGGTGAGGAGATTGTATGCCGTTTTTCAAAAACAAAATTAGAGCGTATTTTCGCGTTCACATATCCATACCCAAAATACCCAACAAATGGTATCAAAGCGAGGTTCGATCATAGTTATGGCTTTTCGCGGTTCGTCTTCACCTATGTTTCCGATCATTGATGGTGAAAACAATCAATTGTGGGCCGTGAAGATGCAAACACATCTCAGAGGTCTTTTTGGATTATGGTATTTTTGCTGTTATGGTTAGTTTAGATTTTATGTATACAATAATATCTTTGAAGATGTTTTGAAAATATCGGCTTTTATATTTTTAGTTTATAATTAGATATCTCCGGAGAGAAGAATGTAAGCCGTTTTTTAGAAATAAAATTAGAGTGTGTTAACGCTTCCACATATCCATACCCAAAATACCCAACAAGGGGTATCAAAGCGAGGTTCGATCGTTGTTATGGCTTTCAGCTACTCGTCAACTCCAATGCTTCCGATCTTCCACGGTGAAAACTATCAATTGTGGGCCGCGAAGATGAAAACACACTTCAAAGGTCTTGGATTAGGAGATGACGAACCGCTGGAAACCATAATAACGATCGAACCTCGCTCTGATGCTACTTGTTAGATCTATCCAAGCCATTGATCTAGAGCATGGTATAATTCCTTGGCCAAGCAAACATCTTTTCACATAGATTTTGAATCGCATTCTCCCAAAGAATCATTTGAGGACTGTCGTCATCCCCATAATCCACATTGACATCCTTTGCCATATCATCATCATCCATCTTCTCCTCATCTATGGATTTCCTTGCTTCTCCCCACCTAGCCCCCAAACTTGATTATTTGCTTGTTTTCCCTAGAAAGAGGACCCTTAATCTTACTTAGAACCTTAAAAGTACTTTCGAGTCCTATAATCTTATTATGGACTTGATCGTCCTTGTACGTCTGCTTGATCTAATGGGCGATCTAGTCAATAATGAGTCAAAATCTATATCGGATTGGCGGCTTCCCAGTCTCAAGCGATGCGGCCCAACCTTCAAGGGATTTGAATCAGATTCGCCCGTTCCTAGTCCCCCGACCATCGGTACCATGCCTCCGATGACTGAAGCTAGCCCCTCCACCGAAGGAGAAGGTCGGCAAGTGTTGGCCCGTCCTGCCGGTAGAAAGTGGAAATGGAAATCAAGGAGACCATTATCCTCTCGAAGGAGATGATGAGGTACTCCAAGCAAACTGGTAAATGTAAGATGTCAAAGCCTTACCACTCAGATTCGTACTCATCATTGACTAGATTGCCCATTGAATCAACCATATCAAAGAAGTACAAGGACGATCAAGTCCATAATAAGATTAAACGACTCGAAAGGACTTTTAGGGTTCTAAGTAAGAAGAAGGGTCCCCATTCTCGGGCAAACAAGCAAATAGTGAAGTTTGGAGCCAAGGCATGGGGAGAAGTAAGGAAATCCATAGAGGCGAGGTGAAGAAGGACGATAAGGATATGGCAAATGATGTCAATGTTGATTATCGGGAGGAGGACAATCCTGAAATGATTCTTTAGGAGAATGCGATTCAAAATCTATGTGAAAAGATGTTTGCTTCGCCAAACAATTATACCGTGCTCAAGATCAATGGCTTGGGAAGATCTAACAAGTAGCATCAGAGCGAGGTTCGATGCTTGTTATGGCTTCCAAGGGTTCCTCATCTTCTATGCTTCCGATCTTCGACGGTGAAAACTATCAATTGTGGGCCGCGAAGATGAAAACACTCCTCAAAGGTCTTGGCTTGTGGAAGTGGGTTGAAACTGACAAAGATCTAAGACCTTTTGGTAATAATCCGACCTTGAATCAAATCTGAATCCACGAGGAGGAGTCAACAAAGGCTTCAAATGCCTTGTCCTATATTTTTTCGGCGGTCCGGTTGTAATTTTCACAAGAGTTATGGCTTGTGAGACTATTAAGGACGCGTGAGACTAATTGCAAGAGGAGTTTATGGGCAGCATAAGAACGCGACATATGCAGATATTGAATTTGAAGGGAGACTTTGAGTGTCTGCGAACGGAAGAAAGTGATGAGTGGGAATGGAGAATTCCTAAATGTCAAAGGCATAGGTACAATCGACAGGAAGACAATGAGATGAACCAAATATATACATAAGACGTTTTATTTGTCCCTCGAGCAAGACAGAGTTTGTTGAGTGTGGGTCTAACGATAGAGAAAAATTATGCTTTGCATTTGAAGGATACCAATGTGAATGATGATGGTCGTGAGTTTATGTCCGTATAAATGAAAAAGAAAAGTTTTTCTATTATGTTGAAAGAAGAAAGCGCCACTGGAAACACCACTTGCCGTCCGACTTGCATGTGTTAAGCATGCCGCCAGCGTTCATACTATGTCGGTAGATGTAAGAGAGAAAAAACGGTAGATGCAGCGGTCGGGAATAATTTCTTTAAGGGCGTGAAATGGTTGACCTAAGTGTTCTTCATTTACGTTTCTTCTTATCAAAGCGTGGGGGAATAGAAGGGAGTAGTTGATTAGGTGTTGATTTTGTGATTAGGTCCCCCGACGGGAGTTGTTTTCTCTCGAATTCAGAGGATAACACGCTGCGTGTATTCACCTGGTAGGATTTGTTTGCTCAGTATTTCGAAATTTTCTGGAAGGTGCTTGGATTTAAGTGTGATGGTTTGCTTCACATGTTGTTGTGGGGGAATTTCTCGGCCAGTCCAGGTTATGAATGCGAAGAGGGTTCGGCCGAGGATCCTTGCGATGTTGATGAAGGTATATATCTAGGTTTTAAGTACTGTTTCTGTGTTGAGGTTTGATTCATAGATAATAACAATGACATCTCATAGAGTGATCGGTTCTATCCGCAGACTCATATCTTGCCGGTTTGGTTGTGGCCGAGGGCGAAAGTGTCTATGATTTCTGTTGGTATCCCGGCATGTCTGCGTCAGGTTTGCTTGAAGTGTCATATTCCCTTTAATGATGTTTCGCACATTGTTTCACGTCAGAGTGCTAAATATGGCAATCTAAGTATGTATTTGTTTTGTATTGCTCAGATCCTGTTAGCTGTGTGTTTGCGTCAACTACCCGGGACCATCCGAATCATATATGGGATGCTTGGACTGGACAGGTGAGGAGTCGTGAAGATTTAGAAAGATTCATTTTGGTTGGAGGTCCCTCACTCCTGTAAAACACTTTGCATTGAGAAATGGATTGCCATTGTTTTCATTTTAGGTTTCTCTTATCTTGTTTTGTTCTACAGTTTTTTAAGTTTATTTAGCTATTCAAAAGCAAATAATTGTATCCATTGTGTACCACTCATTCTCCTTTGTATGAGAATAAATTGTGGACTTTTTATTTGCAGCTACGGTGCACTTACAGGGCTTATGATGCCATGGATGAGATTACAGCTGCTTTCTCAAATGCTTTTAATCCTGCTGGGAGCAAGTAAGGTTAACATTTTACTTTGAGACTTGCTTTTGTTTTCCCTCTGGCCGTCGTGCATTGGTGAACATATAGTAGAATTTAATGCCCTTTGTTAGTTTCCTGTGCTATTTATTTGGGGGATGGGAGGGGATGTACTGTTGATTAGAGTGGGAATGTTTAATTCTAGTTCCTTAGCCTTTTGCGTCTTTAACAAGCCCTTTGTAAGATGAGTTGGTTTTGCCTTGAATTGATGTAGTCTTCTCTCTTAGGAAGGTTTAGAAGTCAAATATTGGGTGTCTTATTAAGATTGATTTTTCACTAGTTTTGGGGTTTGTCACCAGGATTTTTGCTGGATATAACAAATCGATGAGAATCTTTGATGTTCATCGTCCTGGAAGAGAGTTTGAACAGTATTCCACACTTAAGGGAAAGAACGAAGGCCAAGCTGGTGTGTTTTTAATCTTGACTGTTCTCGCAGTAGTCACTATCTTTGAAACAAAAGCTTTCCATCCCAGTTGACATAAATAAGGGAGCATATTGGACACCCTCTTTTGCTTACGTTTTTAATTACTTCAGGTATTATATTGGCAATTGCTTTCAGTCCAGCACACACTGGACTGCTTGCTACTGGTTCTTATAGCCAGACAACTGCTATCTATACAGAAGATAACATGGAATTGTTGTACGTTTTACATGGCCAACAAGGTGGGGTGACCCATGTAAGTATGATTTCTTCGACATTTGGACATTGGGTCTCTAAGTGTTAGGAATTCCGACAGTGATGATAAGCTTCTTGACTTCCAGGTTATGTTCTCCAAGGATGGAAACTATTTATATACAGGAGGTCGAAAGGTAGAGTATGCTTATCCTTCTTTTCTGCTAGGTGGTAACCTCCATTAGGGATGGTAGGCATTTCTGCTTGGTGCTAACCTCTGTTGAGTTGTTGTACACCCCAGTCGTATTCTCCATAAATTTGCACGGAGTCTTTTCCTACTATCCTCTCAGATTTTTCTTCGATGGTCAGAAATATCTGACAAAGTTTTATGATATCTTGAAGGACCCTTACATCATGTGTTGGGATGTTCGCAAGGCTGTTGAAGTTGTGTACAAGTAAGTACTCTTTGTTGATACATGCATTCTCAGTAGGTGATGGGGCAAAGTTTGGCCATTTGTTCAATTTATACTTGTTGATTAGTCTGTGCGAAGAAATATACAGCATCCCATATCCCAAAATTCATTTGATTCTGTGTAGGACATGCGCTCAACCTATGTTTGCTTCCTTTTTCCATGAATAGAGCTTGGCCTTTTGTTCTGCAATCTATAATCTACTCTCTGTTTTCTATACTCTTATTTGAAGAAACATTTTGTCATAACTCATGTAGAAATAATTCCAATTTGGGGGCCTTTTCTTAGTTAAACCTTTCTGGGCAGGTTGTATAGGTCGTCTGAAGATACGAACCAGCGTATATACTTTGACATTGATCCGGGCAGTCAACATCTTGCCACGGGTGGTCAGGTAACAATTTTTTTCGCGTTGCGAGCTCTAAATTTCTGCCCACTCGCCACTTATGTCACAGTCCCTTTCTGCAGGATGGTCTAGTTCATGTCTACGATGTTCAGACCGGTCAATGGGTATCCGGTTTTCAAGCTGCATCAGGTCTAGTGTCTGTTGTCCCCCCCGTTGCATACCCTTCCTTCATTTGTTTTCTACCTGAGCTTGTTTCAAAGTAACTTTCTCATTTGCAGATACTGTGAACGGGTTTTCCTTCCATCCATTCCTGCCTATGGCTACCTCTTCGTCTGGTCAGCGTAGATTTGATGTACCCGACGACGATGAAGTCGAGCTGCATCTACCGGGTAGGTCATGTAGTCTGTAACAATGAGAAACTAGACATATATTCCCACTGAAAAAATCATTCCTGATCCTCGTCTGCGTGTGAAAATTGCTCGATAGGCGACCAGAACTGCTTGTCGGTGTGGAGCTTCTCCTGCCATCCGACAGCCGACAACCAGACAACCATCGACAATGGTCCAAATTCCAGCTGATGTTTCATAACATCGACAGGCGGGTAATACACCGGACTCAGATAATATTTATCGCTAGTGTTTTTTCGTGATGGTATGCCCGATGAGGGCCATCCACTCAATTTGTTGGGGGTCGTCTTTTCATTTGTTCCGTAAAGCAGTAGGAAAGTTATTTCGAGGAATGGGCTGTTTCGTCGAACCGAGCCAGTTCTAAACCAATGTCTTATTTTGTTTCTTCTAGACTTCCTATTGTATTATTATTCTCGGAAAGCTAGAAAATGACAGCAGGCTTACGGCTCATATGCGATTGTATATGTATGAAAAGATTTATGAGATGTAAGAAAATGAACAAGAAAAACTGGACATTTTGTTGGCTGGGAAAGGTCACAAGAGGTCGTCGAGATGGATGCCAAGAGCAAGAGGAAGAAGGTGGTGATGCTCAGGAACTGGTTGGGCACGAACGGGTCTCTTGAAGAACATGAAGGACCTGTCATATGATGTCCGGGTGATATTGCTTACGAGTGGCACTTGTGTTACCTTCAAAGCTCGCAGCATTGTCGAACCATTTTGGAGAATCGTTGGAGAGGTATCGGGTCTTTTATCTGATCTGCTTCTGCTTTGAAGCAGGGTAATGCCTGATAAATCAACGTGTTGTCTGGTCCGAACAGAGAAACATGGGTATCATTTACGCAAGGTAACACCGAGTTTGATCAGCGACATCGTTTGCCTCGTCAAACTCATTTCAACTCAAGATTTCTCTGCGCATTCATTAACTCCACCAAGCGAGCCGGCACACGAGGATGCTGGTAGTCTCGGACTGGGACAGGCGCTTCATCTCCGGACGGGACTCTAGCTGCATATTACGTCCCGAGCTCCCTTTTTCCCCGATACATCAGCCTTTCGCTGCCGGCCGCATCCCGGGAACGAACCCAGGATCACAGAGTTATTACAGTTAACAGGATAAAGTTTGATGTGCTTTTCATATAATATCAAAAATAAAAATGTTTCCTCCATATAATGTGAAATCAGAGATTTCCACATGAATGCATCAAAATTCATTTCATCCTCTTCCTCCTCTCTTCTTTTTATGGTTCTTCAATCTTTGTAAGTTACAACACCACTTTCCATGAAAAAGGTAAACAAAGTAAAATAACCATTTTTTCCCATAAAAATTGGGAATTTTGTTAAAGGAATTTTGTAATCATGACTTAATCAATGCTGTCATTAATTCAAAGATATCCAAAGTTGTCTGAAAACCAATCTATCTCTTGGTAAGGACAAGAAGAACAGACTAACACCCCTGTGTCAACAACATGACACCCTTTTTTCTGTTTGCCCTATTTTAAGCCCAAAATTTGTTTATCATCTGGATAATTTACAAATCACACATTGATGCTCTTATAAAAGCACTTGTCCTTGGATTCATTCAGGCATCAACAATTCCTTCACCCACCTGTTTAAAGAGAATCCTAAGGAGA
This sequence comes from Melastoma candidum, assembly GCA_023653495.1. Taxonomy (NCBI): domain Eukaryota; kingdom Viridiplantae; phylum Streptophyta; class Magnoliopsida; order Myrtales; family Melastomataceae; genus Melastoma; species Melastoma candidum. The sequence goes on along the minus strand of CM042890.1, from coordinate 13,991,524 downwards.
GAGCTTGCCTGTGTTTGTTTGTTGTCCAGGAATGGCGGGGGGTGGTGTAGTCGTGTCGGGCGTCAAGGGGGAGTACCCCGGGAACCTCACGAGCTATGTCCTGATAACGTGTATCGTCGCGGCCATGGGTGGCCTCATCTTTGGGTATGATATTGGTATATCTGGTGGCGTCACGTCCATGCCGTCCTTCCTCCAGGAGTTCTTCCCCGGAGTTTATAGGAAACAGCAGGAGAACAAGTCCACCAACGAGTACTGTCAGTATGACAGCGAGACCCTGACCCTCTTCACGTCATCGCTTTACGTGGCCGCCCTGTTGGCCTCGATTGTCGCAGCCAAGATCACCAGACAGTTTGGGAGGAAGCTGTCCATGCTCTTCGGGGGTATCCTCTTCTGCACAGGCGCCCTGCTGAATGGGTTTGCGAGGGCAGTTTGGATGCTCATCGTTGGCCGTATCTTACTTGGTTTCGGTATTGGGTTCGCCAATCAGTCTGTCCCGCTCTACCTTTCGGAGATGGCGCCTTACAAGTACAGAGGAGCGCTCAATATCGGGTTCCAGCTCTCAATCACGGTTGGAATCCTTGTCGCCAACGTTCTCAACTACTTCTTTGCCAAGATTGAGGGAGGCTGGGGATGGCGCCTCAGCTTGGGTGGCGCGGTGGTCCCGGCTGTGATCCTCATGGTCGGATCTTTGGTCCTTCCTGACACTCCCAACTCTTTGATCGAGCGTGGCGAGGTTGATGAGGCCAAGGAGAAGCTCAAGCAGATTCGAGGCCTCGACAATGTCGACGACGAGTTCAATGACATCGTTGCCGCCAGCGAGGCATCGAGGAAAGTCAAGAACCCATGGAAGAACATCCTCCAGAGGAAGTACCGGCCTCACCTCATCATCACCACGATGATCCCGTTCTTCCAGCAGTTCACTGGCATAAACGTCATCATGTTCTACGCCCCTGTCCTGTTCAACACCATCGGGTTCGGGGTCAATGCGTCCCTCATGTCCGCTGTGATCACAGGGTTAGTCAATGCCCTCGCGACCTTCGTCTCGATATACGGAGTCGACAAGTGGGGACGCAGGTTCCTCTTCCTGGAGGGCGGGACCCAGATGTTCATCTGCCAGGTCATCGTGGCTGCTGCCATCGGAGCAAAATTTGGAGTCGACGGGACCCCCGGGGAGCTGCCCAAGTGGTATGCCATCGTCGTGGTCGCATTCATCTGCCTCTACGTCGCCGCCTTCGCCTGGTCGTGGGGACCGTTGGGATGGCTCGTGCCCTCTGAGATCTTCCCCCTGGAGATCCGCTCCGCCGGACAGAGCATCAACGTGTCTGTCAACATGTTCTTCACGTTCATCGTCGCCCAGGTCTTCCTAACCATGCTCTGCCACCTCAAGTTCGGGCTGTTCCTATTCTTCGGAGGGTTCGTGCTCGTGATGTCGGTATTCGTGTTCTTCTTCGTCCCAGAGACGAAGGGGATCCCGATCGAGGAGATGGGCATGGTCTGGAAGAAGCACTGGTACTGGCAGAGGTACGTCGGCGAGGATGACTTCGTCGCCCCGTCAGCCGATCACCGCAGCGTATGAAGCCTGAAACAGGCCCAACCCAACTAAGACATACATAACAACGAGTTTGTAACAACTATGAAACGAATTCCATTGATCAATTTGTCATTTATGATGGTTTAACCAGCATGTTTTATTCAATTTGAATGATCAATTCCAATCTCACCTTGCTCAATGTTTTAAAGGAAATTACTAATTTATATTTTTATATTTTTAATTTTTTTTATATAAACTCATCTATAATTTTAACTATTTTAACTTATAAAACATAAACCCCGACCGACCGTTGATATTCGAACTTGAAATCTCCTCGGTAAATATTCTCAACTACTTTTTGAAGATGGTTGGGGATGGTGTCTGAGGTTTGATGGTGCTGTTGTCCCGCCCTTGATCCTCGTGATCGGATCGTTGGCCCTTCCGGACACTACCAAGTCGATGATCGAGCATGGTAAGGTCGACGAGGCCAGGGATTTGTGGCCTTGACCATGTGCATGAGGAATTCAACGAACATTGTCGCAGCCAGTGAAGCGTCAAGGCAAGTTGGCAACCAACGGAAGAACACCCTCCAGAGGAAGCACAGGCCGCAACTCTCCCTTGCAATATTCATCCCTTTCTTCCAGCAATCCACTGGAATAACGTCATCATGTTCTATGCTCCCGTCCTGTTGAACACCATTTGGTTCGGTGTCAATGCGTCTCTCATCTCCTCAGTCATGGTCATATTCGTTGTTCGCCGGGGCAACAATTGTGTCGATCTATGGAGTCAATGAGTGGGGATGGAGATTCCTCTTCCCGGAGGGCGGGATCCAAATGTTCATCCCCCAGATCATCGTTTCTGGTGCCATCTCTTCCAAGTTCGGAGTCGATGGATACCTGTGGAGCTCCCTTAGTGGTGTGCTGTCACGGTGGTCACCTTCATCGGCATCTACGTGTCCGCCTTCTGGTGGTCCTTGGGCCCATTGGGGTGGCTATTCCCTAGTGAGATCTTCCCCTTGGAGATCCGGTCGCCGCACAGAGCATCAACGCGTCGGCGAACATGTTGTTTACCTTTGCTGTTGCCCAGGTCTTCCTGCCTATACGCTCTGCCACCTCATTTCAGATTGTTGCTCTTCTTCGGAGACTTTGCATGTCAGTATTCGTGTATTACCTTGTTCCCAAGACAAAAGGCATCCCTATCGAGGAGATGGGTTTGGTCTGGAAGTCTCAGTGGTACCGGTTGAGATTGGTTGGCGAGGACGACTTTGCCGTCTCGGCTGACAAGTCGCGAGATGTATGAAAGCGGAGCCGTGACCCATCATCGATCAGCAATTGTAAATATGTATGGAATTTTGATCGGAACTCGAATTATGATATTTTTGCTATTATGGTTAATTTAAATTTTATGCTTAGAATAGTATCTTTAAAAATATTTAAGAGATATTAGTTAATATATTTTTAGGTTATAAATAACATCTCTGGTGAGGAGATTGTATGCCGTTTTTTAAAAATAAAATTAGAGCGTATTTTCGCGTTCACATATTCATACCCAAAATACCCAACAAATGGTATCAAAGCGAGGTTCGATCATAGTTATGGCTTTTCGCGGTTCATCATCTCCTATGCTTCCGATCATCGATGGTGAAAACAATCAATTGTGGGCCGTGAAGATGCAAACACATCTCAGAGGTCTTTATGGATTATGGTATTTTTGTTGTTATGGTTAGTTTAGATTTTATGCATACAATAATATGAAATATCGGCTTTTATATTTTTATGTTATAATTAGATATCTCCGGAGAGAAGAATGTAAGCCGTTTTCTAGAAATAAAATTAGAGTGTGTTAACGCTTCCACATATCCATACCCAAAATACCCAACAAGTAGTATCAAAGCGAGGTTCGATCGTTGTTATGGCTTTCAGCTGTTCGTCAACTCCAATGCTTCCGATCTTCGACAGTGAAAACTATCAATTGTGGGCCGCGAAGATGAAAACACACCTCAAAGGTCTTGACTTGTGGAAGTGGGTTGAAGCTGACAAAGATCTAAGACCTTTTGGTAATATCCGACCTTGAATAAAATCTGACTCCACGAGGAGTCAACAAAGGATTCAAATGCCTTGGCCTATATATTTTCGGCAGTCTCGCTTGTGATTTTCACAAGAGTTATGGCTTGTGAGACTCCTAAGGACGCGTGAGACTAATTGCAGGAGGAGTTTATGGGCAGCATCAGAACGCATCATATGCAGATATTGAATTTGAAGGTAGACTTTGAGCGTCTGCGAAATGGAAGAAAGTGATGATTGGGAATGGAGAATTCCTAGATGTCAAAGGCATAGGTATAATTGTCTTAAAGACAATGACATGAACCAAATATATACATAAGATGTTTTATTTGTCCCTCGAGTCAGACAGAATTTGCTGAGTGTGGGTCTAACGATAGAGAAAAATTATGCTTTGCATTTGAAGGATACCATTGTGAATCCTGATGGTCGTGAGTTTATGTCCGTATAAATGAAAAAGAAAAGCTTTCCTATTATGTGGAAAGAAGAAAGCGCCACTGGAAACACCACTTGCGTCCGACTTGCATGTGTTAAGCATGCCGCCAGCATTCATCCTATGTCGGTAGATGTAAGAGAGAAAAAACGAGAATGATTTCAAAAGAAAAGTTGCAATAATCAAATATTCGAGGAGGAGCTCTAAAGATCGATATTCAAAAAATCATATTGAAGATTTGTTGAAGAAAAATTTGAATAAATCGAGATTTCAGAAGATAAGAGAAAATCTTGGCATTGACAGCAAATCATTAAGGAGGAGATTTTTGGGATTATGGTATTTTTGCTGTTATTGTTAGTTTAGATTTTATGAATACATTAATATCTTTGAAGATATTTTGGAGATATTGGTTTTTATATTTTTAGGTTATAAATAGATATCTCCGGAGAGGAGAATGTTAGCCGTTTTTTTGAAATAAAATTAGAGTGTGTTATCGCTTCCGCGTATCAATACCCAAAATGCCCAACAAGTGGTATAAAAGCGAGGTTCGATCGTTGTTATGGCTTCCAACGAATCGTTTTCTCCTATGCTTCCGATCTTCGAAGGTGTAAACTATCAATTGTAGGCCGCGAAAATGAAAACACACCTAAGAGGTCTTAAATCTTTGTTAGCTTCAACCCACTGCCACCAGCCAAGGTCTCTTAGGTGTGTTTTCGTCTTCGCGACCCACAATTGATAGTTTTCACCGTCGAAGATCGGAAGCATAGGAGATGACGAACTACTGGAACCCGTAACAACGATCGAACATTGCTCTGATGCTACTTGTTAGATCTATCCAAGCCATTGTTCTAGAGCATGGAATAATTCCTTGGCCAAGCAAACATTTTTTCCCTTAGATTTTGAATCGCATTCTCCCAAAGAATAATTTCCGGACTGTCCACATTCCCATAATTAACATTGGCATCATTTGCCATATCACCATCGTCCCTTTTCTCCTCCTCTATGGATTTCAATGCTACTCCCCATACCTTGCCCAAAAACTTGACTGTTTTCTTGTTTGCCCTAGAAAGAGGACCCTTAATCTTACTTAGAACCTTAAAAGTCTTTTCGTGTTGTTTAATCTTAATATGGACTTGATCATCCTTGTACGTCTTTGATATGGTTGATCCAATGGGCGATTTATGCAATAATGAGTAAAAATCTATATCGGATTGGCGGCTTCCCAGTCCCAAGCGATGCGGCCCAACGTTCAAGGGATTTTAATCAGATTCGCCCGTTCCTATTCCCCTGACCATCGGTACCATGCCTCCGATGACTGAAGCTAGCCCCTCCACCGAAGGAGAAGGTCGGCAAGTGGCCTGTCCTGCCGGTAGAAAGTGTAAATGGAAATCAAGGAGACCATTATCCTCTCGAAGGAGATGATGAGGTACTCCAAGCAAAATGGTAAATGTAAGATGTCAAAGCCTTACCACTCAGATTCTTACTCATCATTGACTACATCGCCCATTGGATCAACCATATCAAAGAAGTACAAGGACTATCAAGTTCATAATAAGATTAAACGACTCGAAAGGACTTTTAGGGTTCTAAGTAAGAAGAATGGTCATCTTTCTCGGGTAAACAAGCAAATAGTCAAGTTTGGGGGGGCAAGGTAAGGGGAGAAGTAACGAAATCCATAGAGGAGAGGGGAAGAAAGACGATGAGGATATGGCAAATGATGTCAATGTTGATTATGGGGAGGAGGACACTCCTGAAATGAATATTTGGAAGAATGCGATTCAAAATCTATGTGATAAGATGTTTGCTTGGCCAATGAATTATACCATGCTCTAGATCAATGGCTTGGATAGATCTAACAAGTAGTATCAAAACGAGGTTCGATAGTTGTTATGTCTTCCAGCAGTTCGTCATCTTCTATGCTTTCGATCTTCGACGGTGAAAACTATCAATTGTGGGCCGCGAAGATGAAAACACATCTCCAACCCACTGCCACAAGCCACGACCTTGGAGGCGTGTTTTCTTCTTCGCGGCCCACAATTGATAGTTTTCATTGTCAAAGATCGAATGCATAGGAGATGACGAACTACTGGAAGCCATAACAATGATTGTCGCTCTGATGCTACTAGTTAGATCTATCCAAGCCACTGATTTAGAATATGGTATAATTCCTTGGCCAAGCTAACATATTTTCACCTAGATTTTGAATTTTTCCAAAGTATTATTTCAGGACTGTCCTCATCCCCATAGTCAACATTGACATCATTTGTCATATCATCATCGTCCCTCTTCTCCTCTTCTATGAATTTCCTTACTTCTCCCCATACATTGCCCCCAAACTTGAGTATTTGCTTGTTTGCCCGAGAAAGAGGACCCTTCTTCTTACTTAGAACCCTAAAAGTCCTTTCGTGTCGTTTAATCTTATTATGGACTTGATCGTCCTTGTACTTCTTTGATATGGTTGATCCAATGGGCGATCTAGTCAATGATGAGTAAAAATATCAAAGGTAAGGCTTTGACATCTTTACCATTTTGCTTGGAGTACCTCATCATCTCCTTCAAGAGGATAATGGTTTCCTTGGCTTTCCTTTTACACTTTCTAACGGCAGGACAGACAACCGCTTGTCGACCTTCTCATTTTGCTTGGAGTACTCCATCATCTCCTTCAAGAGGATAAGGTCTCTTTGGCTTTCCATTTGCACTTTCTACTGGCAGGATAGGCCACAATTGTTAACCTTCTCCTTTGGTGGACAGGCCAGCTTCAGTCATCAGAGACATGGTATCGATGGACAGGGGACTTGGAACTGGCGAATCCGATTCAGATCCCCTAAAGATTGGGCCACATCACTTGGGACTGGAAAGCCGCAAATTCGGTTCAAATTTTTTCTCATTGTTGACTATATCACCCGTTGGATTAACCATATCAAAGAAGTACAAGGAGGATCAAGTCCATAATAAGGTTAAATGACTCAAAATGACTTTTATGGTTCTAAGTAAGAAGAATGGTCCACTTTCTCGGGCAAACAAGCAAATAGTCAAGTTTGGGGGTATGGTATGGGGAGAAGCAAGGAAATCCATAGAGGAGGAGAAGGACGATGAGGATTTGACAAATGATGTTAATGTTGATTATGGGGAGGAGGACAATCCTGAATTGATTCTTTCGGAGAATGCGATTCGAAATCTATGTGAAAAGATGTTTGCTTTGCCAAGCAATTATACCATGCTCAAGATCAATGGCTTGGATAGATCTAACAAGTAGCATCCGAACGAGGTACGATCGTTGTAACGTCTTCCAGAAGTTCGTCATCTCCTATGCTTCCGATCTTCGACGGTGAAAACTATCAATGTGGGCCGCGAAGATGAAAACACACCTTAGAGGTCTTGCCGGAAGCCATAACAACGATCGAACCTCACTCTGATGCCACTTGTTAGATCTGTCCAAGCCATTGATCTTGAGCTTGGTATAATTCTTTGGCCAAGCAAACATCTTTTCACATAGATTTTGAATCGCATTCTCCCAAATAATAATTTCATGAGTGTCCTCCCCATAGTCAACGTTGTCATCATTTGTCATATCATTATCGTCCTTCTCCTCCTCCTCTATGGATTTCCTTGCTTCTCCCCATACCTTGCCCCCAAACTTGACTATTTTCTTGTTTGCCCGAGAAAGAGGACACTTCTTCTTGCTTAGAACCCTAATCATTTTTTCGAGTCTGTAACCTTATTATGGACTTGATCGTCCTTAAACTACTTTGATATGGTTGATCCAATGGGCTATCTAGTCAATCATGACTAAGAATCTGAATCAGATTTGCGGCTTCCTAGTCCCAAGCGATGCGCCCCAACCTTAAAGGGATTTGAAACGGATTCGCCTAATCCCAGTCCCTTGACCATCGGTACCATGCCTCTGATGACTGAAGCTGCCCCCCCCCCCCCCCCCGAAGGAGAAGGTCGACAAGTGGTGGCATGTTCTTCCAATAGAAATTACAAATGGAAATTAGGTAAACCATTATCCTCTTGAAGGAGATGATATGGTACTCCAAGCATAATGGTAAATGTAAGAAGTTGCAACCTTACCTCTCAGATTTTTAGTCATCATTAATTTGATCGCCCATTGGATCAACCATATCAAAGAATGTACGAGGACGATCAAGTCCATAATAAGATTAAACGACTCGAAAGGGCTTTTAGGGTTCTAAGTAAGAAGAATGGTCATTTTTCTCGGGCAAACCAGCAAATAGTCCAGTTTGGAGCCAAGGTACGGGGAGAAGCAAGGAAATACATAGAGTAGAAGAAGAAGGACGACGATGATATGGCAAATGATGTCAATGTTGATTATGGGAAGGAGGGGAGTCCTGAAATAATTCTTTGGGAGAACGTGATTCAAAATCTATGTGAAAAGATGTTTGCTTGGCCAAGGAATAATACCATGCTCAAGATCAATGGCTTGGATAGATCTAACAAGTGGCATCAGAGCGAGGTTCGATCGTTGTTATGGCTTTCAACGGTTCGTCATCTCCCATGCTTCCGATCTTCACGGTGAAAACTTTCAATTGTAGGCCGTGAAGATGAAAACACACCTCAGAGGTCTTGGCTTGTGGCAGTGAGTTGAAGCCAACAAAGATCCAAGACCTTTTGGTAATAATCCGACCTTGAATCAAATCCGACTCCATGAGGATGATTCGACAAAAGTTCAAAATGCCTTGTCCTATATATTCTCGGTGGTCTTGGATGTGATTGTCACAAGAATATGGCTTGTGAGACTCCTAAGGACGCGTGGGACAAATTGCAGGAGGAGTTATTGGGCAGCAGTAGATCGCGCCGTATATAGATTTTGAATTTGAAGGGAGACTTCGAACGTCTGCGGATGAAAGAAAGTGATGATTGGAAATGAAGAATTCCTAGATGTCAAAGGCAGTGGTACTGTCGCGGGTGAATCCCGTTTCCGGTTCCATTTAAAATGAATATCCTCTCTTAACGATAAGGCTTCGGATTTTGAAAATATCGGAGTCGCCACTAACTTATTTTAAGTTCAAGTTAGATAAACTATATCGCGTGTAAGGTTCGAAAATTAGGGATTACTAAATCGCATGTATCACAAAGAAAAGGGAGGCTTTATCGTGTGTTCCCAATGTCTGAATTTATTTGAGCTTGGTTTTCGAAAAGAAGTTGTTTGATATATACAAAATTCTCGAGCTTAATAATACTTAAAATGTCTACGTGAATCATTTTTAGAAAATATTTCTTAAAAGTTGATTTTGGGCAAAAATGCAGACAATCATAGATTTATTAATGCCCTTAACAGTTGCTAAGCCAAAAAATAAATTCAAGGGAGAACCAGGTGTTGTACCATTACTCGCTCTATAGAACGTACCCGTTAACGTTTATACCTCACGGTGCCATTTTATAATAGGTTTACGGCGAACCTGGCGAGCCGCTGATGCCGTAACGTTGGCGAGTACGAAGCCGTCTTCAGAAGGCCTTGATCTTCGAGAATCCAAAATAAACCATCGAATTAGTTTGTTGTCTCGAATGCGTTGAATGGGGTACGTGCCTTGGTTTTCCGCAAGGCACGCCCCCGAGATGCCTACGTAAAATCGAATAAACGAAGTAGACTGTTCAAAAATAGTTTGAAACGGAATTAATTATAACATTATAGGTGTTATTTTGACGAAAGATAAATTTTAGTAAATCCCCATGCACGCAACCATAACTATTGACTGGCTAACTAATATGAAATCTCAATAGGTAACGATTAAAGTCGCAGCGTGTTGTAAGGCAATTGAAAAGAAATAAACTCAAACGGGTTAATATATCGTTTGTAAGAAAATAAATTTTATTTTAAATCTTGTAAAAACTTAAAAAAAAATGATTTTTAACGGAAGCCATACCATGAACCACACTGATGATAAATGTCATGCGATAAACTAAGTTAAAATCTTAAAAAATAAATGAGAGCAAAGTTTATAAGAAGGAATTTGTCAAAATAGGAGAAAACTTTACCTCTCATGGCTTGGTCCGGTAACGACAGCGACAGTAGCAAATTGTAGCACTCGAGGTTCACACTTATCCACATTCCATAAGCCATGAGGGATGATGTTTGCTTATTACTCTTTGGATTGAAGCGAAACAAGGGAAATCAGAGCTCATGGAGGACGTGGTTCCCACACGACATCAGCCTTATGACCGCCGCAAGGACCTCTATGAATTCGACAGCTCCAAGGCCGGCATCAAGGGCCTGGTTGATGCAGGCATCGCCGAAGTTCCCCAGATTTTCTTGTGGCCGCTGGAGGATGTTGTTTCTAACTGCCAGGATCCTGGATTCCAGTTCCAGATCCCCACGTGGCTGACATGGGTGGAATTGACGAGCCGGGGAGATTGGAGGCTGTGTCGAGAGTGCGGAACGCCGCAAGGGAGGTGGGGTTCTTCCAGGTGGTGAATCATGAAATAGGGAGGGACATCTTGGAGGGTATGCTGTCCAAGTATGCCAACTGGAGGGATACACTCATCTGCTTGATGACGCCAGAGGAATTGGATCCGAAGGAGCTGCCTCCTGTTTATTGGAAGAATTTGATCATGGCTCGTCCGCACAGGATTTCTCGTTTCTGCAGGGATATAGTGGTAGAGTACTCGGAACAAGTTAAGGCATTGGGGAGGACGCTGTTTCAGTTACTCTCGGAGGCACTCGGACTTGAACCCAACCACCTAGCAAACATGGGCTGCGATAAGTGGCAAGCCATTCTGTGCCACTATTACCCTTGTTGTCCAGAGCCAGATTTGATCATGGGCACAACAAGGCATTCTGATCCCGACTTCCTCACTGTCCTGATTCAAGACCATATTGGCGGACTCGAGGGCGTCGAGGCAGAGATCGGGGCCAAGTCGATGGCGGCTGCTAGGAACGCAAAGCGCGGGTTGCCCAAATCCGAGGAGAATATTCTGCGGCTTTATGTCCAGGTGCACGATCTTTTTATTGCAGTCTTTGTGCAGATAATGAAGTCCTTTTGCTATGTCCATAATAACGTCCATCTTCTGCGGCCAGTCAAGAGCAGGCCGACTCGAATCACTAAAGATCCAGCCATCCAATGACCCATTCGACATGTACTCGTATACGAGCAATCTATGAGATCTCTCCGCGCAGAATCCTAGCAACACTACCAGGTGAAATATCTTTTCGGGTATCCGAATTATCTTGGTGTAATCAAGCAAAAGCACCTTCAGAGATTTCAGGTTGTTCATATCCTCCGGTAGTTTCGTAAAACTAATGCAGTCGGAAAGGATCAGCTCTTTTAACTTCATAAGCCCAGAGGCATCTCTCGGAAGTTGGGTAAGCTATCGACAACCCTTAAGATTCAAGTGGATTAAGTTCTTCAGGCTTCCCAACTGATTCATGAAGCTGCGTCAATCCAGTACATAGCTCAAGGACGATTTTTTCTAAGGCATCAAAGCCTGATAATTCTCAAATTCCAGCGAGTGCATGGCACTCTCATAGAATTAATATCTTTAATTTCTCAGCAACCTTACTGCTTTTACTTGTCCACATATGTTTGAACTTTCCACAGGATAGATCGAGAAATGTTAGCTCCCGAACACAAAAATCAGAAGGAAGAATAGACAAAGGGCATTCTCTCCATTGCAGCCACTTCAATGATTGAGGGAGAATCTTGAATGATCCTTCCAAATTCACTTGATCAATCCTCAGGCCTCTGAGGTTAACCATGGGCTTAAAGTGTTCGTTCTGTTCGAAACATAATCCGTTCTTCTTTTCCGGTGTCAGTCTCTGCTCCAGAACCAACTGGTTTCTTCAGAATTCCATAGATATGTCGAACTGCAGATGCTACAGAGCACGCACTGCCGCGAGCTGCTCTACTGCTTCTATTGTTTGTAACGAAGGGCTTGTGGTCATAGTCTAGGACAAGGTCTGTGGGGCGGTCTTCGTTAGTACTTTGAAAGCAAAGATGTAGTATTTGGAAACTGGAACCTTAAATAACAAATGAAAGAAATATTTAATTTTTGCAATCACAAAAATATCAAATCGGTAAAATCAATTCCCATTATTTTATTTAGAGAGGCTCCAGGCAATTCATTTTCCCAGCTGTTCCTTTTTACATTTTTAGGAGCTGTCCCATATGACAATTGGTATCCTCACTTGATGTGCCCCGTCGTCCCATATGAGCGATCCGGATGCGATGCCTGCTCCGATTTCCCCACTGATGACGACCTCAAACGTCCTCTTCTGATTAGGCCGGTCGGAGTGGAGTATGCGGGGGCTCACCCTGATGTCAACTCCCTTTGGCGCAGTCACCTTCACCACGTACTTGGACGGAGGCCCGACATTGGTTACTGTCCTCCAGAAGGCACGGCCGAGGCGGCGGGTCGGTGTTGGTAGAGAAATTGAGGGATAGTTGAGGTCCCATACGCGGCCCTTTGTCGATCCCGTGCAGGCACTTTTGTCGCCCGTGATCATTCGCAACGCCATGGTGTTGTATCCCAGATTGCACAGGAAATTGACGTAGTCGGACTCGGATGCATCGTAGACGAGTCCTGGATTCAATGCCTTGACCGGGTCGAGGTTACCCGAGCCATAGGCAAATTCGGCGCCGGGGTTTGCAACAGGACTCATCGGACGTGCTGTAAGATCAACAGATAGTGTTCTAGTCTGCCTACGCCAAAGATTGCAGTACATCTACGGTTAAAAGAGTGTTGTTACCTGTGGTCATGAGAGCAGACTTTATAGCGGCAGGGGACCAGTGAGGATGAAACGATTTCACGTAGGCAACAGCACCGGAGACGTGAGGACATGCCATGGACGTTCCGGATATGATGTTGTATGGCACGAATCTATTGTCACCTTTGATTTCACTGACTGGATTGAGAAGAGTCCATGCCGCCAAAATAAGCACTCCGGGTGCTGTTATATCCGGCTGCATATTCCACAGATAACAAACGAAGGTCAGAATTTACATGGGCATCTTACATACTAATCAATCATCCACGTCTACAAGACTATTTTCCACACCTTCAAAACATCAGAGGAAATGACGTTGGGTCCCCTCGACGAGAATGAGGCGACATACGGCGCCTGGGTGTCCTTCATCTGGATGCTTTTCTGAATCGTTGCTTGGGGATCTCTGCAGAAATTCCAACTTTTTGTTCATTGGCTACAACTTACTTCGATGTAGTTCTGCTGAGTAGAAAATTCTTCAGTAGTTTACCGGGCGATGGCATTCACATCATCTGCAGAGAGGTAAGATGCCGGCAGGGGGAAGGTCCGGGCGAGATCCTTGTTTGGCATACCGTTTTCTCCGGTCACATATCCAGCCGCTCCCGCAATAAAAGGGCCTTCTCCTGTATCCAGCAGCTCGCACAGGACGATCTTCCCTCTTACTTTCTGGGGATCCAACGAATTCGCAATGCAGAATCTGTGACGGGAAACTTCTGTCAATGGATGAAGAAGCGGAAATTAACGCCTTCGGTATCCTTGAAAAGAAATTACTTGGATATTGATCCGTTAACACCCAGTTCAAGGTTTGGAGCATCCTTGCCCGCAATTACTGGGTACATACGATTGCTGAGGTTGAATGTATTGACGGACACACCCTGCAGCAGTATTTATGATTAAGATGTGCTGCCATGAACAGAAAATTAGAATTAACTTGTAGATACTACCTCGTATATCTTGCCATTCCCTGACACCACCCGTGTGACAAACTTCCTGTCGATGCTGCTCGCCGCCACTGAAAGAGCCCAAGGAGCAAAGCTGGTGGTAGTTCCAACTTTAGGGCCATAGTTTCCCGCAGATTGTGATGTTAGTATTCCCCTCCTCATTGCATGGAAACTGCCGATCGAGACTGGGTCTTCGAAGAAGTGGGACAGCAGGTCTTTGGCGCCGGCCGAAATGGAGATAATGTCAACCCCATCAGCTATCGCCTCATCGAACCCGGCGAGGATATCTGCGTCGGTGCAGCCTGATTCCCAGCAGACCTTGTAGGCCGCGATGCGTGCGGATGGCACTCCTCCACGTGCCGTACCATACCCTAGGCCATAAAGGCTTGCTGACTCCTCTGCATTCCCAGCTACTGTCGAGGCTGTATGCGTCCCGTGACCATTTGTGTCCCTCGGAGATTGGATTTCCCCAGTAAAGTTTCCGTCAGCTTTCCAATATTTGGCGCCGATCAGTTTGCTGAAACAGTACACAGGAGATTACCATCTGCCATGAATGGTTTTGGTCCGTATGTTGGTTGACAACAACTACTTACTTATTGCAGGTGAAATTTGTGCCATGGCAACTGCCTTTCCATTTCTTCGGCGGAGGACCGAAACCTTCATCGCTAAAGCTCTTCGCCTCCGGCCATATCCCCGTATCTAGAATCCCAACTATGATGTCACTCTCTTTAGTCGCTCGCTGGACATGGTTCGAGAACCCGATAAAATCCCATGACCTTGTCGTATGCAGCTTGTGCATCCTGTTGGGGAACACAGACACGACTCCATCCATGTCTGTTCATTCAAATAAAACAAGTTTAATCCAATCTCTCTCGGCCATCTGTTGTTAGGATGCCAATGGAATCGGATCGAGGTCTCACCGCCCATTTGCCGCGCTTCTTCCTTTGTCAGCATAGCCGCAAATCCATCGAAGCTCCTTTTGTAGCTGTGCATCAGCAAGTTCGATCCAACTTCATCGCCACTGCAAGCATAATTAGCACATCTCAATCAATTGTCTCCCCGGGAAATGCATCTTGGGTGAATATCCGAAGGAATTGAAATATGCCGTCGTCATGCACCTGACAATCCTTTCAAGCATGTTGGCATGCTTTAAGCTTATCAAATCTTCATGTTCATGCTTCTCGCCCAGGTACACTATGTAGGCCTTCACTCATAAAAAACCCCGCAAGCTCACGAACGTCAGTAACAACACACTTGAAGATGATGACACAAAACACTAACTGCATCCAAAAGTGGGCTTTTCCCACGGAAGCGAACTCCGTTTACCTCACGTTTGGCTCCGGCTGCCGCGCCACAGAAGGACGCAAAGACTAGGGAGGTGATGACGATGAGAAGTAGCGAAGGAATCAGGAAGCTCTGTGGAGGCGACATGTTCATGGGGAATTAGGTGAGGGCTCTAAATTGGTGTCCGTCGTTCCATTTATGCTATATGAATTATATAGTAAACATGTCTCCCGATCCCAAGAACCATTCATCGCAACCAAAGGCCTGCCATTCCCTCAAGCTCACACATGATGTATTCGAATGCGACCAAGGAGAGAAAATTCAATTTGACCCCATGAAAACAATAAGATGGGCATTGACTGATTCTGGGGATTAGGTGGGGGATTTGACTCTCTCACTAAGATTACGTCCCTGTTCAATACATTAATATGATGTTCAGATGCCGAGTCAAGTTTCAGACTTAGGAAACCCGAAAAACAATCCCATTTCTTATGTCATTTGATTGTGTCAAGTGCTTTTCTTATGACTTTGGTCCAGACACCATTAAAATTGAATTATTTATTTGTTGAATGAGTCAATCTACTATTTTCTTCACATCTACATTTGTGTTAAACCAAAACTCTTCTTATCCGAAGTCCAAACCATATCCTGCACTTGATTGTGTCAAGTGCTCTTTATATATTGTTTTTTTTTTTAACGTTTCCCGTTGGTAGGCCATTTGTGGTCATAATCATATTGGGAGGGGAGGTGGATTGGTTAGATCGGGCGAAAATTGCAAATGGCAAAAGGGGAGGGGGAGTGTGTAGATTCTCAAAGGACAATTATTAGCAACAAACACTCCATTATTTCGATTGTTGCTTTATCTTTTTTCGATGCGCCATTTCATGGAAGCCGCTAACGGTACGTGCACGTAACGCTTACGTAGTTTACTTATTATAACTAACTTTTTTAGTAAATTTTACTAATAGTTGACCATTACTAACAAAGTCAATGCAAAATTAGTAAAAAAGTATGGAAATTTTACTACTTTTCTACTGTTCATGGCAATGCAAGTTTACTAATTTTACGCTGACTTTACGAACGGTAATTTCACATCAAAATTAGGTTCGTAATAGGTTCGGAAACACTGTTCTAATTAGTAAATTCATTAGTAAACTACTTCATTTTTTAGTAACAGTTTACTAACTTTTTTAGTTAAAACATGTCAAAATTAGTAAACATTTAAGAAAACTGTAAAACTTTACTAATAGTTTTACTAACTGGAAGAGTTTTTTACTAAAAATCACACCAAATTTAGTAAACAATTACTAATTATCGACTTAATTCGTACAGTAAAAAGTAGTAAAATTTCCATACTTTTTTACTAATTTTGCGTTGACTTTACTAAAAGAATACCAAATTTTAGTAAATTTTACTATATTTTTTACTAATTTCGAGTTGACTTTATTAATAACGATTAACTTTTAGTAAAATTTACTAAAAAAAATTAATAGTAATTAGTAAATTACGTAATCGTTACGTACACGTACCGTTATTCGCTTCCTCGTTCCATTCCATTAAAGAAAGTAAGGAAAAGGAGGTAGACAGGAAAAAAGCATGTGGATCAAATCACGTCACATTGGGATGAGTTTATTTGCTCATGCGGAAATAATCATGATTACTACACGAGTCCTAGGGATCATCATCGTTGTCGTCGTCATCGTGTTAATTGGGGTCCCATCATTACGTCATGTTCATGTTTCTCTCTAATATACGGACACCCCAATAAAATTATATTTGATTTTAATTTAATCGTAATTCGTATTTAATGGGTTAAACGCATTGATAAGAAAAAACAAGAAAAGAAAGAAAAAAACTCGTGTCTACATTTTTTTTTTTGAATATTAGCTTGTTTATAAATCCGAAAACGATTAATATTCGACATAATCTGATGTTTGTCTAATTTACTATTTCTTAAAAAAAAACGTTTTCAGAATTTTTGTTAACTTTACTTAAAAGGTTAAAATGCTTTAATAAAATTTATACTTCAATTTGACTTTTCATTATCACATCAATTACGTTTAACAGTTGGGTCATGTCTCGAGAATTTTAAGATAAAAAAAAAACTAAATAATGCATGACAAATGAGACACCGAGCACTCGTACTTTCTCACAATGTTGTAGATAATTAGAGGCCATCCCTATTCCATGTGTAATAAATCAATTAGAGGAGATTTATTTGGTTTTGTGAGGAATAATTCTCCCATAAAATTTGGTGATTTGCAAACTTTGTTATATTATGGGCATATGATGGGATCATCCAAGTGAGATCTGGATATCCCTAAATCTCTGGATATCCCTATATTATTTGGGATTTTCGATGAATTTACCCCCATATTCCTTGGAGAAGTTAAAATTCTTCTAACCTGGAGTTTATTTGTTTCGAATGAACTTGAATCGGAAACACTGCTAGTTAAAGTTTTTCAATTGGATATGCACAATGTTTCTCGCTTATGGGTTTGACTTGGCTTGAAAATGAAAGAATGACAATTCAATTGAATGAATATTGTCTAAGTACAAACAAGATAACCCTCGTTTCGCGTTTTGATAATGAATAAATAAGAAAACCATTTTAATGAAAAAAATAATTGTTTTATTAGTGCATCGTCCAGGGATTATTGAGGATTAATGTTTTCTAGAGTTGATGTACGATGTTGTTGGTGCAACTGTTGAGTTTCTGAAAAGTTGTCCTAGTGTCACGCAGATCAGTAAGGTGAAGGAAACAACTCACTTAATAAAATAAAGGTAAAATATACAGATTACATTAAAAACTTGTTATTTTGTGAGTTTGGGGTAATTGGGATTTTGTCTCACTAACAACCTCTTGAAACCCAGTTTGGTGATTTAGTTTATTTGGATCGAAATAAAACAACTTAGTTTCGGGCTACGTTGCTTTAAGCGACAAGATATGTCCATGTCTTGACTATGTCAATTGCTAACTATATCTTAAGTTAGTGGACTCAGGTGATTAACAAATAGAGATAATTTTGATTGCGAATTGAAATAGAAAAAGTCGTGGAATAGGGTTCCAAATTATTGGTAGCCTGGTGGGCTGTAGAGTCAGGCCCGGGTAGATGTGGAGAGGTGGCTTGTCCGAAAGGGAAAGTCATGGCACAGTTTTGCATTTGCCAGGCAGACTGGACTGGACCCACGAATACTCAAAAACTCTGTTTCTTTTTAAGACACGCCTGAAAACTGTGCTAATCTTAGAAGATGGACTAGAGCTTTTCAAAGCATCCATGTCCAAAAGTTGTTCACCTTCGAATTCCTTCCCTTTCATGCTATTGGATGTAGATGAAATATTTCTACGGCTTATTGTTACACCAAAGCCTCTGTCCATTGCTGACTGCCGTTCGAAACCAAGACCATTCCTCCTATTATTCAGTCGGTGGATGCCACCAAAAAGACTCCTTGCTTGGTAATGACTCATTACTCGGTCCCTAAGTATATTTGCTTCAGCAAGCAGTGGTGAAGGTAAAGCCGACAACACTGCTTCCGACGAAGTCAAAAGCACCTCTTCGCGCAAATCATCTGGAAAAGTGCGAAATCACTTTGAAGCATTGTCCATATCGACTACTGGCTGTGCCAGCTGTTGCCCCCTACGCACTCTTTGCTGTGCCAAGACTTCAGCTTGAATTTCTGGAGGAAGTGCAGCTAAGAATTCAGGATCAATTTTTTCAGCCGACAGTGGTACATAGGTCTGAGGCTGGACTGGCTGAGCTTGCTGGGAAGCTAGAACTTCTGTACGCAGATCCTCGGGCAATGCCTCCTAAAATGTTGGGTCAATGGTATTCTCACTCGGCCCAGAATTTGAAACTGCATGATCAGCTTGATTGCCATTCTGAGCATCTCCAAGATTTTGCATTGATGATGAAGGTTCACAAACAACATGTCCAGTACGAGAAACTGATTGCCCGACTTGATTGCCTTCAGAATCATAGTTGTTCATATCAACATCAGCATCAGTCTGCACAGTAGAAGCGCAAGCCTCACTTACCCAGCCTGGACAAGAAGATGCCGTGACCTGATTATCCGCATCATCAATGATGGACAATGTTGGAGCAACATCTTCAGGTACAAATCTTAGAGCATTTCCAACGCCATTATCAGATCTGGTGGATGGGACAACAAAGTCCAAAACCATAGCATTATCCCCACCAATCGGATCATCACCGTCATCGGTCTCCATGGTGTCTGGCTGATCAGGAGGGGAGTCAAATGAAATAGGCTCAATAGCAATATGATCACTCGGAAAAGACTCCTGACAGACTTGGGCTTGCAAGCAATTGCTTCCAACTACCGTACCAGTTCCCTGATTTGCAATTTCTGTGTCTATGTGGTTTGACCAAATTTCAATTGGCTTTTCCGTTCCCTCGTTCATAGGCTCGTTCTCTCTTGTGGTATCCTCCACGTTCAGACATGCAGACGGTGAGGTCAACCTCCCTTTCCAGCCATCCTCATGTTCTAGGCGGTTCGATTCTTCGGAAACTTCTGGAGAAGTATCTGGAGAGCTCGATTCCGACGGAGGCTGAGGACGCGAGAATGACAGAGGTCTTCAATGTCGTCAACGAACTTGTTGCTTCCATAATGGCAGCTGCAGGTCATACTCCTGGAGGGACGAGGATTCAAATCTGGATTGGAGAGGCTGCTGTTGTGGTTGCTGGGAACGCCGAGCACAGGTTGCCCAGGTCCGAGGAGAACAGAGGCGTGGCGACAGGGATGACGATGAGGTCAGAATAGAGGGGCAGCGGCACGGAGGAGGAGGACGCTTCGGCAGCGGACGAGATGGTGGCATCGAGGAGGAGTTGACAATGGCCGCTGCGGCCGCTGCTGTTGCTGCTGCTGCTGCCGCTGCTGCTGTTGCTGCCGCTGCTGCCACTACTGCCGCTGTTGCTGCTGGTGCTATTGTTCCATCGTGTAATTGCCATTTTCCAGGCAGTAGTGAAAATAAGTCAAGGAAATTGGCGCAATGCGCGCCGATGTGTACACATCCGTCAAGTTCGATGATGATGATGAGGGTGTCACTGTGAATCGCAAGTTCTGGTAGTCTTTGTCATCCAAGAAGTCTCCCGTGCTACTGAATCCCCAATACTGGTCGTGGAAATATGACGCAGAGCCACCTTGTATGTCTCCATCTCCTTGATAGGAAATCTTCTGGCCATTTTCCCACACCGTTACATCCTTACCGCCAGAGTTGATGTGCAAGCAAGTAGAATAATGTGGGCAATGGAAATTCCCACAATTCATTATAGCTTAGATCCAGCATATCCAGCGTCAGCATCGTCCAAACATATGAAGGGATTTCACCATATAAGTTGCAGCTTCTCAATACCAGCTTGTTCGCGTAGGAAACGGATCACGCCGGAAATATTTGGCAATAAGACTCACAGAGATTTATAGATGTGATCGCCAGTAAGTAATTGAATAGATTGATTGAATGCAAACAGTTTTTACACGAAGTAAAGAGAGCTTACAGCCATAAAAGTAAAAATAAGGACGGTGGTAAGATTGTAGACTAGCTACAGTGCTCCGTAGACTTGGGGCGTCGTCGTAGACTTGATGGCAGAGCGCTGTAGACTTGTGCTCCTCGGGCAGCAGGACTTAACTGCTGGACTTGATGGACTGGATGCGATCGGGTGCTGAGACGGATGTGGACACCAAGGTTGCGTCGGCTGACCCTGGCGGAGGCGTCGAAGGCGAAGATGTGTAATCGGACTACGGTGGCTCGTTCTGGTGTTGGAGTCGAAGGTGGAGGTGAGTACCGGGACTACGGTGGCTCGTCCTGGCGTTGGAGTCGAAGACGGAGGTGAGTACCGGGACTACGATGGCTCGTCCTGGCGTTGGAGTCGAAGACGGAGGTGAGTACCGGGACTACGATGGCTCGTCCTGGCGTTGGAGTCGAAGGCGGAGGGCTGTTACCAGAGCTACGGTTGCTCACTCTGGTGGTGGAAGTAAAGGAGGGGATTTCTTGCCGGAGCTACGGTTGCTCAGTCTGATGGTGGAAGGAAGACCAATGAAACTTTAAGAGTTTCGCCCAGGTCGGGGAATCCTAACAACTAACAACTAAAGGGTGACGAGCAAGATAAGCTTCTGTTGGCTGATTTGTTCGTGATTTTCTCTGAGGGAGATCTTCTCCCTTTTATACCCTGTTTGTTACGACATTCCGAAGATTTTCCAAACTCGATTCTCCCCAAGAATCTCGGAGCTAACTGACTTCTACTCTTTTGATCGTGGATCGTAAACTCCTCTGACTTCGGGTTTAATTGGTTGTCTTTTAAGACGTGTGTTGATATAAGCATGGGTAACAAGTCTCATTTATGTCGGGGCTGTGGAACCGTTTACCTTTGACACGTGTCTTTTGCAGGCACAGGCCTGTAGACTTCGTATCCTTTGCATGCGTAAGCTTGTAGACTTTATGTCTCTTGGAGGCGCAGGCTTGTAGACTTCCCTTGATTACAAGGTTATTACCCCGCCTCTGTAGACTTCTTATACCACATAGTCCGTGTAGACTGCGGGCGCATGCTTGATATGTTTAACTTGGCTGTAGGCCTCATGGGCTTTTACGGACTTTGTCAGAATTAGGCCCAAGATTTTCTATCGTGTCAACACAGCTTTGTCAGACAGTCATGTTTTGCACCATGGGAAACGGTTGACGAGAACCTTTCAGATCGCCGATTCTCAATATTTCGTGTTGATTGAGAAGTGTCGCACGCCACCGTTGGTTGCAAAAAATAAATATAAAAAGAATTAAAGTAGATAAATTCATCGAATTAAACAGAAGTAAAGGAAAAAATTTACCGGATTGTCGGGTAGCATAAGTTGCGGACGAAGTCGTCGAGCGTCTGCTTTCCAGGAGACACGAGTTGGGGGTCGTGTCAATGGATGATGGGAGCTCGGCCGGCTGGAATATAATCTGATGCAATTTTTAGCGAGAAAATAAAAAAGAAAACCATACCTTTGACGACGAAGCCTTTGTTTTTTCTTTTCCTTCTCTCCGTGCTTGTTTCTGTTCTTCATTGAGTATCTGTGTGTAGCTATTTATTATTTTTTATCGAATCTTTTTTTATGATTTTTCTCTGTGGATTTTTGTTGATCTTTGATGATTCTTTATTATTTAGATGATTTTTGATGATTTTAAATGATTTTTTTATTTTCGATGTTTTTCAATTTTTCTATTATTTTTTTGTGATTTTTTGTAGAAAGAAAATTGGGTTATGACAATCCTTGGAATCAGACAGAGTTTGTTGAGTGTGGGTCAAATTTTAGAGAAAAATTGTGCTTTGTATTTTAAAAATATGACTCGCACCATTGTGAATCTTGATAGTCCGTGAAAATAAAAAGAAAAGCTTTCCTATTGTGTGGAAATAAGAAAGCGTACTTATATTGGAAGATGATAAAGAGGAAAAACGAGTAAGATTTCAACGAAATGTTGAAATAATCAAATATTTAAAGAGTAGCTCTAAAGATCGATATTCAGAAGATGAGATTAAAGATTTGTTAAAGAAAAGTTTGAATAAATCATTATTCAAAAAAATAAGAGAAAATTTTGGTATTGGCAGCAAAACATCAAAGATTATTGGGATTATGCTATTTTTGTTGTTAAAGTTAGTTTATATTTTATGTTTTGAATAATATTTTGGGATATTGGTTTTTATATTTTTAGGTTATAAATAGATATATCCGGAGAGAAGAATGTAAGCCGTTTTTAGAAATAAAATTAGAACGTATTTTCGCTTTCCGCGTATCCGTACCCAAAATACCGAACATAAATGTTATTCCCACAAATAAGAAAGCAATTGCAGCCATAGGAGGGCATCGACTTCGCGTCATTGTCATCTTTGTTTAAGTTCTAAACGGTATTAGAAGCTTATTAGCAGATGAAAAGACAAGACCCACATCCATCTTGTATCGCAAACAATGCTATTGACCTAGTTCATTTCAGTCGGTCATGCGTAAGTCATCACGACGGTGACCCGCCCGAGGAAAACTCTTTCATTTGCTATAATCAGTGCAAGCCTTGCTCGCCACCGAGCACATCTATCCCAAGAAGACGAAGTTAAAGCAGAGAAGGGGAATGGAGAAAAAGATCAAGTCTGCGACGATCTTCTGCGCATTTGCATCGCTTGCTTTCTTTCTCGCTGTTTGTCTTGCTATGCCCAACACCGACGGTGATCGTAAGCTTTCTATAAGTAACCTTACATCTGATAATTTCTTTACGGTATGCTATATTCTCTCGGATCTTGTTCCACCAACAGGCCATGTCAATTTTGTGAAATCCCGTTTCTCGAAGGAAATGCCGCCGCCTTCAATCTCGGCAGTGGATCCATCTGCGGGGCTCATATGCACTGGGATGTACAGCGTTAAGAAGGGAGACACATGCTTTTCGATTTATACAAAAAACAAAGTGACGCGAGAGGACTTCTATTCAATGAATCCTAACGTGGACTGCCGTGACCTCTTCGTCGGTCAGTGGCTCTGCACTATGGCTCTCAGAGGAAACTAAGGTTAACGAACTACACACAACATGTTGTACCTATATGTAGATGCATCCGTTGGTCATCTCGTGTCATTCTGGAGGACGGTCGACAGACACAGACCAGAGGCTGCATGCTTTATTAATACATAACATATCATCGTCGTGTCGAAGCAAAATCCAGAAACATTCAATATTACATATAAGTTGGATTCTCACGATTTACCATCGACCATTCCTCCGATGGTTACCATTCCTTCTGGAAATTTTCCTGTAACTAACTTCCAGTCTGTTGACCACTCGGACTAGCCAGAGAGGCCTTCCCATTTCCAGCACCATGTATCCCAACGATATCCCCATCCCCATCCCGCTCCCGAAACCCAACACCACGTACTTCCACTCCAGCCACCCTCCGTCCTCTCCACCGTCCTTTCTTTCCGACGGTGGCAGTACTCTCTGACCGCACGATCTCATGAGCGGAATACCACAGAGTTCGGGATTTCCTTGGAATGAACTATTTGAAAAGGTGTTGAAGTGTCCTCCCAGTGGTATAGGTCCCGTGAGGTTGTTCCATGAGAGGTCCAAAAATCCAAGGAATGTCATCTTCACCAATTCCTTTGGAATTTCTCCCATCAAATGGTTAGAGGAGAGATCCAATGATTCAAGATCTGTCAAATTCCCAAGTGATGGAGGGATGGTTCCCTTAAAACGGTTGTGAGATAAATTCAGACCCTTGAGCGATCTAAGTAATCCAATACTTTTAGGAATCTCTCCTTGAAAGTGGTTACTCGATAAGTCGAGCAGCGCAAATCGGATATTGATCTTCACCATCTCCGTCTCGACCCCTTTCAAGTCGATCATCACCGAGTAATATTCCTCACTCCCATAATACAAAGGCATATCTAGATCCCCAAAGGAATTGTAAATATTGTCTCGAGCCATGCCAAGCAATTCACCGATGAATTTGTCCGTTATGTTACCCTCAAAATTATTGTTGGAGAGGTCCATGATGCGTACCTGGGAGAAGTTGTGAGTTTCCATGGAACTAAGAACATCTCCATAAAAATTGTTGGATCTTAAACTGAGTACCGTTAACGGAAGATCCCCCAACCAACTAGGGAAAAAATCCGTTATACTGTTGCCGCCAAGATCCAATGCTTCCAAACTTTTACAGTTGGATAGAGATCTCGGCAAGACACCCTCGAAATGATTTCTGCTGAGATCAAGTGACGTCAGCCTACTTCTTTTATGAAAAATCTCTGGAATCTTACCACCCAACTCATTCTCACGTAGGTTCAAGTAAATGAGATGGACGATGAGGTACTTCAGGCAATCAGGGAGGGTACCCATGAGAGCATTATGTGACAAGTCAAGGGTCTGGAGAGTGGCGTTACAAATAAGTGAAGAGATCTCCCCCGAAAAATAGTTATTGGAAACTAAGTAGGAGTCGGCCTCATAAGAAGGTAGTGGAAGGGGACCTTCCAATTTATTGTCCGACAAATTAATATCATAAATGGATGACGTGGACAACCAAGTGGGAGGAGCATCGTTGATGTTGTTGTAGCTGACATCAAGAATCATCAAATCTGTGCAATTGGCCAAGGACGTAGGCAGTGGCCCGGTCAACGAATTGTTGCTCAAGCTCAATAATCCTAAACTTGTAAGATTGTCGAGACATTGAGGAATGACACCTGTCAAATGATTTTGACTCAAGTCTAATGCAGGCAAACAAGTCAGTTGGCAAATGGACGAAGGGATACTCCCGCTGAAACGATTATTCTGTCCTTGAAAATCTTGTATAGAAGTTGGAAGCATGGGGAGTGTCCCTTCCAACATGTTGCTATCGACATAAAGGCTCCACAAAGATGTGAGGTTGGCCAAGGAGGGTGGCAGAGGCCCACTCAATGAATTGTTGCTCAACCCCAACTCGTGTAATTCCGTAAGGTTACCGAGACACTGAGGAATGACCCCTGTCAAATGATTTCCAATTAAGTTTACGGAGGACAGAGAAGTCAGCCGGCATATGGACGGAGAGATGCTCCCCTTGATAATATTATCATAGAGATACAATACCCCCAAGGCCTCGATTCCGATGCTCCAGAGCCAGTCGGGGATCTCTTGAATCATGTTCCCCGAGAGGTCTAGAAATCCCAATTCCTCTGAACGAGACAAGAAGGAAGGGAACTTGCTCAAATTGCAACTCTCCATGTTCAAATTTTGAAGCTTCGGCAATGAGAAGCCGTGGTTTGCATCCTCACCAGAGACGGAGATCCCAGACAGATTGAGGTAGTGGAGATCCTCCATGGTCGACAATATCCCCAAGTCAATGGTGAACTCGTTAAATGATAGATCCAAGTAAGTCAATCGTGAGAGGTTTCCAATTGAATTGGGAACTGCCCCCGTGAAATTGGAATTTGAGAGATCAAAGTATTCCAACTGCGCGAGCATGCCAATCTCCATTGGTACAGTTGAACCGAGAAAGTCACTTCCAGCAAGGGAGAGTCGACGTAGGTGACGAAGGGAAAACAGTGGGCTGCTGGAATTGATGGAGCCTCGAAGGTCGGCGAAGGTCAAGTCGAGGCCGATGATGTCTCCTGTAGACTTGTCACAGGTGACACCCTGCCAGGAGCAGCAATCCTCAACCCCTCTCCACGAGGCAAGCTGAGGACCAGTGATAGAGAGGGTGTGTATAAAACGAAGCAGGGCGAGTCTCTGGTCAGGACGACAGGAGAAAGAAGATGAGGATTGTGAAGCCACGAGGAGGTGGTGGTTGGGAAGGCAAACGAGTAAGAAGAAGAAGCAGAGGATGACGATGAAACCACCTGCATCTTGTCTCATTTTTTGGCAAATTTTTGTTACTCAAGTGAGGAATTGGTGTTGTGTCATTTATACTACACTGTAAACACTCTACACTACTTTTTCTTATTCAATGTATAGATTTTTGTATCAATCATCTTTTAAAAAAAAAAGAAAAAGTATTCCTGGAGGTACTAAAAAGGTGACAATCATGTATCTTTAAAAAGAACACGGCATTTTAAAAGCAACCAATTTTGAACGATCCACTCCCTAAAGTCACTGGGGAACGACTAGTTTCTTTCCAAGGCTCTGAGGGGAGTTCATCCACACGCCAAACATTTTATTCCTCAGAAAGCAAACTTTTGCCCACCCAGAGACTCAAACAAAGTCTCAAGGTGTGGTGTTTCCATCGGAAACAAATGAACGATGACTTAGACGAGACGTAGACGACCACCCGAGTCTAAGTCTTCTTACGGACACCGCGATACGCGCTTCATTTTTTTTCTTTATAAGTTGGCACGCTAAACTTTGCCGTATAAGAAGAGATTTATTTCATAAGGATTAATTAATTTAAGTTGTTGATCCAAATTTAATTGATGTGGGAATTATATCCAATGTTTCGCCATGTTGATTTGCGAAATGACTAGCTTCCAAGAATAGGTTCTCTTCTAAGATAAACTTTTTTTCTTTTGAAAAAAAGAAATAATGGTGACTAAACCTTTTTGTTTTTCCTCAAAGTAATGGTGAGAATGGCAAGTCTAGGTTCTTTCTCAAAAAGTAGCTTTGATAAATGATAATACCAAGTCCACAAAAACTGAGGGACAGCGATATCTGTAGTTTTTGTAGTTCAAGTGGAAACTTTGAGATCCGAAAAACAAAAGTTAGGACATCAATTGTCATAACGGGGTGTGCAAAGTGTTTCTTTTGGCTTCTAAACCAGACACTTCGTTTCTCAATCCTTGGCACAGTGATCTTTGAAGTGAGTTCTTGAGGTAAAGCCGGGTTTCATTGTTCTGATTTCACGAGAGGTTTCTTTTTTAACTTCAGTACGAACATAGCCGTAACTGCGGCTTCCACACGTTTTCGAAAGCTGCTTTTACTTTTATCCAACAGGATGTTTTTTGTTTATAGTAGTTTTGGCTCCTCCCTTCCCTTAGCGAAGTTATGTTGCCTTCCCTTTTACCCAACTCTTCGTGCGCTCTGCCACCTCGTATCTTTTGGGTTCCCTGGGTCGCACCATGCTTAGTCTTATCATCTTAGTCCTTAGCGCTGCTAGTTATCTCCACATTCCGAAGCATTCGAAGTTCCTCACCTCACATCTTCTTCCTGTTCCTCGCCTTTGTGGATCCTCATGATTCTTGTTGCCTCTATATATAAAATATGATCGAGGCAATACAGTGGTAGGCATGGACTTAGCTTGACTTCGAGTTTTTAACTTTCAGAGATGCACTTTGTTCAATGTTTAGTAAAAACTTGGACAAATCTCAACTAAAAATTAGTAATGGCAGGCCAAGAGAACTCAAGGCTGAGCCTTTTTCTTTTCTTCTCAAAGAGTTGAATAAAATCAGTTTTTGATAATGATCTCCTTCCTGTTCCATGTTCCTGGATCCCCAATCTTCGTTTGTCCTCCTCCTTTTTTTCCCATTCCAACGATTCAAATCCAGAGGAAATTCTCCTATATCAGGTGATGCAGGTTCTCTCATCGTTTGGTTGATATGGTGGTGGTCGGCTTCATCGACTTGGCTTGTTATTGCAGGAATTTGTTCACCCCTGATTTGTCAATCTCATTGTTGAGAGGTCATCTTTGTCTTCACTGTTGTGAGTCCCTCTGATCAACAACATTCCAGAAAACGTTGTCATTCTTATGCCCTTCTTGCCATCGCCTCTTCTTCCTTCCATTGATTGTCTCCTACTCAAAAATGGAGAAACTCACGTTGTAGCCTTCATCTCTCTCTCTCCCACAACCCATCTCCATGTATCGGTGTATGTAGTGGTCAGCCATGAAGGATAGCTGTTCTCAATGGCCAGAGGATTGGAAATATTGGCGCGGGGACATTCGTGATGCATGTCACCTTCTCACACCTCATCTCAGATTCCATTGCTAGTTATTACTGTTGCCACGGTAGGTACGGATTACCTACTTCCTTTCTTCCTTATATTGCTTTCCGGCAGTGAGATTCTTATGATTTTATTTGTGTTTGAATTCCTTCACTCGTGGCCTGAAGGTGCAGCAATTAGTGAATTGAAGTGATGTTTTTGAGGTAAAAGGGGTCTCATGAGAGGTTTGTTCTTTAAACGCCTGAACAAACATAGCCAAAACTTCTTTTAAGTCTCCTTTAAAAGATCTGTTGGCTGCTGCTGCTACGTAACTACTGTTCTTAAACATGGTTTCGTAAGTAGCTTTTTTATTCGTAACCAATCCCCTCTGACTCTTCGCACTCCACCTCCCATTCATCTTTCTTCGTTTTGTTTGTGTGTGTGTTTTCCGGGGTTAAAGTAACAAAATGACAAAAAGCATAGTTTTCCGATCTAACAAAACCCACACCACCAAACTCACTCTTCTAAGGTGTTGATCAAAACAGCAAGATGAAAATTCACCCATGTGCATGCTTATCAGAAACATAAAGATCTGTTAACCATAAACCGGAGTTTCCCATGTAGAACACGCCCCCTCAAGCCGAAACGGGCTGGCATTTTGGCTCTAGGCTCTTGGTTTAAGGTTAGGCGGGCTCTTTCGGCCTCCGCTATGATACCAAGTAGAAACCTTACCGTTTGATCTAAAAACTTAAGATGTTAAGTGAGACTTGGTTATACATTATATAGTTAACACCCCAATCATAATTTTTACGAAATGAAAATTGTGGTAAGGAAGTACGGCTTTGGGGAGATGCAAGGACAAAGAGAGCACTAACCTTATAGCTTTTGGGATAGGAGAAACAGGGTTTGGGATAAAGCTCTCTTACATCGTAACTTTTGTTCTTGTTCTTTTTAGCGTAAGAGAGGCTGCATGCTTTATTAATGTATAACAAATCATCATCACGTCGAAGCAACAGACAAAGAAAAATCCAGAAACATTCAACATTACATATAAGTTGGATTCGCACGGTTTACTTTTGACCATTCCTCCGTTGGTCACCTTTCTTCCTCTTGGACATTTTCCTATAACTAGTTTCCAGTCACATTACCAATCGTACTAGGCAGATAGGGCTTTATGTTTCTAGCACCATATATCCCAACGATATCCCTGTTCCCATCCCGCTCCCGAAACCCATCGCCATGTACTCCCACTCCAGCCACCTTCCTCTTCATCGTCCTTCCCTTCCGACAGTGTTTGTGCTTCCTTGTTTCCCTGATCGCATGATCTCGTGAGCGGAATCCCGCAAAGTCCGGGATTTCCTGGAAATGAACTATTTGAAAAGGTGTTGAAGCGTCCTCCCAGTGGTATAGGCTCCGTGAAGTTGTTCCTTGAGAGGTCCAAAAATCCAAGAAATGTCATCTTCACCAATTCCTTTGGAATTTCCCCATCAAATGGTTAGAAGAGAGGTCCAACGATTCCAGATTTGTCAAATTCCGAACAGATGGAGAGATCGTTCCCATAAAACAGTTGTGAGAGAAATTCATAGCCTCGAGCGATACAAGAAATCCAATATATTTAAGAATCTCTCCTTGAAAGTGATTACTCGATAAGTTGAGAAATGTAAATCGGATATTAAACTTCACCATCTCCGTCTCGACTCCTTTCAAGTCGATCATCACCGAGTAATATCCCCCACACTCGTCCAATAGAACCATATATTGACCATCGAAGAAATTGTAAATATTGTATTGTGTCATGCCAAGTAATTCACCACTGAATTCGTCCGTAATGTTACTCTCAAAATTATTATTGGAGAGGTCCAAGAAGCATACCTGAGAGAAGTTATGTGTTTCCTTGGAAATAATAACATCGCCATGGAAATTGTTGGATCTTTACCTGGAGAGTGAGGGCTATGTACCTCCATGCTCGTCTCGCCCTTCTTCAACTCACTGCCGCCGTTCTGATCCTTCTCGAGCATCATCCGGTTCATTTCTATTACCTGTTTTGCATCCCTTCCCACTTCTTATGAGTTTGTTGCTGCATTTCCCGCATTGCAGAGTGATTCCTTCGAGTCGATCAATCATACTACTCACCAAAGCAGTCGTCGTCTCATGTTCCCTGTTAAGCTCAAACATCCGTGTCTCCACCATCACGTCGGAGATTCACACTGATATTTCTTGATGCTAGCTAGACCAAAGAAATAATTCTGCAATCACCGACCACCAACCACCCTGAAAATATCTACCCCGTCACAGCTCTTTGTCCTCTTTTCTTCCCCCCCCCCCCCCCCACCAACCTTCCCTAAAAACCATCGCCGCTGATGGCTTTACCAGCGCTCCTCGGAGCCTCTAGGTCGGCCATCCCTGTTGGCATCAGAATCGTCTGACAGTTGTGAAACGACCTGAAAAATTTTTCACATTTTATCAGAAGGATTCTCCGTCCTTTGACGGTCAAGCTGCGGAAGTGACAAAACTTTACCTCCACCGTGGCAGTATCTACTATCTTAGTACTCCAATCCGTGCCACGTGTTTTCCTTTCCACTTACCCTGCATCACCCTAAAATAATTCCCCAAAACTGGGATCAACGATAAATCGCCGAATACGCCTCACCCTATGCACATACGAAACATGAGACCCCTAACTTTTCCTAACGTGCCAATCCGCGTGCATACCCTACGGCCCTTCGCAGGGGGGATCGATCGCCTGCAATTTCGGTGTGCAAGCTCTCATCTGTTTAGCAGACCTTGTGTCCAATGCCATTACCAATGGAGCTGCCCCCCTAGATCAACCGCTAACGAAAGACGGATGATTCAAAAGCTACCGACCGACGAGGAAAGAATGCTGGGACTAATACGAGCTCGACCCGAATAGGATATTCAGTGGCGAAGCTAGAAAATTTAGCTTAGAGGAGCCAAATTGAATTTTCTAAAACTTTAGGAGTGTCAAATTAAAATAACATGCAAAATAAAAGGGTAAAATTAAAAAATTAAAAAAATACAAAGATAATTTGTAATTTTTTTAGAGTAGGTATTCAACCATATGACTCCTTCTCCTTATTATTTGGAGCAATCCAACATGTCGGATCGTGACAAGAACTGCGGCCGACGAATGTTAAGGTCAACACAATCTAAACGGTAGTAAGCTTCAAATTCAAGTTCCCCTTTTTTTGGGTTTCCAAGGACTTTTTGGTGATGAAAAAAAAAAAACATTTGGTGAACTCCATAAAAAGGCGAACACGTGTTTCTGTGCCAACTTCCCAACCTTTTTGTTTAATATTTTTGGATCGTCCGATGTTCGAAACTTTGTCCCGATTAATTCAGACCTGACTTGGATATTACTGGTAGATAGTCACGTTCCATATTTCGAACTTTAGACTTTGATTAAGTGATACCAAGCCGCTGAACACTTCCAACCAAATACGCTTTGTGTTTACATTTACTTTTCTTCTTTTTGGGTTTATTTTTTTGTGGATAATACTTTTTGGAAATAATTTTGGTTACAACCTGGCCCTCTCTTTCACATTTATTACTTTAAAAGGCCATTATTTATACAAGAATTTATGATTTTAAAATAATACTCTTGAATTTATTTCTTTTGTATCAATCAATAATTTACCAAAAATGTGTTTGGTAATCCTACCATTAAGTTAACAAGAAAAATCTACCGGTAATACTTTTTGACAAAATACCGATTTGTGACCTAATTTTTCGTTACTTTTCTTAAAGATTCAAACTTTAAAAACTTTGTTTTGTGGTTTTAAATTGATATTTTAATCTTATAGCTCAATTGTAACACCATAATTCAAATATTTGATTTATTGTAATGGATTTTTTTCGTATCCGATGTGACTTATTCAATTGATTACTGTAAAAAGAATCAGAATTTGAATATATTATGACATAGTCATTCGACACAGGTCTTTTGTAAGATCAGAAGATGGATAGAAACGAAAGTTAAATAAGCCACTTCGGATAATGAAATTATTCCGATTGACCACAAAAGATTAAAATATTAATTTTTTTAAGGTCATAAATGTAAGTGTTTAAAAGTTATACTAAAAATAAAAAAATAAACGAAAAATATGAAATGATAAACCAATATCGAATTCTTTGAAAATCAAACCAATATCTCTAACGCCAATTTCGGTGTATTATTTTAGAAATTTCGAAAATTAATTACCCTAAAACATCATTTTATAACAAACTCAACATAACCTCACTGAGGTTTTTTTTAATAAATTTTTTCAAACACAACTCAATTTCAAATACGTCAAGCTTACCTTACCTTCGTTTTATATTAAACTTATTAAATACTTAATTATTATTATTCTAAAGATCTTCTGATAAGAAAACATTTATATATAAAAGAAAGCTTCTAGAATAATTTGGTTTGTGATGTTTGTGTTCGTGTCATCGCCTCCATGGAATTCGATGGGACGAACTCTTTCTCCTTTTGACTTTCACCGTCTCACCTTCTCCATATAATAAATTCCAAAAATCCGTACAACCCCCCCCCCCCCCCCCAAAATTCCAAATCATCTACTACTATTCCACTTACCCTTCCCATTATAACTAATATTCAACTCATTTACTTTCCCTTACATCGATTTCCTTTTTTAAGATTTGACCGAATCAATCTACACAAAAGCATCGACATGATTTCACATCACAAGGAGGATTTGTCGATTAGTCGATAAAATATTTTGGAAAATAAGCTTGATAATTTTTAAAATTTGACAAATAACGTCGTGAAGTCGAAACACCTTAAAAAAAGTTGGGATTAGAAACTCCGATTTCGCTTCCATTAAGAAGATCAGGTGTGGAAATTCGGTATACTCGAAGTCGGTGCTGTTCTAAAATCTGACTTCTTTGAGCAAAGCTAGTGTTTGTTAATTTAATTTTAAGATTGTTATCCGACGAATTTTGAAATTATTCTTTTGTAAAATATTTTACTAACCATTTTAAATTATAACAAAACTCCATGACAAGTTGCTAAACATTATCCATGTTCGAGGACACGTGGACAACAAATTTCTTATGGTTTTAAATGTGTCACTAAACTTGCAAATACCGGCTTAAAGTCCAAAGGGGGAGGAAGATTTCACGCCTTTCTTTTTAACACTTTTCGTCTTTAACATAAAAAGTGACGGTAAAGTTGAAAGTGGGAAAATATTCCATAAAACATAATAATAACTTTTAAAATTCGTGAAATAATAATTTCGAATCCGTGATAGAAATATTGTTAGCCGCAGATCTCCCTAGGGGAGAAGTAGTACTAAATGAAAGGGTGTACACGTCTCCCTCCCTTCACACATTGGTCGGCACCCGTTTATTTTGACCTTTTTATCTGAATGCTTTCTTTCCTTGTATTTATACCAAGTGGTTCGCCATCCTACCACCCAATAACACAACCCACAAACATCAAACTCGAAGGAGTGGGAAAAGAAGAAGAAGAAGAAGAGTTCGAAAAGGTTTCTTCTGTCGTTATTACATACATGGGGAGGTCACCATGTTGTGAGAAGAACAACGGGGTGAAGAAAGGTCCGTGGACACAGGAGGAGGATGAGTTGTTGGTGGATTACATTACCAAGCATGGCTATGGCAATTGGAGGACCCTTCCCAAGAATGCTGGTGAGTTTTTTTCTTGTGTAATATCGAGAAGAGGAGAAAGAGTTGGGTGTTTTACTCGTTTGAGGTTTTTGGGTGTTTCTTCGTGTGTTTTCTTTTAGGGTTGCAACGTTGTGGGAAGAGTTGCCGGCTACGTTGGACCAACTACCTGCGGCCGGACATTAAGAGAGGCCGGTTCTCATCTGAGGAGGAGGACGCCATCATACATCTCCACAGCATCTTGGGGAATAAGTAAGTAGGGTGGGGATGGGGACGCGGCGTGTTTTCAGGGAGGTCGGTTTTGGGGATGAATTTGGTTTTTGTGGGTGGTTTTAGGTGGTCGGCGATCGCGGCTCGTTTGCCGGGGAGGACGGATAATGAGATCAAGAACTTTTGGAATACGCATATAAGGAAGCGGCTGCTTAGGATGGGGATCGATCCCGTCACTCACTGCCCGCGGCTCGAACTCCTAGACCTCTCCTCGATACTCAGCTCGTCGTGCTATGGAAACAGAGGCTGTGGGTTCGAAGGTTGTGCTCCCGGCGGGAGCTTGCCGAGGTACTTTCACGGGGCTGGGGACAATCGCCCCATCAACACGGACCTGCTGAAGCTAGCCACGACCCTGTTTTCAACCCAACGTCATGAGTACTCGAGCCTCTCTCATCGGGAAAGTTGTCAAGAAAATCGACCGTGCGAGGCTCAAGTCCAAGTCGATCGGGGCCACCTGTTTACGCAATCCCAGTTCAGTGGCGGCCCGGAAGGGCTTCAATTTGGGCAAACTACAGAAGGTTTCTCGCAGCTGGAGCAGACCAGTGACGACTGGGAAAGCCGGTCTGGACTATACACGACGAGTTTGGAGGAGGAATGTTCCCGAGTCGATTTCCCGAGTTACGCCTACTGTGGCCCCTGGGACGACCAAGCGCTTCTACAACAGAATATCCCAACCTACGACTCGTACGACGGCATGGCCGAGGGGAATTTCATCTACCCCTGCAGTCCTACCCCGATGAACTCCAACTCCAACTCCAACTCGAATTCAACCACGACGCACATCAACGGCAGTGCCTATGAGGACGGGAGGGAGATCAGCTACTGCAGTGGCGACATGATGGATGAGCTCACGATGGCGCCGGTCGGAGGCGCGTTCGATCTCTCCGGTTACCTTGGAGTAGCCAATTATTGTAACAATCCATTGATATGATTTGACGTTGATAAGTGTTTCATTACAGGATAACAAATTCTAGAATCGTGACTAATAATACTTTAATCCCACGGATTCCCCAAATCTTTCCATTGTTAGCCACAATAATTTAATCAAATCACACACACTTATTTGCCCTTAATTAATAATTTTTTCACGAGTTAAAATTTAATATATAAAATTTTAACATGGCATCGTATCGGTATTAAGTTCAAACCCCTAAGAATGAACGTACTAAACTATATGATATAAATCGATCAAATTAATCCAAGAAATATAAATTCAAAACTAGTTTGTTGAATCGGATCTGGTCCATAGAACGTCCGAGGAATTGTACGCCACGTACTAGTCTCCCCCGATACTCACCGTGAATATCTTCATTCTTCTCCTTCATGCTCCAACATGCCTAGTTAACGGAACATCCAAGCTCATCCACGATGGACATAATTATCCACATCTTCTTGCTTCTCCTAGCTCACGACCTATTATTCCGGTTCTCCGATGACTGAATACTCCTCTGAATACTCCTCTCCGACGCCTTTCAAAAGACCCAACAATAGTAATAGCAACGGCACCTCTTATAACATACAAGCCCTTCAATTGACTCACAGTTATCCACAACCGCCTTCCTCGGCAAATATTGAAGGCTCCACCGGAAGTAGAAAATTTGTACCCTTTGGCTTCTAAAACACTTACGGAAATAATATTTATCGTGATGTCAGGTACTTCTCGGATACCTGTCAACTCTCTCATAGCTCCATCCTTCATTCTAAGCCGAATCGTTTCCATCCTCGTTCGATGGTCTCTCCAACTCAGTTTCAACAGTCTGCACCTCGTTAGTCATGAATACATCTCCGTCCCTTGCATCACTGCAGGTATACACAACAACCGTCGATGACTCTTACAATCCTCCATCCTTTCCTGTCAGCTTCCTGCAGTTTTTCTTTATGTGCTCCTCTTACCTCAATGGAAGCATCTTACCCACCGCTACCTTTGGATATGGTCCTGCTTATTGTTAATGCATCCGCCATCGGTCGGCCTACTTCACCATCCAACTCTTTATCAATCAAATCTTTTGATAAAAAGGCAAACCGTACCTCGTCAACTGTGAGGAAACTTTTCCCATACAAGAACGTCTCCCTGAAGCTCTGGTATGAAGCGGACAGTGAACATAGCAGCAACATCGCCTGGATCTCCTCATTGATCTTGTTGTCGATCATATCCAAATCCAAAGATGCAGACAACCAATTATCCAGGTAGGATTTAACGGACATATCTTCCATCATTCTGAGCATAAAGAACCTTTGCTTGAGAAGAAGTTTGTTGCTCAGAGTCTTCGTCATGTAGAGACTCTCTACCCTACTCCAAAGCCCGAATGTTGTCGTCTTCTTGAGCACGTTTGTCAGAGCCTCGTTGGATAGACACAGCTGAATCACCGATATCGATCTAGCATCTATCTCCTCTCACTAGTCAGAAGTCAAGTTCGAAGCGCTCTTCGATTGATCTGTAACAGCCTTCTTCAATCCACCATGTACCAATAGTGCCCTCATCTTGATTTGTCACAAGCCGAAATTCATGCTTCCATTCAACTTCTAGATCTCGAACTTGCCAATACCATGGATCTCAGTTATACACAACCGAGCTTTGATACCAATTATTGGCGCACGTGGAAGCCTTAGGCGTGTTGAACCGAATCCGGTTCTCGATCGAAAGTTAACGAAAAATAAAGAGTCAAAGAATTTACGTGGTTCGGTCAATCGACCTACGTCCATAGGCGAAGAAGAAGATTTCACTATATTCAGTGGAGTACAAACATTAGGTACATATCATCTCTAACCCCTTCGACCTGCCCGAATACAATATCCCACTTTCCCGATAAAAAATAAACTCGAAGTGTTTCCGGTGTTTCCCCAACACACACCCTTTTTTTACCGCCGCAATCTTTGCACTAGTGTATCTTCTTTTATACTCTTAGGATTTGCTCTCTCTCATCACCTCGTTTGCTTTGTATGATGGCACCTATTTGTAGAGTAGATGTGCCACATATATCAAAAATCTGACAGATAAATATATTATGGGGTATAATCTAATATCATCTAATATATTTCCCTCAAGACATGTATTCTCTCGCTTTCTGTATATTTAACGAGCGAATCTAATATTCTATCAATGGTAATATAACCGACTTCGCGCCATAAAATCCTAACAGACACTTCTAGAGCTTTACAACACCACGGCATGCATACGTGTGCATGAGGCTAAGCGCCAAGAAGAACCATGTCCCACCTCCCCTCCGCGGCCGCAGGCCGTCACGAGCTGCGAGAGATGGATATACGTCCGTCCATTCGTCGTCGGGAGACGACAGACAGCACAACACCTGTCCCTCCCGCCTCTGGTTGGAAGTCCGCCTTCCTTTGACATTCGAAAGGTTTCTGCACGGATGGAGACCAAAGGGTTACGTTTCTTCAACATTTTCGATCACTTTTCTCGACAAAACACGCAATTTTTTATATATATCTTAAAACAATCGAATGGAGGTGCGTGTCCGCGATTCAACGGCGCCAACGTATGCCGGCGAAGGGACCACCCGGACGACGACGTCAGATTATTATTGAAAAAGGTCAGGGAAAAGCTTTGAAACGAAGAACATGGCATGGTTCTTGTGAAATCGTGCTGTCGTTGTTTTTTCTTTCTTCTTTTTACTTTTTGCAACCCCGAAATTAATTGCCATCGAAGTCAAACTCCGACGATAGACAGAAAGATAGATAGATGTCGACCTTTATTTTATTAGTTTATAAAGGGTTTACGTGGCGGCATTTAGTACGATGATGTGTTGTCCCTTTTACTAATTTTAAAAGGAAAGAGATGTGGACCCCCTTTCTTCAAACACGTGGACTCCCTTTCTTTTAAAGAAAGTCGACATAATATCGACTGATGACGTACGTAAATTTGGAGTTAACTTTCTGTTTTGGTGATGATTTAGTACTAATTTTTATTTTCATATTGATTTTAAGTAATCTTTAATTTAATGATGGGAACGTAAAACAATGTCTTAATAAGTAGTTTTTATTTATTGACAATAAAAAAAATTTGAAAAAAAATGGGAAATCAAAACCTCACCGTAGGTTAGACGTCGAAATTGGACAATAATTTATAATCCTATCAAGAAAGCGAGAAATCAATTAAAGCCGGATGATGAATCTATTATAGGGGCTGCTGCTACGGATAAGGTGCATGATGAGATGGAGAACCACGGAAATGAGAAGTTGGAGGTTCACTGTTATAGGGCGCGATTCCGACTTTATTAAGACGTTTGAATTTCACACGATTAAATAAAAGATTGCTCAAACTAAATATTAAAAATAAAAGTTGGTACCGACTCCTCCCGCATGAGCATGCTGACAAGCATATTGCAAGACAATTTCATGCAAATAAACAATTATGTATCTTGGTCTCAAGTACATGCAGCAATCACACCTGGTGGGACAACAGTCACACGTAACAACACATGGTGGCATGATCATTGATAATCAGAAATAATGGCCACAATCTCGGCCTGGAAACGGAAATACCAGAGACCCCGTGTGTTATCTGAGAGAAAAGGTTGTGTATTTTCAATTCCATTGTTCGACAACCGGACGTGATCATTGATTTCATGCTGCATCTGACAGATTGGAACCCTGCAAAATTATACCGCACACATAGTTGTTACAAGTGGGAATCTGAAATGAGCGCGTAATGCAATTATATGGTCAGAATTTGCAATTATATGTTCAGAATTTGCGGCCTCTTTAGGTAAACTATACAAGCGCCGACCAGGCACCTTCAGCCCGCCCACCCGAATGAGGTTCTTGCGTCGTCAAAGAATCACATTTGAAACAAAGTCGGCGACAAATAACAATGGGTGTAGCACCAACCAGTCCGGGTAAGCAAACTAAATGTGCCGGTCACTATCCTGTCTTTGCAGAGTGGCTTAAACATTTAAACTAAAATGGCAATCAAAATCGCAATCGAAACCTCGTAAGCGAATTTGTTTTGAGGAATGGAAAAGTTTATCTGCATATGTTAATGAGTCCATCTACATGCTTCTTTCAGTGGGATAAAGTGAAGATCATAATGGCTGATATGAGTAAGACAGGGTTCCGAAATCTAGCCGTGCAAGCACCGGAAATACACTAACATTGAAAACAATATGCCCTTGAACATCCCACATGCTTTGAAAGATAAAAAAACCATGCCCAATATGAAGATGGAAGTGTCTTTCATGTAATTTTTACCAAGTTGGGATAACCCCAGTGTGTGAAGGACGGTTCACGAGGAAGCTTGGCACCAATATTCTGTAACATAGGCAAATTCCACAAGACAAGAGATGTCAGGCTTGGCAACAAGACCGGAGCAGATCCACTGTTAAACAAGG
Organism: Melastoma candidum; assembly: GCA_023653495.1. Classification (NCBI taxonomy): domain Eukaryota; kingdom Viridiplantae; phylum Streptophyta; class Magnoliopsida; order Myrtales; family Melastomataceae; genus Melastoma; species Melastoma candidum. Next base: position 13,951,944 of record CM042890.1, on the reverse strand, counting down.
TTGCCAGTTTTCCACAGTGCTTGATGTCAATAGACTTCAACTTTTGAGGTACCAAAGGCGAAGAAAAGATGTACTCGAGCTGAGGGCAAGAATCTATCCGGAGATCAAGCAGATTCTGGAAGCTGCCGAAATCCTAACCAGTTGAGATTCATTTCATAACTGCAGTATCAGAAATATGACGAATTTCCAAATATTCAGCCTTTCCTAGGACTTCACCTACTCATGTCTCGGTGAGTAGTTTTCATTTATCGATTAATAAAAAAAATTAAAAAAAAAATGAAAAATGAAAACTG